>CM053791.1:163965747-165165747 GCA_028749045.1 Cupressus sempervirens | reverse complement strand
GTTGCCTCATTTTTTTAATGATGCTGTCAACTTTAGCTTTCTTTTTATCTTTAATTTTGCCTCTGTTCATACTATTCCTGGCAAGATGTCCAAGTTCTATACAAACAAAACATCTCTTTGTAGCGTCTCTTTTCCTCATGTGATGTTTTACACAATTTTCTCCAATGTGCCCAAACTCACTACAGTAGTGACATCTAGACCATGTGTTGTAATCCCAATCAAATTTTTCTTTCACAATTTTCTTTGCTGGGTTCCACTTCTTGGTTTTGCACTCTGAAGATTTGTGTCCTTATTTGTTGCAATTGTGACACCTTCCTTCAAACTTAGGTTTCTTTGTGCATTCACTTTCTCTATGTCCATGCTTATTACAGTTGTAACACTTTTCATTGAATTTTTCTTTACCATTTCTCCAACACTTATTTTATGTATGACCTATCTTACCACAATGATTATAATTAGGTCTTTTATTCTTTTGAGATTCCTATTGAGATGATTCACCTTCATCTATATATCCTAATCCAGTTTTTCCTTTGTGTCTATATTGAGTTTTCTCATTCAATTGATTCATGCTTTCTTGAGATTTCATCATTCTCTCATGGTTTTCTTTTCAATACTAAGATCATTATGTAGTCTTTCATTCTCTACCCTTAGATTGATAAGCTCTTGATTTGCATCATTGAGTTGATCAATAAAATATGCATGTTGAAGGGATAGTTGATGGATTTCATTGTCTTTTTCTTCTATCTCTTCTTTGGATTTGTCCTTTTATTCCATGACTTCACACATTTTGATTGACTAGATTTCTTGCTCTCTTTTTAGCTTTCTGACTTCTTCTTGAAGAATGAGATTCTTTTCAAGTAGATCATTGATTGATGCATCAGCTTCATCTAAATTTCCTCTTGGGCATAAGTCTTCAATTCTTTCTTTAATGTAGAGATTGTCATCCATTTGTGTTGCAAGATCTTTCCTTCTTTGCAAGGATTGAGAAAGCTACTCCTTTTCTTTCTTGAGTTGTCCAATAGTAAGTTCCAAATCCAACTTTTCATTCTCAATAGCCTTTTCTAGCCTATATACCTCCATTTCCTCTAATCTTTTCTCAAGTTGTTATACTTCTGATGTGAGAACCAAATGCTCTGATACTAATTGTTGGAAATATAAGGTAGGCTAGGTTATTTAGAGGGAGGGGTGAATTAGGAACCAATAAAACTTTAACTCACTTCACCAATTAATCCTTCATATATTATTATGATCTAATTGCATGCATGAGAGAATGAAAGCAATAAAACATCTATAACACTTTGACACAAGATATGGTGACCCAAAAACCTTCCAAATAGAAAGTAAAATTGGGGTGGGGATGATACCCACAAGCTTTAGTATTGTAGTATAAAGTTGGCCTATTAAGGCTTACAATTAACCACTTCTGGTGATATGCCCTATTAGGATCAATAAGGATTGTTAGGTCTACCTTGTTAAAGGATTTACAAACATACAGTGAAGTATGCACTTTGTTAGGAGATTTGACAAAAGACTATTAAGTCCACCCAGTTAAAGGATTTGATTGATGCACCTATTAGGATGAATCAACAACTGATCTCTAATCTGCAACTTTGATTTATTGAATGAGATTCCTTGAATTGAAATGATCACCTGACTATGATAGACAAGTCTCTACTGTACCACATACTACTTGTATCCTTCTTCAATTCACACTCATATGCTTCTTACTTCTTTACATACATACATTAATTACTTTCTAGTCTATTAGATATGATATAATATGTTACATATATATACCAATCCACTTGATTACCTTCTAGAGTTGGCTATAGTACCAAATTCATCATAATTCACAAAGTCAACACATTGCTATGACTTAGGTTCTGAAGACAAACTCGGTGATGTTCTAACACTTGGCAAACACTGTCAACACTTGGAAAACTTTGGCACTCAGTTGAAGTTGAAGCTCGGTCCATACTGATCACTTTGAGTAGCTGAAACTCAATTAGCTCTGTATGACTTAGTGGATACTAAGAAATTTGATAGATACTGAATCACTTGGTTAACACTTCATAGCTCGGTCAACACTAGATTCTCTTCATTAACATTGGAAACTTGGCAGACATTGTAGAACTTGGTTAACACTATAGAGCTTGGTTAACACTAATATCTTCATCACTTCTACTAGATAGATTGGTAGACTCTGCTATGCTTAGGAAATATTGTAAACTATCTTAGATTCTTGGTAGACACTGTGAAGCTTAACATGAACAATATGACTAGTTAGCTCTGTAGCAATTGAAACACTTGGTTAACACTGCTAGATGAATGATAAAGTTGGTAGAAACTATAGAGCTTGTTAGTAATGAAACCAACTAACTAAGTGTTAAGCCACTAATAGACAAATTGACCTTAATGTCAACTCTTAGGCATAAGGATATGTGTGCCCTTAAGGGATCAAAAAAAGATTGGGCTTCCTAGATTGTTAATAGTCAAAAGAAGAGTCCAAATAAGGACCAGACCTCTCAAACTATTAATAGCTTAGAGAGGGATCCAAAAAAAGACCAAGACCCTAGGAGTTGTCAATAGTAATAGGAGACCAAAAGAAAATGAAGAGAGAGAGGTAAAACATGAAATAACAATGCATAGCTTTGGGATTAACTTAGAAATCATACCAACTGCTAAAGGATGAAGTACTCCAAGCTATACACAAAATCTATATTTGTACTTAATGGTCAAAAGAGCAGAGTGTATACCTCCATGTTAAAAGGATTGCAAACACCTTAATGGGAGAAATAACTTTAACAGAAGCATACATCCATCCACTAAAGAACATTTCCACTATGAGATGTCTCCAAGAAGAGAAACATATCAAGAAAAATGAGAACATAACAAAAAGAGAACATGAAGGGATCTACTGACGTTGTGGTCAATAAGATCATATGTAATATTATATCAAGTATGAAAATGTCATCATTCCCTAAAGGAGGTAGAACTATGACACAATGGAGGAAAAGACATGTAAGAGTTATGAAGGAGAATCTTTTTAGGCCAATAACATAGAGACTAAAAAGAATTGATGCTACCATATCATAAGAGATTAAGAAGACTACACAAGATCACATATATGACATAACATATAACAACATTTAGAAGAAAGAGATACAAATAGAAGAATGTCTACAATAGAGTGATCACTTTATCCTCTTGTTCTTAACAAAGCAACAAGGATTGTCTAAAAAAATCAAATGAAAACAGAGAAAACACAACACAAGAACACAAAGACTTATCAGAACATATAGTCCACCAATATAACTAAGAGGGGGAGGAGGGGGGTGAATTAGTTATACAAATTTTATCACAATTATCAACCTTATTAAATCTTAACCATACGAGCAATATAATTAGAAAACACAACAAGATACTCATGCACAATAACACTAGATATGTTAATGAGGGAAAAATTTGATCAGAGGGAAAACCCCAGTGGGGATGGTACCCACAAGATGATGTACTAATATAAATATTCCTTGTTAGAGGATGGACCCTGTTAGGAGTCTATGAAAACATTTAGTACATATCTGTCCCTTTTAGGACACTTTGAATCCCTATTGGGAGATTCCAACTCTGTTAGGAGTTGTGCCAACCCTATTAGGAGTTGTAGAAGGTAGATGGACCCATTGTCAAAATAGCTTTAGGGGCAAGACCAATGAACCCATTGTCTAAATAATCTATGTAGTACTCCTTGCAGAATAATAGAATTGTACTGTACTTCTCCTTCCTCTTTCTTAGTCTTGTCAACCAAACCTCTGATCCTTCTGATTTTAATACCAAATCACAAACTTCATATCTAATAATCCCTTGGATCACTTACTCACATTCACCAAAAACTCTTCTCCTTTTCACACTTCCTTGATTACTTTGCATTCTATACATTAATTACAACTTTATAAACAAGGAAAACATCTTTCCTTTATACCATATCTTCAAAATAGTTCCTTGATTTGACCTTGAGGCTTTCCTAATTAATTATATTAAGATAATTAATTACTTTGCAATTACAATAGCACTATCGACCCATAGTGTATACAAATTCTCAACGTATGATACTAGGGCTTGTGCATTTGCTGACATCACTATCAGACTGCCTTCTATTACTATCTAACTATGCATCTTAAAATTATATATTTTTTAGAAGATATGATGAAATCATCAAAAATTTCTTAATAATTAGTCTATCTCTATATTGCTCTTTGTAAATCACTTACAACTTTTGTATGTCTTTGACTTATGTTACGCGCATTTAACCTCATCATCAGGACACAATGTGGAACATGTCCTTATTTATGCATCACTAGAACATCAAAACTCTATCTATACAACCTTGATCTCTATTTGCTACTCTGCTAGTCTTCACATACTTATTGCTATGTTGAAATCAATGAAAAACATAGTCATGAATACAACATGTCAATACTACCACATGCTCACCAATTCTTAGGATACTCCCCCAAACGAATACCATCAGCATTCATTCTAACAATCTCCCACTTTGGCATTGATGACAACATAGATGAAACATATATAGGTTCCAAGAATACCAAATAATACTTTGTTGTTGTTGCTATTGTTCTCCTCTTTTCAAATCCTCTTCATTAATCAAATCTGAAATCCTTTGGAACACTGATATGTTTTGCATATTTTAGATTGACATCATGAATTTTCACTAAAAAACTTCTTAACTTCTCCCTCAATCAATGGTACTCTTATCTTCCCCTTTGGAATTAATAAATTTATATCTCCCGATAGAGATATGCCTTCTCTTTTCTTCACGAATCTTTCTAAAACTCCCTAATAAGTATCTCTCCCCCATTCATTTAGAGGATGTTTCTCATACTCATCTCTCCCCATACATACTTAGGAGATTTTATTCGTGCACTATTCCTCCCCATTGACATCAATAACAAAGGCCTTATTATGTCAATTTAATGCTCCATGTCTTCAACCAGCTCAAGTGTCCAAAGACATTGCTCAATACCAGATACCAAATGTCCTCAATGTCTCTATTCATCACAAATACTCCACCATAAAAGAAGCATTTGTACTCAGTACATTCAAACAATAGTTCTTTGTGTCACTAGATTGATGCAATCTCTGCATCATCTACTTAGAAGTAGGCAGGGCATAACCCCAAGCATATCTCTCAAGTACTTAAATGTATCTTTAGGTAAGGGCTTCATTAAGTACTCACATACTCCAATCTAATCTCCTTTTCTACTACCTTCTCTCTCAATACATGATATTTAATATATATATATATATATATATATATATATATATATATATGCTTAGTCTTTGAATGAAATATAGGATTCTTAGACATACTTACTATACTTGTGTTATTACAATATATGATAATAGGTTCTAAAAATTCTATCCTAATGTCCTTCAACATTTACTTCATCCACATAACTTAATTATAGTTATTTGTTTTTGCTACATACTTTTCCTTAGTTATACTTTGTGAAATACAGTCTTGTTTCTTTCTTAGCCAAGAAACCAATCTTCCTCCAAGAAAGAAGGCTCCACTACTAGTGTTTTTTTTGTCATCCATACTGCCTACCCAATCCAGATCATTATAAGCACATAGAGTGAAATCACTTGATCTATCATACCATATTCCATAATCAAACGTTTCCTTCAAACATATGAATATCCTCTTTACTACTACATAATGATATTCCTTAGGACCAACTTGAAATCTAGCTAAAATTCCAACTACATTTGTTATACTTGATCTTGTTTGAGTTAGATATTGCAAACCTCCAATCATGAAGCTGTACTTCTTCTGCTCAATTGTAGATGTCTCATCTTTGCTAGATATCTTGTAACCAATTATCATAGGTGTACCAATATTCTTACAACTTTCCAAGCCAAATATTTTCAACAAGTATTTCAAATACTTAGCTTGTGAAATGAAAATTCTGTCACTATTCTGTACAATCTACAAACCTAGGAAAAATCTCATTTCTCCTATCATACTCATTTCAAACTCATTCTTCATTTCTTCAAAAAACTTATCACTTTCTTTATCATTGGTTCCAAATATTATGTCATCAACAAATATTACCATTATCAACAAACCATTCTCAATTTCTTTCAAATACAAGTTATTATCTGTCCTACCTTTAGCAAATCCAAGTTTTTCCAAATACTTGTCCAACCTTGCATACTAGGATCTTTGGTTCTTGCTTCAGACTATATAGAGCTTTCTTCAATCTATATACCATATCTTTCTCTTCTATTAGAGGATAGCCTTTAGGTTGCTCAATGTATACCTCTTCTTCAAGTTCTCCATTCAGAAGGTTGTTTTAACATCCATCTGATACACTTTGAATTTCTTATTTACTACATAAGCCATGAACATTCTTACTATTTCCATTTTGGCTACAAAGCATATGTCTCCTCATAATCTATTCCTTCTTGCTATGAATATCCTTTTCTCACAATTTTGACCTTATTTCTTAAAACTTTTCCTTGCTCATTCATCTTGTATCTAACTACTCATTTGGTTCCAATAAGATTCTTGTCTTTAGGTCTTGAAACTAATTCCCATGTTTCATTCTTTACAATCTGATCTTATTCTTCCTTCATTGCTTTAATCTAATGATCATCCTTATGTGCTTCATCTATACTCTTAGGTTCAACTTGAGAAAAAAACATTTCTCTTCATTAACTTTGTTCCTTATCATCACTCCTTTGTCTTTGCTTCCAATTATCTTCTCTGGAGGGTGATTCTTTCATATACTTATGCTAGGGGTTCTCAACTCAACTCTCTCTCCTGATCTAGACTCAGATCTTTTCTCTTCAATCTGATTTCTATTCTGCAAATCATTGTTAGTATCAATGATAACTTCCATATTTTCATGGTTAGCCTTTGGATCAACAATAGTTACCAAAGCTATCTCTTCTGCTACTTTATCTTTCTTAACCAATTCAAGCTCATCATCATAGTCATTCAAGAATCTTTCCATACTTTCTTTAAATTCTTCATCTTCATCAAAAATTTAATTCTTTCTAGTTTTTCTTACTCTCTTAGGACAATTGGACAAAATGACCAAACTATTTACATGTCCACCAAACAAAAATTTTCATACCTTCTGGCTCTCTTTCCATAAGCATATCAATACCTTCTTTGATCTTCCTGACTTCTTTGGATCTGAATTTGTCTTTCCTTGTGCTTCTATTCTTTTGTATGCAACAAAAGGATTCTAGATCAGGAAACTTAATGATCAGTTCTTTACATATTTTTGATGTCTCAACACGAAGCTCCATCTTCTAGGTGTCAAAATTTCCTCCATCAAAATTAGGACTATTCTTTTTGAAATGACTCACCACTGATCTCTCAAAGCTAATAAGCTTTCTCTTCAAGGACCTGCAACTTTGATACCAATTGTTATACTATATAGTCCACCAATATAACTGAGAGGGGTGGGGGGTGAATTAGTTATGCAACTATTTTCACAATTATCAACCTTATTAAATCTTAACCATATGTGTAATATAATTAGAAAATACAACAAGATACTCATGCACAATAACACTAGATATGTTAACTAGGGAAACCCTTGATCAGAGGGAAAAGTATGCTGGGGATGGTACCCATAGGATGATGTACTAATATAAATATTCCTTGTTAGAGGATGGACCCTATTAGGAGTCTATGAAAACATTTAGTATATATCAGTCCCTGCTAGGAGACTTTGAATCCCTATTAGGATATTCTAACTCTATTAGGAGTTGTACCAACCCTATTAGAATTTGTAGAAGGTGGATGGACCCACTATCCAAATAACTTTAGGGGCAAGACCAATGAACCCATTGTCCAAATGATCTCTGTATTTTTCCTTATAGAATAATAGAATTATGTTGCAGTTCTCCTTCCTATTTCTTTGTCTTATCAATCAAACCTGTATTGCTTCTAATCTTAATACCAGATCACAAACTTCACATCAAATAATACCTTAGATTGCTTATTCACATTCACCAAACACTCTGCTCCTTTTCAAAATTTCTTGATTACTTCACATTCTATACATTAACTACACACTTTAGAAACAAGGAAAACATCTTTCCTTTATAACATATCTTCAAAATAACTCCTTGAGTTAGCCTTGAGGCTTTCCTAATTAATTACATTTAGAAAATTAATTATTTTATGTACTTTGAGCCCACGATCTATACAACTTCTCACACGTGTGACACTATGGCTTGCACATTCATTGACATCACTATCAGATTGTCTTCTATTACTGTCTAACTATGCATCTCTAGATTATATCTTTGTTAGAAGATATAATGCAATCATCAGAAACTACTTAACAATTACTTTGTCTCTATACTTCTCTCTATAAATCACTTACAACTTCTGTATGTCTTCGAATTACACATCAAACCTCTATCTGTATGACCTTGATCTCTATTTGCTACTCTGCTAGTCTTCACAGACTTATTGCTATGTTGACATCAATGACAAACACAACCATGAATGCAACATTTCAATACTACTACATGCTCACCAATGCTTAGGATACTCCCCCAAAGGAATAACATTAGCATTCATGCTAACAAGACTACCATGATAGAGGATGTCCACATCAAGTGTCTCACATGCCCTCCCCCTCTTGGTCTGAAATGCTAGGGGAAGGATGACAACTTGCTAGAGGAATAAAACCCATCACAGTGGAAATTACAATGAGTTGTAAGCAAGGAATTTGTGAGTCACTATGCTCATTACTAGAAGTAATTGTAATACACATAGAAGTCATGTTAGGAAACATATTATCCATATCAATCAATTATTCATCACTATTGCATGTTCATCATCTAAAGTATCTTCCATATCAAGATTAATATAATCTAAAGTACAAATAGAATCATTATGTTTATGCATATGCATAGTTTTACCTTGTTTAGCTTCCTCTAAAGACTTGTGCATGGTTTGATCAAAGGAAGATAAAGGTTGAGATGAAGATGTAAGTTGAAAGGCAAGAGAATGAGCTTTAGCCTTAGCCTTAGTTTGATAATTCTTGCGATGCTGATAGGTATGCTGATTGCAAATAGTCTTATGGGATGTAATAGAAGGAATAGGATCAAATACCATAGGTTTCAAAGGAGGAACATCAAAAGCTTTAGATATAGTAGTTGAGGGGATAGATGTAGAAGGAAAAATATGTTTAGAAACAAAAGGAGAAGATAGAGTAGGCAAGATAGGCACAAATGAATAACCCTTAGGAAGACTAAGTTTCATGATCTTGGCTACTTTATATTTTTTATTATTTCTATAGAGATGATCAAGATGAGTAGGTAGTTTTTTAGGATGAGAGGGGCAATAAAATTCAATCTCATCAAAATCTCTAGGATGTGATAGCTTATAAAGGGAATGATTAATAGTAATAATGTCTCCATCATGGGGAAATTTAAGTCATTTATGAATAGGAGAAGCTACAACTTGCATGTAAGAAAGTCATGGAATACTAAGCTTAACTTGAAATTGAGAAAAAGTAGGAATAACAATAAAGATAGTAAAAACAACTTTTTTTTGAAAGAGTAATAGGTGAAGTGATAGAAACTTGAGGATGATAAAGAAAATCATTACAAATTTTAAACCACATAAGAGTTATATCATAAGTATATGCAACCCTTTGTTAAAAAGGTGTTCTTCAGTGATAAAATTCATAGTGGAAGAAGGATCAACCCAAGTACCATGAGAAGGAATATGTGAAACTCTAGTAATAATGTAAAGAGGACCATTAGGTTCCTTAAATATATTAGATTCACTAAATCTAATAAGAGGTGTCTATTTAGGTTCACGTGGAGAGGAAATTAGAGGTTGAGTTTCCAACTCAACATGATTAACCACATGATTCACTTCTTGTAGCTTCTCATTATAATTAATATGGTGATCCCAAGAAGAAAGTTGATTAGTAACATTCGTTGAGTGTGAAGGTAAAGGATAAGTGTAAATTTGTAAATTTTGATTAGGTGGTGCGACAAATTTATTCGTATTATTAACTAAAGAATCAATAGATATAGTCTTAGAGTCAATAAGGTCCTGAATAAAATTCTTCGAATCATAATTTTTTTTAATATCATGACCAAGTTGATTGTGATATTGGTAGAAAGTACTTGAATCAAATGATTTAGGAAATTTTTTACTATTATCAATAGGATGAATAAGAGGAAGTTTAAGAAGTCCATCATGAATCAGTTTAGTCATCACCTCACACAAAGGCTTAGATAATTGAGTGTGCTTACAATTAGGATGATATACAAAGGAAAAAGTAGTCATACCTCTAGATTTAGTAGCCTCTTGATCAAAAACTATATTTGTAGTCTTGATTTTGATGAAATTGTTAGGTTTAGAAAACTTGTTTCAATTTCCAGCGACATCATTCTTATCACTAAAAATATTTGCCATCAAAGTAGAGCTCTTGAGTTGACTCACTTGTAACTAGTAATGGTGAAGCAATGTACATAAATGTGAAAATGAGGTATACTCAATAAGAAGAATCTTATATCTAATGTCTTTCTATAAATTAGAAATAAAGATGTGTTGAATATCTTGATCAAGCACTTGATAAGAAATCTGAGTATACAAATATATAAATCTACCAATAGATTTAGTAACTTTATCTTTGCTATTTATTACAATGCATTAAATTAGTTAAATAAATCCATGGACCAATATTGTTATAAAATTGTTGAATTAGAGCATTATCAATTAATAAAATACAAAGGTAGAGAGAAATACCATTGCAAGGCTCTATACTTAAAAGTACGCAGGAACAACTTAGCCATAAGCCTGCAGTCCTTAGCAAAATCACTATATATAGTTTGAAAAGTTTTAACATGTATTATAGGGTCTCCCTTACCATTATAAGTCTCAAGAAAAGATACCTTAACATGTTGTGGAATAGTGACACAAACAATATCTAAGGAAAGGGGATTAGCAACATCACACGTAGGAATTGTTGGAAAAATGGTTAGTGCCTCCCTTAGGATTTGTGACAAGAGCTTAACCACCTCCTATGTACTATAAGTTAAATGGTTATATCAAGAATTGAAAGATCAGTTTTTTGGTGCAATGGAAACCCCACTCTAACAAGTGGTATCAGAGCTTGGTCACATATTCAAATCCTTAGACCCCTGTGTAATACTGAGGGGAAGAATTTTGGAAAAATGGTCAGTGTTATATTTGTGAGAAGGGCTTAATCATCTCATGTGTATTATAAGTTGAGTGGTTGTATCGGTCATTAATAGATTGGTCTTTTGGTGTAGCATAACCCCACTCTAACAAGAATATTATACTTAGATTGAGTTAAATGAGCTAATTGTTGTTGCAATGCAGTGACAATTTAAACCAAGGTACTAATTGTAGGATCAAACGATATGCTAGTAGACATAGGTATGATAGATGGATTAGGAAAGTTATAAGAAGTAGAAGGAATATGTAAGGATGTTAGAGGAAGATTAGAAGAAATGGATAAAGGGTTCAAATAAATAAAAAGAACCACATTATATGAGGGTAGTGAAGAAGGAATAGAAATAGGAGGAGCGCTAATGGGAAGTGAAAGGTTAGGAAGACCAACACTTAAAGAAGTGGATACTTGCGTAGAATTAGTCATAAGAGGTAGAGCATAAATAGGTATGCTAGAAATCAAGATAAAAGGTTCAATGGTTGTGGAAGGAGGATGACATCCTAACTCTTGAGCACATTCCATCAAAGACTCAACATGAGTATTAATAAGGTGAGATGTACCACACACGATAGAAATGTTATTATCATTGTTGTTAACACGCTTCTTAAGAGCTTCAATAGAAACAACACTATCAAGATTATGATTTTCTTGTGCAAGCCAAGTTTCCAATTTATCAAATTCATGATAAAGCTTATCATTTTACAAAGGAGGAACTCTTAAAGCTTAATCTTCATCATGGGATGAATTAGAAGACTTATGCTCCGTTATAGGATTGAGGTCATGAGAAAATATACAAGTATCATCATGAGTCCTAGGAAGAAAAGATGTATCATGATAGAAAGAGCCCATGAGTCTATGACTTCACCTAACATAAATGTTATAGGTTGGACTTCATGTAATTAAGCTCATAAAAGGAGATATCACAAACAAATTTTTTAATGAGATCTAACCATATAAATGCAATAAAGAACATAAAAGATAGATCTAACCACACACAAGATAGCCAAATCTAACTCTATAGAGAAGAAGAATAAACACCCAAAACAATAAAGAAGGATCTAAGTCCAAGAAAGAGGATAAGAAGGTCGGGTTTACCCAAAAGAAGGTAAACACCCAAAAAAAAAAGAACTCCAAAAACAAAGGGGCACAAGTTGGTTTCACCAAAATGTTTATGTGAAGCCGAAGCCAAAGAAGAGAGATTGTCAAAAGAGGATCTAACTTCAAAAAGAAGGGGAGATGCATCAGGTTCACCAAAAGAAGGTAAAAAATTAAAATAATATAACATCACAAGAAGGGGGAATCGTTATGTTCACCAAAATGTTTAGGTGAAAAAGGGAGACACTTTAATCGAGTTGTGGGTCTCTGCTTATCTAGGCCACTAAGTCATTCAAATATGTATGAGAGGGAAAAAGGGGAATTTCTGAGTATGATTCAACTTATAATCCAAATTAAATTAGCTAGAATCCAAAGGAAGAAGGGTGCCAATACTAAATCTAAATTATAAAAGGGAATGAAATACAAGAAAATGTACTCTTTAGCCCTTATAGGATAATGTATACATAAAATTAAACCAATTGCTTAAATAATATAAATCTAGATGCTACGTGTATACAATTAGCCCAATTGAGATATAGATCTATGGTAAAGAAATGGAAGGAAATAAAATATGAAAGACTCACCTTGAAATATATAGAGGAAGATGTATTTTAGCTCCAAAAATCATAGATCTGAATCATTTTCTAAATACCCGACAGTGGATCTCAGAATGAAATGACAAAAGGAACAAAACCCACAAATATCACGAAAAAAGGCAAAAAAGGACTAGGTCAACGTATTGGAAGGAAATCTTAGAAAATGGTTGACATAGTCTAGTGACACTATAATAAAATTCTCTAGAAATCTCCATAGACTAGGTTACAAATCTCTAAGCTTCAACTTATATCCTGCTTGCCACACATAGAAGAGAAGGATTTTTGTGGTTGGGTTTGATGAGGGCTTGCCTTGGTCAAGCCTTAGGTTAAGGAATTAAACATAAATGAGAAATGTAAATGTAAATGACTAAAAAACAAGATAAATGTTAGGATTCACCTTGTCCAAAACCCTTGTTAATAAGGAGTTTGTATGTAAATGTGTTGTAGATCTTGAATTAGGAATGTAGGGTACCTCCACACTTTGCAACAGGTCTACCATAATCCCATCATGGTGCCATAGATGTAAGTGTGCATCAATGAAGAAGATGATGAATGCTTCAATATAGATATCCTTCCTTGATGGCCAAAAATAAGCTAGATCTTGGGGAGGAAATGCTCACAAAAGATCCTTCAATGCAATATAGAAATATCATTGCTTGAATGCTTGAAAAGGCTTGATTGTCTTGAATACTTGAACTCCTTGAATGCAAAAGGTAGAAATATTGAATTGAGAGAAATAAATTTAGAATATGATCTTATGTTATGAAAATGAAACCTTCAAGTCTCCTTGTATATGATTTTTTGGTTGGGAAAATAATACAAGCCGACTAGAGAGTATAATAATACTAATTAAACACACCGAGGCCTTTCGGGCCCCAATTCTCAAAATTGTTGGGGACTAGGTTGACCTAGATCAACCTAGTCTTAGATTAGGTTGACTTGAGGTTGTAAGAATTTTCCTTAGGGAAAAATGAAACAAAGATCAAGAAGCTCAAGAACAAAGCACAATATGGATCAAATGATGTATGATCATAATAATAATATGATAATGAATTAATGTACATGTAAACTAGAAGTGCCTATATATAAAGGCCTCTAGAATGACTAGGAGTTAGAAAAATGATAAGCCTCACAACTAAGCTCATGTCCACCAAGAGTGGATTATCCTCCATTGAGCATAAAAGTTAGTGCAATGATGAGAGGATAAGCTAACATAGGTGTGTCATGTAAAAAGATGTTGCAGAGACCACATACTTAATTAGAGTGCAAAAAATTGTGTTTTCTACATGACAACTTAGTTGATTATGCAAACTCTAGTGTTGTAGACACCATGTGCTAAATTAGAGTTGCTAACTCATGTGTTGTCAACATGACAACTCATATGAGTACACATACTCCTAGGTGTCTAATTGATAAATAATAAAATAATATATTAACCTAAGTAAAATTAAGTAAAGTGTAAATAATAATTAATTATTTACACTAACACACCCCCTTAAGTGCAACTTATGGGAATGCACTTAAGCTCACAAAAGCTATGATAAAATGCATGATGGGTCTCGACTACTAGACCATGTTAGGTACCCATGTACAAATGCAAAGCTATACATACAATGCTATGCAATGCAATGCAATCTCTCTAAAAATGGAGAAAGAGGGAAAACGTCATGGGAAAAATCCTCCCCCAAAAAGAGAGATAAGTACAATAAAGAAAGATGCATGTTTGGATGGAGTAATCAAAACCCCCCCATTATGACATACATCATGCATATACAATAGAGAATCCCTCCATGAAATCCCCCCTTAGTGAAGGATCTCCTGATGATGAGTGCTTGAAGATGGAAGAGAATCCAATGCCTACAAACAACATTTCTCCTTTTAGGAAGAGGATACACCAAGTATAGGTGTAAGTATGCTTCCCACTATGGATAGGAAGATGGAAGAGGGATCCATATGTAGTATGTTGTGTATGCTACCTCTAAAGCCTTTTCATATGTTGACAAGTCTTAATGAATGTAGATTCCATGAACCAATCTAGTGGATGCCGAAAAGAAGGTGGCAAACAAGGTAGCAAGTCCATGTATGAAAGTGAATCAACCTCCAACGACAATGAATCATCCTGATAGGAAGATATGGGAAGAGAAGAAATGTCACCTCCCCTCAAAAATGAATACACACACCCATGAAAGAAGCTACTTGATGACTAAAGAAGCTACACCATGAAAGCTGAATGAAGTTCCTCCTTGTATGAAGAAATGGTGCCATAGGTGTTGTAGAGAATGCTAACCAACTAGTAGGAGGAATCCTTAGAAAATATGATGTCTAAGGAAACTGGAATACAATCTCCAAAGACTGAGATGTCTCCTATGAAGTAAAGGAGTACTCCTCCATCTGTTGTAAAGAAGTGTCCACAATCATGTCAGTCTTGAGAGAAAGCTCAAGTGATTGAGGGTCAGAGTGTTCCCTTGCAACAAGTGAAGAAGAAGTCTCCTCAACAAAGAAAAGATGGATGTCATCAATAATGTCTTCCACATCTTCAATGTAAGACTCCACAAATAACATTGCAATGTCTAGAAGGCAATCATCCCATGAAGCTAAAATAGGAAGACATGGTATTTACTATGGACTAAATTAGGAGCATCTATGGTTGGAACTAGATTAGTAGAAGCAATAGGAACATCAAGAGGTAGGATCTCAGTTGGAGTTGAAGGCACCATAACTAGAGTGACTGGAGGTAGAATGTCCTTTGGAAATGGAGGACTGTTGGATCTCCATATGCTTTCCAAAGAGCCATCCAAAGATCATGAGGTTCACTGATCTTTCTAAGGACATCAAAATAATCAAAACTGATACTTAAAAAAATGGCTGATACAATTATTCTAATAGGTGTTAGATTAGTGTAAGAGGGTAGTTCTTTGGAATATAGAAAAGGAAATACTTCCTTATGCTCTCTTTGATGATCAATCACTAAAGCACTCCATTTGTAATAGTTCCTCTTTGTCAACCTTGGTCTTATACCAAACTAACATGTGAAACAAGACTCCATGAGATCAATAAATGTATGCATCTCCCAAAATGAAAAACTAATAAATGAACCCCCCCTAATGTATGATTTGGCACTTTATACTTAGTGTATTTACAATAGGCAACTTCCCAATTTAGGGCCTAAGTGGACTTTTGATTTTGTTGGTTATAACAAAAAATATGAAGCTATATCAGGCTCAACAAGATAAGACACAAGACCTCTCAAGGATCTAACTAATTACAAAAGCCAATAGGCCAAAATGAGACTAAGTTGTAAAAGTACTATATCTACTCAAAATTGTTCCAAACTGATACCAGATCATCATGCACTCTCAAAAAAAATAGCACCTGAATATGTGTCTAGATGAGCTCGAACGAAGCCTTTGAAGTTGCAAAAATTAGAATTTGCGAGTTGCAGAAAAATTTAGGAACATAAATCTTAAAAAACTTGCACCAATGTGTAGATCATCAAATTCTACCCTAAAACAAAAAAAATTGCTTGAAAAAAGGAGTCTGTATGAGGGAGGTTTGAAAATCACCTCTGTAATTATTTTTCTTGAATCACTGCTGTTGCACCTCCAAAAATCAATTAACTCTAGATTTCACCTTAGATGTTCAATTTTGATGAAACAAAAGTTGATTTGGGGGTTTTTTGACCTTCTAAATATGATGGCGATATCTGATTGCAAATTTGAAAATCAATTGCACAGATCTGAAGAGATCATACCAATTTTTTAAATCAGGCCTTTAGGTTCTAGTTTGCAAAAAAAAATTCACCTTAATTTTGACTATGTCCTAGGGCAGGAAAATTTATAGTCAAAATTCACCAGTTTGACACTCCAAATGCAATGGTGAGGTTTTCTTTGGCTCTAGACACTCCCAATAGCTGCAGATTTGTTGGATCTAAATCGGTGGCCCTTCGAGAGGTGAAGCAAAAATAGTCTCCAATGGCTATGAAATGACACTGTTATGGCTCTGATACCATGTACGAATTTGGTATATCTTTGATACCATGTAAGAATTTGTCTAGGGAAAAATGAAACCAAGATCAAGAAGCTCAAGAACAAAGCACAATATGGACCAAATGATGTATGATCATAATAACAATATGATAATGAATTGATGCACATGTACACTAGTAGTGCATGTATACAAAGGCCTCTAGAATGACTAGGAGTTAGAAAAATGATAAGCCTTACAACTAAGCACATGTCAACCAAGAGTGGATTATCCTCCATTGAGCACAAAAGTTAGTGCGATGATGAGAGGATAAGCTAACATAGGCGTGTCACGTAAAAAGATGTTGTAGACACCATGTGCTTAATTAGAGTGCAACAAATATCTTATCTACATGACAACTTAGTTGATTATGAAAAATCCAGTGTTGTAGACACCATGTGCTAAATTAGAGTTGCTAACTCATGTGTTGTCAACAAGACAACTCATATGAGTATAGATACTCATAGGTGTCTAATTGATAAATAATAAAATAATGCATTAACCTAAGTAAACTTAAGTAAAGTGTAAATAATAATTAATTATTTACACTAATAGAGGTTGACCTAGTCCAAATTAGGTTGACCTAAGTTAACCTAGTCCTAGAGATCAAGTTCAAAGAGCCATAGAAAGAAGAGACAAATACTAGAAAAAATGGGATGGAAAGTGGAAGAAGATAGGAGAAAAGGGTGTTGAGCATGGGTACGTCCATGGTACAAAGAAGACATTATGGAAAGGGTGCTAATAGGTCTTAAAAGGAAAGTGTGTTCATTTTAAGACAATACACAAAATACACACCCTTTATGTGGAGATGTGATGAAAACCTGAGAAACAAGAGGTTCAATGGAGAATTAAAGGCTTGGTACTTTTAAGTTACTTGTAATGCAACACATTATTGCCACAGACATAATTCAAATGAAATCTTGGTCTCGTTGGATAAAAATACCAAGTTCATATGGATATAAAAAGGTAAGTGCATCCATTTTAAGATGGTATGCAAAACACACACCCTTCATGTGGAGATTTGGTGAAGACTTGAGAAACAAGAGGTTCAAAGAAGAAATAAATGCTTGGTATGTAGTGCCTCTCATGTTTACAGTCTGTACCTCATTCATTTTGATTCAAGAGACACTTGATACTCTTATCATATGTACCTTGAGATGACTTGAGGGTTAGATGTTATACTTTGATTTCAGTACCATAGATGCTTTACTGATATGTTGTTCAATTTAGTTTATCATATTTGCATGTTGATGCCATTTTGAGATGATAGTAGGTATATGATGATATTTGATAATCTGGTATTTGGACATATTTTTTGATTATGTCATGTGATGGATTTTATGCTATGGTTATTTACTTCATTATTGTTTCTTTATGCTTTATGCAAATGTGAGTGATGTAAATGAATTAATTAGGTATTTAATGCATTATTGCTTTGGCTATGATATTATATGCAATTGCACTGGAAAATGTGTTTTAGTGTGTAGGATTTATACACTAGAAATGGCCTATGGAGTTAGTGATTCAGCTATTCATTTTACCAATATCGTCCCTGTATGGTCGACATATCCTTATTTTAATTGTTTAATTAAACCTTTTGGCGATTATTAAATCTGAACTTATCTGCATTATGCGATTAGACCAGTGAGTGTGTCTGTGCATTTAGAGGTTCACATTGTTGTGAAAGTTGTTAAGTTAATTTATGTAATTTTGGGTTTTTGGGCTTTAAATATTTTTGGATTTAATTTCTGGAAGCTTTGCCTTAGGTAAATTCCTATTACAAGGAATAACCTATTTTCATTTTGGTTGATTTAGAGTTTAGCTAGTCTATCTGGCTATTTTCCCTAATCAATTATTCACTCGAAAAGTGAATAAGTATTGGAAAAGGGATTTGTTTTCTCACTTTTCAATTTTTGCAATTTAGAAATTAGAGAGCTTTTTTGAAATCCTCTTTCTGAAGGATTGATTTTTTGTTCATTGTGATAATTGTGAGCATGGGATCTTTGCGAGGTCAATCTTGTTGGATCCGACTTAAGGAGACCTTACTTTGTTGTCACTTTTAGTTGTATTTGTAGGTTATTTATTTTATTAGGCTGATTTTAGTTTCCACTCCTTTTGCTTTCAGATAGGGCTTTACCATTTTCTTGTTTCTGCTTCATTTTAACTTTTGTTTCTAGTAGCAGTTTGTTAAGAGATTGAGAACTAGTGTTCCCCTCCATTTCTGTTTGTTGATTCTTCCTAGTTGGTCGAGTATGAACATTTTCCCTATTTTTGGGATGGGGGTTTGGGGTTTCTCATTGTTATGCTAGTCATTTTTGCATATGGTGTTAGAATCCAAATATTATTGAATTTTTGAGGGTTTTGTAACCAAAGCCAAATGGGTTTTAATTTTTGAAGTTTTCCAATTTTTAGAGTTTTTACCTCATTTTGTGTGCTACCCTATTTTCTCAGGTTTTCTTGGCCTGATGTTGGTCATGGACTTGGACGATCCATTTGGATGTCAAGTAGACCAATGTTAACATTTATCCTCTCGAGTCTGTTTTTGGTTGAGTGACTTTTTGCATTGTGTTCTCATCTAGTCCTTGTGTTATGATCTTCATGATGGTGGCGTGCCACACATGAGTATGTACGTGTACACTTGTTGGGTGAATTACAAGGCCTGATCTTCCATGGTACTTCCAGGAGTTATGATCATTGGGGTTGGGTTGGGAATATGCATGCCTATGGCCACTCATTGTTGGATGAGAGCATGGGTAGGGTAGGGTAGCACATAGAGGGGATTATATCTCACAACCTTGT
The DNA here is from genome assembly GCA_028749045.1 of Cupressus sempervirens. Classification (NCBI taxonomy): domain Eukaryota; kingdom Viridiplantae; phylum Streptophyta; class Pinopsida; order Cupressales; family Cupressaceae; genus Cupressus; species Cupressus sempervirens. Next base: position 165,145,973 of record CM053791.1, on the reverse strand, counting down.
GACTATTTCCCATTGGTTGGAAGAGGAAGTTTTATATAAGTTATAACTAAATTAAAATACTGGGTGGTAATAATTATAAGATAATAAACTGTTTGGGTTGTATGCCTTTCGTTGAGAAGAGTTGCTACCTGGGTTGTGCACCTTTTGTTGAGAAGAGTAGTTGCCAATCCTAGATGGTCCATCATGTTATCCCCTACTTAGTAGCCCACTGAGTGTTTGACCAAGACCTGTAGCTTATGCATTGTCTATGTTCTTGGTTTCAGTCATCATATTGTCTGGCATGAGTGTTAGCCATGGACGTTGTGCTTTAGGTGTGTTTGTTGTTGGATCATTATCTCCATTAGCACAACAGGAGTGGACCTATAGGCTCCACATGGTTGGGATGCATAGCTACCTATACCACTACTAGGGACCAGTGTATAGACATAGGATGTTTCCACTTGGTACTTTAGGTTCCAGAGTATGTTATTCTTGTGATTTATGCTTTCATTGGAATGCTTGTATATCATGTTTAGATGAAGTTAGTATTGACACAATTCATTATATGATGTTTAACATATGTTAGATGATGCATTTGATTTGTAGGATTATCTTATGCTTTACTTCTAGCATGTTCGATTTCCTTACTCTTATATTGAAATGCATTTTAGTAGTGACGTCCTCATAAGATAGCATCGATGATTTGGTCAGTAGTTTGGGATGTTATGTGTGGGGGATGGCTAGGACCCATAATGGTCTTATGATAATATTATGGTTGGAAGAAACCATGTACATAGTTCAGTTGTTCTATTCATTGCGATGTCACTTTAGTTCATTGCAATGTTGTTTTAGTACACTACGATGTTTCCTTTTTTACTTTCCCTTCACTACTTGATTAGATGGTTAGATGCAATTTTTGTCTTTTAGTAATGTGTTTGAGTTTTTATGCCTCAAATTGTGGATCTGGTACTCCTCGGTATGGAGGTTCTAAAATGTATTTTACTCTTTAGTTTGTCCTTGGAGCATTTTATGTGTTTCCTGGATGACCGTGTGTTAGCATGAGGCGATACTATAAAGTGTCACATGCCCAAAGGAGTTCTGTTGTGTGATACTGGAAAGTATTGCACCTCTCAGGAAGAAATGTTGTGTGATACTAGAAAGTATCACACCCCCTTTGAAGAAGTGTTGTACGATACTTGTAAAGTATTGCACGCCCTTTAGAGGAGTGTCACCCAAACCCTGAAAGTGTTGCCCCCCTTCTTGAGAAAGGTTGTACGATACTGGAAAGTATTGCACAAGGATGATTTAAATTACCGCCTAGTATTTGCAAAAACCTATCTAGGTGAACATCAAGCACTTTTTGCTTTGACCCAAACTTTTTGGGAAGTGTTTTGGCTACCCTCTTCGGAGTTCTTCAATCCTTTGGCATTGCATTTTGAACTTAGAATGTTTTGTGATTGAAATTTGGTTGTGTGTTTGCTGTCATCATTTGTTTTGGTCAGTAGTGGCATTTGGAGATCTGTTGGTGTCAGGATGTTTGATTAGTCTTCCATTCCCATCTTTGTGATCCTCATATGTGGTATGTCATGTGCAGGCATACTTGTTTATTTATTTTTAAAATATTGGCTTATGTTTATCATTGTTCCAAGGACCTCCGGGCAACGCATTACACGGTTCACTCTTAAGTTACTTGTAATGCAACACATTATTGCCAAAGATATCATTAAATGAAATCTTGGTCTGGTTGGATGACAAGACCAATTTCCAAAAAGGTGAGGGGAATGATACATCTATATAGCCCTTTGGGATTAAAAATGGTAAGACACAACAAACACTTAAAAGAAAAAGTTCATTTTAAGAACATAAGCACACGGTTCTTGATCCAATTAGAAATGGAAAAAAAAAAAAAAAGAACTATTATTTCCCTTCCTAATTGAATCTAAGTGAGAATTGTCGAGTTATTTGATCGTCCTACTTAGACTTTATGAGATTTATTGTTCATTTATCCATTAAGAAAAGAAAATTTGAGAGCATATGATTTTTTTTTGTTCATTGATTATCCTAATTAGGATAGATGAGACGATGTGATTTTTATTCACCTCCTAGTTAGATCCATGTGGCTTTGTTGTTTATTTGAATTCCAAAAAATAAAAAAATTGAACAACAAATAGAGTTAGAATCTAGGAGTGCTCCAAGCTTCTTCCTTGCACCTACAAGCACACAAGAAAAATAAAGAACATTAGTAAAGCATGTTGACATTGGGTTCACCAAATGAAGGACTAGAAAAAGAGTTAGAATGCATAAATGAGAGAACCACATGTCTCATAAAATAAAATGCATATTATCTAATCTTAATATAAAATTAATTTGAAGTAAAAACATTTAAACTATGAAACCTCCTTCAAATTAAGCTCCTATGCTCTCCTTTCTTCTCCAAGATTTGAAGTTGATGTAGCTTTGATCTTGACAAGATGTACCTATAAAATGAAAGCAATATGAAAATGATATGGTGATGAAAAAATGATAACATAACGAGAATACTACGAGAATGTGGTTAGCCAAAACAAGTGCATAAGAGCTCAATTTATAGGATTTTGAACCAAAATGCAAGAATTGGAAAGAAAGAATGCAAATTTGAAATTGTCACAGTTAGGTGTGAAACTTGGAAATTTTCCATGAAGAAGAGGTGAAACTTGGAAAATTATAACACATCATGAAAAAATATGATAAATTATAAGAAATTTGCATAGAAAGATGCAAGAAGGTGGGAGAAGAATGTGTAGGGAAAATGCATAGAAAGTGTAAGAAGATGTAAGATAACAAGTAGGAGGGTATAAGAATTGGAAATTTGAATTTAAAAACTCATAATTCCCTCTAAAATAGTAAATAGAAATTATGAATTAGGAAATTAATAATTATGAAAAATGGAAATTAGGAATTAGAATTTAGGAAAGTAAGAATTCTCATAATTCATGAAAATTGAGTCAATTAATTAATATAGATTAATTAATTGAGAATGGTTAGCAAAGAGGAATAATTAATAAAGGGGGAATGAAATTAAATGATTAAAGCATAGGAATGGACTATGGGTTATCTAATCATATGGAAATAATTAACAAATTGATTGGCCAAAATGATGAACTAAACGCAAGATAACCCTATTGAAGGAGTGTGATGAAAATGTCGATAAATGTAATGATATTGGAAAGGATCAAGAACATGATCGAATTGATGAAATAAATGATACCAGGTTGACTGATACAAATTGATGACATGTCAAGGAGACATGAAAATGATTGATGAAATATGACATTTAATGAACATTGTAAATGCCATGAGATTGATCATAATTGATTGATAGGATTGATCATAATAATATTAATAGACACAATCAATGCTACTAAATTGATTAAACTAGGACATGATCAAACACTGATGGAATCGACAATGTTGATGATCACATTGATGATAAATGATGACAAGATAAGATGACAAGGTACTGAAAGACATGATAATACTAAAGATTGAATTGATAAAATGGTGACATGCCAAGGACACATGACATGAATTGATGAATGTTGATAAGGCGCTGAAGGATGTAACAATGTCTAAAGGATTGATGATGATAATATGATGACATCTATTTATTTTTTAATTGACTTGGAAATGATATGCATTTGATTCAAATGGGTTACAAATGATAAAAAAAATATGTTGAAAGATATTCAAAGAACATTATGAAACAATTCTGAATGATGACGAAGTTGGACAAAAGATCAAAGTTAGTGAATTGAGAAAATGGGACAAGTTATGATCAAAATGTGATGAAGGTGTAGATGCAAACCATTTTTTAGCATCTTTAGGTACACTCTTAAGTTACTTGTAATGAAACACATTATTGCCAAAAATATATTTCAAATGAAAGCTTGGTCTAGTTGAATGACCACATATGAGGAATGCCTGGTTGAGTTGTAGAGAGCTAGAGAAGAATAAAATAAGGTAGGGGAAGATTGGATAGAAGACAAAATCAATGTAATGTTGAGAGAAATGATTCAAGGTTTCACCCTGCAGGTTATTAGATGAAGCAAGGTCTTGCTTCACCTTTCTCCTTTTTTTTCCTCGATGTTGGTTATAGGTGTGGTCTTGGGTTTATGTGATGTTTGTTATCCTCTTTTTGAAAATATTATATTGCCTTTGGTTTTTGGGTGGGATTTCATGGCTATTTGTTTTCTTTTGTGAGTTTTTCACTTTAAGGGAAATTGGTGGAATTGTTAATATTGGGGTCTAGAATTTAGGAACAATGGTAACAAAATTCCCAAATGATGAAGTATGAATTAGTAGAGATCTCACCTTTTCTCTTTATAGGACAAATGGACAAATGTTTATTTTTAGTAATGGTAGATTGTGGCCAATCCATGGAGGAAAATGTTTAAAACATGCCTTGTGGAAATTTTTGGTTTATCTTTGCTTAAAATTTTGACCATGTAAATGCTGCTACAAGTTAGTCGGAAGAGGGTTTAGTTTTTTAAATACTACCTTTGTTGGGAAACATGACAATGCCAAAATTTTCTTTGTGATGATTTTTGAAATGGCTTGGTCAAATGTCAAGTTAGAGTCTAGGATTAAGGATCAATTCTAAATAACGTGACAGAATGGAAAATGTCAAAGAAAACCTAGAACAATTTTTTGTTTATCTTAAATGATGAATTGGTAATCAAACAAGAATGGTAGAAATGATGTTAATCAAAGGATGATAGTTTGGTTTTGTTATATAATATTTATGTGTAGAATCTTTCACGATGTTGATCCCAACTATACTAAGAGGGGGGTGAATTAGTACAAAAACTTAAATTAGTTTATTGAACTATTGTTCTAACAATGCTATGCAATAACCATTTAACTGCTAAAATAATGATAAATACAATAAGATTTATATGTGGAAACCCTCAATGAGAGGATGAAAACCCAGTGGGAGTAATGTACCCACTAGTCCTTATAATGTATGTAAAGGGTTGTCCAGTCAAGAGCTATAGTTGTTTCTTTAGGAAACATAACCTGTTAAGAATAGATATAACCTATTAAGGTTATACAAGCCTATGAAAGCTACTTGGTTAGAGGATTTAAATATATCCTTCCGAGAGATACCTTGTTAGAGGGTTTATTAAAGCTTACTAATGAAGCTTTCCTTATTAAGAGCTACAACTAGATGCAATGGTGAGCAACCAATCTAATGTATGATATGAAAATAGTAGTATCTTGCCTTGTAGATCTTTGTTGCATATCCTCAAAGATGCTTTGGTCTTCCTATGTACTCCTCTTGCTTTGTGGGCACTTCTGTCTCACCTTTCACCTTGGTTGTTCAGAACAATCTGTTGTTGTTTCACTCCTCTGTACAACTATTTCCTTTGCAAGCTTGCACTTTGAACAACTCTCTACTCTTACTCTCCTAGTAATCACTCTCTCTCAACAACTGTATTAGCAATAGTCTCTTTGCGTTCTTTGACCTCCATTTCAAAATTAAATATGAGTGTCTTTATGCACTCTGCTGTTTTAGGACATAGTTTCCCATGATAAGAATCTCACTCAATTTTGAATTTGAATTCTATTTCTAAGATTTTCATAGAAGACATGTGACCCCTACTCCAAGGTCTAGACTTGTAGCCCTATTGGTCCTTCTGTGAGCCTATATGTAGCCTCTGTCCTAGTTTGATTGTATCGCTTTGGTCTTTGCTCCTATCACATCCAATCTGATTCATCTCTTGCCTTGTCATGTCCATTGTGAATCACTTCATATTTTATTGGTGATAAAATATCCTTTACATTTATCTATTGATGGTAGCTTAGCATATGTGTGCATACCAGTTTAATCTTCTATCAGTGACAATGTTACCTTGTAACATCTCCTACCCTTGACTGGATGCCAATAAATGACAACATAATTATACAATCATTAATTCAATGAGACTTGTGGGGTCAATACATGGTTTAATCTTTCTCATGTCTAGAAGTGTTAAAGCTTCTTTGAACAATTTTCTTTGATTCTTGTTATCATTGTTGTAATTTTGTAAAATTTTGTAAACCTTTGCAATGGTAGTAATAAACCTCTATAATTGAGTCTGTAAATATGATTAGGAGTTGGAATTTATTTTGGAGGGATCGTTTAACACATAGACTCCATTGTAGAATTTTCAAGTCTTTTTTGATGTACGTACTTTATGTAATGTTCTCACCACTTCAATAAAATTAATCTTATTACTAAGCAAAAAAACTCGCATAAATCTTTAATTTTAACATCTTTTTTATGCATACAACTAATATTGACAATTTTAAAAATAATTTATGATTTCAAAATTAAGAGTAAATTTATATGAGCTACATACTAAAATATTTAGATAAAAACTCTTAAGGTACTATAAAAGAAAGAATATAACTAATGTACATTTTTTATTATAGGTATTTCGTCAAAGCCTAGATCATGTATTATTCATTTATTATTGTTGTTGAGATTAATTATTATTATGTGTTAATCTCATATAGATTCGAACCCAAGACCTCCCAATGAGAGGCTTACAATTTACCATTGTGTCGTAGGCTCTTGCCTAGCTAATGTAGACTTCATAAATGAGTACTACAATAAACTATTTTTTGTTATTATTTTTTTTATCTAGATGATATAAGACATTCTTATATTAATATTTATAATCTTAACTTTGTTCATGAACTCTTAAATTGGAATAACTAAATAGATCTCGCTGATTGTATTTTTTTATTTTATCATGAGAACTATTAAATCATTTATCTGCATAAACAAATGTGATTGTGGTAGTGCAAGAAAATAGATTTCAAGTTTAATTACTTATGATCTTGATAATTGTTTTCTTTATACTATTTCTCCTAAGCACCTTAGTGCAAAACTTTCAAAAGCTTGCGAAGACTTTTACATCTAGAGTAAAAGTGAATTTATAATAATTAGGTAAATATATAAGGATTGTGATGGGATTTTGGTTATGAATAATTAAAAATGTACAAGTATATTTCATGCAAATATGAAAGTTTGGGTTGAGAATGAGGGGGAAGACTATTATGTCAATGACAATTGTATGGATGATGGTACACAAAAGTATCTTCTTGATAAGCTAAATGACATGAAAGACAAGGAAGATAGTAAAAACCTTGAGGGTTCGCTCGAGGCATGATCATGATCCTTGGTTCTTAACCAAAGAGGCTAGGCAAAAGCTAAACCTTCAACAAACAAACAAACAAAAACCTAATGTTTTCTAACAAATGGACAAGATTCCTACATGAGTGGACAATCTTTTACCCATTAGTTACACCTTACATGATAAAAGAATGATAATGAGGGAAATTTTGAATACATCTAAATTTTTGAGGATATTCTTACCATAAAACATCAATACAATCATTCATATCCATAGAAAATCTAATTGATAATTAGTACTTTTATATTATAAAATCTATTAAGAATGAAGGATAATGTTATAATATATTTTTCATTATAATTAGTACTTTTATATTATAAAATCCATTAAGAATGAAGGATAATGTTACGTTATAATTTTCATTATGAATATGATACGTTATAAAGTATATTTTGGTATTTAATGACATAGATAATAGAAGGAAGACGAAAAAATTTGCTAGGATGTTTATAAGAAATGAAGGAGATCTCTTTAGGAACAAACAGTCTTTCATCATTTAATTCACCTTACATCATAAAAGCATAAATACTAAGTAAATTTTGTAAATGTCTAAAATATTCACTATATTGCTAACACCATCATTAATAAGAAACAATAAAAGTACCCCTATTCATAAAACAATTAAATCATAATTATTTCTACTATATGATATATTATATATTAAAAATAAAGGATAATGACTATTAATGTTAACTGTTAGAATGCTGTGAAAGTAAGTTTGAGTGCATTAAATGATAAAAAAGACAAGAAAGAAATAAAAAACTAAACAATAAGAATCTTTCAAAGAAAATAAATCAATTATTATATAAATTAATAATATTTCATCTATTAATTTCACCATAGAAAATAAAGAATAATAATTATTAAATAAATTAAATACATTTAAAATATTCATTCAACTTTTGAGTAAACTACTTTTAATCATAAACCAATTAAAAATAATTGCTATGATCATATATATTATAATAATATCTATTGATAGGATATTTAATCTATCAACCAAATCTCTACATTATTCTTTTTCAACTTTTATATGAAAGATACGACTTACAAAACAAATGCATCACATGAGAATAGAACTTAAAAAAATTTAATGCAATATATACTTGAATATGACTAGCTGATCATTATTAATCGTCACATGAGCATGAGTTCTACACACTTCTAAGTATCTATCTATTTCTTTCAAGCAAAATCCATTGTATAGAGAGTGTGAGTGGAGGCCACCTAAAGCTCTATTTTAATTTAAAAATACAATGAATGCCCCAATGAGAAAAAAGAAAAGAATATCCTTCATTATCTTTTGTCATTGAGTAGAAAACAAATGTGAATGAGGTGTCATGTCACATGGATCTATCTAAACCTTATCACATCTTATCCAATACACAAATTCGAGTGGTTGAGCACCATGCATGGAGTCAAATTTGTACCCAACATTTGAAAGCTACCTAATGTGATTGAATACTTTAGGAGTATTTCATGGCTTTTAGCCACTCAATTTGAAAATTTGTATATAAAATTTGGAAGTTACCTACTATGATTGAATAGTTTACAAGTATTTCATAGCTTTAGCCATTCATTTGTTTTTCAAATTCCTTGGAAGTCACGATCATATTATCACTAATCTAAAAGATGAGAACTCTATTAGGGCTTAACTATGTGTGTGTGCGCACGTGCGTGTGTGGAATAAAGATAAAAATAAGTTCTTTGAATATAAAAATTAGGAAAAATAATAATAATTAATATTTGATTTTTATTTATTTATTTATTATTTATATAAGAATAAACAAAAGTCTTTATTTTATAATTCAATTAAATGAAAAATTAATTAGAAAGTAATATATGTGATTGGTTGCACATGCTTAACTTTTTAACATTATTTTAAACAACTCAATAATCATACTATTAATTAAAAACTCATATGATAATTTAAACTCTTCTCCTAAATCTCTTAAGCATACAAAACTAAAATATATAACTACTAAGTCTTCTTTATAATTCTTAAAATACTAATGATTATAAATATAATATAATATATTAATACTACTCATTTTCTATTAGATAGATTATCTTTGACATTAGGCTTATAGGGTGTTAAAAACAATTAAATAATAGAGATATTAAGAAGAGTTTAGGGAAATATTCCTATCTAATGTCCTATCCTCCAACTATTCCAAGGCACATGGAGGTTCCCTTTTGTTTGCTATTGTAAATATTGGAGGATATGCTTCCTAAATAATTGGTATTCAGGCATCTTATTCTCACAACTTGGATTAAATTTATTGGAATTTCTAATTTAAAAAATTATAAGTATGAGAAGGGAAAAAAAAATTGTGTATTTGGTAGGTTATATTATATATTTCTAAAATTTAAAATTCTAGTATGGCAAAATTTTGATCATATATAAATTTGATAGCATAATAATAATAATAATGAATTGTTATATGTTTTTTTGAGGGCTCTTGATTTTTAGTTTCTGCACTATATATTGCATTCATTAAATACAATTTTTCAATTAGATTAACTAATCAAATCAAAGAGTTTCAAAGTTTATTTGGAACTTGCAATGTGTATATCTATTTTTTATTTTTCCATATTTTATAAATGACATTTTTGTGTTCATTCTATTGGTGCATACTATTTTTGGTAAGGAGAAAAATCAAATTTCCTTAACAAAAATACACATATTTTTTCAACAATAATAATGACATGCATTAATGATAGCTTTATCTTTTTCACAATTGTGACAAATAATTAAAATTTTCAAAAGTAATTAAGACAATAGTTAAGCCGATAGGCTTATATGTAGGAGCTTTGCTCCCAGTTTTTGTAAATTTTCGCTGGAAAATTGTTAGCGCTTCTCGTTTTTAATATTTTTTTGATATGTTTGCTCATAATAAAACTTACTATTTTATTTTCCACTTTTTAAATGTTACACTATACCCTATATTTCTAATTTTGTTTCCAATTTCTTTTTTCCCCTACTTTCATGGATTTTAATTAACTTTTATTTATAAAAAATAAAATTGTTTGCTTCAAAAATTTGTGCTTTCACCAAGAGTTAGGTTTGACATTTGTTGTAAGTATTTTACATTTTTTTCTCAATTTAACTTTTAACATGAAAATGAGACAAATAAACATTGCAAACACATAAACCATTTTCATGGGAATCATTTTAGAATAATTGAAAAATATAAAAAATATTTTGATATGGGAGCCTATATATTGATTCTCATTATTATTTTGATTAGTTTTTAAAGTGAACAATCTAAATGAATTAATTGAGGAGATAAGAAATATTGCTTTTCATAAATTAAAATTTATTATATATTAAAGTTCTATCTAAATTAAAATATATTAAATATGCTTATTTTTCTTCTATTATACAAAATTATAACATATAATAAGCAAATGAAGGTTTTCTTCTTAGATGATTGAAAATTTAACTCTTAAATTACAACCAACATATGTATATAAGTTATATTGTGTTCTATTTGAAGAGTGTTCTATTTGAAAACATGTATCATAGCTTTATATTAACATAATCATTTGAGATCCAAGTTTAAGAATAGTGCAAAAATTCCTGAAGGTTGTAGATGCCCCTTGAAGCAACTCAGTTGAGTGACTAATTCCTCCTGAGTTATTCAAGGTGTGGCTCTGCATCATTTTTGGTATCAGAGCTTGAGAGTTGCAGGTTGTGAAGTTATATGTTGAATGCCCCTGATCAAGATTCTTCAATAGGGTCAAACAAGATGGTGACCAATGAAGAGTTAGCAAAGAAAGTCGAGGAGCAAGAAGAAATTCTCTAGAAAGAGAATAGAGAGTTGAAGGGGATAGTGGTAGAATTAGCCAGTAAGTTGGAATATATGCAAAATGTAGTTGAGAAGAAAGAAATAAAAGAAGAAATGGAAGAAGAGGAAGACGTACCCGACAGTGAAGAAGATGAAATATCTGAGAACGAGAAGCCATTTTTTAAAGCTTTAAAGGCTTTGGGAGGAAAATCTATTGAGTTTCTGATGTTTACAGGAAAGATGGATGCTGAATTAGTATTGGAATGGATTGAAGCTCTAAAGAATCATTTTGAATGTGAGAAAGTTTCAGAATCATAGCAAGTTAAATTAGCTAAATCTAGAATGAAGGGAGCAGCCCCTACATGGTGGAATTTTGTGCAAGAAGAAAGGGTAAAAGAGGATAAAAGGAAGATTTGTTCATGGAAGATAATGGTGTCAATGATAAGAGAGACGTATCTCCCTGAAGACTATGAGGTACAATTGCATCAGAAGAGGCAGAATCTCAGACAAAGGGATATGGATGTCTGTACTTATACAGAAGAATTTCAGAAGTTAAGTCTAAGGTCAAAATTTGCAGAACCTGAGAGTATCAAGGTAGCAAGATACCTAAATGGTTTGAGGATGAACATACAAGAAGAGTTGCAGTTGCTGAGTCCTAACACCGTAGCTAAGTGCTATCAGCTAGCTTTGAAGGTGGAAGAGAAAATCAAAAGGAGACAAGAAAATAACAACAGAGGTAGAGGAAGGCAGCCATTTAGAGGAAGAGGTACATGTAACGCCCCGCCAAGGGATCCAAAAGAATTAACCTAAAGTTTCTCTAAGTTTGCTAAACGTTTTTTTTTTTTTAAAGTAAGAAAGTATGACATACACATCAAACACATAGTAGCGGAAGCAATAACGTGTAATCATCGACAAACATACATTGCAAGTTACATTTCTTAAAGATCCCAAGACGTTGAGTCACGTTTAAATTTAATTAAATCTAAGTCTAACAACTATCACATACATATGAAAGAATAATCAGAAAGTCCCATGTCCATAATATACATTTATTCTGAATGCCTCTCGGCAAATTAATTCGGAATGCTCAATCATCCACTGTACAAGTCACAGGGTATGAAAGGCTTAAAAGAATATACATATGTAAAGATCAAGATACGACATCCTTAAATCCATGATACAAAGTACAATAAAAATATATGAAACTATTCACCATACATGATACATCCATACATCCATAATGATAAAACATCTATCATAAAATCTAACCATCCATCATAATAATCCAAGAACATAGTGAAGGTAAATGCCAATCACAAAAACTCTAGCCACGGTGACCACGGAACGGATCTCAATGCTAAGAGTAAAAGCACTACCACCCGACCGCGTGGAACCTAAATGGTCCACTCCCACCGCGCTGAGGAGATAGTCTCAAGTCCCAAATAGGATAACAAAACCTATAATCAAAATTACTCTCTAAGTCCAGGAAATCCTATAAGTATGCTAACTCAAGGGTTCCTAAAAGATCGACATCTAAATCCCAGAGGTACCACAAGACACGTAGGAAACCTAATATGCAAGCGGGAAAGTATCATCGCAAAAGTCACGTAGAAGTTACCCGAGCAATCCCTTAGGAATCCCGGGTCCCTACTGATCCTGCGGCCACTAGTATCCTCTCGTAATGACGAGGCATACTATGGAATGCAAGGTCGTAACCAAGCGTTCTCTCTACCCCATCCTAGTCTGTACTAGCACTCATGGCATGGGAGAGAACATACAATTATCTTGTTAGGTTCATTTTCTCTCATTTAGTGTAAAATGTTTTCACTTATTAAAAAATGACTTCCAATGGGTTTCTCAAGGTAGCCTCTTAGGGCTCCGACCCCCATTGCAAGCCACTTCCCGACTCTACACATAGATAACCTACCCTAGCTCATGAACTCGTAAATCAAAGAATCATAATAAAACCACCTCAGTCCTATACGAGCAACTGAAAAACATCATAAAAAGATAATCCACAAAATTACATCAGTTCTTCATGAGCAACAGATAACATCAAATAGTAATAATGTAATCACGACAGTTCTCTATCAGCAACTGAAGGCATCAATGATAAGTTACAAAATCCAATGGTTCTCTAATGAGCAACCAGAAAGTAATACAAGTATAACTGATCGAGACTCAGAAATGGTTATCAAATATAACTGATCGAGACTCAAAAATGGTTAAGTTAGGTATTCTCAAATACATACACCTCAGCTTCACACAAGGAAACTGGAAAGCAACAACGAACAGTAACACAAACATGTCATAGAGCACTTCCTCACATTACCATGGTCAGGTTAAGAAAGATCGAGACCAAATCATCATGACATCACATTCACAACCCCGAGCCTCTGGTAACAACCTGAACTGGTCAACGCTAAACCGACCCCAAAACATTCAAAGTATAAAGACAACATCAAAGTCTCAGAGATTGGATCTGAAAGTATATTATTTGAGTTAAGGTAAGGTTTTTGTTTCGGTTTAATGTCGAATTCAAGTAACAAAGTTTTCATATTTACCCCCTTTACGATTAACCCTTTTCTATAATAACTTCCATTAAGTTAATCTTCCAAATCTACTATCTAATCAGATAGTATTCATTATTAATTAACTTTAATTAAACTAATTTTAATTAAAGAAATCAATAATCATTTGATCTAATTACTTATTTTAATCTATCCATTAATTGTTAAATTATTAATATTTAACCAAAATTATCAATAATTTAATATTTACCATTTATGTAAAATACATTTAATATTTATTTATTAAGTATTAATAAAAATAAAACTTTTATTAAATAAAAATATATAATAATTTTATTAATTAAAAATTTTAATTAATAATAAAAATCATTTTTTTGTAATTAATATATTAAAGAAAAAAAATGAATTAACAAACTATATATATATATATTTTTAAAAATAAAAATAAAAATAAATTAAAAAAAAATAAAAAAACAAACTCATTTATTAAAAAAACCGTCGGCTTATATAAGCCGACGGCCTGCCGCAGTCCTGCGGACGCAAGGCCTGCGGCAACAGGTACGTCGTACCTGCGGTCACAGTACCTGCGATGCAGGTCTGTCGGCTAAGCCGACCGTGGGGGGTGGGCACGGGGTAATTCCCTCCCCCCCCACAAACTTTATAAAAATTATTATATTTATTTATTTTTATTTTTATTTTTTTATTTTTAATATATATATATATATATAAATATATGCCTTGAAAGATTGTTTCCTCCTCTATCTTGATATAGAAAATATAGTCATTCATCCAAATGTTTAATCTAGAATCTCGGTATTAAATTCAACCCTTCCCATTTAAATCTCATGTATACAGAAGTTTATAAACAAGCAACTGATAAATACCAATATCGTAATGTTTAAGTATTCTTCACAAGGAATTTCAGATTTACAAACCCCAGACACGAAGAAGACAGGAAAGGATAATTGCGTATTAAATTGATAATCGAAAACACAAGACCCTACCTGATCCTGATGCTATTATGCAATCTCCAGGAACTGTAAAAGAATTCGCTCCTCTCAATAACCTTCCTCTGGAAAACTTTCTTGGTATCAGCTTTCTGAAATTCGCTTCCAAAATTGTCTCTCCCCAAAAATTCCCGTCCAACTTCGTATATCACAAAAATGAACCCCCAAAGTTGTGATAAGCAAATTCTCCTCAATTCGGGGCACTAATTGTGCGTTTACCCGAGAAGACTCTTTGCACAACTCAGTTAACTCCAATTTAACTTTTATTATCTTTTCTTATTCTTTTGCATTCAACTTTCATGCACATTAAGTTGAATTATTAAATAACTTTATTTAAAATTTCACTTGACTTCAATTCTTAATTAATTTATTACTTTAAATCTTATGTGCACTTTTAAGAAATTAAAATAACATTATTAATTTTTATAATTTAATCTTTTAATTTAATTCTTATATTTAACTCATGTTTAGATCATGCGATCTAGAATTCTTAATAAATTAATATCTTTCAACTTTTTAATTTATTTTAGAACTTAATTGATAACATATTTAATTAATTTAAATAACAATAATATTTAGCATTTATTTAAAAATGAACTCCAAATATATTATTATTAAATTAAATTAATATTATCCTGTTCTAAATTTATCTTTGAACTTTAATCTCCAACTTTAATTCTTTTATTAAATTAATTAATTAATTAAATATAAAGATATCATAATAATTCTTTATTAAATTAAATCATTAATTAATCTTTTTAATTAGACTTAATTAATAGAAAAATACACCAAGGACTCATAAAGCAATATACGAAAACCCATCATAGAAAAATACATACCAAATCAAACAAAAGGGTTATAATCACGAAATTACATCATTTGATGCATTCAGAGGGTACTTAACTCAGATACTTGTCCTAATTATCAATTAGGACAATTGGCTAAAGGGTTTAGGATTTGGACTTAAGAGTTTATCTCCCCTCCCTTACCATTGAGACAGTGCGATAGGGTACGCTCATCCTGACAATTCAGGGAAGTCGATACCCGGTACCTGCAACCTGCATAAAATCCACACATGTACAAACACAATATTCTAAGCTAAATAGACAATGGCAGGAAGTGGTGCATCGTGTAGATCCCGACTAGCAGGTGACTACGACTCCCTTCCTTAACCATATCAGAAACACCATACATAAATAAAACAACACGCACACCATACACATGCAGTATGGGGTAAGTATCCATAAGAAGCACATGGAATAATAAACCATCTAACTAATCATCATCGATAACTGAAACCATTGAATAATCATCATACATGCATGAAATATAGAGTACCAAGTAATCTCATCATATAATAAACTGAGTGTAAACATCATCTGATAATCTCTAAAATAATAATACTAATCATCAAACATAAATTGGCCTAAAAGAGTTTGGCAATCATATCATAAATGTAGCTCGAAAATGTAAACTAGGGGCAGGCACTACAGTACATTTAGAGGAAGAAGTCCAAATTTTCAACCACAAACAGAGCTGCATAATGAAGTTAACATGTTTGATAATTTCAGAGGGAGTTTCAGAGGTAGAAGGCCAAATTTTAGAGGAAGATCACCAGGAAGGACGAATGGACCAATAAGATGCTACAACTGTAATCAGGAAGGTCATATGTCACACAAATGTCCAGCAAAAGCAAGCTCTAGTACTCATGGCGAAAAGAGAATACACCTGGCACAAGAAGCGGATTTACAAGAAGATTCAGAAAGTTATGGTTATCCAGAAAAGGGGGAAGCACTTATGATGAGAAGAACACTGTTGAAAATTCTTGTCAAAGAAGAACCATCACAAAGGAAGTCCATTTTCAGAACTACCTGTAAATCTGGAGGAAAAGTTTGTAAGGTACTAGTAGACTCTAGTTCTATAGAAAATTTTGTGTCTCTTGAAATGGTGGAAAAGTTAAAGCTACCAAGAATACAACACCCGTATCCTTACAAAGTATCTTGATTAAATGAAGGACAATAGACTATAGTAGAAGAGCAAGCTTGGGTGGAATTTCAGATTGGAGCCTATAAAGATAGATTATTGTTTGATATTGTTAATATGGATGCATGCCATTTACTTTTTGGCAGACCATGACAATATGATCTCAAGGCACATCACGATGGAGTGAAGAATACGTATACCATTACAAAAAATGGAAAGGTCATTGAATTGATACCTTTAGTTGAGCCAAGTCAAGAAGAATCAAAAGCCGTAGAAGCGAAAGTTATGGTGATGGGTAAGAAAGAATTTCTGAAAGAGGTGAAAGGAAAGAAGTGTCCAGTCTTTGCACTGGTTCCTGTACTCAAAAATAAATTACAGAATGATGTTGAAAATCAGATTGAGGAAGAAAATTCAGAGATGGAGTCTTCAAACTTGAAGGTGGAAGTGACAGAAAGGAAGAAGGAAAAGGTGCCTGAAGAAGTGGAACCAATTCTGGACAAGTACAAAGAAATTATAGCTGATGGAATACCAAGAAGTCTCCCACTAGTGCGAGAAATTAGTCATTGTATTGATCTCATACCAGGATCAACATTACCCAACAAGGCGGCATATAAGCTGACACCACAACAAAATGAAGAAATGGCAAGACAAATTGAAGAGTTGCTCGAGGCTGGTTTGATTGGTAAAAGTTTAAGCCCATGCGCAGTACCTGCAGTCCTAGCACCAAAGAAAGAAGGAACATGGAGACTATGCACAGATTCAAGAGCACTGAACAAGATCACTATAAGGTACAGATTTCCAATGCGTAGAATAGAAGATTTACTGGATTGTTTAGGGAAAGCAAGATATTTTTCAAAGATTGATTTAAAAAGTGGGTATCATCAGATAAGAATTAGGCCAGGAGATGAATGGAAAACAACATTTAAGACAAATGAGGGATTATATGAATGGAAGGTAATGCCATTTGGATTGTCTAACGTTCCTAGTACATTTATGAGGCTAATGAATGAAGTTTTGAAAGATTTTACGGGAAAGTTTGTGATAGTGTATCTAGATGACATTTTGGTTTTCAGCAAAACAAAAGAGGAGCATCTAAAACACATAGATTTGGTGTCGAGAAGGTTACAAGAGGAAAAGTTAATGATCAATATGGAGAAATGTAGTTTTATGCGAGAGGAACTAACATACCTTGGCTTTGTGATCTCAAAAGGAACGCTCAAGATGGATCAAGATAAGGTAAGTGCAATTCTTTCATGGCCAACTCGTAGAACTATTGCAACAGTTAGAAGTTTTCATGGGTTAGCCACTTTCTACAGAAAGTTTATCAAAAATTTCAGTTTGATTTGTGCACCTATTTTGAATACTATAAAAGGAGGGCAGAAGTGTAAATTTTTTTGGATAGCTGAAGCCAATAAAGCCTTTGAACTTCTTCAGAAAAAAGTGGCCCAACAACCAGTCCTTGCATTTCTTGATTTTAATAAAGTCTTTCAAATAGAATGTGATGCAAGCAACATAGCCATAGGAGGTGTTCTTAGTCAAGAGGACAGACTTGTAGCCTTTTTCAGTGAGAAGCTCAATGAAGCCAAACAGAGATATTCATCATACGATTTGGAAATGTATGCCCTTGTTCAAACCCTAAAGAAATGGAGACACTATTTGCTACCCAAGGAATTCATTGTATACACAGATAACTAAGCACTTAGTTTCATAAATAGTCAAGAGAAATTGAATCATAGGCACATGAAATGGGTAGAGACATTGCAAGCATTCACGTTTTCTATTAAGCACAAGAAGGGAGTAACAAATAAGGTTGCTGATGCATTAAGCAGGAGAACTTTAACTACGTCACAAATTCAGTTGGAAACTATAGGCATTTCAAATCTGAAAGGTATGTATGTTGATGATGCTGATTTCAAGGACATCTATCAGGCATGTATTAATTTGGATGAGAGGTACACTAGTGAATATTCTAATTTTCTGCTTCAAGAAGGATTATTGTTCAAGGGAGGACAACTTTGCATCCCAAAGTGTTCAATGAGAGATAATATCATACAGGAGAAACATAGTGGAGCATTATCTGGTCATTTTGGACTAGATAAGACCTTAGAGCTAGTTCGTAGAAACTATTTTTGGCCAAAGTTACAAAAGGATGTCAGGAAATTTGTGGAAGAATGCACCATTTGTCAGAAAAGTAAAGGTAAAAGTACCAACGCAGGATTGTATCAGCCCTTACCTATTCCTTCACGACCATGGGAAAGTATTAGTATGGATTTTGTTATGGGATTACCAAGAACTCAGAAGGGGTTTGATAGAATTTTTGTTGTTGTGGATAGGTTCAGTAAAATGTCACATTTCTTACCATGTAAATCCACCAAAGATGCATCATACATTGCAGATTTATTCTTCAAGGAGATAGTGCGAATTCATGGATTACCACTGAATATTGTTTCAGACAGAGATGGCAGATTTGTGGGTCATTTTGGAGGACCCTTTGGAAGAAACTTGGCACAAATTTTTCTTTTTCATCTGCATATCACCCACAAACCGATGGCCAAACAGAAGTTGTCAACAAATCTTTGGGAAACTTATTAAGGTGCCTTACAAAACAACATGGAGAAAAGTGGGATTCTGTACTTGCTCAGGCTGAATTCTCATACAATGATATAGTGAATAGAAGTACAGGGAAATCTCCATTTCAGATTGTGTATGGTACACATCCAAGAGGAATTCTCGAGTTGAGGGAACTTCCAAATACTTTTCCAAGTAGTTCACATGCTAAAGAATTTGCTGAAGCTATTAAAGAGGTCCAAGATCAAGTCAAGTTGCAGCTACAGAATTCAAATCAGAAGTACAAAGAAGTTGCTGATCAGAAAAGAAGAGAAGTACAATTCGAAGTTGGTAATTTAGTATGGGCATATTTGAAGAAAGAAAGGTTACCCCAAACTAAGAATACAAAGTTACTACCTAAGAAGGTTGGTCCTTGTCAAATTCTGGAAAAATATGGACATAATGCATACAAAATTTAGTTACCTACAGACATTGGTATTTCACCCATATTCAATGTTTTTGATCTCACACGATACAAAGGTTCTGAAACACAAGCCGTACATGAAGATTTAGTAACAGAAGATCTGCAACAAGTACGTAAACCAGCACCACCTCAATTGGAGAAAATCCTAGATACAAAAATAAAGAAGACTCGCAGATGACAATACACTCAGTATTTAGTCAAATGGAAGAACAAACCAGTGACAGAGGCTATCTAGATGGATGAGAAACAAATCAACAAGTATGGTTCATCCGTTCAAGATCTCATCTCAAGTGGACTTGAGATTCTTTCTACAGGGGAGTATGCTGCAGTAGCAGAGTGGAAAATATGATAAGTAATGTTTTACGTTTTGTGTGTGTTTTAAATTTAAATGTTTTCAATAATGTCCTACATGTGGTGGCATACCTGGAGTAGCAATTCGATGAGCTCTCCAGATATAGCCACCTAGGACTAGGTGTGTGGATTTTAAAATTAGAATAGTTGTTTTAATTCGTAGTTGTGCTAAATAATTAAAGAGAATTCCATCAAATACTGGTGACAGATAATAGGTAGTTACAAGAATACCCATGATTGCTGCATGGTATTGATGGTAAAACGTCTTTCAGATTCCTATTCTTAGCAGTTACAAGAATATCCATGATTGTTGCATGGTATTGATGGTAAAACATCTTTCAGATTCCTATTCTTAGCAGTTACAAGAATATCCATGACTGTTGCATGGTATTGATGATTTCTATTCTTAGTAGTTACAAGAATATCCATGATTGCTGCATGGTATTGATGGTAAAACATCTTTCAGATTCCTATTCTTAGATGGAAAAGAAAATGTTTTTATTACTACTGGACAACAAGGCCAGTCAGACTTTGGTTATTAAAAAAAAGCCAATCTTTTATGTAAAAAAAGATTCAAACTTGGGGAGGAATGGGACGTTTTATGTCTCCTTTTGTCTCCTACATTTTTTCTTTTCAAGATTATGGTTCTACTGTTATGCTTCATATATTTCTCATGGCAATCAGTTTAGGGAATAACAATTGCAGAAAAATGTACTCTGATGCGGGGTCAATATCTCGGGTTTGAACTGTTGGATTTCTCTTAAATTTTTATATGTTGTTTGAAACCTAGTTATGCCAAATATCAATGGTTGGATTGAGTAAATCTTTTCTGGTTCGAAAGTTATTCATGTCTGAGTGCGGGTCTATCCAAAGGCAGTAAGAAGATATTTTGGGGGATTTATTTTCAGAAAAAATGTACTCTGATGCGGGGTCAATATCTCAGGTTTGAACCGTTGGATTTCTCTCAAATTTTTATATGTTGTTTGAAGTCTTGTTATGCCAAATATCAATGGTTAGATTGAGTAAATCTTTTCTGGTTTGAAAGTTATTCATGTCTGAGTGTGGGTCTATCCGAAGGCAGCAAGAAGATATTTTGGGGGATTTTATTTTCAAAGTTTTGTTTATTGAATTTGATTTTAGTGTGTGATCCCGAAGGTTGTAGATGCCCCTTGAAGCAACTCAATTGAGTAACTGATTCCTCCTGAGTTTTCCAATGTGTGGCTCTGCATCATTAACAACTTTTACAAGAAAACATAAGGGCATGGAAGTTAACTCCACTTTGGAAGAGATGTTAGTATTAAACAAGGTACTAGGGGTATTTCATAGGATCAAAAAAAATTAGGAGCAATTTGTAGTGTTAATTTTGACTATTCTCAGTCCCGTTCATTATGATAAAATAAAAGGAAGCTAGGGATAAACAAGAAATAGAATTAGGTGTTCAAACAAATCTTGACAATAATTTATCAATAACAAAAAGAACAAGGAGGGCTTTATGTTCTCCACAAGAACAATGAAAATAGTTTCATGGAATATCATAGGCTTGAATGTCTATAATAAGAAGCTTGGATCAAGTAAAAAAATATGCTTGTGGGGTTGATATAATTTTTTTACAAGAATCAAAGTTGTCATAAAAAAATTATGATACACCAGTTGCAAAATGGGGTAAGTGAAAGTCATTACATGTTCCAAAACATGGTGCCTTAAGTGGATTAATACCATTACAGAATCTAAAAGTAATCAACATAAAATAATTTATAAGTGAGTCTAAGTGGAAACAACTCAAAGTTTAGTTCTCTGGCCTACAGTTTATGTTCTTCATAATTTATGGTCCTAACCATACTAGAGACTAATCTCATTTTTGGGAAGTTATTACAAATGATTTGTATTGTTAGAAAAGGCATTTGGCTCAAAATTTAAAATCTATTATGTATGGTAAAGAGAAAATAGAGTTATCTGCCCACCTGTTAAAATAATTAAGGACTTTAATATGTTTACCTTGGACAATGCACTCTAATACATACATTGAGATCTTCACATGGACCAAATGTAGAAAGGATTTCTTGTAGATTATGGAATGACTAGATAGAATCTTTCTATCTTATGGTTGGTTTAGTTCAACATCAAAAAATCTCTTTGAAGATCCTACAACTTGTCTCCTCAAATCATTATAGAATATCACAAGTAATCAAGAGGGTAATGGGAAGTCTAATTTCAAGTTTCAGAAGATGCATTTTCATCATCAAAACTTTCTCCCTCTTCTTAAGGAATGGTGGATATGTGATCCATTCACAATAGCCACTTAAATGTATCAATTTCATAAAAAATCTCAGATATCTCAAAAGCTCAAATATATATTTGGAATGTTCAAGGGTTATAGAATATTTTAATTCAGAAAAAAAGGAGGTTGAAACTAAACTTATTCATATTTCAGAAAAGAGGTTGAAACTAAACTTACTTGTACAAATTCACATTATTTAACAAGGATTAAATTCTACCTTCTTTGCAATGAAAAAGTAATTAAAAAACTCTTGGGAGGAACTATGCAAAAGGGAGGAGGTTTATTGGTGTTGACTGTTGTAATTACATGATGACAAAGACAAGAATTTGTGAGAATCTCTATCTTGAAAAATCAATAAAATACCAACTCCAAGGTCTTGGGAGGTTGTTTTCAACTAACTGGGTAGAGATATATGTCTATATTTAATGAGGAGGCCTTTGCTGGTTCTTTGAAGTCCAATATGTAATTCTATGAAACTTGAAAAATGATTAGTAAAAATTTATATTTTTTGTATTTTCTAATTTTTTGGTACATGCAATTTTAATGTGTGACTAATATGAATTTCTAACTTAACCAGATTTTGTAAAAGAAAAATGCAAAGAGATACAGTAACAAGAGAACAAAGTAAACTATTACAAATGAAATATAAATAGACATAAGCCATAATGGAAATGCATCTACAAATTAAATCTTAGAAGGGGATGGTAGGAAACCAAAAAAATTAAGAGTTGTGCAACTATAATCTCACTGATGCAATCATCGATAAAACCTTAAAAGATTCTATTATTTTTAACAACTCATAAAATTGTGTAGCCATGTAAGTGTGTGCACATGAGACAAATTTCTATCAGCATACATGTAGAATTCCCCTTCTTTGATTCGTCACTATAGAGATATTATGTGGCTGATCATGATAAACTCCAAAATACCATTTAAACAAAGACACTATTGGATCCTTCATTATTCATGAATCATAAATTCACAAAGAGAACACACATTCCAACAAGAATTGCTACAAATAGAATGACAACACCAATATCATACTTTATTACATAAAATACCAACCTTGAATACATGTAACATCATTGTATTTATAGTGAACCCTCCCCATCATGTGATTTTTTGAGCTAGAGATTTTCCTATGCAAAGAGTATGAGAAAACTAATAAAGCTACACACACACACGCACACACACACACACACACACACACGTATATGTGTATATATACATATATATGTATATGTATATATGTATATGTGTATATATACATATATATGTATATGTATATATGTATATATACATATATACATATACATATATATGTATGTATATGTGTATATACATACATATACATATATATGTATATGTGTATATATACACATATACATATGTACAAATATAGATATATGTATGTATATATATATATATACATATATATATATATATATGTATTTGTACATATGTATATGTGTATATATACACATATACATATGTACATATACATATACATATACATGTATATGTATATACATATACATATACATGTATATGTATATGTGTATATACATACATATACATATACATGTATATGTATATCTGTATACATATACATGTATATGTATATGTATGTATATACACATATATATACATACATATACATATATATGTATATATATATACATACATATACATATATATGTATATATATATATACACATATACACATGTACATATACATATATGTATACACATATACATATGTACATATACATATATGTATACACATATACATATGTACATATACATATATATGTACATATACATATATATGTACATATATATGTATATATATTGTATATGCATATATATACATATATATATATATATATGTGTGTATATATACACACGCACATATATATATATATACATATATCTATATATATACATATATATCTCTCTCTATATATATACATATATATATACACATATACATATATACACACATATATATATACATATACATATATACACATACACACACACACACACACATATATATATATATATGTATATATGTATATGTATATATATCAACAAAAGTGGGCTAGCCACTAAATATATTTATTAATAAAATTGGTTCAAAGAGCTCAACCAAGAAAGAATCAGAAAGAAAACCTAAAATCAATGCTTATATACAAATCTACATAAAGATATTTGTCGATATTTACAATAGATATTATATCAACAAAATCGAGGCTCATAAAACTATACCATTGAGAACTTTGTCTTGAGTCAAGCTTTACATCTAAATTTTATGAGCATGATAAACATCTTTCAGATGCAATTAATGAATGTAATTGTTCGAATTGTTCAATAAATGAGTTGGGTTGATGTGTGTTAACAATGACATCATCACACTTGAGATTATATATGAAATCGGCCACTTTATTTCCTTCTCGTAGGGTATGTGATATGGTAACTTTTGAAAATTGATCAATCAAGTACAAAATTTGCTTGAAGATATATTGCAGATGCCATGAATAGGATTGTCGTTTAATGCAACTGTTAATAACCATTTGAGAATCACCTTCAATATGGACTCTGTGAAAATTACCTATTTTAAGTAGTACAAGGCCTGCCAAGAGAGCTTGTGTTTTTTCTAAATTATTAGTCCCATCTGGTAGTGGGGAGGATGAAATTGCTAGAACTATACCTTTACTATCTCTGACACATGCCCTGAGACTTGATTTACCTGGATTTCCCCTTGAAATGCCATCAAAATTAAGTTTCACTATACCTGACTCAGGAGGTAGCCATTGCACAACTGCTCTATCTATCTTGGAATGTTGATTGTTGCTAATTCCACTCCCCCAAGGAATAAGAAGAGATTTCCACTCTCGAATGATGAAACTGTCCCAAATTGAGGTTGTAGGATTGATTTTGCATCTAAAAAGGCCTGCATTAGTGACTTCTGATATAGACTTTTCAATGCCTTGTAACACTATTTCTTTCTCTGCAAACTCATTTCTAAATATCCTCTTATTCCTCTCCCACCAAACAACCCAAATAACCAAAGCTAGAGTACATATCCAAATTCCTGCAAATAAAGCTTTTGAAAAAAGAAGTGGCCAAGATTGAAAAATCTCCCAAAGGTTATTTTGAAGAGGAGTATAATAATGAATTTTTCTGAGAACAAAAACCCAACAATCATATGTGAATGAGCAGGTGACAAACAAGTGATCCATTGATTCATATTCTTCATTACACAAGACACATTTAAATGGAGGAGAAATATTGAACGTAGTCAATCTGTCACTTGTAAGAATTCAGTGTTTAAGTGCAAGCCATGCAAAACATCCAGCTTTTGGAAGAACAACATGGTTCCAACAAAATTTATAAGCTCTGGATGGATTCTTTTGTGCAACCATTCTCTGTAACAACTTATACCCGTCTTTGATTGAATAGCAACCATCTTTAGCTGGAGATCAAAACAATCTATCTTCCCCATCTGAAATGTAAACAAGTCTCTTGTCTAAATAGTCCCTAAATATTTGTTTCTCTTGAATAGACAAAGGCAAGTGATCTGGATTTTTCCAAGTGACTTTCCTAGAATAGGGACAAATTTTATCTATAAAATCAATGACTCTATTACCCCAAACTGATTCTGAAATGTTCATTATGTTCTGAGAAAACTGCAAAGTATGAAGAGGTGGAAATCCATTCCATGAGTTCCTCCAAAAGTTGACTCTATCTCCCTTATTCAACTCCCAAGAAATATATTTAAGAACAATATCTCTAGAAGAGATCATAAAATCCCAAATCACAGAGCCTTTAGGGGGATTAAGAATTGAAAAAATTCTTGTGGGGTCATTATTATCTAAATACTTTTGTTGCATTATCTGACACCATGTTGATTGAGGTTTAGTGTACATATGCCAAATGAGTTTCCCACCAAAAGCTACATTTCTCTTAGTCAAATCATGAATACCTACTCCACCAATGGCTGGGATATGAGCCATGTCATGAAGTGATACAAGCAAAATCTTTTTATCCCCATTCATATTTCCTGCCCAAAGGAAACCTCTAATCAAGTTTTGGATTTGTAATAAGATTGATGCCGACACTTTAAGGACTGCAATATAGTAATTTAGGATTGCTGAAAGTACTGATTTTACAAGTAGGATTCTTCCTGCTAAAGAAAGCCATCTGGCTTTCCAAGCTACCACTCTAGACTTAATTCTTTGAATAACTGAATTCCAGTAGCTTGTCTTATTTGATCCCATGAAAAATGGAATTCCAAGATACGTTGATGGAAGAAAGTCCTCTGAAAATCCCAAAATTTTAATAATTCTATCTGATATCACTTTGTTGGTGTAGAAAAGAAAGATTTTTGACTTATTTGAATTGATTTTCTGCCCTGAGACATCTGAATACAACTCCAAAATCTTCTTTATTTGTCTAGCTTCTGACACTTGTGATATACCAAACAGGAGTGTATCATCTGCAAATAAAGAATGTGTAATGGAAATAGATGTGCCAATAATATTTGCTCCCTTCCATTTTCCTAAAATATGATAGTGCCTAATGGTTCTACTAAAGGCTTCAACCATGATGATAAACAAAGTTGGAGAAAGAGGATCTCCTTGCCTAATTCCTTGAGTAGAAGAGAAGAAACTAGAAGCTGTCCCATTAACAATGACTGAAAACCAAGCCCCAACGATACATGCTCTTATCCATTTACACCATTGATTTGAAAAACCCATCTACTGGAGCACTTGAAGAAGAAATGACCAGCAAACTCTATCATAGGCCTTCATCATATCTAGCTTGATTACGAAAGGAGGAGACTGATTCATACTTATAGAATGAAAAACTTCATGAGCAACCATTGCTCCCTCCATAGTTTCCCTACTAGGAACAAAACCCCCCTACTATGAAGAAATTAGCTTTGGAAGAAGATACTGAAGATAGGAGTATATTACCTTCGTTATAATCTTATATGTAAGATTACAAAGAGAGATAGGCCTAAAATCAGCAAATGTTTTGGGCTCTTTCAACTTAGGATTAATTGCAATGTTGGTGGTATTAAAATACTTAAGCATTGATTTGCACTTCCTAGACTCTTCCACTGCAGCCAAAAGATCAAAACCAATAAAATCCTAGCTGCATTAGAAAAATAGCACTGTGAATCCATCAAGACCCAAAGCTTTGTTCGGAGGGAATGAAAAGACAACCTTTTGAAGTTCTTGAAATGAGATCAATTTCATAAGCATATTATTATCTTTCGGAGACACCAATTTTGGAATGGCTTGAAGAAGATCTGCCACTTGTGAAGGGGAAGGTGTTGGAAATTCAGTTGGTGCAAGAAGATTCTTAAAAAACCTAACATCTTCCTCTTTAATATGCTGTGAATTTGTTAAGACATTACCTGTTACTGAGTCCTTAATATTAAAGATTGTTTTGGCTACTCTTTTTTGTTGTGCTGAAGCATAAAAATATTTAGTATTCTTATCCCCTTGTTGAAGCCATAACTCCCTAGACTTTTGACGCCAATATTCCTCTTCTCTTCCACACAACTCTTCCCACTCATTCTGAAGATTTTATTTTTTAATAGATGTATCATTTGTCATCCCATTTTGAATGATATCAGTGTTAATATCCTCCAATTGTACTCTGACAATCTCTTTTTGATTGAAGACATTTTTGAAGATATCCCGATTCTATTGTTTAATGTGTTTTTTAATATGTTTCATCTTCATTGCAAACTGATGCATCTTAGAACCCAAAACAAAAGGTGCACTAACCCACCATTGCTTAAGATGCTGGAGAAAATGAGGATGACAAAGCCACATACATTCAAATTTGAATGAGGATTTACCTTGATAATGCTTGATATCTGCAGCTTGAGTAAGTGATAAGGTGATTGGGTAGTGGTTTGATTCTAGATATGGTAAAATATCTAAACTAAGCTGAAATTGCTGCAATTTCCATTCTTGAGACAACAAGAATTTGTCAAGCTGAACAACAATTTGTGCAAAACCATCTCTCCTATTTGACCAAGTACACTTTCCTTGAGTTGGAGGAATATCCATAAGCCCATTATTATCAATGAAATTGGAGAAATCTTTAATTGTTCAAAGAGGAGGAGAAATACCACTTGTTTTTTCATCCTGACTCAACACTACATTAAAATCTCCCCCGAGAATGATTAATTGAGTTTGCTATGGTTGTATTTTCTGAGTGAAGGTATCCCAAAGTTTTAACTTGTCTTGTGTAGAATTTGGCCCATAAACATTAATAATGAGAAATGAGATTTCAAAATTTGAGATTTGCACCATTTGCCAATTCTGATGTTGATGAATGGGTTGGCCTTGAATTAACAAAGGATTCCACAAAACTGCAAGTCCTCCCGAAGCTCCAATACCTGGTGAATGAAAGGAAGACCACTTTGACCATTTGAATAATGTCTTTTCATATGATTGTTGCAAAAGTTTTTTTTCTTGAAGTAACACAATATCTGATTTCATATCATCTATTAAGCATTTGATCCTTTTTCTTTTGTGAGAGGCATTAATACCTCTGATATTCCAAGAATTTATCTTCTTTGTGGACAAGGAGAACCTTTTGTTCTCCTTGTCACTCTCTTGGAAACCACAAACTTGTCATCCAAAGTAGTTTGAATACCAGAGGCAATTTCAATTCTAGTCTTGGATCCTTTAGGCCATCCTCTTGATTTTGGAGTTTTAATAACTTGCTATTTCAAGGAAATAGATTGAGCAATTGAGAGAGTTTGATTATAATCATAAAGGTCTAAAGGAATTTCTGAATAAATTTCACCTGTCTGACCTTGCGAAGAATCCTTATTATTCTCAGTCTGTCCCAAATCAGTATCCTCATGTAGAGAAGATTGATTAATTACATAATCTTGTATGTTGTTATATATGGATTCTTCAATTCCCAATGGGTCCTTAGCAATTATAATATCTTCCTTAGGCCAAGAAGCAAAAACATTTGAGATATTCCCTATAATAAATGAGTTCTTACTAGCTTGTAAACAATGAGAAGACTTATGAAACCAGGACTTATCCAAAAAATCTAATGCTTCATACTTATCCCTTAAGCCCCCATGAAAATCACAGATCTCTTTCTAAGCTTCATCAAATTTTTTAATCTTATTATCTAATTCTTTAAGCATCTCCCCAATTTTGAAAATTCTCCTTATATCATCTTTAGATGAGGCCGCTTCAAAGGAATCTTGAAATTACTGCATTATTGCTTACATTAAACATAAGTTATCTCCAGAGTTATCATAAAAAAATCTCTAAGCTTGTGGCACTATAGTGTCTATCGACCTCTAGTATATTAGTCCAGGCCTTATCCTAGATAACTATAAATATAGAAAACATAACCTTATTTTCTACCAATATTTTCTCAATCTAATCATCAAACTTTTCCAATTCTTTGGTTATGAAAATAACTAGAAAAATTTGATATCTCTGACCTCTGAACTTTTGGAATACTATTGAATCATTGGACCAAGTAAAATTTTTATCAACCAAGCCAAACTCTTGATTTACTATGCCTCCCACCTTCTTTGCAAAAATCTTGAATGTCATGGAGAAGCCGCATATTAGCCTCTATAATATTGTACCATCTTAAATTGGATGTATTCAAATTTAATGAATTTTTAACACCTATTTAATGTGATTCTATCATTTATTTGAATTTATCATCTATTTTACTCCATTTAAATAATTTATTTCATGTCATTGGACCTTCTATTTGTTATTCTTAGATTGGTTTTGACATTTCAGTGTCAACACAGTTAACCAATTCTCAAGATGATGCCGAGTATAATACAGAAGTTGAGCTACAATGTGTGCCAAGCTAGAGAATTCAATAGGTGCTGAGTGATCTTCAGGTGCTGAGTGAAGATCAAGTGTCGAGTGATAAGTGATGTCGAGTTACTATAGATGCCGAGTAGAGTAAAGATGCCGAGTGAAACAAAATTGCTATAGGAGCTGAGTGAGACAAAATTCCTATATGTGCTAAGCATTAGCAACTAGTAAGTGCCAAGTAACATAGAATCAACATTTGAGTTTGTGCCTTCACAAACTCAGATGTAAACCATTTTTAAAGCCAACTTAGGATGTATCTCAAAGGATCTTAAAGATAAGATCAAATCTTTTGCATTAGCTATGTAACCAGCATGCATCCAATAAGAAAAATGGAGAAGGCATGCAACCAATAGGAAAAGTGCCATAATTGAGTGGGAAATGAAGAGTAAATATTGATCGTAGATTCATACCTAACCCTAAGTCTTTGAAATCTTTAAAAGGAGGATGAAACCCCATTGTATGCATGCGAGAAGTGGATGTGAGAAGTGTATGGATGAATTATAGCAAATTGAAGAAGGGTGTAAAGACTTTGTGAAGAACAGAGCAACATTACAGAATCTAGTTGATCAAGAACAAAGTATCAAAACTTTGAAGAGTGACATATCAGATCAAGTAAGGATCATGATAGTCAGAGAAAAATGAGGATCTAGAATTCACAATTGAGGATTGCAAGTTATCAGGTCAAGACTTTCTAATACTCTCCAGTAATTGTATTAGGACTAGAAATTCTATGGACTTAGGTTGGTCTAACAACCATTTGTAAATCCTTTAATAGGGTGGCATTCCAAGTGATTGTATTAAAGTCCTTTAACCAGGCCCACTTCTAATAGGGTGGTTAAATCCTTTAACTAGGTCACTTTGAACAAGGTGTAAAGTCTTTAACAGTACATGCCTTTCACAGGGAAAACCATTGAAAGTGGTCAAACTTTGTAACCTTGAACAATTATTTCTACAGTGATACTTTGTGGGTGTCATCCTCACCCTAGTTTTACCTTCTCATTTTGGAGGGTTTCTGGGTTACCAAATCTTGTGTTATCTATTTTTATGCATGACTTTAATTTTATGTTTATTAGATGAATTAGATGCATGTGAATGTTTTCAGTTAAAAGGTTTTAAAGAGGTTAAAGTTAGGTACTTTTGATTCACCCCCCCCCGCCCCTCAGAAGTAAATCTTCCCACTTGTAAATTCCAACAATTGGTATTAGAGCCAAGTTCTCACAAGAAGGATCCTTACAACTTGGAGAAAAGATCTGGAAATGGGAGTCTACAAACTTAGGAAGATCATAGAGAATCAAGCAATTGATATACACATTTCTTTACATACTTTGGAAGAAGCTAGAGAGGAACTGATAAAACCCTTAAAGCGAAGAAGAGCGATTGCCATAGCTGAGAATGATACATAGTATAAGGAGATTGACACCTCAAAACTATTTTCAAATGGAGATTCCAAAGAGTTTGATGTAGCAATATTAGACCTAATGGAGAAGAATAGAGCTCAAGTAGAAGTCAAAACACTTAAGCTTGAACAAGAATCACAAGCCATGATACTTTGTGAAGTGACTGAACAGAAGAAAAGAGCCATTAAAGACAAGGATATGATAGAAGAAGACAATAGAAATCTTGCCAATAAACTAGAAGAAAAGTCAATTGAGCTTGCAAGAATCTCAAACATGTAGCTAGACACCCTAAGTCAGATGATGAATGCACATCATGAACTAAATGTCAAGGATATTGAGATCTCTACACTAAAGATGCAAAATGAACAATTGCAAAATGAATTGAAAAGAGAAAAGGATATTATAGAGAGTTTCAAAAAACCTAATGAGTCCATCAAGTACTTTGAGTAACTACTAAAATCACCAAGGGCTAGTAATGATACTTTAGGACTAGGTTACATCTGCGTTGAACAAGGAGAGTCCTCTAAGACTATAGAAGAAAGGAGTAGCAAAGGTAAGAACACTAAACCTACTTGTCATTTTTGTGGTAAAAAGGGACATACCTCTAATGTATGTAGGAGCAAGAATGCTCATCAACATGACAAACCTAAGAATGTGAGTCATTGTCTCAAGTAGAAAAAGCAAGGATATCAAGCACATAACTGCAAGACTAGGACTATCAGAACACCAAGATTTGAAGGTCACTACTACAATTGCAAGAAGTATCGACATAGAGTTTTTGAGTGTAGATCAAATCCTATGTGTTCACCTAATGAGCCATCAAGGGGAAATAACCATGGTCATCACTAAAATTGGGACTACAACACTAGGTATAATTGTCATTACTGTCAGGAATATGGAAACATTCTAGAAAATTGTATAAGAACACATTTTAGAGGGAACTACAATAGATGGTTGAGTCAAACCAAATGTTTTAGTTGCTTGAAGACTGGTCATATTAGTAGAAATTTCCCAACAAGGTGAAAGGCACCCAACTCAAAGAATGACAAAGGTAAAGAGAAGATAGATATTGAACACATCAAAGGAGAAATGAATAAGACATGGAAGAAGAAAGATGGGTGTAACACATCAAATGAAGGGATCACTTCATCTAATAGGTCAAGTGGTCACACTTCATCAAACTAAGCAAATAGAAGGCATAAGGGACTGATTTACAAAGCTTTATCATACATTAGTTCCTCAACAAGCAAGTACTAAAAAGAAGAGATCAACATGAACAAAGATGCAAAGTTAAAACTTCAAGATTTTACAAGTGTTTCCGAGTTGCGCTTAGATGCCGAGTAAAATTCCAGTACATGCTGAGTTGATTGTCAAAATAGTAGAATCCAAATGATCATTTGTAGCCAAGTTGGTAGTGGAAGCCGAGTAAAGAGGAAAATTTATTTGAAGCCAAGTAAAGAATAATCCTATGAATGTTGAGTGGATGAAAAGCCAATGGAAGTCAAATAATTTAGAAATCCTTCAAAAGCCGAGTGGATAGCTGTAAACACACTAAGCATTAAATGCAATGAAAATAGGGTATATTATCTCATTTTCTTTCATTTTTCTTCATTAGGAATGAAGAGCAAAGATGAAAAAGAGTGTAGAATTACCTTACAGTAGAGAATCTAGTGTTTAAGCAGATTGCAACAACATTTTAGCATGCTCTCATCAATTTTGAGGTATTTACATTTGTGCCGAGCTACGCAATTTCATATTTTCTTCATGTACAAACCCTAGATTGCAAAAATGGCTTCTAGCTCTAGGAAAACTTAGGAGAAGAAACCATTTGAAGTCCAACTTGTGTCAAATGAGGTAAAACAACCCAACTTCTACCCAATCCTTGAAGTGGCATATAAAAATGACCCAGCTAGAGCCCTATCTATCATACCCCCTAAGGTAGTCATGGTTCAAGATGTTAGAAGATGCTATAATTGTAAGATTGGAGCCATAGGAGACATGGAAATGAGGGAAGCCTATGAGAGATTGTGTGAGAATGGAGTGTTGAAGGAGGAATACGAGATTGTTGAGAAGAAGAGTTTAACGCGTGCCCTAGAATTCCCCACAATGTTCAAAATTGAATGGATCAGACTAGTGCTTAGTAGAATACATGATGGAAGCTTATGGTTAGAAGATGGCCTTGTGAAAATCACAAAGAGAATTGTGCATAGAGTGATAGGGTAACTAACCCTAGATCGGCCAACGACCCTTAGCAGTGATTCTAAGGAGGCAATTGAGAAAAATGTTGGTGCTAAGTGGAACAAGAGAGGGATGACAATTGATACCATTCAAGACCCTCTTGTTGACTTGCTGTTAGAGTTATTGCACATAAATTCTATCAATCTAGCAGACTTAATAGTGTGCCTTGCATTGCAATGGATGTAGGCTACAAATTGGTGAAAAAGGATCATACTTATGATCTTGTAGAATTAAAACTACAACAAATTAATGAGAATCTAGTAGCTATTAGGAGAACCAAGGGAGCCCAATGAAAATTTGGTGCTATTTTGATTTGTATATTCTTTTATATG
Organism: Cupressus sempervirens; assembly: GCA_028749045.1. Taxonomy (NCBI): domain Eukaryota; kingdom Viridiplantae; phylum Streptophyta; class Pinopsida; order Cupressales; family Cupressaceae; genus Cupressus; species Cupressus sempervirens. The sequence continues at coordinate 165,111,937 of CM053791.1, read as the reverse complement.
CAGGATGAGTTTCCTTCTTTTGGAAAAGTTGCATGGAAAACTAATAGGTCAATCATAGCTCAAGTTAATAAATACATAGAGCAGATGTGAGCTAATTTTGAGACCCTTATGACTAGCTATTTTGAAGACTTCAAGAAGTCAATAAAGAAAAGACTAAGAATACTAGTTTCCTTAGTAGAGAAACATGTAAATGATGTATGTTTTCTTGTAGATATTGACTATACATACATTCAAGCTGACATACCAAGAGTGAGATGGTTAAGACCTCTTGGCTATGAAATAAACATAGATGAAGCACTAGTAGCAATAACTACATTATTAGCAAAGGAAGTAGACAAAAGTGCACCACATTTTGGAACTTATGATGTGGTGAGATCAAAAGTGGATATGGAGTTGAAGATTGCCTCCACATTGAAAAAGAAAGATAAACTTGTTAAGAAATTAAAAGCCAAATTTGGTGAGGGCACTACAAAAGTAGAAGAAGAAGAAGGTGACGAAGCCAAGGATGATGAAGAGGAACAAGGTTAGGGATCACTTGACTTAACCCAAGGTATGAGGGATGATGTAGAAGAGGAGGAAGGTGTCAAGAAAGAAGCACCAAAGGCTGAACTAAAGAAAAGAAAAGCTCAAAAATAACTAGTTGCACAACCAAAGGGAAAAAAAAAGGCAACAAAGTCAAGCCTGGCCAAGCCAACTACAAGGGAAAATACCAGGGCAAAAAGCAAGGTGGAAAAAGAATAGGAGAAGCAAAAGCCAATAGAGCAAGGAGGGCCTACAAAACCAAAGAAGAGGAGAAAGTATTTTGCACCTCCTGAATCAAACGAAGAAAGGATAGAGTCTAATCAAGATCAATTCAGATTGGTAAGATGTTCAACCACATCTAAACTCGAAAGTGTTTGCAATTACAATAGAGATAATGCTGATTTAACTGACTTGAAGACCATTGATTTCAATAAGTTGTCAAAGGAACAAAAAAAATAGTGGAAGAGTCTATCTATAGTATGATGGCTAAGACCACCCCACTTGAACTAGACAATTCAATGCCAAAGGAGCTAAGCTCATTAGTTGAGAATAAATGGAATTACTGTCTCAAAATGGAAAAGGAAATAAGGGAGTCTACATTGGCTCATGTAATGCTAGACCTAACTAAAGGTCAAATAACTAAGGCTAGTAAGAAAAATAGGAGCAAATTTGCAACCAAATACAGAGCCTTCAAAATTTTGCAAAATCAAATTGAAGATGTTGTGCAAAAGTCCATGCAAATGTGGAAACTAATCTATGGATTGAAAATAGTAAAGGAAGGGTAGGAAGATCCCTTCGAGGGGAGAAATGATGAAGAGGAAGAAGAAAATGAGAAAGAGGAGGAGGTAGAGAAAGAAAAAGAAGAGGAAATAGTGGAGAAGACATAGGGTGAAGAAGCAATAGATGAAGAGTAGCAAACAGAATAGAGTGTCCAAGACACCCAAATGCCACCACCAAGTCCTCCACATACAACACCTATAGAAGTAGTAATTGTTAAAGATGTTCCTGACACCTTATGTCAGAACATCAATCCATTGATTGCAGAGGATCTCAAAAAGATCCTTCACCAAACTACACTACAATCACAATTGTGTACTAATCCTATTTTGGTGAGTGTGGATGAGTTGTAGAAGGCTATAGCAGAAATTACAAGGGAGAAGGAAAAAACACAAGAGCCACCTTCAAAACCTCCCATAGCCACAATAGATCAACCTGAAGAGCAAGAAGCATAAGATAAAATTGTTAAGGTTGATAATGTAGTCAAAACAACAACTACCGAGGAGCCAACAAAGGGACAAATAGGACAAGATGTTGCCATAGCACAAATCCAAGGTGCACCTCCTCAAATCATCATTATTGATCAAGGTAGTAGAGAAGAAATTGGAGAAAACCCCTAAAGAAAAGGAGTAGGATGCAATATAGACATTGGCAAACTTGCCTACCTCAGGGACTCCTACCAAATAGCTGAGCATTGATGCAATACCATTGCAGATTGCAACACCAAGCTTGAGCTCCACCAAGGTTGCAAGGGTACTTCACTATGGAGATCCTACACTTGAAGAAGAAATAGTCATACCCAGTTATGACTCCAAAACAATGAACCTAGCTCAAATAAATGAAGTGCAAGAGGCATTGGAGAGAAGGAAGAAACAAGAGATACTCAGAAATGAGTATAGATAGAAGCAAGCACTTGTGGAAATCAAAGACATATTTATTGATGCATTTAGCTTGCCAATACCTAATGAAACACAACCCATCATGGAGCAATTATCCAACATAGTGGATTAGGTACAGACCAAATACCTTGATACAAATGTTAAAACATTAGAATGGTCTAAAAAGAAGTTTCAAATGAAAGTCAATGAAAAGATGTCTAGTGAGATAGCACTTTCACAAGTAGAATTGGCTAAGAAAGTTGAAAAAGTGAAAACAGTACTTGGGAATGTATTCTCATTGTACTCCAAACTGTGTGACTCATCATATTTCACACAAGAAACTAGCTAAAGGATACTGATCTTGGAATGAAATCTCAAGATTTCTAGCACATAGCTACCCAAAGATCTAGCTCAGAGTGTGAAGCATTTTGCAACAACGCTTCACACACAGAAGGAGTTAGCTATATGGACAACAAAAGAGGCCAATATTAAGGCCAAATTAATGTAGATTCAATCCTCTATTACTCCACATCTAGAAGTCCTACATAAGGAATAGGCCTATCTAGAAAATGTTTTGAAGAAAGACCCCAATCTTTCTACACTAAAAGGCCTTGTACATCTTGCAGCAGAGACAACCATCTAGCAAAAATCATTGGAAATAGCATTGAACAATTGTGATGCTTCTTTGAAGATGATCATGGAGGTAAATAAAACATTTTTGGCTAAATATTCTATTCATCCTTAGGACCCTTTGACATAAGTGTCAAAAAGGGGGTAATATAATATTTTGGGGGAAGATATTATTGCATGGGGGAGATGTAAATAAAAGAGGAAGGTAATACATTATTTGATGGAAGTAATAAAGAATATCCAAAGGGGGAGATATTCAAATTTTGAGGAATTAATAAGGGAATAAAGCCAAAAGGATGCAAAACTACAAGAAGATGTGAAAGGGGAACACATATAGAGTACACAACAAAGCAGAAATAGGGTACACAGAAACAGAGGCAAAAGAATGATAAGGCAAACAAGACAAATAGTATCAGATATATCAGCATTAGATAAATTTAGCACAAGAGTTTTGGTTATAGAAATGGCACATCAACTCAGGGGAGTTACAAGATTTTGAAGTATACAAAATTTTGAAAAAGTTTTTGAAGTCTTGTACATATGCCAAAAAAAAAGTGTAGTATACTCATATAGATCGGATTCATAATGTTTAGTTAAGTGTTTTTGCCACTCACGTCAAAGGGGGAGATTGTTAGTCTTAGATTGGTCTTGACATTTGAGTGTTAACACACTTAACCAATTCTCAAGATGATGCCAAGTATAATATAGAAGCTGAGCTACAGTGTGTGCTGAGCTAGAGAATTCAATAGGTGTCGAGTGAAGATCAAGTGCTGAGTGATAAGTGATGCTGAGTCACTATAGATGCTAAGTAGAGTATAGATGCTGAGTGAAATAGAATTTCTATAGGAGTCGAGTGAGACAAAAATTATATATGTGTCGAGCATCAACAACTAGTAAGTGCTGAGTAACACAAAATCAACATATGAGTTTGTGCCTTTACAAACTCAGATGTAAACCATTTTTGAAGCTGACATAGGATGAATCTTAAAGGACCTTGAAAATAAGATAGAATATTTTTCATTACCTATGTAATCAACATGCAACTAATAGGAAATGTGCAAGAATTGAGCAGGAAATAAAGAATAAATATTGATTGTAGATTCATACCCAACCTTAAGTCTTTGAAATCTTTAAAAGGAGGATGAAGCCCCATTGTATGCATGTGAGAATTGGATGTGAGAAGTGTATGGGCGAATTATAGAGAATTATAGAAGGCTGTAAAGACTTAGTGAAGAATAGAGTAGCATTGTAGAATCTAGTTGATCAAGAACACAGTATCAGAACTTTGAAGAGTGACATATCATATCAAGAAAGGATAAGAACTATTAGAATAGAATGAGGATATAGAATCAACAATTGAGGATTGCAAGTTATCAGGTCAAGACTTTCTAATATACTCTAGCAATTGTATTAGGACTGGAAATCCTATGGACTTAGGTTGGCCTAACAACTATTTGTAAATGCTTCAATAGGGTGGCATTCCAAGTGAATGTACTAAATTCCTTTAACCAAGCCCACTTCTAATAGGGTGGTTAAATCCTTTAACCAGGTCACTTTTAATAGGGTGTAAAGTCTTTAACAGGATAGGCCTTTCATAGGGCAGACCATTGGAAGTGGTCAAACTTTGTAACCTTGAACAGTTACATACTGCTACAGTGATACTTTGTGGGTGTCATCCCTACCCCAGTTTTACCTTCTCATTTTGGAGGGTTTCTGGGTTAGAAAATCTTGTGTTATCTATTTCATGCATGACTTTACTTTTATGTTTATTAGATGAATTAGATGCATGTGAATGTTTTTAGTTAAAAGGTTTTGAAGAGGTTAAAGTTAGTTACTTCTAACTCACCCCCCCCTCTCATAAGTAAATCTTCCCACTTGTAAATTCCAACACTATTAATTTAAAATTAATATAAATGAGCTGAATCTTTATTTCTCTTAAATATTGTGTCCTCATTTATTAAATGATTTAGATTAATATTTACAATTGATCCTATCTTAGATAATGTTCTATCTCCCCTATAAAATAATATTATGTGTCTCCTCTTATTTTTTGAATTGGGGTAGGCCTTTATTAATTCAAATTAACAACCTTTCATTTACTCCTTCAAGAAATCTTATTGTATCTAATCATTAATTGCACTACTTTAAGATGGGTCTTAACTCATTTTAAAGTTTAAAACATTAACCACTTTGAGATCTCTATAAAAGGGAACCTTCTTGTTTCATTTTCACATCATGCATTTATAGGATCAGGTACTCGCTCTCAAGTACTCAAGCCTTCAAGCATCATTCAAGACCATTGAAGATTAAGGATTCAAGCATTCAAGAAATTGAGGGAGCCATTCTCAAGATCTCCTTTAATCCATTCAAGATCCTTTGTTTCACCTTTCACATCCATTCATCTTTATCTTCTTGATCCAAATCAATTGGTGAAGTTGTAGATCTTTGATTTGTGAAAAAGTTGTAGGTCTAAGTACCCTTTTCTTCTTTTTATAAAATTACAAAACCATAATCAATGTCATACTCATTTCTTTAGGGTCGACTAGATTAGCCTTGATGATCCAATTTGGCCCTGATGACCTAGTTCTACCCTGATGCTCCAATTTATCCCTAATTATCTAGTTCATCCCTACCATTTTCACCTTGATTAGGGAGGTTTACCCTGTTAGATCACCAAAAAATTTTTTGGTTTCGTCTATCTCACAATTTTTAGTGCAAGCTTAGAGAATCTGCCCTTTTGGAGATCATTTGATAGAATGTTTTTTGATTTTTATTTCACAAGGTAAGTTTTCTTTCCCTCTCTATTTCAATACACATTTCCATCTCCTTACATTTAACTCTTACATTGTACATCTATTTAATTTATCTTCATAGGTTTTTCTACATTAGGGTTTTAAGGACTTTTACATTCTTTCTCTAACCCAAATCCATTAGATATTTGTTTACATTAGTGCTCCTTTATCACTTTGTTGGCACTAATCTTCCTAGATCTAGTTATCCTAGAGTTGGATTGAAGGGATCAATCTCCTTAACTTCCCTTTTAGGTACAAGGTTAATCAAACAAACCCTTGAAGTGTGATGTAGTTGAGACCTATTCTAATTGCTTCACACTTCACCTTCTACAAATTTCTACTCCTTATTCCTCAAACCTATGATGACACCTATAGCATGAATCCAAAAATTAATTTCTCTGAGGCGAGGCTGGAGCTTGTTTTTTGATTGTGGTCTTTACTTCTATCTTAGGGTTATTTAGGATAGTAGGATCGAAAATCTCTTTTAAAAATTCTCATAATGCCTCATTTTGTCTCCACAAAACTTGGATCTCTTCCTCACCTTAGTCTAGTTGTTAAAATAGTTGTCAAAGAGCCATGGTGGTAAAAAATTTCTCTGTGTCTTTGATGGGCTTCCCTAGTACAACCTCCTAAATACAGTAATCTTGGGGTGTTATGTTAGAAGCATTAGTTGGAATTTTGGTTGAGAGGTGAATTTAGAAATACTTTGAGGTTTTCATTTATGGAAACATGTATGCTATATTTAGTGAGCATATTTTGGAGTCATGTTTTGGAGAAGATGACTTAGAAAATTGTGTAAGTGTTACAAATAATAACCGACAACATAGAAAATTTTTTGATTAGTGAAGTTCATAGAGATAATATTGGTGTGTGCACACTTGAGGGAAGTTAGAATAGGGTACGAGGATCCTAAAAATCAGAACACATGTCATTATGAGTTTGCAAACAAATTTATTAATGATTTATTAGTTGTAGTCATGTAAAGGAAAAATAGAGTAGGGACAAGTAAATGATATTTTTTGTTAAGGAATTATTTTGGTTCATCAAAATAATTACTTAAATAATTAGGGATGACATCCTATATGTTAGCCCTAAGTAGAAAACGGTTATTTTTGTGTTTTGGGACACATGAAGACATGAACGCTGACATGACAAAACATAAGGGTATAAAGGAAAGATTTGTATATGTGAAGTTATGTGATGTCTTTGGACATTGAATGTACTTGTTATATGATGCAAACACCATGTTAGAGAAAAGAAAGGACAATATATGAAAAGTTTTTTATAGAGAGCTACAAAGGAAAAAATAGATATTAAAGATATCAACATTGTCAAGAGGTTTTTGTATCTATGCCTTTTGTGTACAAAATATATCATTATATATGAATGTTTGAGTAGTGGTCTCATCTTGCTAATTTTGTAATTGTAATACTAAATCTTAACCAGGTTGAGGCTTCTAATAAGGCCTAGTCCTCTAACAAGGATAGAGACACTATACAGATGTAATCGACTCCTAACAAGGTCAATATATTTTGAAAAATAATTTTGATTAGTGGATCATTTTGTGGGTACCATCCCCACTGAGGTTTTCCCTTTGTCAAGGTTTCCCTAGTTAAAAAATAATGGTGTTGTGAGTTGCATTGTGTTACTACTATGTTTACTTTTTAGTTTAATCACATGTATGTTTTAATTTTTTTAAACGTATCCATAGGTGGGAAAAAGTTTGTGGAATATTGATTCACCCCAATTCTCAGTATTTCCTATTTATAGAAATTGGTATTAGAGCACAATTAATTAGAGGAGGCCTAATAGCTTGAGTAAGATCACTATGGATATGGATAAGTTATAGAAGAACCTGGAAGAAGCCCTTGAGCAACTTGATGTAATCAAAGAAGAAAGAGATAGTTCAAAGAGAAAATATAACGAGGCAAAAGCTACCATTTAGAAGTTGAATCTACCAATTCTAAGAATAACGAGTCAAATGATTAGATCAAAGATAATGATGTAGATTCTAATCTTAAGAAGGAGAATGCGATTCTAAAGCATGAACTTGAAATTACCAATCTTAAGATGAGCTTGATGGAAGATGAGAAGAAAATTCAATCAAATTTGAGACCTAAAAATGTAGATCTGAAATACAAACTTACCCAAGTGACATCTAAACTTGAGACTACAAAGCTAAATGTACAACACTCGAGAAGTACAATACTATTGTGAAAGGATAATTGATACAAACAAAGAAACAACTTGAGAAGTTGTATTCTAGCACTGAAAAACTTGAAAAAATCATGGCACAGAGAAATAAAGGTGCTATGATTGGTATTGGATACTATGAAGGAGAATCATCTAAGAAACCTGAAGTTACTAAGGAACCAGATCTAGCAATCCAATAAACTAAACAACAAGAAGTAGATTTGAACAAGGAAGTACTTAATCAATCTTGACAACCTAAAGAATTGAGAAGACAATTTACTGGAAGATGCTTTGCATGCAATGAAATTAGTCACATGAAGAAGAAGTATATGATTAAGTATACTAACCCTATCTCTAGTTATTGTTATAATTATTATGTTTATGGACATAAAGCTAATGAATGTAGGTAACCTAGATTTAATAATAATTTGTATCAAGGTACTAGCCCTACAACTAGTAGACTACTAGTGCAACTAATATCATAAGAAGTGGAGTTATCTATTATAAGTGCAACAACTTTAGACATATTTCTAGAAATTGCAGATTACATATTAGTCAGTCAGGATCTAGATATGGAAACAATGTGGTAGCATGTAAGATTTGTAATAATTTTGGACATACGAAAAGGTTTTGTAGGATGAACAACATGAGAATACCAAATAAAATGAGTTCATAGAATACAAGGACACCTAAATATAGAAGAAATTCTAAAATCAATATGAGAAGGAAATAAAATAACAATGATAGACAGAAAGAGAATGTGAATGCACATATAAAGAACTTCAATGAAATATTTTTTAAAGCCAAGACACCAAAAACCACACAAATATGGGTAGAAAATAAGACTAGTGATGCATCTAAAAAAAAGTTAAAGTCAATAATAGTTGCTATAAAACCTTCATCAATCTAAGTAGTTTATTCATTAGTAGGTAAAAGAAAAATAGCACTAGAAATTTATTTAGCCCCTATGAGATCAAATTAAGTCTTATGAAGTTTAGAGAAGGTTCATATGGATGAAAAGAAGCTACAGTTAAGTGTACATACAATTATGAGTTCATATGTGAGTGCGTAAACAAAAAATAATTCTATGGTTAAAGGAAGTAGCTTTTTTATCAATGTAGTACTTGTGCAACTAATGTAGAATAAAATTGAAGAAAATATAATGGTTGAAATTGATAGAATAAGCAACATTAAATCAAGAAAAGAGTTAAGGAGTGTTGAGAAGTGAATTGAAGATAAAATTGCAATAAATTCAAAGGATTTGTTAAAGGACTCATTTGTTTCATGCAAAAAGCCCTAAGTTTGTGAATTAAAGGTATTTACATCTTTGTGAAGTCAAATTGTGAACTTTGGTTAAGTTTTTAAGCTTGCAAGAATGGAAGTATCATCATTGCATAATTTTGTGGAGGTTCCAAGACCTAAATTGAAATTAAACCCTATACCACTTATGGAATATGACCGTAACATTTTATTTTCTCAAATTCTTGATGAAGTCTTGTATTTGGAGGACATTAGGATTTATACCCATTATAAGTTTGAAATTGTAGGAGAGAACAAAATTTTAGATGAGTTTGATAAGATACATAAACAAGACATGTGATTCAAAGAAGGGTTTGAAAACCTAGGTCAAAATGATGTAGTAAAGTACATGTTTTACCATGAGTTTGATAATGAAGACTAGAGTAAGATCATATTGAGCAAAATTTATGATGAAAAGTTTTGGATGGGTGACAATGTAATAGATATTTTAGTTGAGTTGATTCATGAGGTAATTGGATTATGCAATCAAGGATCAATTCCACTTAATCAAAAGAATGTTAAGAAGACTGTAATAGAAAACACCAAATCAACCTACAATGGTAGGGGTATAGTCATTAGTCAAATTAAACATGATGATGTGAGATTTATGATAAAAATTATTACCACCTAGCTATGTTCTAGTTCAAGAAATGATGAAGTAGCAGTTGGATTTGTACATATTGATTATAAACTACATATTGAAAAATTTCAACTAAACCTATGTGAAATTCTAAGAATTCAATTGATAGACAACTTGGAAAGGATAAAGAAGACAAGGTATGGACAGTTCAGATTTTAGTCATTAATTACATATGTGTTTTTCATCTATAGGAGAGATTTCCATTTATGCCTTTATCTGATTGGACAAGTGAGAGATGTATAATGGAAAAGATCAAATATTTGTATAAGAGGCATCCTATGGATAAGGTTGATGACAATGCAACACTTATTTTGAAAACCTTTTACTCAAAGATGAAGCAAAGATGAAGGATACCAAAATCTACAATTGAGAATTACAAGGATAAATTATTTTTCATGATTGACATTGCATGCACCTTGAAATGGTTGCCTAGACTATGGGCCCCCATTATTCAATTTATCAACTTATCAAATTTCTTGAATCAATGGTTTGCAATATTTTATTAAATCAATTTCCTTGATCAAATTCAATAATTTTTTTTTCTAAGGTTGATCATTTTACCCTAAGTCTTATTTAATTAAAAGAAAATCTCCCTTTTAATTAAATAAAGTAAGTCCCCATTTAATTAAAAGAAAATCTTTTTTTAAATTAAATTCATCCACATTTAATTAATTAAGAGAAAAACCCCTCTTTTAATTTAATTAAATATTTCCTATTTAATTAAAAGAACTTGCTCCCTTTTAATTAAATAAATCCCATGTGAAAAAGGAAATAAAATAAATGAAAATTAAATAAATTCCTTTTTCCTTCCCTCATTTAATTCTTCTCCTCTTTTCTCATTGGTGGAATTTTGTCTCACATGGATCAAACTCTATTATCCCATATTGGTTGTGAGAAGCTTCCCACTTCCAATTTTTTTTTATAAGGGAGAGCCCTCTCCTCATCTTTGACATCCATTATTATTCTATTGTTATGCTACAGGTTTGAAGATCCATTATTATGCTATTGTTTTACTATAGGTTTGGAGATTGATTTTTTGGAGAAGTTTGAACATTAAAGCTTTTTGTGGAGAACTTCTATCTTCTTGTCTTCTTCTCTCTTGCATCCATGACTTCCATCATCATGAGGTTTCATCTTTGCATTTTCATATTAACTTAGATCTTGCATTGTTTTGCATTATTTCATATAGATTAGTTTTCATCTCTATTTTCATGCATATTGGATCTTTGAATCTCTCATTTTATGGTGTACTTGCATGGGCACAAACTAGGTCAAATTGAGGGCCTCCATTACAAACCCTTGCACTCCATGAATAGAGAGCTATGAGCCACCATTCAAGACCTCATTCTTGAACAATCTTGGATATAATGACCCATAGAAGTGTTCCCACATTTTAGGCATACATTTTTGGCACCCACCATGGGGAAACCCACCTTTACTTGTTGGTTGTGGACATTTTTAGATTTAACCCCCTCGTGCAGATTTGTTTGGAGACAAAACACCCTAGATCTGAACAATTTGATCTTATCTCGCAAACAACTAATTATTTTGATCTAATTTTTTTTTTCGCAAGGTGGCGACATAGTAGACAAGCTTTAGTCCAATTTTTAAATTTTTCTAAGGTATTTTCAATTTTTTAAATAATTTTTTCTTTAATTTTAATAAAAATTATTTAAAGGAGAAAATTAGTGATTTTTTTGAAAAAGTCTAAATTTTTAGAAAGCTCTCTAAATTCTAAATAGAGTTCCTTCTTTGTGTTTTGATTTTAGAGATAATATTAGGGTTCAATAATTCAATTTGCAAAAATTGGTCTATTTTGACAAAATGGCTCCCTAGGGCACAAATGAAAAGATATTTTCAAAATTTTAATTTTTTTGGATAGCTCTCTAATTTTTGATAGGGGTTTATTTTCTACATTTAGAATTTTTGATCAGAATTCATATCATATAGGTCCAATCTTTATGACTAGGTCAAAAATTAATAAAAAAAGGGCATTTAATGAATAGCTTGCATTTAATTTTTACAATGGATCAATGCATGATGTGAGCTTTCATTTGGGTTATTTGATGATTATTATCACTTTTAAAAATTAGATTTTTAGATATAACCCTAGTTTTGCATAAGTTGGATATATATTGCATATCTTGTGTTTGCTTGTTTTGCTTGTTGCTTTGTTTGTTGTGAGTGAGCATTCAAGCATAAATGAAAGATACAATAGAGAAAAGATGCATTGTAAGTATTGGAATTTTTTTTTTTGGATCTCTATAAAATTTGGATCTAGAAGTCAAATGAACCCTCTCATGTGTTTGGCTTAAGTGCTTTTACATGCTTTCATAGATTCACACTTCATTTGGTGCTCTAAAATTGGATTTAGATTTGCTTTCACGCATCTGTGTTTCACATAGTAATTAGGCCCTATGAACACTATTTGGGAGATCTTGAGTTATTGAGCTTCATTCACTTTCTTTACATGCAAAGCTCCTCTCGATGACGGATCCTCTTGTAGGCAGGGAAGGATATTTGTTATTATCTCACTATGCTGCTTAGATTTGTCCTTAACATCCATTAATACTTTCTTTTTTGAGATTGGTGGTGTTTTTTGTTGGATTTTCCAAAAATTTGGTGAGGTGATTTCAAATTAGTGTGTCAAAGAATCTTGTTTTCTATGTTTGGGTGAGGTGAAGAGGCTAGAGGAGTATGCTCTGTTCCCTTTTGGGCACATCATAAACTTGGAACCCTTGAATCCAAACAAAGTCCCCATGTGGTACAACTTTGTGAGTCTTCCTTGATTAGAGAGGGTTAAACCATACTAGACATTCCTTTTATTAGGTCGACTATGTGGACGGTACCTCAAGCGATAATAGCCATTTTTGACGTGGTAGTAGCAATTGCTATATAAATATCCTTGTGGGGGAAATCCTCATAGGTGTAGTCTTTTGTTGGGCTATTAGATCTCCTTAGTATCTCTGATTGATTAAATTATCATAATATGTCAAAACCCTGGTGCGTCGAGATTGGATTTCACTCACTCTAGATTGCAAAAGCTGTAGAGTTGAACATTACTAAGAACCATAGTGTTGCCAAATTTTCTTTTCTAGGACCATGTGCATGATTGGAAATTTTTTTGAGAACACACACAGTGGTGGTTCTAGGGATTAGATTTATACTATGACACTATTCTTGTTCATGTGCAAGGTTGCTTTGTCCTTTGCTCATTGTTTCAATACATTTTTTTGAAATCCTTGATTGCTATCTTGCATGCTTGGTTCATGATTAAAAATCTATTGATACACCTAGTTGGAAATTTAAAAAGAACAAAATCTAAGTTCCTGAGTCAAGACTTTACAATCAAACTGCTTTGTTGTCCTATTATTTCCAATCTCCCTAGGTTGATCCAATTTAGATTAGGCTACTTACCCCATTGTTAGAAGCTTGTTTGAATTTTGGGTTATTGTGCTTTGATCTCTTGAATTAGTAATCATTGATTTCACAAGAGACGTTCTTTGGAGTTGGTGAGTTAAAGATTATCTTTGTTGAGAAAGATATACCTTGAATTCTTTGATATTACACTTGGAGTATCTTAGTAATCTCTTGTCCATCCACTTTTATCAAAATTCAATTTTAATTAATTAAAATTTGAGTAAATCATCCTCCTGTTCCATATGTGCTAGGGTATTCACCCAAAGTTGTGGGCACCCCTATAGCAGTGTTGGTTTACGCCTATTGCAATATTTTATCTTATCATTTCTCTTTGGACAAGTGAGTGCTTTTGCTATCCTAATTTGGTAACAATGTTTCTTAGGGTTATCTTATCAACTAATACCTTTTCTTTCATGTTGGTTACAAGTGCTATTACATGTTGCTCAACATTCAAATGAACTCAAATGGTATCAAATTTCACAAAATGACTCTTGGTATTCTTTCTTCATCATCTCCATGTCTTTCCAATCTCCCATTTCCACTCTTCCTTTTCTTCATGTCTTCTTGATTCTTTTCCTCCTATTATCATATAGTCTACCTTCTTATATTCACCCTTTCTCTTCTTCCATGCTTGATTCTTCTTCTTCTAGAACCATGGATCTTGAATATCTTGTTAGGGATCCTCATTTGAGCTCAGATGAACTTGACTTCTTCTTGAGTTTGAAAAGTGTTGTTACTACAATAGATATATGGATGCTAACCTTGTGACAAAAATGATTGAAAAAGGGAAGAGATTAGATGTTCTTGCTAGGATCATATGCAAGATCAGATCATAATATCCTTCTTCCAAATATTCTTTATCTTTCAAGTCTCATCATGATTCTTCTAGATGTCATTCACATTCTTCATCTTCTAAGTCTTATCATGATTCTTCTAAATATCATTCACATTCTTCATCTTCTAAGTCTTATTACGATTCTTCTAAATATCATTCACATTCTTCATCTTTTAAGTGTTATCATGATTCTTCTAAATATCATTTACATTCTTTTTCTTTCAAGTCTTACCATGATTCTTCTAAATATTATTCATGTAGGTGTTCACCTACCTCTTCTTCACGATATCATTCTTCTTCTACTTCTACCAAGAGTCTTATTCCTCTTATTGAGACATACCATAATGAGCAACATGAAAAGTCTTGTGATATGCCTATCTATAATGTCTACAGTGATAGTGATAATGATTATGATGATGATGACTATTATATTCCTATGAGTTCTAAAAATTCTCTTAGTCCTACGCTTGTGCTTAAAGGGGATGAGTCACATATATATATTGATGGTAATCCATTTGACTTGAATTTTGAAAATAACATTGATAAATTTTGTGAGCAATATCTAAATGATAAATTTGCATTTTTTGAGGAACAAAAAGCATTTTTTTGCACTGAAATAAAACATTAATGGCATAAGAGTTCCTCTTCTAAGAACCCTCATGATGGAAACAAAGATTACACTCTTAAGCAAGACCATGTTAATGTTGAACCTTTGTCTTCTGATGCTCCCCTTCCATCTTCTACTTCCTCCACTATCCATACATCCCCTAAAGGTTTTGAGTCTCTCAAATCTTCTACCAATCCTTCATCCAACAAATATCCTAATGCTTTTCATGTGGTTCCCTATAGTTATCCTCAAAGGCTACCTCTTAAAAAATCTCAAGCTAACCTTCACTTGGTTGCAAATACTTTTGATAATGCTAAACCTAAAGAGACTAAGCCTTCATGCACTATAATGCCTACTTCATCTAGTTTTTCATCATCTATTCCAAAGTCTTCCATACAATTCCAACATGCTTCCTTTTCCTTAGGAGTGGCTTAATGTTAAGAGGACTCTAAAAATGATAAAGAAAATAATATAAAGAAAGATCACGATCAAGAACCCTCCATGCCATCTAATTATTTTCATGATGTCTCTGATCCATTTCATGGTTCTTTTGATCCTTCATACCCTTCCTCATTCATTCCACCAAGTCTTAAGTCTTCTCCTAGGAAAGATCAAGCTTCTACTTACATTGCTAAGCTTATTGACAATCAAAATGATCTTAATATAGTTGTGCCTTCCAAAGATGATAATTCCATTAAGGTTATTAAAAAATAGTGTTGTTACTTCCAATGTTGAGCCTATTGAAAATCAAGAGAAAAACTCTACACTCATGCTATCCAAAGATTTTTGTCAAGATCAAAGTCTTCCATCTTCTTGTTCTACTACTCCATGTTCCCTTTCACTTTCTACTCTTCCTAAGTCTTCTCAAGCTTCAAGTACTTCTATCAAAGAAGTTGCTCCTATTCAAAATGTTCATGATCTTATTGAAAATCCTAATGCTCACTCTAAAGATGTTGATGTCCTTGATTGTCATATAGATGTTGATGAACTTATTGATTACTCTTATTGATTACAAGAAAAAGAAGCAATTCAAGATTCCATATAACCATGTCTCCTCTAATTGACATGGGGGCATAAAGTCAAAAGAGATATCTAAGAAAAAAATTATATGACAAGTATGGGTTCCAAAATTCATCATTGAAGATATTATCTCTACATCATCAAAAAGAAATAAAAAGAGGCCTACAACTATATGGATTCCAAAGTCTCTCTTGAGAGAGTCTAATGTTAAACAACAATTGAAGTTGACATTCAAGCTTCTAAAAAATTCCACTTTATCTTCTTTCAAAAGCATTCTTCCATTCCATATGCCTAAATCACAACCTCTTCTATCCAATCACCATATTCCTTCACATATTCCTTCATTCATATTTTATTCATCCTCTCACCACCCTTCAAGGTGTGTGTTGATGTTGATCTTGCCTTCATTTTCCTCTTCCAATCTTACTTGCTTTGCATAAAGCCATATCCTCCATTTTTGTCTTCCATCTTCCTTTCCCTATTAACATCTTTGAGCATATAATTTCAACTCCTTTGCATGCCATGGTTTAAAATTTCAAGGAGCATTATCTAAAAAGCTTGAATTCTTCCAAAAAAGTAAAAAAAAATTTAAAAAAAATTGAAAAAAAAAGACAGAAAAAAATGAAAAATTTGAAAATGTGCCTTGGTGAAAACTTGGTAGTCAGGCACCTTGGTAGCAAAAGTAAAGATAAATAAATTCATCCTAGGTGAAAAATATAGACACCTAAATCCTTTAGAAAATAAAGTATTTTTATTTTCTGAAAAAGTCCCTGATGACATCATCATTAATTAATTAACTAATTATTTAATTAATTAATTTATTTTTATGCCATTAAATCCCTTTATCTTAATTAAAAATATTTAATTAAGGAATCCCTCCCAAAAATGTTTAAATCTTATTTAAACATTATTTTCTTATTTATTAATTATTTAATTAATAAATGACCAAAAATCTCAAAATAATTAATTAATTTATTTTTTGCCCAAAACTTGGCCAATTTCCTTAAGACCACTAACTTCTTCCAAAATCTTCTAATCCTTCTTTAATTTCGATTAAAGGCTAATCCCATCATTTCCTACCCCTAATCCCAACTCAAAATATTTAATTAAGATTAAATATTAATCCTCATGTTTATTAAAAATATTTTAATAAATATCTCCTCAACCCAAACCCTTGAAATAAATAAAACTTTATTTATTTCCTAAAAACTTTATTTATCCTCATCCTAGGAAGTTCCAGACTCTTCTAGAAAGTCTTCATCCTCATCCAAAGCCTAGACTCTTCTAGAAGATGTCAATCCTTATCTTTGACCTTAATCCTAATCCCCCCCCTAACCTTGTCACATTCCCTAAACATGGGTTAAGACTTGCTAACCCAAGCCAAAGCCAACAAATGTCTCCTCCTTCACCCACCCTCATTAAATGCCATCCACTTGCCCATCTCTAACAAGCCTAATCTAATCTTAACCCAAGCCTAATCCAAGCCTTAATCATTTGCATATTCCTAAGTCAAGCTTAAGACTTTCTTAATCCAACGCAAGTCAAATATCTCAACTCTCTCACAAATATCTCAATCATAAAACTTTATGAAGTCCACAAAGCCATAAATGACTCTTACAAGCCCATTCATTACTCTTACAAGCCATGAGGGTCTTTATGAGCTTTGAGCCTCCTTTGTTGACCCCTCAACCCCTCTTGCTCTAACCAATGACCCTATGACATGTGTCACTCCTTGATTGGCTATAAGAAAGCACAATCCATGTGCTCTCCTCTCATTCAATCTAAACCTTCCATAAGCTTTCTCCCATCCTTGCATCCTAGCCTTGGATCCCTCAAGCCCTTTGCTTGTTTAAGGAATCCTCTCCCAAACCATTTTAACACAATCACCCATAGTAACAGAGTAATGCCATTTTGATAATGAAGTAAAGCCATAATGCCGTTTTTGAGAAGCCATTTTACATCAAATCCATTCACCCAAGCCAAAATCCATCAAGAACACCATTGAAGCCTTTGGAGAATTGAGCATACATCCTATCTAATTAGACAAAGCTACTCAACAAGAGAGCTTCTCATTGAGAGAGCCCATTAATGGCTCACATTCTCAATTGAGAGCTCATCTTAGTCTATCTTGAAGTTACATTTATTTAGTTTTGTGAATACTTGTAATTTGATATTTAGTGTTCTTTGCATTACTAATCCTCGTATAAAAAAACCACTCCCTTGTGGTGCCTTGGATAAGTACCATGATGAAAACTTGACAATCAAACATCATGCATAGTTCTTCTACATCTCTCATCCATTCTCTTTTGATCTTGACAATGTTGACCTATACACAAACATTTGGCTATCTTGTGAGCTATCTTATGATGATCTTGTTTTCATTTCTTTCATGTTTAGCCTTCATATCTATTTTCCTCCATTTCATTCTAGTCTTTTGCTATCTTTTTCCCATTTACCCCTTTGATCTTGATCTAATAAAAAAGAGTAAAACATGATGCTATGAAGCCTCTTGACATGCCTTCTCCTTTGGATTGCATCTTTCCTACTTCTACATTATGCTTTTGTCAATTATCTTATGCTAGCTTTTCATTTCTTGTCCAAATGTGCTTTACATGACAATTTTTCCCTAGCTTGGGTACTATTAAGGAGTTTTCCCTTGAGGATTTCTTCCCTTTATTCTCCTTCATTCTCTTATTTTTCATTTCTTCCCTTTATTCTCCCTCATTCTCTTGTCTTTTATTTCTTCCACCAGCTTGCTAATCACTCTTGTCCTCCACCTTGCTAGACATTAGGACTACACGATGTGCTCTTTCTTGAGAGTTTGGTCCTTGTTTTTGTTTGGGGGCATCTTTGTATATATTTATTGATCCTAAAAAATACAAAAAAAATCACATATTTCAAAAATACATAAAAAATGATATATTTCAAAAATCCAAAAAAATGATATATTGTGAAAATTCTAAAAATTAGAAAATGTCTTGAAAAAAGTGATCATCTTAGTAAAATCTAGTAATAAATGCTTTGATGTATCTCCAAAAAAAATATATATTCCAAAAATACAAAAAAAATATAAAAAAATTCAAAAAATTCAAAAAAGAAAAAAGAAAAAATGCCTTGGTGAAAACCTAGAAATAGATGCCTTGGTAGCAAAAATACAATTTTTATTATAAAAGGTCTTGAAAATTCAAAAAAAAATAAAAAAATCCAAGTGGTGAAAACTTGGAAATGGGTGCTACTTGAGGCCTTTTCACCCCTATTTCTTAGTGCATGTCCTCAACACTTGGCCTTTCTCCATCACGCCTTATCCTTGTTGCCTTGGTTTGGAATTGGTCTTTGTCTAGGGGGTCTAACTATGTTAGCTTTGGTCTCTTGGCTGCATTAGTCTTTAGGACACCTCTCAACTGGTGTTTTTTAACACCATCCCAATTGTAGTTTTCAATACAACCCCTAACATTGAGTGCTTTTCAACACTTATCGATTTGGTCTTACCTAGTTTCATCATGCGATCTTACCTACTTGTAAGCATTCAATCCTTATCCTTAGAACTTAGTATCAGTTAACACACTTAGATTTTAAATGCAACACTTAATGTTTGACTTATGTCATGATCTTTTCTTTGTGTGCTAACTGTTATTGATTTTCGTTGTGTGTCCTTGTTTGATAAGTCTCTCCAAGATGCATTGCTAGAGGACTTGGGGCATGGGACATTTTTTTATTTGTTTTCTTCTTGTGGGTGTGGTCTTGAAACTCTAGCGTGTCTCTTGTTGTCCCTTTGACATACTTAGGAGAGTTGAGGCATCATCCTTGACTATTTTTGCATAACTGTTCTTATGGTCATCTTGGCATCTATGCATTGATGCGAGCATGGTTTTGCTACATTAAATTGGGTAAGCTAACATCAAAGTCATCTTGATGTTTATGTCTTTGATGCTTATGTTAGAATCTTTCCACATTACAATATGATATAAATCACATTCATATCTTCATAGTTGCGCTTGTGACTAGTGATGATTGTGATATTTTTTGATGTCCATTAATAATGGCACAATGATGAGAATAAGTTCCTTTACATTCTTTGATGAATGATGAACACAAAATCCTATGTTATAGTTTCTCTTTTGAAAGTACACCATTGCATTTTCATGTAGCTTTCATTGTTAGGCTTCATGTTAGTTTGCATTTTTAGGCTGCATTATGAGTTTGAGAGGGTTTTCCTTCATCTCTCTTGCGGACTTTTAATCAACTATGGTCACATTTTGGTCTTCATTTCCTTATCTTCTTTCATGATTTAAATCAACATTTCTATCTTAAATAGTTGATTGATTTTGGAACATTCTTTTTCTTATGAATTTTTTTCTTTTCTTCTTTCTGTTTCTTTTCATATCTTCCAAACTTCTATCTTCCATTTTCTTTTACCCCACTTCTTTTCTTCTAATTCACCTTTGGGGCATCATATTTCATGCTTGATGATCTACCTTGGTTTTGTGATTGTTATATCTTTCATCTTATATCAAGAACTTTATGTTTTGTTCGATTTGATCAATTTTATCCATTTGTTGTTTCTCCACTATCTCATTTCAATTTCGATCATGAGGGGGTAGTATCTATCAATTTTCAATCCTTGATTCAGTTTTATCAATTTTATTTTCAACTTTTTTAAAGTCAAAATTTATTTGTATTCTTTATCCTGATGTGTTCCCAAATCAACCACACATCTAGGTTGTTTTGTGATACCAAATCGACCTCACACTTCAATTTCTTTCTTTGACTACATGTGTTCCCAAATTGATCACACATTAGTCAAAGAGGGGCAAATGTATGCACCCTAAAATGGTCACCTAGACTATGGGCCCCCATTATTCAATTTATCAACTTATCAGATTTCCTGAATCAACAGTTTGCAATATTTTATTAAATCACTTCAAATCAATTTCCTTGATCAAATTCGATTATTTATTTTTCTAAGGTTGGTCATTTTATCCTAAGTCTTATTTAATTAAAAGAAAATCTCCCTTTTAATTAAATAAAATAAGTCCCCATTTAATTAAAAGAAAACCTCCATTTTAATTAAAATCATCCACATTTAATTAATTAAGAGAAAAATCTCTCTTTTAATTTAATTAAATATTTCCTATTTAATTAAAAGAACTTGCTCCCTTTTAATTAAATAAATCTCACATGAAAAAGGAAATGAAATAAATGAAAATTAAATAAATTCCTTTTTCCTTGCCTCATTTAATTCTTCTCCTCTTTTCTCATTGGTGGAATTTTGTGTCACATGGATCAACCTCTATTATCCCATATTGGTTTTGAGAAGCTTCCCACATCCACATTTTTCTTTATAAGGGAGATCCCTCTCCTCATTTTTGACATCCATTATTATTCTATTGTTATGCTACAGGTTTGAAGATCCATTATTATGCTTTTGTTTTACTGCAGGTTTGGAGAGTGATTTTTTGGAGAAGTTTGAACATTAAAGATTTTTGTGGAGAACTTCTATCTTCTTGTATTCTTCTCTCTTGCATCCATGGCTTCCATCATCATGAGGTTTCATCTTTGCATTTTCATATTAGCTTAGATCTTGGATTGTTTTGCATTATTATCATATAGATTAGTTTTCATCTCCATTTTCATGCATATTGGATCTTTGAATCTCTCGTTCTATGGTGTAATTGCATGGGCACAAACTAGGTCAAATTGAGGGCCTCAATTACAAACCCTTGCACTCCATGAATATAGAGCTATGAGATACCATTCAAGACCTCATTCTTGAAAAATCTTGGATATAATGACTCATAGAAGTGTGCCCACATTTTAGGAATACAAACACTAATTTTAGAAGTATGGAGGAAGTCACTCCTAGAGTTATGTTTGTAGAACCACTTGAACATGAAGTAACTAAGGAAGAAATTGAATCATATGCATAAAGGATACTAAATATATATTTAGATCCCAAGATTTAGAACTTATGAAGAAAATCTGAAGATGGAGAATCAAGTAAAACTTGAAAAGTCTACAAGGAGGAAAGCAGACAGTGAATTGAGGAAGATCTTGAAGGAATCTAAGATGAAACACCAAGATTTTTTTAATGTTAAGAAAACTATATTTGAGATAAGTTAGATTGGTCAGAAAAATATTTTGATTGTCCCACCATTGTTAGTTGAAGACCTAAGCACTATAACACCTGCACACAATTTATTCCACCACCACTAGTAGTTATATTGGATCAGCCCATGGAGGAAGATATAACTGTAGTACATGTTCAATCATTTGTACCTACACTCATAAGGATATCAACTTGATTTGTTGAGGTTAAATAAGAACAAGAAAAAGTATCTAAGCCTAGAAGAGTAAAATAAATGGCTATTGGGCTAGGTAAAAGGCAACAAGTAATAACCACTTATGAAGGGAGAAATACGAGAGGACAAGTTACTCCACGAGAAGCCCAAGTACAATGATAGAAACCACAAAAACAAGTGGAAGGATAAGGCATAAACAAGAAGAAAGCAAGTTGGAAACCTAGACTTGAGAATCCAAATGATTCTATCTTGAATAAAGGTAACCTTAAGAAGCTCAAGCAATATTATGATAGATATATAATATACAAGAAAAGGAATTTGGATGACACAATCATCCAATATATGATCAAATTAAAGAAACCCCTACTTTCAATTCATGGAGAATTACCAAAAGAGATATATGAAAGATTAATTGAGGTCAGATTGAGGAAAAATAAAGAAGAAGAAATTTTGAGAGAAAAATTTATTAAAAGATGCTATGACGTGAATAATATTGCACAATGGAAAGAATAATGCATAGACTCAATCCACTTGTGTGCGATAATATTGCTGTGAAGGATAGAAAGAAGTAGTCAAGGATGCTAAAGAACTTGTAGTGCATATGTTAAGTGATCTTATAAGTAGAACCTATAGTGAAGAGGTCAGGCATGAAGCAACACCACCCAACACAATAGAGATTGACACTCCTATGACAATAATAGAGACCTCAAAAGAAAAAATAATTTTTGATGCACCCGAGCCTAATCAAGAGGAAGGAAACCTAATAATAGAGGGAGAAATAGAGATCCCAATTCCTACTATGATAGAGGTAAAAAAGGACATTGTGAGAGAAGAAGTCAACAAGGAACCTGAATTAAATATTGAAGAATTAACTAATGAGACACCATAGATAACAATTGATGATGATACTATGAACATTGACAATACAAAAATCATAGTTGATGTGATAGAGGATCCATTCAAGGATCAAGATAATATTGTTGACAATTTGGCCACTAAGAATTTGGTTGATTATCCTCATTCTGATGAAGAAAATGAAGAGGATCAATTGATAAAGAATTGGAGGATAATTATATAGCAAACATCCCATGTTACAACCATATGAGACATGTTGAGATAGAAGAGGAAACTATAGTTAGTCAGTAGCAAGATGATACTACAAATGATAGCTTGACTCCTTAGTGTATGCAATAATTAGAGAAGGATGACAATTATAATTTTCAAGATTAACTAGTTATACCAGCCAAGGAACCAAATGAATAGACTCTGAGTTCATAAAAGTCTCCATTGGAATCACTCTTGGCAAGCATAATGAGTGGTACACCATTGGGAACTAAATAAGATCTAGAAATTGAATTGCTTAGTTAGAGTTCAACATTTGACACAAGAAAAATAATTGAGAAGAGAAAAGACATAAAAATTACTCAAGAGACTCTTGAGAAAATGATAGATAAGATGAAACGTTTGATAAATATATAGATTAGTGAAAGTGATCCACAAAAAAAGGCAACTAGAGTATTGTAAGAATTTGACAATCAATTCAAGGCATTGCTAGAAGTTGCTACTGTAAAAGTCCAAGGTGAACATGATGCTAATATTTTCAACAAAATATGTAATAATTTCAAGGATGATTTGGAAAACTTAGACACATGCATCAAATAATTGAGAAGATGTGTATATGAAGGGGAAAAAATATAAGAAATGTGCATTGCCATATGATTACATTTAGACCTTCACCTCACAAATTAAAGTGAAAGAAAATGAATTGAAAAGTGTGATTAGTGATTTAAGAAATACACATGCTCAAGTCATTGACTTGGAGAAAAGAATGATTAAAATACACGATGAGCTCATAATACTGGAGGCAAGAAATGAAAATATATTGTAGAGATTTTCTCTATTAAAAGAACATTTATCCTTGAAGGTAGACCTTATGTAGAAGAAGCTTGATGATTGTATGAAGGCTAAGGTACCTTATGAGAATTTCACTTATCTATACTTTCAAGCCACTGAATTGACATCTTATGGCTTATGCACTCTTGTTGTTGTATCTGATTTAGTGAAAGATGAATGGAATAAAGGTCTAATTAGTTTGAAGAGTTGTTTTATTAATTCCATTACATTTCTAATCAATTCATCAACATAGTAAAATTTAAGGTAGACTTGATTTCTTTAACTTGTATATAGTTTTTGACTCACCTTTGTCATTGATGTCAAAGGGGGAGTAGTGGTATTAAAATTGTATAGTGCATAATGTAAGGGGGAGTAGTATATATTTTAAAAGGAGATATAATGTATAATGTAAGGGAGAGCATGTATAATCTAAAAGATGGTATATAATATAATTGATCCTCATTTCTTGAAAATTTTGTATGGTTATGTGAAGAAATTCACATTTGTAATTTAGCAATTTTGGGACTTAGCTAATTTTTCCATATGTTGCCATTACTGCCAAAGGGGGAGATTGTTGGAAATTTAGCTAAGAGGTGAATATAAGAATAATTTTAGTTTTTTCATTTATGGAAACATATATGTTGTATTAGTGAGTAGATTTCAGAGTCATGTTTTGGAGAAGATGACTTAGAAAATTGTCTAAATGTTACGAAGAATAACTGACATTAGAGATAACTTTTTGATTGATGAAGTTAAAAGAGAGAATATTGACATGTGAGCATTCTAGGAAAGTTAGAACCAGGTATAAGGATCATACATCTCATAGAGCATATCATTATCATGTACATGTGAAATAGAGAAAAGAAAAGTAAATAGTAGTTTGCATTAAGGAATTATTTTGGTTCACCAAATTAATAACTTAACTAATTAGTAGTGAAATCCTAGATGTTAACCCTAAGAGGGAAAAAGTCAATTTTGTGTTTTGGAACACATGTGAAGAGATAAAGGTTGATAGGACAAAATAGAAAGGTATAAAGGAAATATTTGTATATGAAAATTTATGTGATGTCTTGGGACATTGAAATGTACTTGTTATATGATGGGAACTTTATGTTAGAGTAGAGAAAGGATACTATATGTGAAGTTTTGTAAAGAGAGCTGCAAATGACAAATCAAATATTAAAGATATTATCATTGCCAAGAGGATTTTATATAAATACCTTTTTGCATAAAGAATATAGTATTGTATTTATTGTTAAGTGGTGAAATGGAAGTAGTTTAATAGGATGCAAATCTCTACTTTACTGGGCACCAAGCCATTCAAATATGTATGTGAGGGAAAGAGGGGAATTTCCAAATAACTCCACTTATGATCCAAATTAGATTAGCAAGAACCCAAAGGAATAAGGGTGCTAATAATAAATTAAAATTATAAAGGGGAATGAAATACAAGAAAATGTACTCTCTTTGACCTTTGATAGGATAATGTGGATGTGAAATTGAACTTATTGCTTGAATAATGTAAATCTAGATGCTATGTAAACAAATCTAGATGCTATGTAAACATAATTAGCCCAATTACAATATAGATCTAGGTTAAAGATATGAAAGAAAATAAAATATGCAAGAATCACCTTGAAATCCATAGAGGAGGATGTATTTATAGCTCCAAAACTCATAGATTTGAACTATTTCTAAACTTTTGATTGCATATCTTGAAAGATAATGACAAAAGGAACAAAACCAAAAAAATATCCCCAAAAACAAAGACTGGAGGACTAGGTTGACTTTTTAAGACATCCTAAAACCATGTTGACATATTCTAGTGACCTGAAATTGACTTCTCTAGAAAGATCCCAAAAATTAAGTTCGTGATTTGCAAACCTTTCTCTGAATTTCTTGCAAATCAACACATAAAAGAAGGGTTTTGGGGCTTTTGTTGGAGAAGGGCTCACCTTGGTCAAGCCCTAGGTTAAGGAATTAACCATAAGTGAGAATGTAAATAACTAAAAGAAAGATAAATTTTAGGATTCACCTTGGTTGTAGAAACCCTTGTCAATAAGGATTTGTCATGATGTATGTTGTAGATCTTACATTTAGTATGAAGGATGTAGGATATCTCCATAATTTCAATGGATCTACCATAACCACATCATGGAGCCATGGATGTGAATGTACATCAATGAAGAATATAATGAATTCCTTAATATAGATCTCCTCCCTTGAAGGCCAACAACATGCTAGATATTGAAGAGGAAATGCTAAAAAAAGATCCTTGAATGCTTGAAGAAGATTTGCTTGCTTGATTGAATACTTGAACTCCTTGTATTGAATGCTATAATTGTTAATCTTAGATTGGTGTTCACAAAATAGTGAAAAAAACTTAGTCATTATTCAACAAAGTAAAGTGCATGTCAAGCATAAAACTTCAAATAGTATATGCTGAGTAATATGATAGTTAGTGCTGGGCACTAGTAGGTTCTGAGTAGTCAATGTGTGCTAAGTCATTTAGGTGCCAAGCCAACAAAGGGAGTTGAGTAAATAGTATGTGCTAAGTGATTTTGGTTTCGAGAAAATAGAGTGTGCCAAGCTTTTGAGAAGTCGAGTTACAACATTAAGAGAACAATGAAGGCCAAGCATCAGAGCCTTTGGATGTTGAGTAAATAGTTTATAACATAGATGTTTGTAATGGCACAAACCTCTATGTAAATCATTTTTGGGCTGACATAGTCATATTTTTTATTATGAGAGATAAGTATGGAGCCATATTACGAATCCCTATATAATACATGCAACCAATTAGATTGAGGGAAGCATTTGACAACAATAAGGATCAACCTCAGCCATTAATTCTTACCTAATCCATCACCATAAATATTTATTTAAGAAAGGCTAACCCTAAAAGGTTATGTATGTGCAAGGAGACAAATGGAAAGAGTTTAGAGGGTGTTCATGGTGGCTTAGATGGCTATAATAGAGTTATGCATTGCAAAATCAGTTTGAGAAGAATGTAGTAAAGAAGTGAAAGGACAAAGGAGACATATCTGATTAGGAGGATCAAGGTTTAAATAGTAAGGAAGAGATCTAAAATCAAGCAACAAGGTGCTAACCAAAGGATCAAAGTGTTGAATAATTCTAATAGGTGATATAGAGAAAATCTCTTAATGAAGTTGTCCTAACAGGTTGTTGTAAATCTCTTAACTAAGTGCTTACTTTATTGCAAGTTTAAATCCTTTAACAAGGTGAGACCTAACAGTCATTGTAAGCCTTTAACGAGGTATACCTCTCATATGGTAGATCATAGATTATGATAAAACACATTGTATCCATAATAGGCCACACTTTACAACTGTAGTAGTGAAGATTTGTGGGTGTCATCCACACCCCAATTTTACCTTCTCATTGGAGGGTTTTTGGGTAACCAAATTTATTGAGTTATGTGTTATTTACTTTATGCTATGGATGTGATGCATGGTAAGTTATTTTATTTAACATGTTAAGTTATGAGATGGATGTTGGTGATATTTTTTAAGAGGAAAAGGTTTTAAGTGCCGATTCACCCATCCCTCCTCTCAGAACTTACTTTCCCATTGTTATTTCCAACAATTGGTATGAGATCTATTTTTTGTAGAAGAAAAGTTTTACAACTTTGGAATTAAGATCTTGAAGATGGAAGTCTACAAGTTGGGAAAGACTATTGAGAACTAGAATATTGAAATAAAACTTTCCCTACATCAACTCAAGGAGGCAAGAGATGAATTACACATACATTGAAGAGAAGAAACGAGTTGGCTATTCAAAAAAATGAAACTCAATACCAAGAAGAAGACACTTCTGGATTGTTTGAGGATGAAAAATCAATGAGTTTGATGCAATAGTTGTAGATCTAACGGAAAAGAACAACATCCTAATTGAAGAAGTCAAAAATCACAAAAGAGAACAAGAAGTACAATCAGTATTGCTATGTGAGATAACAAAAAGAAAGCTGAGGAAGAAAAAGTCACGATTGAAGAAGACAAAAGAATACTAGCTAATAGACTTAAAGAGAAGACATTAGATGTGAAAAATCTTGCTAACATGGAATTAGATACAATGAATCAATTGATGCTTGCAAACCATGAATTGAATGGAAAGGAAATTGAGATCACAACCCTAAAGTCATAGAATGATCTATTACAAAATGAACTAAGAGAAAAAATTAAGGAATTCATTGAAAGATTCAACAAATCAAGTAAAGCCATAAAATACTATGAGAAATTGATGGAATCACCAAGAACTAATAATGATAGTGCTGGATTCAGATACAATAATACTGAAGAAGGAGAATCATATAAAAGTGGTGAGAAAAGGAATAATAAAGTTAAGAACTACAAAGCCACTTGTCATAATTATGGAAAATTGGGTCATATAATTTTTTTTTGGAGGAAAACTGTCAACCAAAACCCCAAGTAGAAATATAGAGGATACTACTACAAGTGCAAAAAATAAGGACATCAGGAAAATGAATGCAAGACTAAGGCCATGAGCACTCAGAGATTTGAAGAATACTTCTATAAATTTTAGAAGTATGGACACAAAGCATATGAATGTAGATGTAAAACCAAGTGGAGAATTAAACAAATAGACTAAGGTACACCAAAATGGAAACTCCTATGATTGGGATTACAACACAAGGTACAACTGTCACTGTTGTTAAGAATATGGATACGTTCCTGAAAAATTACATAAGGACACATTTTAGAGGAAACTACAATAGATGGTTGAGTGAGATTACATGATTTATTTATTTAAAGACTAGTCATATCAGCTAAAAATGTCCAACAAAGTCACTAGTGCCGAGAAATGAATTCAAAAAAAGTAAAGAAAAGATTGATGTTGAAAAGTTAAAGGTGTAGATAAAAAAGACATGTAGAAAGAAGGAAGCTTGCAATACATCAAGTTCAGATGAGGTCACTTCATCCAATGGATCAGGTGATCACATCACCCCCAACTAGGCAATAAAAGGTATGTGTGGAATTGACATTTGAAAAGTTATATTATGCATCGGTTCTAAATATATAAGATTTGAAAAGAATAAATGTGCATGAATCAAAGATGAAATGAAGAAGTTAAGAGTATGAGTTATTCTAAAATATTATTTTTTTCTATGTTTTTGCTAAGCATGGAAGACATTGTAGTTATTGCCAACTGATGGAGTTAAGGATGGTATGAGTCGAGCTTGCTATGTTAGTCGAGCATGTTGAAAATCCTATGATAGATGAGCTTACAACTATATAAGCACTAAGAATTTATTGCTAAATTTGAAGGGTTGTATAGTCAATTTTTGACTCATTTGCATCCACTAGAGTTTGAAGAGTATGAAGAGCACAAAGGCAATTGGAAGAAAAAAGATTTGAGGTTTGTAAACTAGATTCAACTGCTACTTGACATCAATCATTAGATTCAAGAGTTATTTAACTAATGCTAAGTTACATTTTTTGGTTCTCAAAAACCCTAGGAGTAAAAAATGGCACCTAGTTCTTTGTCAAATGTTAGAAAAGAGGGGAAAGAGGTTTTCAACACTTAGTTGAGAAGCAATGATGTTAGGCAACCCCTATTCCAATAAATTCTTGAGATTACATAGAAGGGAGATCCTTCTAGTGCACTATCTATGATATCACAAAGGGTTCTCATGATCCAATATGTGAGATGTTGCTTTACTAGAAAGATTGGAGAGTTAGGAGATATGCAGAGTAGAGACACATTTAATAAGCTATGTGACAATAGTGTTTTGAGAGAAGAGAATAAGATTGTTGAGCAAAAAGGGTTAATGTGTGCCCTAGACTTTTTGCAAATGTTTAAACTAAATGGATTTAGATTATTCTAAGCTGTATACATGACAAATAGATTTGGTTAGAGGGTGCACCAATCAGGACTTCTAAAAGGATTGTGCATAGAGTAATAGGGTATCCTACTCTAGACCGACTAAAGAGAATGTAGAGTGATGCAAAAGAGGTTATTGAAAATAATATAGGTGTCATGTGGAATAAGAGAGGGATGTGAATAGATACTATTTTAGATCCCATTATTTCCTTTCTAGAGTTATTTCCCATAAGATCTTTCAATCAACCCAATTGAACAATATTCTTGTATGGTAGTGGACTTGGGTTACAAAATTGTGAAGGGAGATCATTCCTATGACCTTGTGGAGTAATAACTACAATAGTTATCATAAACATTGGAAGCCATTAGGAAGGCCAAAATTTCATCTTGAAAGTTTGATTCTTTGATTGCTTGCATATTTTTCTATGTGTAAAACACATTCCCCATCTTTGGTAAAGTTGCTTGGAAGACTAACATGTCAGTTACATAGCAGATTTCCGAATTCATTGAGCAATTTGGATACAATTTTGAGTTAGTCATGACTAGTTATTTTGAGGATTTTAAGAAATCCATGAAAAAAAGATTGAGGATTCTTGTATCATTAGTGGAACAAGATTACAATGATGTGTGTTTCCTAGTTAATGTAGATCATACATATGCACAAGAAACAATACCCAAGGTTAGATGGTTAAAACCCTTGAAAATGAAGCCTCTATAGAAATCACAAATTTATTAGCAGAAGACATTGATAAAGATGATACATCTTTTAGAAACTATGATGAAGCCAAATCTAGAATATCCATTGACTTGAAAACAACTACAGTTTTGAGAAAGAAGAACAAACTTTTCAAAAATATTAAGGAGAGATTTGGTGAAGGTGAAGGAGAAGAAGAAGAAGAAGAAGAAGAAGAAGAAGAAGAAGAATAGGGCCAAGCACCATTGAAAATTACCCAAAGCCTAGGTGAAGATGTTGAAGGTGTCAAGGAAGAAGAAACTAAGGAAGAACCTAAAGAAAATGAGAAGAAAAGGAAAGTAGAGTCTCAAACAATGGAGAAACTTGAGAAGATTGTAAAGAAGTCATAGCAAAATGTTAGGATAAACCACGGACAGAAATAAAAACTACATGCAAATATAACCAATAACATAAAATAATAGAACACACAGATATGAACACAAGGCACCAAGATTTAACGTGGTTCACCCAATCCCTGGGCTACGTCCACCAAACAGCAAGTCCAATCTTATTACAATCCAGTGATTACAACCTAATTACAATCCGTAATCCCTTACAGCTCAATACCACCGCAAGAACCAATTTCGTATCACAACATTATGAAAAATACCCAACCCTAAGCCCTTTTATACAAGTATTAAACCACTTTAGGGTTATAACATGTTGGCCATATGTTGGCCATAATATGTCAGCTACCATGTCGGCTACTGCCCAAAAAATAATTTTTGGGGCGATGCCCCGAACCCCACTATTTATGAAGTATGTACAGTACTTTCCTGATCAGTCACCATAATCTAACAATCTCCCACTTGGGGACTGATCAGGCTCCACACTAAAAAACAATCTCCCACTTGGAGACTGATCCTGTAGCAATACCACTACCACATGGGGCTCCCACTGGATCAAACCATCCTGGACTCTACTGTTCTTTTATTCATGTTCAGTCTAAAAGACCAACCGAAGCTGAAGAGGAGTTTAGCTTATCCCTTGTTACAACCTTTGTCAACATATCTATTGGATTGTCATTGGTATGTATCTTCTCCAGCTTTAACTGTCCATCCTCCAAAACTGACCGAATGAAATGGTACCGCGACTGTATGTGTTTGGTCTTAGAATGCAGAGCTGAATTCTTAGCAAGATGAATGGCACTCTGACTATCTGTGAACAAATAATTATCCTTCTGAGGATGTCCCAATTCTTCCAAGAAGAACTAAAGCCATATCATCTCTTTGGCTGCCTCTGTAGCAGCAACATACTCTGCCTCTGTAGTGGAGAGAGCATTAATCTTCTGTAGCCTAGAAACCCAGCTCACGGCTGCCCCACCAACAGTAAAGACATAACCTGTAGTACTCCGCCTGGTATCAATATCCCCAGCCAAATATGAGTCAACATAGCCCTGTAAATTAGTAGTAGAGCCCCCAAAGTGTAAACACTTATTGGATGTTCCTCTCAAATATCTGAGAATCCACTTGACAGCATTCCAATGCTCAAAACCTGGATGACTCATATACCTGCTAACGACTCCCACTGCATGTGCAATATCTAGCCTAGTGCATACCATAGCATACATCAAACTTCCTATAGCTGAAGCATAGGGTACCTTGGACATCTTATCCTCCTCTTCCTGTGTCTTGGGACACATCTCCTTAGTCAATTTCAAATGACCAGGTAAAGGTGTGCTGACAGCTTTAGCATTCTCCATAGAGAAACATTGCAAGACCTTCTCAACATAATCAGCTTGAGATAGCGTCAATGTTCTATTCTTCCTATCCCTGCAAATCTTCATACCAAGGATTTTTTTTGCTGCCCCCAAATCCTTCATAGCAAATGCATGTGCTAACTGGCATTTTAGCCCCTTAATATGATGCATGTTAGACCCAGCTATAAGCATATCATCAACATATAGACATAAAATAATGTAGCTATCATCATCCAACCTCTTAAAATAAACACAGTAATCTGAATGACACCTATTATATCCATGCTCATGCATAAAACTTTCAAATTTTAGATACCATTGCCGAGGTGCTTGCTTCAAGCCATATAAACTTTTCTTCAATTTGCACACTAAGTTCTCCTTACCTTTGACCTCAAAACCCTATGGCTGGGCGATATATATTTCTTCATCCAAATGACCATGAAGAAAGGCTATTTTAACATCCATCTGCTCTAAATGCAAATCTTTAGTAGCCACAAGACCTAAAATAGTATGAATAGAAGTCATTTTAACAACAGGAGAAAATATCTCATCAAAATCAATTCCCTTTTTTTGAGCAAATCCTTTTACAACTAACCTGGCCTTAAATCTTTTCTTACCTCCTTCCTCTTCTTTCAACCTGTAAACCCATTTATTCTGTAAAGCCTTTTTACCTCCAGGCAACTTGCACAAATCCCATGTCTTATTTTTCAGCAAAGAGTCCATTTCATCTTTCATTGCAGACTCCCACTGAATCTTAGTATCCACCTGCATAGCTTCATCATAACTTTCAGGTTCACCAGCATCAGTAAGTAAAATAGAATACAAAGAGGGAGAAAACCTTTGTGGAGGTCTAATTTGCCTTGTTGACCATCTAACATTCATTGGTGTGTGTGGTATTTGTTGTTGCAGTTGTTGCACATCATGAGGAATGGCTGGAACATCAACTTTTGGAGTATCATCTAGCACTACATAATCATCTTCTTTCTTCTCATGTTGCTGCAACAGATCTTTGTACAACACTTTCTCATTGAATATGACATCTCAACTTCTAATAATTTTAAGATTTTCAAAATCCCAAAGCCTATAACCAAAGTCATTAATGCCATATCCAACAAAGACACATTTCTTTGATTTAGCTTCTAGCTTGGTTCTATTTTCAGAGTCTATATGAGCAAAAGCTTCACAACCAAAGGTCTTGAGAAAAGAATAACTCACCGTCTTACTAGTCCATGCTTCCTCTGGAATACCACAGCCCAAAGGAGTAGAGGGACCTCTATTAATCAAATATACTGCAGTATTGACAGCCTCCGCCCACATGTGTAAGGGCAACCCAGCATGCAACCACATGCTCCTTGCGCGCTCCATTATAGTCCTGTTCATGCATTCAGCCACTCCATTTTCCTGTGGAGTCCTTGGAACAATTTTTTGTCTACGAATACCATTATTGGAGCAATAATCTTCAAATTCATGACTGCAATACTCACCACCATTATCAGATCTGAGACATTTTAATTTCTTACCAGTCTCATTTTCAACCAAGCATTTCCATTTCTTAAAAGTTTGAAATACATCAAATTTTTGTCTAAGGAAATAAACCCATACTTTTCTAGTTGCATCATCAATAAATGTAACATAATAATGAGAGCCACCAAGGGAAGATACCTGGGCTGGTCCCCATACATCTGTATGCACAAGCTCTAATTTCTCCTTTTTGTTTTCCTTCCCTGTCTTTACAAAACTCACTCTCTTTTGTTTTCCATACACACAACTTTCACAGAAATCCATATTCACACATTTTAGACCTGGTAAAACTTTCCTTGAATGAAGTACTTTCATACCTTTCTCACTCATGTGCCCAAGTCTATTGTGCCACAACGCTGTATCAGAATCTACAGCAGCTATTTGTTCTCCCTGCTCAACTGCAGTAATTGTTCCTGAATATTCATTTTTCTCTGAAACAATCAAAGTAGAAGGAACAATATGACCTGTACAAAGATATAAGGTGCCTACTTTCACACCTTTTGCTACTACAAGGGAACCTTTTGAAACCTTCCAATTTTTATCATTAAAAGTAACTACACAACCCTCATCACCGAGTTGCCCTGCTGAAATTAAATTTCTACTTAGTTTTGGAACATGTCTTACCTCATGTAGTAGCCAATGATTCCCATTCTACAACTTAATCTTAATTTTTCCCTTTCCAACAATCTGACAGGGTTCATTATCCCCCAAATAAACAAGCCCAAAATCCCCTTGGACATAATCAATGAAATAACCTCTATGAGGTGTAGCATGAAATGAAGCACCAGAATCTAAAACCCATGAATCATCAACACTCTCTAAAGATAGAAGCAAAGCATCCTCTTCGGATTTGTTACTTACCACATTTGCCTCCTTGTCTCCATCTGAGTTATCTCCTTCATTTTTCTTTCGATTCCAGCAATCTTTCTTTTTGTGCCCTGATTTCCCACAGTACCAGCAATCATTTGGTCCTCTCGATTGAGACCTCCTCCCCTTTGACTTTCCTCTTGATTTCCCACAATTTCCAAAGTTACTTCCTCTTTTAGTCATTCTGCCCCTGCTTTGTGCATTTAAAGCACTTCCTGATGTAGATCCACCTGAGGATTTTCTACGAGTTTCCTCACTTAAAATAACACCGATCACATCATCATATTTTAGGGTACTAGATCCAGGAACAGAATTACTCACCGCCATTACCAAGCCATTCCAGCTTTCAGGAAAAGAACACAAAATCAAGAGAGCCCTAATTTCTTCATCAAAATTGATACCCACAGAAGATAATTGACTAGTAATAGTATTAAACTCATTTAAATGATCTGCAACAGATCCACCTTTTTCCATTTTCATATTAAATAAATGCTTCATGAGAAATACCTTATTTGAAGCGGAGGGCTTTTCATAAAGTGTCACTAGGGTTTTCATCAAATCTTCTGTCGTCTTTGCTTTTGTAATATTAAATGCCACCGATGGTGCCAAGCATAACCGAATGCTTCCGAGTGCCTTTCTGTCCAAAAGATCCCATTCAGCCTCTGACATAGTTCCCTGATTCTTGGCTTTTCCTTCCAACGGCTTCCATAAATCCTTCTGATATAAATAGTCTTCCATTTGCATCTTCCATAACTGGAAGTTCTGCCCATTAAACCTATCAACCCTCAACTTACCCTCATCTGCCATCGCTCCCACTCAACTGTGAGACTCCCACTTAACCGTGAGACTTTCCTGCAGAGGATAACTGAAAGACAACCTTGCTCTAATACCACTTGTTAGGATAAACCACGGACAGAAATAAAAACTACATGCAAATATAACCAATAATAAAAAATTATAGAACACACAAAAATGAACACAAGGCACCAAGATTTAACATGGTTCACCCAATCCCTGGGCTACGTCCACCAAAAAACAAGTCCGATCTTATTACAATCTAGTGATTACAACTTGATTACAATCCGTAATCCCTTACAGCTCAATATCGCCGCAAGAACCAATTTTGTATCACAACATTATGAAAAATACCCAACCCTAAGCCCTTTTATACAAGTATTAAACCGCTTTAGGGTTATAACATGTCAGCCATATGTCGGCCATAATATGTCAGCTACCATGTCGGCTACTGCCCAAAAATATGAAGTATGCACAGTACTTTCCTGATCAGTCACCACAATCTAACACAAAAGTCAGTTGTATCTAAAACTAGGTCAAGCACAAGGGCAACCATTGTCCATGCTAAAAAAGTGACAAAGGAAAAAGGAAAGAGAGACAACACTACAATAGAGCCAGGCCATCCTACTCCAAAGACATTCAAGACATTAAGGAAGAAGTACACACCTCATAAAGATTCAGACAAGGAAAAGATAGAGTCAAATGACTTGAGTCAGTTTAACGTGGTAAATCATAATCCCTCTTCTAACATTGACAACTTGTGTGAAAACATTACAATCAATGTAGATTTGTTAGGTTTTACACATGTTGATTTTGATAAGCTAGGAAGTGTTGATAAAAATTGGTGGTCATATAAATAGTATTGACAAATGAGCGTCAACACACTTAACCATTTTCACTATGTATGCTGAGTACACAATAGATGCTGAGCCAAAATTTTAATAGGTGCCAAGTCATAGGTAGTGCTAAGTAGATTATAGTATAGTATGTGCTAAGTGATCCAAGAATTGTTCATGTGCCAAGTAACATAATCATTTAGTTTTCGAGCAACTCAGAATAATATATGCTGAGTGATACAGGATACAATAGGTGCTGAGCAAACTAAGAAACATAGTTGATGTCGAGCAATCTAGAAATAATATGTGCCAACCATCAGTAATACTTCATGTGCTGAGCAATGCAGGATCAACATAAGAGTTTGTACTTGCACAAAATAAGATGTAAACCATTTTTGGAGCTGACTTAGAGAAATTTTGAAGGAGAAAAAGGATAAGGACAAGTTATTTGCATTCCCTATGGAATCTGCATGCAACCAATCAGAAAAATGGTGAAGGCATGCAACCAATTAGAATAATTCAAAGTATGAGTGGGAATTTGAGATTCAATTTGGATTGTAGATCCATACCTAACCCTAAGTCTTCACATTCTTTATAAGGAGGACGAATGCACCACTAAAAAGTGTAAAAAAAAAAATAGCACAAGGGAAGATTATAGTGTAATTTTAGTGTGAAGAGGAAAATACTTAGTGGAAGGGTTAGCATTTATCTAGTCAATCAAAATAGAATAGAGGACATATTCAGAAGATTAGATCAAACAAGGATCAGAAGAGAAAGAGAAAATCAAGTGCTTGAACCCAGCAATTCAAGATTGCATTCAATCAAGTCAAATGTTCTAATACTCTCTCACAATTGTATTAGAAGTTGAAATCCTATGGTGATAGGTTAGCTTAATAGCTAGGTAGGAGAGCCTTTGGAGAAGGTCAAGAAAATCCTATGTATTAGGTGGGTTTAATAGCCTTATGTAAATCCTTTAACAGGGTTACACTTCATGTAAATTGTTTGTAAATCCTTTCAATAGGTCACTATTGACATAGTGTAAAGCCTTTAACAGGGCAAGCCTTCAACAAGGAAAATCATCAAAAGTCGTTGAACTCATTGCTGTAGTAATTTTTGTGGGTATCATCCCCACCCCAATTTTACCTTCTTATTCTTGGAGGGTTTCTAGGTCACCAAAATCTCTTGTGTTATGTGTTGATGCATGCTCTCATTTTATGTATGTTTACTTTGGTACATGTTAATTTTAGTTATATGCTATTAAGGGCTTGAAAGGATAATAATTGGTTAGTTTTGATTCTCACCCCCCCCCGCCCCCCACCAAGAAGTACTCTTCCCATTTGAATACTCCAACAATTGGTATCAAAGCTTTGGTTCTGACAAGGAGAAGCCTAACAGCTTGGAGAAAAAGTTCAGAAGATAGAAGTCTTCAAACTAGGGAAGATCATTGACAATTAGGTGATTGATGTGAAACTAGCCCTACACAAAGTAGAGGAAGCCAGGGAGGAACTGAGAAAATCTTTAAAAAGAAGAAAGGAGATAGCCAGAGCTGAAAATGACATACACTATAAGGAGATTGACACCACACATGTATTTTCCAATGAAGACTCCAAGGAATTTGATGCAACAATAGAAAAATTAATGGAGAAAAATAGAGCACAAGCTGAAGAAATCAGATTACTCAAGCTTGAACAAGAATCACAAACTATATTGCTTTGTGAAGTAACTGAACAAAAGAAAAAAGCTATTGAAGACAAGGCCATGATAGAAGATGAAAAGAGAAATCTCATCAATAGACTGGAAGAGAAGATAATTGAATTTGAAAAGATTTCAAATATGCAATTAGACACCTTGAGCCAGATGATGAATGCTCATCATGAGCTAAACATGAAGGATATTGAGATCTCCACCTTGAAGATATAGAATGAGCAATTGTAGAATGAATTGAAGAGAGAAAAGGAAATAGCAAAAAGTTACAATAAACCCAATGAGGCTATCAAATACTTTGGGAAATTGCTGAAATCACCGAGGGCAAGTAATGACACTTTAGGACTTGGATATATTAACACTAAACAAGGAGAATCATCCAAAACTACAAAACAAAGAAGCAAAAAAAGACATTTAGCACAAGACAATAAAACCAAGACCAAGAGGACACCAAGATTTGAGGGCCACTTCTACAATTGCAAAAAATATGGACATAGAGAATTTGAATGTAGATCAAAGCCTATTTGGACACCTAATCAACCTTCAAGAGGAATGAATCATGCACACCACTACAATTGGGATTTCAACACCAAGTATAGCTGTCACTATTGCCAAGAGTATGGACACATTCCTAAAAATTGTATAAGGACACATTTTAAGGGAAATTATAGTAGATGGTTAAATCAAACTACTTGTTTTATTTGCTTAAAGACTGGTCATATCAGCAGGAACTATCCAAAAAAGGTCAAAGCCCCTAAGACTAAAATTAATAAGAGCAAAGAAAAAGTTAATGTGAAACACATCAAGGAAGATATGAAGAAGACATGGCAGAAGAAAGGTGAATGCAACACATCAAATGGAGAGATCACTTCACCTAAGAGGTCAAGTGATCACACCTCATCAAATTAAGCAATAGAAAGGCACATGGGGCTGATACATATAAAGGTGTATCATACATCATCCCAAAAGAACATAGGAACACCACAAAGAAGAATCAACATAAGTTAAGATGCCAGGATAAAAGTTGGAAAGATGATGCCAAGCTACCTTTGGTTGTTGAGTAAAACTCCAATACATGCCGAGTTGAAAAGTTTAGTGGATGCTGAGTAAAGAGATGATAGTAGCTTTAGAGTGAGTGAAATATAGTTGATGTCAAGTTGGAAAATCCTTTGGAAGCTGAGTGTATAGTTGCAAAGCACAAATGTAATAAATGCTATGTTTCAAGCCTAATAAAAGTAAAAAATTGTTCATTTTTCATTCATTCGAACAAAGAGCAAGACAAGTAGAGTGATTAAGCAATTTCCTAGCGATCAAAAGGTGATTTATAGCAATTCAATAGCTAACCAACTTTGTTTCATCAATTTACCAAGTATTTCATTCAAGTGTTGAGTTACGCAGTTTAAAAATTTGTAAATAATGAACCCTATTTTGGTTAAAGATGACATCTGGTTCTAAATATGCAAAAGAAAAGGAAGGGTTGGATATTCAACTGGTTAGCAATGAGGTTAGACAACCAGAGTTTAGACCCATCCCTAAAGTTACTTACAAAAATGATCCCGATGGTGCCCTAGTTGTAATTCTTGATAAAGTAGTTATGGTTCAGGATGTATAAAAATGCTACAACTACAAGATAGGAGCCATAGGAGATTTGGAGATTTTCAATGCATTTGATAAGCTTTGTGAAAATAGGAAACTTAATGATGAATTTTCCATAGTTGAAAAGAAGGGACTGACCAAAACCCTAGTTTTCTCTATTGTGCTGAGTAGAATCCATGATGGAGCTTTTTGGCTAGAAACTGGGCCAATAAATATCACAAAGAAAATTGTAGATAGGGTCACTGGTATCCCAACCCTAGATCAGCCCAAAACTCTAAGGAGTGATAAGAGGGAGGCAATTGAGAAAAACACTGGTGCCAAGTGGAACAACATGGGTATGACCATTGACACCATCAAAGACCCCCTACTAGATTTTGTTGTTGGGATCATATCTCACAAATTTTATCAATCTAGTAGGTCAAATAGTGTACCCTGCATAGCTGTAGATGTTGCTTAAAAGCTAGTGAAAAAGGATCACACTTATGATCTTGCAGATTTGATGATGCAACAAATCAATGAGAACTTGGGAGCCATAAGGAAATCCAAAGGGGCTCAATGCAAATTTGGTGCAGTATTAATTTGCATGTTCTTCTATATTATGAAAGAATTCCCCTCAATAGGTAAGGTGAGATGGGATCCAAGTAAGACTATTGTTGAACAAATAAACAGATTTATTGAGCAGATGGGTGAGAATTTTGATGCCCAAATGACTAGTTATTTTGAATATTTCAAACAATCCATCAAATAGAGAATGAGAATCCCAGTCTCATTAGCGGAGCAATAGGAAAAGGATATTTATTTTCTAGTGGATATTGACTATATCTACATACAAGCAATCATCCCTAGAGTCATATGGCTTAGACCACTAGGCTATGAACTTGATGTGGATCAGGCTTCAACAACTATTACAACTCTACTTACAAAGGAAATTGATAAAAGTGCAAAATATTTTGGAACCTATGACATTGTTAAATCAAGGGTGGTAATAGACCTCAAAGTAGCCTCAACAGTAAAGAAGAAGGATAAATTGGTCAAGAATATCAAAAAGAAATTTGGGGCAGATATTGGAGAGATAGGTACTATAGAAGAAGTAGAAGAAATAAGTGACGATAAATTAGAAGATGAAAATGAAGGAGATGAGCCTAAACAAGAGTCTCTACAGTTGACTCAAGGCTTAGGAGAGGATGAAGAGAAAGGTGCGGAGAAAGAAGAAGCCAAGGAAACATCCATTAAAACTAAGGTCACTAAGAGAAAGGCAAAAGCACCACCTGCTCCTCAAAGCCAAAGAAAGTGGCAAAGCCTGTACCCAAGAAGCCTACAACTATAGCTACTACAAGAGCTGCAATAGAAAAGGCAAGAGAAGACTGAAGAAGAGCCAAAGAAAAGAAGAAAATTTGTGGCTCAACCTAATTTAGATGAAGAAAGGATAGAATCAGAAGACCACAGTTATTTTAAAGTGGTAAGTCATCCACCAAAGTCTTCCATTGATAAATTATGTGCTAAGAGTAGGAATGGAGACTTAAATGATTTGAAGAATGTAAATTTTAATAAGCTCAGAAAGGATGAGCAAAATAAAAATAGAGAAATCTGTTTATAATATAATGTCAGAATATTAACATACACCTCTTGAACTAGATAGTTCATTGCCAAAGGAATTATATAAGATTGTAGAGGAAAAATGACATTTTTTTCTGCAAACTGAGAAAGAAATAAGGGAGTCTACCTTAGCAAGGATGTTGATTGATTTGACTCAAAGTCAAATAATAAATGTAGTCAAAAGGCACAATAGTAGATTTACTCCCAAATACAAGGCATTCAATATTCTACAAAATAAAATTGAAGAGGTTGTGAGAAAAACCACAAAAGTGTGGAAAATTATTTACAAGAAAATTGATGATGTATTTGATGAAGAATACAAGGTAGAAGCAACTGCCAAAACAAAATAAATAAAATAAGCAAGAAGAAAGAAGGTAGAGGAGAAGAAAGTAGAAGAGAAGAAAGTGGAGGAAGAAAAGAAGGATGAAGAAGAAAAGGAGGAGAAAATAAGAAAAGAAGAGGAAAAGGAGATAGGTGAGAAACAAGAACAGAGTGTGCAGGACACACAACTGCCACCTCCTAGCCCTCCTCGTACTACCATCACACCTGCAAAGACAATTAAGATAAAGGATGTCATTGACACTTTTGGTTAAAATATCAATACATTAACTACAAAGGATCTAGAAAATATCCTTGACTAATCTACACAAGCAACTAGGCTATGTTCAAGCCCAATATTGGTCAGTGTTGATGAACTCTAGAAGGCAATAGTAAAATTAAAGGAAATCAAGGTGCAAACACAAGAACCACCTATGATCACACAATCTATTGGATTTCTACTTCTTCCACCACCATCTCCACCAAAAGAAGTCATAGTTGCACTTTAGGAGCTGAGTGTAGTAGCAAGGAATGATAAAGTCAAATCAGTACAGTCATCAGGTACACCCCCAACTAGAATGATAGAAAAAGAGAAACAAACTGAAGAAAAAGAAGAGACAAAAGATAAGGAGGAATCTACAATACAAACTTTGGTTGAACTACCCAAAACAGGTACTCCTACAAAAACTCTTCAGTAGCCAAGCATTGGAACTCTAGAATTGCAAATTAGAACACCAGGCTCGAGCTCCACGAGGGTAGTGAGGAAAATTCATTATGGAATTCCTGAGCTTGATGAAGAAATAAAGATACCCTATTATAAATCAAATACTCTCACTGAGGAAAAGATGAATGAAATTCAGAGTGCATTGGATAGAATAAGGAGACAAGAGGCACTTAGAGGGGACTTAAAATATAGGAAAACATTGAATGAAATCAAGGACATATTCATGGATGCCTTCAGCCTACAATCTCCAGATGAATCAAGACCAATTATAGAGAAACTATCAGATGTAGTTGATCAGGTAACAAATAAGGACCATGACACCAATGCTTAAGTAATGGAATGGCCGAAGAAGAAATTCCAAGGTAAGGTCAATGAGAAGATATCAAATACTATCATTTTGGGACAAGTTGACCTAGCTAAGAAAATAGATAGAGTCAAAATTGTACTAGGGAATATATTCTCCCTTTACAATAAACTATGTGATTTTTCAAACTTCACACATGAGACTAGCCAGATAATAATGAGCTTGGAGAGAAATCTAAAGATTTCTAGTACGCAACTCCCAACCAATCTAGCTCAAAGTGAGAAGCATTTTTCTTAGATGCTTCACACTTAAAGGGAACTAGCTGTATTATGAGCAGAGGAGGTTAAAATAAAAGCTAGGTTAATGCAAATTCAATCCTCCATCACCCCTCACTTGGATATACTTCACAAGGAGAAAATGTATGTAGAGACAATCCTAAAGAAATATCTCAATATTTCTACACATGAAGGACTTGTAGACCTAGCAACAGAGCTTGCAATCCAACACAAGTCATTGGATACTGCATTAAACAATTGGGATGCAACTTTGAAGATACTCCTAGAGGTTAATAGCTCATTTTTGGATAAACATGGAGCTACTCCATAGAACCCTTTGACATCAGTGTCAAAAAAGGGGGAGATATATATTATAAGGGGAGAAATAATGGGTATTTACCAAATTTTGACAAACTTTGACAAATTTTGATCATTCATTCATTTTGAAAATAAAGTGGAATGATTGTATATAGCCACAATGAGGGAGACAAAGAATAAAGAAGTGAAGGAGAGATGTAAAATTTTGGTAATCATGTGACATCACACAGATCAGATACAACATTCAGGCTTAGAATGTAGAAACAGGTCAAAGGACAGAAAGGATCATGCATATTGGCACATAATTTCAATTTCAAAGGCACAATCAACGTAGGGGAAGTCATAAGGTATATTCCTACTCAATAAGTTAGGATCATCAATGTTTAGTTAAGTGTTTTTGACACTCATGTCAAAGGGGGAGATTGTTGGTCAAATAAATAGTATTGACAAATGAGTGTCAACACACTTAACCATATTCACTATGTATGCTGAGTACACAATAGATGCCGAGCTAGAATTTTAATAGGTGATGAGTCATAGTTAGTGCTAAGCAGATTATAGTATAGTATGTGCTAAGTGATCCAAGAATTGTTCATGTGGAAAGTAATAGAATCATTCAGATGCCAAGCAACTTAGAACAACATATGTTGAGTGATATAGGATGCAATAGGTGCTGAGAAAACCAGGAAACATAGTTGATGTTGAGCAATCTAGAAATAGTATGTGTCGAGCATCAATAATACTTCATGTGTTGAGCAATACAGAATCAACATAAGAGTTTGTACTTGCACAAACTAAGATGTAAACCATTTTTGGAGCTGACTTAGAGAAATTTCAAAGGAGAAAAAGGATAAGGATGAGTCATTTGCATTCCCTATGGAATTTGCATGCAACCAATTAGAAAAATGGTGAAGGCATGTAGCCAATTAGAATAATGCAAAGTATGAGCG
The DNA here is from genome assembly GCA_028749045.1 of Cupressus sempervirens. Lineage (NCBI taxonomy): Eukaryota > Viridiplantae > Streptophyta > Pinopsida > Cupressales > Cupressaceae > Cupressus > Cupressus sempervirens. The sequence goes on along the minus strand of CM053791.1, from coordinate 165,068,034 downwards.
AGAATTTAAGATTCAATTTGGATCGAAGATCCATACCTAACCCTAAGTCTTCACATTCTTTATAAGGAGGATGAATGCACCATTAAAAAGTGTGAAAAAGAAAATAGCATAAGGGAAGATTATAGTGTAATTTCAATGTGAAGAGGAAAATACTTAGTGGAAGGGTTAGCATTTATCCAGAAGATTAGAATAGAACAGAGGACATATTTAGAAGATCAAATCAAGCAAGGATCAAAAGAGAAAGAGAAAATCAAGTGCTTGAACCCAGCAATTTGAGATTGCATTCAATCAGGTCAAATGTTCTAATACTCTCTCACAATTGTATTAGAAGTTGAAATCCTATGGTGATAGGTTAGCTTAACAGCTAGGTAGGAGAGCCTTTGGAGAAGGTCAAGAAAATCCTATGTATTAGGTGGGTTTAATAGCCTTATGTAAATCCTTTAACAGGGTTACACTTCATGTAAAGTGTTTGTAAATCCTTTCAACAGGTCACTATTGACATAGTGTAAAGCCTTTAATAGGGTAGGCCTTTAATAGGGCAAACCATCAGAAGTGGTTGAACTCATTGTTGCAGTAATTTTTGTGGGTGCCATCCCCACCCCAATTTTACCTTCTTATTCCTAGAGGGTTTTTGAGTCACCAAAATCTCTTGTGTTATGTGTTGATGCATGCTTTCATTTTATGTTTGTTTACTTTGGTACATGTTAATTTTAGTTATATGCTATTAAGGGCTTGAAAGGATAATAATTGGTTACTTCTTATTCACCCCCCCGCCAGTAGTACTCTTCCCATTTGAATATTTCAACAAAAAAAAAGGTTGAAGAGGCCATATATGATATGATGGCTACTTTAAAGATCACTCCTCTAGAGATTTCCAACTCTCTACCTAAAATTCTCTATGACAGAGTTGAGAAAAAGTGGTAATTCAATTTGACCACTGAGAGACAAACCAAGGAAACTACTCTAGCACAAGTAGTGCCTGAATTAGACAAAAATATGATTTTGAAAGCTATGGAGAAGCATAAAGGGAAGTTTTCTCCCAAATGAAGAGCTTTCCATATTTTGAAGAAGAACATAGAATATGTGGTAACCAAAAGTAAATCAATTTTTAAATCTATTTATGGGTTATCTACTAAAGCTATAACTAAGAAAGGTAAAAAATAAGAGAAAGAACTTGATAAGAATGAGGGAGAGAAAGACAAAAAGGTGAAACTAGTCAAGGAAGGTAATGTGGAGGGTACTGAAGAAACAATAGAGGAGAAAACACTTGAAGAAGAGTAGCAAGATGTACAAGATACACAGATGTAGAGTGCTAGTCCCCCACATGGTGACCAAGAGAGTAAATAAGGCTTTGTGAGCATCAAGGATGTTCCTAATAAAAGAACATAGAATTTCAATCATTTGACTAAAGATGATTTGAAGAAAATTCTACAAGACTCTACCAATGCAACAATTGTATGCAATGATCCTATATTGGTGAGAGTGGATGAGATTCAATAGGAAAAAGTTGCATTTGTAGGGGAGAAGCTACAAGATACATCAAATGTGCCCCAACCAACTATAGAGATAAATGATAAGGAATTAGAGGATCTTCAAATAGATCAAAGTATAAACTTGGAAGAGGAGGATGGTACAATTGAGATACCATTTGCAATGCTAACAATTGTCATTCAGATAAAAAAGGTAGAAGAAAAACCTACAGATACATCAATGTCAAGCCTAAATAGTTTAGGTTTATCAACTATAGTGATTATTGAGAAGGATGGAACATAAGTGAATAAGGGCCAGGAAGCAAGTCTTGTACCTATTCCACCATCATAGGGTGAAGTATAGAAGGAAGGAGACAAGAATGAAGAGTTGAAGCTGACTACTAAACCTGAGGAGAAAATTGCAATACAGATGCTAGTTACCTCACCCGTTTCTACATCTCCTCTTGGAAATCAAACTCTTTAGATGCTAAGTACTAGAATACCTAGAAATGCTGAAGTTACATCATTTGAGGATGTAAGCTTAGATGAAGTGATTGAGTTACTAAAGTTTGATTTGAATACAATCACAATTGAAGAGATGAACATTCTTCAAGAAGCTCTATAAAAGAAAAAGAGACAATATATCTTAAGAAGGGAGCATAAGAAAAAGCAAGTTTTGCATGAAATCAAAGATATTTTTTTGATTCTTTTAGTCTCCTAGAAACTAATGAAGATAAGCCCATAATAGAGAAAATTATCACCATTGTGGACAAGATAAAGGATGAAGACCTAGATTTTAATGTTAAATTGTTAGAATAGTCCAAAAGGAAATTTCATCCAAACGTTTTAGAGAAGATATCTAGTGCTATTTCACTAAGAGAAATTGATCTTGCAACCAAAATGGAAAGTGTGAAGAAGGTGTTAGAGAATATTTTCACTCTCTACACAAAACTATTCAATGTTGATCTATTCACTAAAGAAAATTAAAAAGCCATTGACTAGCTGCAAGGAGATTTGCAACCTACAGGTAGTACTTTAAAACTAACTCCTGGTAATAGTCAAATACACTTTTAGAGGTTAGTGATGACTCAAAGTAGGCTTGCCAAGTTGTAAGATAAAGATTCTAATATTAGATCTACTCTGTTTTGACATTATGGTCAAGTTTGTTTATTAGCAACTCACACTTAGTCAAATGGTTCATAGCCACTAAGCTTATCTTGTAGTTTACACTGTTAACTGAGTAGCTCATGTTCTACAAAGTTCTATAGTTTTTATCAAGTTATAGAATCAATATTCAGTTCACACCAAGTAGTATCTCACACTGATAAACACTATGGTCTCCAGTGTTTACCAAGTTTGCAGTATCAGTGATGTGATTCTAGTATTGACCAAGTCAGAAAGTATCAACCAAGTGATTTAGTTTATACTGAGCTTGCAGTGTTAGTGTTGAATGAATCTTATAGTGTCAACCAAGTCATTCAATTTATATGCCAAGTTTTTCCAAGTTCACTGAGTCACCAATGATAACTAAGTTGAAACTACTTGGAAGTGACTAGTATGAAGTGAGCTTCTAGATCTACCAAGTGCATGATGATGCCAAGTGTTGATAATGGTTGCTAGGTATCAGAAACTCACTGAGTTTGTCTTCAAAACCTAAGTACTAGCAGTTGAGTTGACTTTGTTTATTTTGGTAAATTTTTTATTATAGCTAGCTTTGATGAATTTTAATTTAGATTGGTATATATGAAATGTATTGTATCACATCCAAAAGAAGATGAATGTATGTAAGATATAATAAGAGAAGAAGTGAAAATTAAGAAGGTTACAATCAATATAAGGAGTAGCAAGGATTTATCCATCATAGCAAGGTGATCATTACACTCCAAAGGAATCTCAACCAACAAATCAGAGTTTTAGATCAGAGATTAACCATTGGTTCATCCTAACAGGTGGAATAGTTAAATCCTTTCACAAGGTAGACTTAACAGTCTTTTGAAAGTCTCTTTTTTGAGTGCATACTTCATTGTATGTTTTGTAAATCCTTTAACAAGGTGGACCTAGTAGTCCTTATTGCTCCTTGTAGGGCAGATCATTATAAGTGATCAATTGTAAGCCTTAACTGACCAACTTAATACTATAGTACTAGAGCTTTTTTGTATCATCCCCACCCCAATTTTACTTTCTATTTAGAAGGTTTTTGTGTCACCATATCTTGTATCAAAGTTTGATGAATGTTTTAATGCTTTCATTTTTTCATGCATGTAATTATATTAGAATATATATGAAGGATTAATTCATGAAACAAGAATAATTTTTATTGGTTCCTGATTTACCCCTCCCCTCTAAGTAACCTAGCCTATCCTATATTTCCAACAATTAGTATTGGATCATTGTGGTTCTCAGAGAAGTAGTTTAACATTTGGGAAAAGATCAGAGCCAATGGAGGTATATAGGCTAGACAAGGCTATTGACAATGAAAAGATGGATTTGGAATTGGTTATTGGGAAACTAAGGAAAGAAAAGGAGCAACTCTCTCAATCCTTGAAAAGAAGAAAAGATCTTGCAGTACAAATAAATGAAAAACTCTACGCTAAAGAAAAAATTGAAGAAATCTATCCAGAAAGAAATTCAGATGAAGCTAATGAGGCAATCAAAGACCTATTAGAGAAGAATTGCAATGTAGAAGAAGAAGTTAGAAAACTAAAAAGAGAACAAGAAATTTAGTTAGTAAGATTATGTAAAGTCATGGAAGAAAAAGACAAAGTCAAATAAGAGATAGAAGAAAAGAAAAATGAAATTCAACATCTATCTCTTCAATAGGCAGACTTCATTGATCAAATCACTAATACAAATGAAGAAATCATGAATCTAAGATCTGAAAATGAAAGACTACAAAATGATCTAAACACTAAAAAGCAAACCAATGAGAGGATGATAAAATCTCAAGAAAACATAAATCAATTGAATGAGCATAGTCAATATAGATAGAAATAAAAAGCATGAATATGATACACATAAGAAGGTGAATCATCCAAGCAAGGAGCTTAAAAGAACCAAAGGCCTACTTGTAATCACAATGGTAAGTTAGTTCATAATTAAACAAATTTTGGAGTAATGGTAAAGAAAAATTCAATGGAAAGTGTTAGAATTGCATAAACATGGTCATAGAGCAAGTGAATGTAAAGAGAAACCTAAATTTGAAGGTAAATGTCACAATGCAAGAAGCATGGGCACAAATCTTCTGAATGCAAAACCAAGATATTGAACCCAGTACAACAGATTATGAAAGCTATGTTTGGTTGTGACTACAAGACATGGTGTAGATGCCACTACTATGGAGAATTTGGGCACATTGGAGAAAATTGTGTGAAAATCACATAAGGACAAGAGACACCACTAGAAGATGTTTTATTTGTACCAAACTTAGACATCTTGCCAAGAATTGTATGAACACTAGAAGGATTGAAGATGAAAAGAAAGCCAAAGTTGAGAATATCAGAAAGTAGATGAGAAAGCAATGGATTATGAAATCTTCTAAGAATTCAAGTCTGAGCCACGAAGCACATGTCACTCAAGAATTGGGCGACTCAAGCATTTCTACTTGATCTCCTATAGGGATAACTAGAACTAAGGCTCTAAAGTAGACATCTTACATCAATTCCAACTAGCTAGAAGGAAAGATCCATATTAACATTCAAGATGCAAAGGGATCACCGAGTTATTAATGACTCTACTAAGCACTAAGGTCGAACCAAGTGGAAGACAATCTATCACTAAATGAGTGATCATACCAAGCATTTATGGTGATTGAAAAGTGAAAATTTTTATAAGGAAGGGAATCAAATTCATTTATTATTAGAAATGTTTTAGAATAACTGAGGGAGGGGGGGGGGGGGTGTGAATCAGTTATTCAAGTTCCAAATGTCCTAATAAAACTTTTTCACCAAGTAAAGTGAGCCCATTAAACTATTCATGTATCCAAACTATTCATTCATCCTAGCAAGTTACTGAAAAATCAACATGTAAGAATAAGACATGAAAGATCAACACATAGCATAATGATTTATGTGGAAACCCAATTTTGGAAAAACCACCAGTAACATGCTACTCAATTCTCACTCTTTTGAAGTGATGCCCTATGGAAGACTTGCCCTGTTAAATGCTACAACACACTATTAAATGTGACCTAATTAAAGGATTTAACCACCCTGTTAGAAGTGGGCATGGTTAAAGGACTTTAGAACACTCACTTGGAATGTCACCTTGTTAAAGGATTTACAAATGGCTATTAAACCAACCTAAGTCCATAGGATTTTACCCTAACTAATACAATTGTTACAGAGTAACAACAAGGGCTTTTGATCTGATACAACTCACAACATAACTTGCAGATTTTAGATCTTGATTCAGCTCTCAAATTTTCCTGGCTTTCAGTCTCTATAGCTCCAAAAACATGTCCTCCTTTCAAGCTTCATCTCCCTGAGTCTTCATGTTTGATGTATTAGTGCAGTCTCCTTTGTGGTCACCTATCAAAGTAGAGTCTCTATACTTTGTTCCTTCCTCTTGATGCCTTCATCTTGACATCCAATCAACCACTCAACAAAAACTCTTTCTTCTTGACCTATAAATCCTTAAATAAAAGTTTGGAATAGTTTTCCCACTCTAATCTTCCTGATTTTAATTTTAGTTTGAATGGATTAGGTAAGATTCAATGGATCTACCCATAATCTTGTTTCTTCCAAAAATGTCATGAAGAATCCACCTATATTCACCCAAAAATGGTTTACCTAAAATTCTATGCCACTAGATCATCATCCTTATCCTCCATTTGGTTCACAAAATTCAAGGTAACAAACTTGTCGGCTCAAATATGGTGAATCTTTGACTGTTCAAATAATGCAGTAGCTTGGTACTATTGAAATTATGATGCTTGACAACTCAACACCTACTATGTTTTACTGATGCTCAACACCTATTGTGGATTCACTCAACATCAACTAAGTTTTTACTGATGCTTGAAACCTATTACTTGCTTGATACTTGAAGTTGCTTAGCTCCTTCTATTTCACTTGGCACACCCTAGATTTTGCATTTTCTTGGCACTTACTGATAATGTACTTGGCATGAACTAGCTTTCTCGACACCCACTAATGAACTTAGTCAAGCTTTATAGATAGTTTTGTTACAACTTATTCTTATAGAGTTTCTAAGTGTAGCCAACCTTTGTATCTTCAAGTGTATTATCAATACATCATTTTTTTTGGAATATTCAAATATGGAAAGAATACTTATGAGAGGGGGGGGGGGGGTGGGTGAATAAGAAGTATCACACTTTATACAATTAAATTTTTATCTAAAAGTAAATTGCATGCATGTAAACACATCAAATAAACATGAAACTAATACATGCATCAACAACACATAACACTAGAATTTGGTAACCCAAAAACCCTCCAAAAATAAGAAGATAAAATTGGGGTGGGGATGATACCCACAAAATTACTGTAGCAATATTGTTCAACCACTTCTGATGGTCTGCCCTGTTAAAGGCTTTACACTGTGTCAATAGTGACCTGATTAAAGGATTTTCAAACACTTAACATGAAGTGTCACCCTATTAAAGGATTTAATCACCTTTTGATAAAGATCTACAAATAGCTGTTAAGACAACCTATCTACATAGGGTTTCCTTTCTAATACAATGGTAAGAGAGTATTAGGTATTATAAACCTGATAGTTTGCAATCCTTGATTGTTGAATGTAGGCACTTGTTGGGGCTCTCTCTCTGATTTTGATCCTTTGAGATCTGATTTTTGTTCGTCTCCTTTGCTTTGTTCTGATCAACTAAATATCAAATTGCTGCTCTTACCCTCTATGTCTCCTTTCATTGAATTCCATTATGTTTTCCTTTTTTCATCCTTGTTACAGTGAGACTTTTGTCTTCCTTAAAAAGACTTCGAAGACTTAGGGTTAGGTATGGATCTATGATCCATATTGAATCTCAATTTCTTGCTCAATACTTGCCTTTTGTTGATTGGTTGCATGCCTTTCCAATTTTCCAATTGGCTGCATGCAGATTGCATAGGAAATGTAAAAGATTCGTTCTTATCTCTAGATCTTTCGAGATTTACCTTGTGTTGGCTACAAAAATGGCTTACATCATAGTTTGTGCAATTACAAACTCTTATGCTGATATTCTAAGTTACTCGGCTCATGAAGCATTACTGATGCTCAACACATGCTGTTTCTTGGATAGCTGAGCACCTAAACAAAACTGTATCACTCAGCACCTGATATCACTCGGCACTTGATATTACTCGGCGCTTGATAAAATTGGATTGCTAAGCACATGACTGTGACTCGGCTCCTACTCTTTTTTCGACATGTATAGTGAAAAATGGTTAAGTGTATTGACACTCAGTTGTCAAAATTATTCTTTAAACCAACAATCTCCCCCTTTGACATGAGTGGCAAAAACACTTAACTAAGATCCTATGATCTTGATATTATTTCACGCATCCTCTTATTTGCTCAAAAATTTTAAGAACAAATAAAAATATACCTTATGACTCCTTGTGAGTTGATTATGCTTTGTACACTCAGTGACTTCTGTCCTGTTTCTACATTCTGACCAATATGTTATATCAAAATTTTTCAAAATTCTCCCCCTTTCATCATACTTACCATTTCATTCTGTATCTCCTTCTCAACTTATATCTCCCCCATACTTAATCTCTACTTAACTCCCCCATACTTAATCTCCCCCTTTTTGACACTTATGTCAAGGGTTCGATAGGGAAATGCCACACTTGGCCAAAAATGTACTGTTTACTTCAAGGAGTACCTTTAGAGCTGCATCCCAATTTGCTAGTACAACATCTAATGACTGATATTGAATGGCAATCTCTGCTGCTAGGTGTACAATTCCATCAGATGTAGAAATATTGGGGTCTTTCTTAAGGACTCTCTCTGCATACATCTGATCCTTATGAATTACTTCCAAATGAGGAGTGATTGAGGATTGAATTTGCATCAATTTGGCTTTGGTGGTTGCCTCCTCTGCTGTTAAGACAGCTAACTCTCTTTGTGTGTGAAGTGATTGGGAAAAATGCTTCTCACTCTAAGCTATATTTGTAGGGAGTTGCATGCTAGAAATATTTAGATTTCTCTCCAAGCTTAGTATTCTCTAGCTAGTGTCCTATGTGAATGTGGAAAAATCACACAACTTGTTGTATAGGGAAAATATGTTTCCAAGTACAGTTTTGACTATTTCAATTTTCTTAGCCAGCTCCACTTGTGATAGTGCTATATCACCAGATATTTTCTCATTTACCTTGCCTTGGAACTTTCTTTCTAACAATTCCAGTAATTTGGCATCTATATCCTGGTCTTCACTAGTCACCTGGTCAACTATATCAGATAGTTGCTCTATGATTGGCCTTGACTCATCTAGAGACTTTAATCTAAAAGCTTTTATGAATATGTCTTTTATTTCATTCAAGGTATGCTTGTGCTTGTGTTCTCTTGTTAGTGCTTCTTGTCTCCTTCTTCTATCCAATGCACTTTGAATTTCATTGATCTCCTCTTCAGTGAGAGTGCTGGATTCATAATGTGGAATCTTTATTTCTTCATCAAGCTCAGGAAATCCATAGTGAAGTTTCTTGATTGCCCTTGATGAGCTCAAGCCTGGTGTCCTGATTTGTAATGGTAACCTATCAGTGCTCAGTTGCTGAAGAGTCTGTGTTGGAGTACCAAATTTGGGTAATGCAACCAATATTTGTATTGCAGACTCCTCCTTCTTACTTGTCTCATCTTTTTCTTCAGCTTTTTTATCCTTTTGGTGATCAATAGGTGGGGTTGAACTTACTGGCTATTCAGATGTTTCTTTGACTGATTCTTGTCTACACTGTTTTCTCTTTTGTTCTGCTCTCTCTTTGATTGATTCTTGTCTGCACTGTTTTCTCCCTCTAAGCTGCTATTTTCTTTTCTTCTTGTTTTGTTTTCTGCTATTTTCCCTTTACACATTTCTCCCTCTACATGTCTAATAAGTTTCTATATGACTCCCTCTTTTCTATAGCTTACCACTCACTTTGATCAGTTTTGCTATCTGATTAGTTTTTCTATTTCTCCCTCTTTGACAACAATGCCAAAGACATACTATTTTAATATCTTGTCATGCAATTATAGCATTTGCATGAACTCTAATTTCTCCCTCTGTCACCTTGCTTGTGACTTGTTTGGAATTTTAGTACTTTGATTACTTCAGGAAAAAACCTAAAGTAAGTATCCTCTACATCAATTTATAACATTTCAACAATCAGCTAATTTGATCAGTTTTGTTATCTGATTAGTTTTTCTATTTCTCCCTCTTTGACAACAATGCCAAAGACATACTATTTTAATATCTTGTCATGCAATTATAGCATTTGCATGAACTCTAATTTCTCCCTCTGTCACCTTGCTTGTGACTTGTTTGGAATTTTAGTACTTTGATTACTTCAGGAAAAAACCTAAAGTAAGTATCCTCTACATCAATTTATAACATTTCAACAATCAGCTAATTTGATGCAAGGAAATCTTGTTGTTGCTCAAGTAGCCTTGGATATGGGTATCACCCCTAACTTACCTATAAGATACTCAAATGCATCTTTAGGTAATGCATTTTTGAAGATGTAAGCAATTTGTTCCTTTGAGTTGACATATTCCATCTTCACTTGCTTTTCTTCCACCAATTCTCTTATATAGTGATACTTAATTGCAATGTTCTTTGTTTTGGCATGCATCACATGATTATTTGATATGTTGATGGAACTTGTGTTATCACAATAGAGTATCATAGGTTTAGTTGCCTCTTCTTTCATACCTTTCAATAGGTGCTTGATCCATAAAATATTGGTGCAGTTGATAGCAACAAAAACATACTCATCTTTTGCTATGGATTGTGAGGTACAACTTTTCTTTTTGCTAGTCCAAGTGACCAATCTGTTACCTAAGAAAAGTGCTCCTCCATAGTGCTTTTTTTATCATCAATATTGCCTCCCCAATCTGCATTAGTGTAGGCTTTCAATTCAATCTTTTCAGTCCTCTTGTAGTATAATCCAAAGTCATTAGTTCCTTTTAGGTACCTCAATATTTTTTTTATCTCCATAAGATGATTTTCTCTTGGGTTTGAAGAAAATCTTGCCACTATTCCAACAACTAATGCAATGTGTAGTCTACTATGCACAACATACTATAACTTTCTAATCATTGATCTGTACATTGTCTAATTTACCTCATCTGAATCATCATTCTTGGATAACTTATCTCTTGTTACCATTGGTGTACTGACTATTTTTTAATCTTCTAAGCCAAATATTTTGAGTATCTCCTCAATATATTTTGATTGGATCACAAATATGCCATTTTTTAGTTGATGTACTTGAAATCCAACAAAGAATTTGATTTCTCTAAATATTGACATCTCAAACTCATGTTTCATTTGATCAACAAAATCTTTACATAGGGCATCTTTTCCTCCAAATATTATATCATAAACAAAGATTTTAGATATCAAAATGTCTTTTCCTTTTTCTACCTTGATATATAGGTTGTTGTTATCATCTATTTTCTCAAAGCCTATCTTCACAAGATATTTGTATAGTCTCTCATACCATGCTCTAGGTGCTTGTTTCAAACCATAGAGTTCTTAATGTAGTTTGCAAACCATATCTTTATTGTTGTTATCAAAAAATCCCTCTAGTTGTTCTATGAAGACTTCCTCTTCCAGTATACAATTCAGAAAATTAGACTTTACATCTATTTGATAGACTTTAAAACCTTTGTGAGAAGCATATGCAAGTAGTGTTCTTACTCCTTCCATCCTTGCAATAGGGGTGAATGTTTCCCCATACTCTAGTCCTTCTTCTTGTGCATATCCTTTACAGACTAGTCTGTCATTATTTCTTGTGATCTCACCATTCTCATCTAGCTTGTTCCTAAATACCCACTTGGTACCAATCACATTCTTATTAGCTGGTCTTGAAACTAAAGTCCAGGTTTTATTCTTCTCTATTTGATCTATCTCTTCTTCCATAGCTTATGCCAATTATCATCTTGCAGTGCATCTTTCACTGTTTTGGGTTCAATCTTGCTCAACAGACATGATTCATATCTTAGTTTGTTCCTTGTCATTAGTCTAGCTTCCTTGTCACCAATAATTTGATTTGTAGGGTGATGTCTTCTCACATACTTGGATAACCTTGGTTCTGTCCTTGTTTCCATGTTTGTTATTTCAGCTTTAGAGTCACTATGCACACCTCTTTTAGGTATTTCATCATCTCTTTCATGTGTACTAATTTTAGAATCATAATGTGCATTATCTTCATTTTGTAACTTGACTTCTGAATGTAGCTCGGCATTCACTAGTTGTGACTCGGCTGATACTGAAACTTGTTGCTGGTTCCCAACTTGATTGGCAGCTTCTTCTTTAGTAGGCATTCCTTCATAGAAGTATACAAAGGATCTGTACTCTTTTGATTTCTTGATGGGTTCACTATCTTGAATTTCTGCATGTTCATCAAAATTTACATTTGCACTCTCCACAATCTTGTTATTGTTAGTGAGTGACCATGCCATAATTCAAAAGGTGTTGCATTTGTATCTTTCTTGACTTGTACTCAATTTAGGGTGTAGACAGCTGTACTTACAACTTCTCTCTAGTACTTTAGAGCAATATTTTTCTCCATCATTAATGTTTTGGCATAATCTATAACTAATTTATTCCTTCTCTCTACAATGTCATTTTGTGGGGGAGTTCTTGGTGCTGATGTCTTTTAATTCTTTTATCATTGCAAAATGTCTCAAATTCTTTTGATGTGAACTCTCCTCCTCTATCTAATCTTAGGCACTTTAGACTCTTTTCTGGTTCTTTCTCAACCTTGGCCAAATACCACTTAAACATTTGAAATGCATTAGATTTCTACTTTAAGAACATAATAGTCATCATCCTAGAGTATACATCAAAAAAAAAACATTATATATCTATCTCCTTTGTAGCTTTGCACTTCTATTGGGCCACATAAATTAGTATGCACTAACTCTAGTACTTCTTGGGAAGTGTAGGTTTTTCTTTTGAAACTTGACTTGGTCATCTTTCCTAGTTGACACTGTTTGCACATTGTATTTTCAGGCTTCTTTAGTTTAGGCAAACCTATGACTTTCTTCATTTTGATGATGCTAATTAGATTATCAAAGTTGACATGATATAGCCTTTTATGCCATAGCCACACATCATCAAATCTAACAACAAGATAGAATACATCTTCCATATCTAGGTAAAACAAATTACTCCTAGTTTGTTCTCTTTTTCCTATCAAATTTCCATCAGTGTCATAGATTTTAGTAGTTTTGTTTCCAAAATCTACTTTGCATCCTATATTTCCTAACTGTGACACAGTTAGTAGATTATAGTTCAATCCTTCAACATAGTATGAATTATCACATGAAATTTTCTCTATAAGCTTAATATAACATTTTCCTTTGATTAGATATGGAGCATCATTTCCATATCTAACACTATTTTCATCATATTGAGTAAAGGTAAAAAATTTACTTTTGTCTCCTGTGATATGATGTGAGCATCCACTACCTATGATCCATCTATCATTCTTGTTTACATAGGTTACTAGTGCTGTTAACTCATCTTCATCTAACTCATCCTTCATGGCTACATAGACTACCTCATCATCATTTTCATTAGAATCCTCTTCTTCAACAATGTAGTACTTTTTGTCTGTGTCTTTGTAATCTCTACTACCATCTTCTCTTCTGTACTTGTTCTTGTTGCCTTCTCTATAGTTCTTTTTCTATGTGCATCTTGCAGCAATATGTCCTACTTCATTGCAATTAAAACAAATAATAGGTAGATTACCTTTTAATTTACCTTTGCCTCTATGAAATTTTCTAGCTAGCAATGCTTCCAATTGTTCCACATCTTCTTCATCAGTGTTGTTATCACTGGATGCATATTTTACCTTTCTCTTCTTCTTCTTTGGCTTCATCTCTTCAGTGTCTTTCAACAATAGCTTGGCCTTGAAAGTAGATTCAAGATTCTTAGGTCTATAGTTATCAAAGTTGGATAACTCAAATGCAGTAAGTCTTCCCACTATACCTTCAAGTGTTAGCTTGTTTCTTGGTACACATCTTAACTCTTGGATGGTTAACACTCTAATAGCATAGATGGGGAGTAAGGTTCTTCAAAATTTTCTATTGATAGTTTTATCATCTAAATGACCACCTAAACTTCTTATTGCACTTACTACTTCTTTCATTCTAGAGGCATATTGAGCACTGTTCGCACCTTCCTCCATTCTCATGTCATCAAACTTTCCTTTGAGGCTTTCTCTTTTTGCTCTTTGAAAATTTTTATCTCCTCCATAAATATTAGTCAAGGCTTTTCACATCTTTATTGTAGAGTCACATCCCTTGATGTCATCAAATTCAACATAGTTGAGGGTAGAGGCAATCTCCAGCATTGCCTGATTGTGCTCCTTCTTTTTCTTCATATCTTCTGCAATGGGTACAGTTGGATCAACATGTTCCACTTCAATTGAGGTTTGTGCATGGTCACCTATTGATCCAAGGTGTAGCTTCATTAAAATTTTCCATGTAGTGAAGTTATCTTTGTTGAGCTTGGGAACTTCTCTCTTGGACATCTTGATCTTCTTGCTTCTAGTACCTTTAAACCAAATCAACAGATGGCTCTAGTACCAATTGTTTGAAATTCTTTAGAATAACTTGGGGTGGGGGGGAATCAGTTATTCAAGGTCCAGATGTTCTAATAAAACTTTTTCACCAACTAAAGTGAGCCCATTAAACTATTCATGCATCCAAGCTATACATTCATCCTAGCAAGTTACTAAAAAATCAACATGCAAGAATAAGACATGAAAGATCAACACATAACATTGTGATTTACATGGAAACCCAATTTGAGAAAAACCACCAGTAACATGCTACTCAATTCTCACTCTTCTGAAGTGATGCCCTATGAAAGGCCTACCCTATTAAAGGCTACAACACACTGTTAAATGTGACTTGCTTAAAGGATTTAACCACCTTGTTAGAAGTGGGCCTGGTTAGAGGACTTTAGAACACTCACTTGGAATGTCACCCTATTAAAGGATTTACAAATGGCTATTAAACCAACCTAAGTCCATAGGATTTTGCCCTAATTGATACAATTTTTAGAGAGTAACAACAAGGGCTTTTGATCTGATACAACTCACAACATAACTTGCAGACTTTAGATCTTGATTCAGCTCTCAAATTTTCCTGGCTTTTAGTCTTTGTAGCTCTGATAGCTTGTCCTCCTATCACGCTTCATCTCCTTGAGTCTTCATGCTTGATGTACCAATGCAATCTCATCTACTATCACCTATCAAGGAAAAGTATTTGTACTCTGTTCCTTCCTCTTGATGCCTTCACCTTGACATCAAACCAACCACTCAACAACAACTCTTGCTTCTTGACCTGTAACTCCTTAAATAGAAGTCTGAAATACTTTTCCTGCTCTAATCTTCCTGCTTTTAATTTCAATTTAAATGGATTAGGTAAGATTCAATTAATCTACCCATAATCTTGTTTCTTCCATAAACATCACGAAGAATCCACCTGTATTCACCCAAAAATGGTTTACCTAAAATTTTGTACCACCAGATCATCATCCTTATCCTCCATCTGATTCAAAAAATTCAAGATAACAAACTTGTGAGCTCAAATTTGGCAAATCTTTGACTTTTCAAATAATGCAGTAGCTTGACACTATTAAAATTCTAATGCTTGACACATGCTATGTTACACGACACCTACTATGTTTTATTGATGCTTGACACTTGCTATGGATTCACTCGGCATCAAATAAGTTTTTACTGATGCTTGACACCTATTACATGCTTGACACTTGAATTTTCTTGGCTCGTTCTATTTTACTTGGCACACACTAGATTTTGCATTTTCTCAACACTTATTGATAATTTACTCGGCATGAACTAGCTTACTTGGCACCCACTAATGAACTTAGTCAAGCTTTGTAGACAGCTTTGTTACAACTTATTCTTCCAAAGTTTCTACATGTAGCCAACCTCTATATCTTCAAGTGTATTATCAATACATCATTTTACCATTACCTTAATTTATCCTTGTACTTTATTACAAAACCATAACTCAACCTTTCCCTTAGTTGCTTTTGTTACATCTTATTGATTAAATCCTCTTCATCAATCAACTAAGTGATAGTACTTGGATCTTATAAGAAATTGTCATTCCAACAAATAGCAGGTTTGACATTAGTGACAAAACAATGATTGAAAACATTCTTTATAAACAATCTCCCTCTTTGCAAATGATCTCTCTTCATCAATAATGATTTTTTCAATTAGATCTCAACATTTATCACCATAAATTTTTGAAGAGATATTTGCAATGGGTGATTTTTATGCTTCCAAGAAATCTATGCATTTTTTGTTGAACATTTTCATGTTTTCATAAACCCTACTAAGCATGGCATCCTCCAGTAGAAAAAATAGGAAATAATTTGAGACATTGGTTTGATGAGTCGGTTGGAAGGCACCAAACTTGAAGTTAAGTCTAATAATTGCAGGAGTGCTTGATCCAACCATAGCTTAGTCAAAGATTCCACTAAAGGTAGTACTTGTTAAAAATATTTGTTCACATTTTCATTATTTGATACAAGATATTGGAGCCCTAGACATGGATGAGGCTCTAAAAAAATTATGTGTGAATGGTCTATTGAAACTCGAGCATCAAAATTTGGAGATAAAGGATTTAACACATATTTTGCATATGCCCTAAGACTTTCAAATAAAATGGATAACATTTATCCTTAACCATGTACACAATGGGAAGCTATGGTTGGAGCAACCTATTCAAATAACAAAGAAAATGATTCATTGAATCTCAAGGCTCCCAATGTTGAATGAGAAAAGACTAGAAAAACCCTGAGTCAGGTAGAACTAGAAAGAAAAACTCCTTCTGAGTGGATGGAAGAGGTATGAAGATCAGTAGTGTGATTGACATGGAGCTAAAATTTGGAATTTATGTAATAGTTCATAAATCTATAACTCCAATCATCTCAACAACGTGTCATGTGAGATAGTTGATCTAGCTCTCAAGGTGGTGCAAAACATGTTCTTCAACCTTGCTGAGTTAGTGCTAAAATAATTCAACAAGAATATGGAGAGCATCAGGACTTCAAAGAAAAACCCATGTAATTTTGATTCACTCTTGACTTGTTTATTCTTCTTTTTCCAAAAATTTTTCCCTCAAAAGGTTTAGTCATATGGAGAAAAGATGTACCAATACTATATTAGATTAATGAATATATAGCAGAAATGGGTGAGAACTTTGCTAGTATCATGGACAATTAATTTGATTCATTTAAGGAAAAAATGAATAGCAGATTTAGAATCCCTAAGAAACTTGTAGAAGATTACAAGGATGATGTTTGGTTCATGGTGGACTGTGATAGAGTGTACATTTAAGTAGTCAAACCTAGAGTGGTGTGGGTTAAGTCTCTAAGCTATGAGGTTAACATTGATGACACCAAGGATATCATTGAGGCACTATTGAATGAACCTATGGATCCCAAGGCCACATATTCTGGTACTTTTGATGAAGCCAAAGCTAGAATAGAACTTGAAATTAAGCTTCCTCAAGTAGTTAGCAAAGGAAAGAAGATGATAAAAAATTGAGGCAATCAAGTTCTACTCTACTATTGATAGAAGGAAAAGAAGATGATGTGGAAGAAGATGATGCAAAAGAAACAAAATGTATAGAAGAAGAGCCAATCAAGAAGAAGGGTACAATTATCATAACTAGACCTACCAAGTTACTATAGTATTCATAAGAATAGCATCCAGATCAAGAAAGAAATTTAATTTAGACAAGGAAGATGTAGAGGAAATTATTTTTAAAAGAGCTCCATGTAAATTTCAAGAAAAAATAAAAGAAATTGATGCAGGAGATGGCATGGAAAACTTCAAATCTCTTAGATATCAGACAAGGAATGTAGATGAGAAGAAGCAAGTTGAATACATGATAATGTCAAAACTAGGTAAATGGAAATAATCACATGATCAAATTGCATAGAAAATTCCCAATGAGCTTATGGAAAGAATCAAGACTAGATGGGAAAATGCTAAGAAAATAGAAAAAAATATATTTGAACAAACTCTAAGGTAGCTCATGTCGAGTCTTAGTGATAGAGAGGTGAAAGAATCCATGAAGAAACATGAAGAAAAGCTCACTCTAAAATTAAACACATGCATGATATTGGTTTATGACATTGAACATGTGGTGAAGACAACTACAACTACATGAAATAATATCTACAAACTTCATCAATAGAGTGATTTTGTTGTTCATGTTAGTGACATAGATTATGAAGATGAAAAAGAAGAAAATGACAATAGTAGTGAAGAAGACATAGAAATAGATGATGTAAAAATGGATGATGAGGAGAAAGAACAAGAAGCTACTAAGGAGAATCTCCCTAAGATTTAGAATATTGAGGAAATTATCTTAGAGAAGATTGCAACAATAGTTATGGCCTCATCTGTTAGAGTAAAGGTTAATTACCTTTATCTACACTTAAGATTTCACTATTGCAAATCACTATTCAATCACTATTGAAGCTTGAATTTTGTCACTTCATGTGGATGACATTAAAAGTGAATCATGTGGGTGAAATTTAATAAAATTTTCCTTTTATTAAATATCACATTATCCTTTTAGGATTAGGTCAACTTTAGGGTTTTCTAAAGTGGTCACTTGCTTAGCAAGTCACCTTATGTAGATTTTTTGATTTCCTTTATAAGGACCTCACTGCTTGTCTATTGTAATACTTAATATTCATTTTGTTCCTCTCTTGAATACATTTTCATCTTGAGAGGCACTCTTCTCTTCTTTGTTTCATTCTTCCATGTAACAAGATTTTTGCTTGTAGGTGATCATTGTGGCTTCTGTAAAGTTGGGTTTTGAATATATCTTGCACACCAACTTCTACATGGTATTATAGCCATCCTTCAGCTTCTTGTTCATGTTTGAAGTTCTTTATGAAGCATTCAGTTTTAAGGGTTTCAGATACCCTTTTCCTAGGTTCTAAAGGGGTGTATTTTTTTGGTGTATTTTGAGTCCAAATAGACCTCACTGTTGGATTTAGAAGGCTCGAAAACCCCCATTTTCATATAAATTTTGTCAATTTTGGACAAAGTTCTATTGGAGGCATTTTTTTGCACTGTTTTACATATTTTTGTGGATCTAGGGGGGGTTAATTTTTTAGAGCACTTTGAGCCCAAACTAACCTCATAGTTGGACTTAGAGCACCCAAAACCCCTATTTCCATATAAAATTCATCCTGTTTGGCCACCATTGGCAATTAGATGCCTGGGCACGACTTATGAGGCTCAAAAATTTTTAAAAAAATTTAAATGGGCTACTCATAGGCTACCATGTGGCAGCTCATAATTGGTCTATAAGCACTGCCCACCATGCCTTAGCCACCACCCACCATGGTGCCAGCCAGCCCCACTGCTACTGTCCAGCCATGGCCCCACTGCTCTGCCAACCACCATCGACGTGTCACCACCTGTGGCCACCCAAGCTTCATGTCTTGAGCAAGTCCACCACCTGCAGACACCCTGCCAACATTTGCTACTCGACATCCATGTAGACTACCATGTGGTAGCCATGACAATGCCCAGTCAACACCTCATCAATGCCCAATCATCCCTATGTCAATGACACATCAGCCCACTTTTTTGCCTACGATGAAAAAATGACCATCAATTTTACATCAACAAGATGATGTTAGCACTACATCAGCAGTTTGGATGCCCTTCTAGGCCATTAGGAGCAACATTCAATTTTTTGCTCATAACTTGAGCAAACGAACTCTGTTTTCAAAAAATAAAATATCACTAGAAAGCTAGTTTTGAGCTCATCATGATGGTGTAGGTTTCATTAGTTTTGGATGATATTTAGTTACCTATTTTTATTGTAAAAGGCTAACCTTCTATTTTGCACTCTGAGGGCCCTATATTTTGCATCCGAGCTCCATTTTTGGCCAATGAAAAGGCATTGGAAAGCTCATGCAGTGATCTATCTAGATCTACTAACCTACTTATCAGAATATTTTAAAGGTACATAGGTCGCTCATGTGAATTGGTTTTGCTTCTCTCATTATATACACATTGCTTTTGCTGATGGGGTTTGATTTCTTGTTTTGTTGGGGGGCATTTTTTTCAGTTGTTCCTACATTTATAACACACAATATCCTTTTTTTCAACATGGCCAAGACCTCTTCTAGTCTTACTCCTCTATCCCCACATAACTATCATACATGGAAGATTGCCATGACACAACTTCTTCATTCTAAAGGATTATGGTCTTGTGTGAATGAGGATCAACCTCTATTTCAGAGTCCATGGAAATCATTTCATCACTCTAATAAAATGGATGAAGCCATGGGTTAGGTTTCTTTGAGCATTTCAAATAGCTTACAATTCCATCTCTATGAATGTACTACTCCTTGAGAGATGTGGCTTAAGTTTGAATCCTTATTTGGTATAGAAAATGAGTTCAAAGCACTTCAACTTGAGGTTGAACTGACTTCACTAGTACCTAATTATTTTTTTTGCATTGAGGACTTCTTGATGAAGTTCAAGAAACAAAGATCATTGTTGTAGGGTTGTGGCAAGACAAAGATAGATAACGAATGCATTTTATTGATATTGTCAAAGCTTTGGGGTAACTTTCAAATTTTCTCCTCTACTTTTGACTCCACTTTGGATGCATTGGGTACTAATTTCATCATGCCAACATTTGAGGAATTTAGTGATCAATTGACTATAGAGAAAACCAAGCTTTCCCAACTGGAATCTCTATCAAGATCAAAGACTAAAACATTGGTTGCACAATCATCTACTGTGAAGAAGAAGCAGATTGAAGCCCAAGAGAGATTCAGTTGGTCATGGGAATCCCTCCAAGAAATCTAGACAGTCTCCTTCCAAACCCAAATCGAACCCTAATAAGGGTAATTCTTCTAAATCTGGTGAGTGTTCCTCTAAGGCTAAGAAGTCCACAGGTAGTCCTTGCAGTTTTTGTCACAAGGATGGACATCTAGTTTCTAGGCATTGGAAATGGTTAGATGCTTTAGAGGAAGCCATGTAGTAGCATCACATCTCCTCTCCTCAACCATCTTTGTCATCTATGGGGAAGGGTCATGCTCTTCATGCACAAGCCATGTCTTTAGGATCATCTTGGATTATTGATTCCAGTGCTTCACACCATATGACCCACTCATTGGATTTGGTCACCACACTTATTCATAGTGCCACATCACATATTGCAGTTGGCAACTCTACACAGCTCCCAATTCTTGGTTTAGGTTCAGTTTCACTGGATGGTGGTTCTCTTCAAGATGTTCTTCTAGTTCTTGACATTTCTATGAACCTTCTTTCTATTTATCAGATTTTCTTTTTTGGCTTTGGTAAGACAAGTGAGTTCTCACCACATGATGTGGTTATTTGAGATCTCCTTGATCTTGATTTAGTTATTGCTACTGGTAGTGTGGATTCCTAGTCTCACTTATACCTATTTGATGGCTTTGAGAGTTCAAAAAGTATGGGTTCTTCTCTTGTTGCACATGCAGACTCTCTAAGCAAGCTTTGGCATGAGAATTTTGGGCATGTCAACTACTACTATTTACAATAGATGAGTACATAGGCACTTTTTTCTGGGCTACCACAAATCTCTTGCATGGATGGTGTTTGTTGTGGATGTTTTCTCAGCAAACATCATCGAGATCCCTTTCCTTTAGGAATAGCCACTCATGCTAAGGTACCCTTGGAGTTGGTCCATAGTGATCTTATGCTCTTTTTTACTAGTTATTCAAGGATCTGCTATGTGCTCACATTCATTGATGACTTCTCTAGACATACATGGGTGTACTTTCTTAAGTACAAATATGATGTCTTTGATTCCTTCCAAATCTTTAAGACTTTTGTGGAGAAGCAATCTCGTTTTTCTCTTAGATGAATACACATAGATAATGGGTGGGAGTATGTGAATCAAGCATTCAAAGATTTTAGCACTAAGCATGGCTTACTTCATCAACTTTCAATTCCATACACCCATTAACATAATGGTGTTTCCCAAAGAAAGAATAGAACTTTATGGGAGATGGAAAATTGCATGATTCAGTCACAAGATATGCCATCTTCATTTTGGGCTGAAGCAGTCAATTGTGCCAACTACATTTAGAATTAGATGCCCCATAAGGCATTATTACATATGACTCCTGAGGAGGCTTGCTCTCATTCCAAGCCCAATGTTTCCACATCTTGAGTTTTTTGCAGTAAGGCATGGGATTTTATTCTTAATGCTTAGAGGAAATATATGGAGAAGAAGAGTTTTTTACTTATCTTTGGTGGCTACTGTGAGGATTTGAACGCATACAGGTTATTTGATCCTGAGTTTAAAGGCATCTTGTTTTGATGAGATGTCCAGTTTGAAGAATGCTTTCCTCCTCCAGATTCTCCCTCCTTGGATTCCTCCTCATTTCCTACTCCTTCCTTTTCATCTCTTGATGATGTTCCATCTTCTTATGATGATGTAGATGCTGATCCACCACATCCACCTCCCCCACCACTACCAATTGCTCTACCTTTTCCCAGGTGGGCCCATGTTACAGTTGATTCAGTTGGTCCTTTGGTGGGAGATCCTATTGATACTTGTTGCAATTGAGCTTAGACATCTAGTTCTAGTCTTTTGAGTCATGCTATTTCTATAGATCCATAGAGATTTTTAGAGGCAACCAGACATCCAAAGTGGGATTTGGCTATGGATGAGGAATATTCTTATTTGATGAAGAATCGCACTTGAGATCTTTGTACTCTTCTAAAAGGAAGAAATTTGGTTTGGTGCAAGTCGTTATATCATACCAAGTATGTTGCAGATGGCTCTATTGATAAGTATAAAGCACATTTTTTTGTGAAGGGATTCTCACAGGTTGAGGGTATTGATTACTCTAGGACTTTTTCCTTTTTAGCCAAAATGAATTCTATTTTCTTTGTCCTTTCCCTAGCATCTTCACAGGGATGGCCAATCTTTCAAATGGATGTGAAGAGTGCATTCTTGCATGGTGATCTTTAAGAGGAGATCTATATGGAGTAGCCTTAGGGCTTTGTGGATGACTCTTCATTAGTTTATAGACTTTGACATTCATTGTATGGTCTCAAACAAGCCCCTCACACTTGGTATTATAAGATGGACTTGTTTTTGCTTTCTAAAAACTTCACACACTGTCATTTTGATCATACGATGTATATTCAACATTAGGGGGATGATATTGTGATACTTTTTCTCTATGTTGATAATCTCATCATTACTTGTAGCTCATCTCCTATGATTCTGAGTATTCAACAAGGATTGATGAAGTAGTTTGAGATGATTGATCCCAGACTTCTGCACTATTTTTTGGGTGTATAGGTTACTTAGACTTCCAATGGTATTTGCATCTGTTAGCAAAAGTATGCTCTTGATATGCTACAATTCTTCAACATGCCTAATTGAAAACCTACACCTACACCATTTTAGTCAAGTGTTGTCTTGTCTACCATTTGTCCTATGACTTTAGTGGATCTTACTTTGTACCAATAGTTGGTTGGCAGTTTGTTGTACCTAATACACACTCATCCTGATCTCTCCTTTGCGGTTGGTCTTGTTTCTCAATTTTCCCATGACCCTTATGAGAGCCATTGGCAAGATGCCAAATGTATCTTGAGGTACATTCAGGGCATTACACATTTTTGCATTCACTACACTACTGGATCCCCACACATTGTTGGCTTTAGTAACTCAGATTGGGCTAGTGATGCTAATGATAGGAAGTCTACTTCTAGCTTTGTTTTCAATCTTAGCTCTGGTCCTATCACATGGTCTTGTAAGAAGCAGTATGCTATTGCATTATCACCTACAATGACCAAGTATTGAGCAATAGTTTTAGCTAGTCAGGAGATCTTGTGGCTTTGATAGTTGATGATTGAGTTTGGGTTTCTTGCTGATAGTCCTACTATGCTTTGGTGTGACAATTAAAGTGAGATGTATATTTATTGCAACCCAATGGAGCATCAATGTACTAAGAATATTGAGATCCACATGCATTTCATCTGCTAGTTGATTCATGATGGTGTTCTCCTCTTGGAGTACATCCCTACAAAAGCACAAGTTGCTAACATCTTCACTAGATCTTTTGCATCACCACCCTATCTTTAGTTGCATGCCATGCTTGGGGTGAAGGAAGTTGTCCTTGGGAGGTCTTAGTGAGGCCTTCCTTCTTTCATTTTTTTTTTTCTTGTTTTCTCATTCGATGTAGTTTTTTCTATTTCTCCACTTTATAGAGATTTGGTTATGATTGGGTACCTAATTAGGGATTATTGTTGGGACCCAAATTTCCTTCTACTTTGTTGTTGTTGGAAATTTGATTGAAAATCTCATTATTGTTGAAGATTAAAGAGGGAGATTGTTGTAAAAGAATGTTTTCAATCATTGTTTTTTCATTGATGTCAAACCTACTATTTGTAGGGATGATATTTTCTTATAAGATCCAAGTACTATCACTTAGTTGATTGATGAAGAGGATTTGATCAACAAGATGTAACAAGAGTACCTAAGGGAAAGGTTGAGTTATGATGTTGTAATGAAGTGCAAGGATCAATTAAGACAATGGTTAAGTAATGTATTGATGACATACTCAAGGATACAGAGGGTGGTCACACTTAGAAACATTGGAAGAACAAGTTATAACAAGGTTGATTACAAAGCTTAAACTAAGATCTTTAGTGGGTGCCAAACAAGTTAGTTGAAGCCAAGAAAATTCTTAGTAGAAGCCAAGTAACAAAAGTTTCTAGTGTGTGCCGAATGATCTTCAAGTGCTAAGTAAAGATCAAGTGCTGAGCATTAGAAAATCTTCAGTTGGTGCTGAGTGATCTTCAAGTGCCAAGCACTAGGAAAAACATAGTTGATGCTGAGTAACACAGTATGTGCCAAGCACCAATATTTCAATAGTGCCGAGCTATTGCATTATTTCAAAAGATGAAGATTTTCCAAATCTAAGCTGACATAGTGGTTACATTGAATTTTGTGAATGAGTTGGAAGATAAGGATGATGAGTTGTTGGCACATAATCCTATGTAAACTATTTTGAGTGAATTCTAAAGGATTATTCAAGAAGTTTCTAGAGGAAAAAAATATGGGTTAGATGCAATGAATCCTACTTAATCCATGCAAATTGAAATTAAAGAATGGAAGAATTGAGTGGGAAAAGGAACTCCAAGACTCCTATTTAAGAAGTCATAGACCAAGAAGCAAAGAACTGTTGATACTGTTGCTGTTCAAGTGCCAAATCTATAAAGTGGTTAGAAGGGTGTCAAGGAGGAGACATCTAGAAGAAGGAAGAGCATAGAGGCTCTACTTCTATGAGTTTTCATGAAGAGATGATTGCACTGGTACATTGAGTGTGGAGAATCAAGGAGACAAAGCTTGAAAGGAGGACAAGCTATAAAGAGTTGCAGAGATTGAAGGCTAGGTAAGGGTATGAGCTAAGAAGAGATCTGAGATCTGCAAGATAAGTTGTATGTTGTAGTCAAGTCAAGATTTTCTAATACTCTCTAGCAATTGTATTAGATCTAAAAATCCTATGGACTTAGGTTGGTCTAACAACAATTTGTAAATCCTTTAACATGGTGGCATTCCAAGAGAATGTTCTAAAGTCCTTTAACTAGGCCCACTTCTAATAGGGTGGTTAAATCCTCTAACAAGGTCACATTTAATAGTGTGTTGTAAGATTTTAATAGGGAAAGCCTTTTACAGGGCATCACTTTAGAAGAGTGAAAATTGAGTAGCATGTTACTGGTGGGTTTTCCCAAATTGGGTTTCCACGTAAATCATTGTGTCATGTGTTGATTTTGTATGTGTTATGCTTGCATGTTGATTTATGATAACTTGCTGACTAGATATGTTAAAGCTTGGATGAATGAATGGCTGAATGGGTTCACTTCACTTGGTAAAAAGTTTGAATAGGAAATTTGTACCTTGAATAACTGATTCACAAACCCCCCCCCCTGCCCCCCCTCCTCAGTTATTCTAAAGCAATTCTAACAATTGGTATTAGAGCCATCTGCTGATTTAGTTTCAAGGTACTAGAAGTAGGAAGATCAAGATGTCAAAGATAGAAGTTCCCAAGCTCAACAAAGAAAACTTTGCTACATGGAAAAGTCTAATTAAATTTCACCTTGAATCAATAGGTGACTATGCACAAACCTCAATTGGAATAGAATATGTAACTCCAGTAGGACCTCTTACTGTAGATGATTTGAACAAAAAGAAGGAGCATAATCAAGCAATATTGGAGATTGCCTCTGCACTTAGCTATGCAAAATATGATGAAATCAAAGACTATGACACTACATCCAAGATATAGAAAACCTTGTTAGAAATCTATGGAGGAGATTAGAATATCTAGAGAGAAAAGAGAGAAAGTCTAAGAGGAAAGTTTGATGACATGAAGATGGAAGAAGGTGAAAATGCTACTTAGTACACTACAAGAATGAAAGAAGTGATGAGTGCAATAATAAGTCTAGGTGGACAATTGGAAGAAGAAACAAGTATCAGGAAATACTTAAGAACTTTGCTCCCTATCTATGCTATAAGAGTTTCAGCCATCCAATAGTTGAGGTGTGTACAAGGGAACACACTAACCTTTGAAGGAATAGTTGGAAGACTTACTGCATTTGAGCTATCCAATTTTGACAACTATAGAATTGAGAACTTTGAATCTTCTTTCAAGGGCAAGATGACAATAAAAGATACTAAGGAGGAGAGATCAAGCAAGAAAAGAAGAAAATGAAAACATGCATCCAGTGATAGAAGCACAGATGAGGAAGATGTGGAACAGTTAGAAGCACTACTAGCTAGGAGATTCCATAGAGGTAAAGGAAAATTCAAAGGTAAGATCCCTATCATATGTTTCAATTGCAATGAAGTAGGTCATATAGTTGCAAGGTTTCCACATAAGAAGAACAACAAAGAAGGAAACAAGTTTAGGAACAAAAGAGAAGATAATAGCAAAGAGAAAGCCAAAAGATGCTACATTGTTGAAGAAGACTCTGATGAGAATGATGATGAAGTAGTCTATGTAGCCATGAAAGATGAATAAAAAAAATATGAAGATGAAGCAACAACATTGGTTACCTATGTGAACAAGAATGACAAGTAGATCATAGACAATGGATGCTTACATCACATGATAGGAGACAAAAGTAAGTTCATTACCTTTACTCAATATGATGGGAATAATGTTTGATTTGGTAATGATGCCCCATGTCAAATCAAAGGAAAAGACTCTATCAAACTTATAGAAAAAATTTCATGTGATAATGCATACTACGTTGAAGGATTGAACTACAACTTGTTAAGTGTATCATAGTTAGGCAATGTAGGTTGCAAAGTTGAAATTGAAAACAAAACTTCCAAGATCTATGACATTGATGGAAATTTTATAGGAAAGGGTGAACAAACTAGGAGTAACCTATTTGACCTAGATATGGAAGGTGCAACATGTCTTATTGTTAGACTTGATGATGTGTGGTTGTGGCATAAAAGGTTGTGTCATGTTAACTTTGATAGTCTGATTAGCATCAACAAGAAAAGGAAAGTCAGAGGGTTGCCCAAGTTGAAGAAACCTGAAAACACAATGTGAAAACAATGTCAACTAGATAAGATGACTAAGTCTAGTTTCAAAAGAAAAACATACACTTCCAATGAAGTACTAGAGTTAGTCCATGTAGACTTATTTGGCCCAATAGAAGTTCAAAGCTACCTAGGAGACAAATACATAATGCTATTTGTAGATGATTACTCTAGGATGATGATTGCTATGTTTTTAAAGCAAAAATCTGATGCATTTCAAATGTTCAACTGGTATTTGGCTAGAGTTGAGAAGGAAATAGGAAAGAACCTAAAATGCCTAAGGTTAGAAAGAGGAGGTGAGTTCACATCAAGAGAGTTTGAAACATTCTACAATGACAAAGGTATCAAAAGGAAAACATGAACACCAAGAACTCCACAATAGAATGGTATTGCTAAAAGGAGGAATAGGTTAGTGATTGAGTATGCGAGAACCTTGATGATGGAGAAAAATATTGCACTAAAGTACTGTAGAGAAGCTATAAGTACTATAGTCTACACATTAAATAGAGGTCAAGTCAAGAAAGGTACAAATGTAACACCTTTTGAATTATGGTATGGTCATTCAGCTAATGTTAAACATTACAAAGTATTTGGTTGTGAATACTATATTCATAAATATACTAGAAATGGCAAGTTTGATGCAAAAAGTGATGAAGGTATATTCCTTGGGTATTCCACTAGGAGTAAGGCATATAAGTGTTTGAATACTAATGCTAAAAAAGTTGTCGAGAGTGAAAATATAATTTTGATGAGCATGCAGAAGCTTAGGTTGATGAGTCAAAGAAAAAAAAGGATTATAGATCCTTTTATACTTCTATGAAGGAATGACAGTTGAAGACAATGCTGCGAATCAAGTTGGGAATCAACAACAAACTTCAATATTTTTCAAGTCTCAGCCTGTGAATGTCGAACTACATTCAGAAGTTGAGCTATAGAATGTAGAAAATCCATATTCTGATTCTAAAAATAGTATGCAAGAAAATAATGATGACATGCTAGATGAAGAAGAATGAAATGAATCTGATGTTGAAGGATCAAACATGGAAAGAAGGACTAAACCCAGATTAGCCAAGTATGTAAGAAGACATCACCCTACAGATCAAATCATTGGTGACAAGGATGCAAGATCAATGACAAAGAATAGGCTCATAAATGAATCATGTTTACTAAGTAAGGTTGAACCCAAAATAGTAAAAGATGCACTACAAGATGATGATTGGTATAAAGCCATAAAAGAAGAGATAGATCAAATTGAGAAAAACAAAACATGGTCTCTAGTTCCTAGACCAGCTAATAAGAATGTGATTGGTACCAAATGGGTGTTTAGAAACAAACTTGATGAAAATGGCGAGATAACAAGAAACAAAGCCAGACTAGTTTGCAAAGGCTATGCACAAGAAGAAGGACTAGATTACAGAGAGACATTTGCCCCTATTGCAAGAATCGAAGGAGTAAGAACATTACTTGCATATGCTGCATATAAAGGTTTTAAAGTTTACCAAATGGATGTTTAGTCTGCTTTTCTCAATGGTATGCTGGAAGAGGAAGTCTACATAGAACAACCAGAGAGATTTGTTGATGAGAAGAACAAGGATATGGTCTGCAAGCTACACAAAACACTTTATGGATTGAAGCAAGCACCTAGAGCATGGTATGAGAGGTTGCAAAAATATCTTGTGAAAATAGGATTGAAAGAATAGATGACAAAAAAAACTTGTACATCAAAGTTGAAGAAGGTAAAGACATATTGATATCAAAAATTTTTGTTGATGATATAATATTTGGAGGCAAAGATTTTTTATGCAAACATTTTGTTGATCAAATGAAGCATGAATTTGAGATGTCAATGTTTGGAGAAATCAAATTCTTTGTTTGATTACAAGTACATTAGTTGAAGCATGAAATATTTGTGAATCAATCCAAATACATCAAGGAAGTACTCAAAACATTTGGGCTAGAAGACTCAAAACCAGTCAGCACACCAACGGTAATAGGCCATAAGCTATCCAAAAATGATGAGTCTGCTGAAGTGAATTAGACATTATATAGGTCAGTGATTAACAAGCTATAATATGTTGTACATAGTAGACCAAACATTGCATTAGCTATTGAAATAGTAGCAAGATTTTTTGCAAATCCTAGAGAAAATCACTTAATGGAAGTGAAGAGAATATTGAGATACCTGAAAGGAACTGATGACTTTGGTTTATACTACAAGAGAATTGAGAAGTTTAAATTGAAAGCTTACATTGATGCAAATTGGGGAGGCAACATTGATGATAGAAAAAGCACCAGTGGAAGAGCACTTTTCTTAGGAAAGAGGTTGATTACATGGATAAGCAAAAAGCAAAGCTGCACCTCACTATCCACTGTTGAAGCTGAATATGTGGTAGCTACTATAAACTACACCAATATTGTATGGATCAAACACTTGTTGCAAGGTATGAAGGAAGAAGTAATTGAGCCTATGACACTTTATTGTGATAATACAAGTGCTATCAATATATCAAAGAATCAAATAATGCATGCTAAAACTAAGCATATTGCAATCAAGTATCACTATGTACATGAACTGGTGCAAGACAAACAAGTGAAGATGGAATATGTTAGCTCAAAGAAATAGATTGCTGATATCTTCACAAAAGCACTACCTAAAAATGCTTTTGAGTATCTTAGAGGTAAGTTAGGTGTGATACCCCTAGCTAAAGCTACATGAACCAAAAGGCAAGTATGCCCTGCATCAAAAAAGTCGAATGTTGAAAATTTTATACATTGATGCAAAGGATGTTTACTTTGGAATTCATGCCTAAAGTAGTAGAAGTACTAAAATTCCAAATTAGTCACAATAAAGGTGACAGATGGAGAAATTAAATGAAATTGTAAGAGCTACATCTGCATATTAAGATGTTGATATATTTTTAGCATTGTTGTCAAAGAGGGAGAAGTAGACAACTGATCAACAGTATGAGGGAGAAGATGTTTGAGGTTGATCAGAACAATAGAAGATAAGTAATATAGAGGGAGAAAGAAAAAGGAACAAGGATACAACAAGAAAGAGGGAGAAGCTAAAATGAAGCAATCAGAATAGTAGAAGGAGATGCAATGTTACAATTTACTTTTTGGCATTTGACTTACTATTCTGACCTAGTGAGCTTGTGGTTGAATAGTTTAGTTTGATGGTTGATCAGTTTGGTTTGCCATCAATGCCAAAGAGGGAGATTGTTGGAAGTCTGCTTGAAAAGCTCATCGTTGTTAAAGATCAAAGAGGGAGATTGTTGTAAAAGAATGTTTGCAATCATTGTTTTGTCATTGATGTCAAACCTGCTATTTGTAGGGATGATATTTGCTTATAATATCCAAGTACTATTACTTATTTGATTGATGAAGATGATTTGATCAACAAGATGTAACAAGAGCACCTAAGGAAAAGGTTGAGTTATGATGTTGTAATGAAGTGCAAGGATCAATTAAGAAAATGGTTAAGTAATGTATTGATGACATACTCAAGGATATAGAGGGTGGTCACACTTAGAAACATTGGAAGAAAAAGTTGTAACAAGGTTGATTGCAAAGCTGAAACTAAGATCTTTAGTGGGTGCCGAGCAAGTTAGTTCAAGTCGAGAAAATTCTTAGTAGAAGCCAAGTAACAAAAATTTCTAGTGTGTGCCAAGTGATCTTTAAGTGCCGAGTAAAGATCAAGTGTTGAGCATCAGGAAAAACACAGTTGATGTGAGTAACAGAATATGTGCTGAGCACCAGTATTTCAATAGTGCCAAGCTACTATATTATTTGAAAAGATGAAGATTCACCAAATCTAAGCCAACATAGTGGTTACATTGAATTTTTTGAATGAGTTGGAAGATAAGGATGATGAGTTGTTGGCACATAATCCTATGTAAACCATTTTTGAGTGAATTCTAAAGTATTATTCAAGAAGTTTCTAGAGGAAACAAAATATGGGTTAGATGCAATGAATCCTACCTAATCCATGCAAATTGAAATTAAAGAATGGAAGAATCGAGTGGGAAAGGGAAATCCAAGACTTCTATTTAAGAAGTCATAGATCAAGAAGCAAAGAGCTACTAATACTATTGCTACTAAAATGCCAAATCTGCAAAGTAGTTAGAAGGGGGTCAAGGAGGAGACATCTAGAAGAAAGAAGAGCACATAGGCCTTGCTTCTATGAGTGGTCATGAAGAGATGATTGCACTGGTACATTGAGTGTGGAGACTCAAGGAGACAAAGCTTGAAAGGAGGACAAGCTATAAAGAGTTGCAGAGATTGAAGGCCAGGCAAGGGTATGAGTTGAGAAGTGATATAAGATCTGCAAGATAAATTGTATGTTTTAGTTAGGTCAATATTTTCTAGTACTCTCTAGCAATTGTATTAGATCTAAAAATCCTATGGACTTAGGTTGGCCTAACAGCCATTTGTAAATCCTTTAATAGGGTGGCATTCTAAGTAAATGTTCTAAAGTCCTTTAACCAAGCCTACTTCTAATAGGGGGGTTAAATCCTCTAACAAGGTCACATTTAATAGTGTGTTGTAAGCCTTTAACAGGGTAGACTTTTCATAGGGCATCACTTTAGAAGAGTGAAAATTGAGTAGCATGTTACTGGTGGTTTTTCCCAAATTGGGTTTCCATGTAAATCACCATGTCGTGTGTTGATTTCTTATGTGTTATGCTTGCATGTTGATTAAAAATAAATTTCTTAGTAGATAAGTTAAAGCTTGGATGAATGAATGGTTGAATGGGTTCACTTCACTTAGTGAAAAGTTTGAATAGGACATCTAGACCTTGAATAATTGATTCACACCCCCCCCCCCCCTGCCCCCCCCATCCTAGTTATTCTAAAGAAATTCTAATAGTTTTTCCCTTGCTTCATTATGCATTGTAGCTCATATTAAGGGGGGTGTTAGAGTAAAGGTTAATTACCTTTATCTATAGTTAAGATTTCACTATTCCAGATCACTATTCAGTCACTATTGAAGCTTGACTTTTGTCACTTCATGTTGATGACATTCAAAGTGAATCATGTGGGTGACATTTAATAAAAGTTCCCTTTTATTAAATATAACATTATCCCTTTAGGGTTAGGTCAAAATTAGGGTTTTCTAAAGTGGTAACTTGCTTAGCAAGTCACCTTATGTAGATTGTTTGATTTCCTTTATAAGGAGCTCACTCCTTTTATATTGTAACACTTAAAATTCATTTTGTTCCTCTCTTAAATAAATTTTCATCTTGAGCGTCACTCTTCTCTTCTTTTCTTCATTCTTTTATGTAACAAGATTTTTGATTGTAGGTGATTGTTGTGGCTTCTATGAAGTTGGGTTTTGCATATATCTTGCACACCAACTTCTACATCATTTCCTCACTCTTTGAGCAAAGATTTGATGCCATCAACCTTAGAGAAAGCTTCTGCTGAGTTGGTTGTGGCAACCACTGTAACACCATGCATCTAACCAATCTCTACACCTATTCAACTAAGTACCATATTGACTAAAGTAATCAACACTTCATCTACTAAGCAACTAGTGGTTCCTCCATTATTAGATTTGGCTATACAACAACTAGGTATTTCTACTATCAGTGCATTATCTACTTTTGTTTCTATCCTTTCTATTTCTACTATTGTTACTATTCCAAGTATGCAAATAATAAGTACAAAGATAGTTGAGAGAAAGTGTCAACTGTGTACTAAAGTTTGAAGGGAAGACAAAGGTAAAGAAAAGGATATTGATCTTGATGAGGATATTTTTATCCTAAATTGGGATATCACTACTCTAAATCCTAATGAAATGAACATCGTAGGTGAACTATTACAAAAGAAATCTAAGCAATATAATCTTAGAGAAGAGAGAATCATAGAAAACCAAGTGCTTGAAGATGTGAAGAACATATAGTACACAAACTATTTTGGTTCAGTTAGGAGAAGTTGTTCAAAAATTCAGTGAGGATCTGAATGGACAAGAAAAGTTGTTACAAAGAGTAGAGTTGAAATTTGAGAACAAAGTATTGAGCAAATTGCATGTAAAATTGCAATAAATCAAGTATAATTGACTACTATTCTCAACTCATTGGAAACCTCTACAAATAATGTAACTTCATTATTCAACAAGTTATGTGATACATCTATCTTCACTCATGAAATCAAAGACAAACTATCTAAGATAAATGAAGGCTTTAAGGCAAGTGCACACCAATTGTCACTTGATCCGAGCTACAATTCTACTCTCTACTCAAAGATCAAATATTTGATTAATATGCAACTAGAATTATTAAGGGAAGAAGCCAAGATTAGGGCCAGACTTGTAGACATCTAGGGCATGATTATACTAAACATGGATACATTGTAGAAACACATTGCACATGCCAAAACTCACATCCACGATAATAAATTTTCCATAGCTAATCACATGATGGAGTTATCACTAGAAGTACAAATTACATTGTATGCAAGCATGGTGTTACAAGAAAATTGGGACAAGATAATGGCATTTGATTTTGAAGGTGCATTCTAACTTCTTGACACATTTTGGCATTACCATGTAGCATACACCTTTGACATTTATGTCAAAAAGCAGGAGAAAAGATGTTATATATTAAGGGGAGAAGATGAGATGACAAGATAAGATAAAAAGGGGGAGAAGATTTGATATAAAGAAATGAGATAGAAAATAAAGATATGCGATATATGTATATAATAAGTAAAGAATAATATGTGATATATGTATGGAGGAGCAACATCATATTCATGTATAGTTAATCATAAAACATCTCTTACAAAAAGTAATTTTGAAAAATCTCAAAAGTAGAGCATGTTACTAAGTTGAAGACATAGGATGGGGACTAAAGAACATTTTGAACTTGAAATTTTGAGATTTTAGTTTTTGATTAATATGTGTTTTTGTCACTAATTCCAAAGGGGGAGATTGTTGACATTATGGTCAAGTTTTTTTATTAGTGACTCATACTTAGTCAAATGGTTAGTAACTACTGAGCTTATCTTGCAATTTATAGTGTTAACCAAGTAACTCAGGTTGTACCAAGTTCTATAGTTACTATCGAGTTCCAAAATTAGTATTCAATTCACATTGAGCAATATCTACTAAGTTGATAAGTATCAATGCAAACTGAGCTTCATAGTATTTACTGAGTTGCATATTGTAAACTGTGGTCTCCAATATTTACAAAGTTTACAGTATCAATGATGTGAATCTAGTGTTGACCAAGCCAAGAAGTATCAACCAAGTGATTCCATTTATACTGAGCTCATAGTGTTAGTGTTTACCAAGTCTTATAGTGTCAACCAAGTGATTTAGTTTATATGCTAATTTTTTCCAAATTGACTAAGTGACCAGTACTGATTAAGCTTAGACTACTTGGAAGTGATTAGTATGAACCAAGATTATACGTCTACCAAGTGCATTACAATATCAAGTGTTAAAAATGGTTTATGAGTATCAAAACCTCACCGAGTTTATCTTTAGAACTTGAGTACCAATAGTTGAGCCAATTTTGTGTATTTTGGTGAAACTTGTATTGTAGCCGACTTTGATGAATTGTAATTTGGATTTGTATATATGAAATGTATTGTATCACATCCAAAATAAGATGAATGTATGTAAGATATAACAAGAGAAGAAGTGTGAATTAAGAAGGCTACAAGCAGTATAAGCAACACAGATTTTTCTATTATAGAAAGGTGATCATTACACTCAAAAGGAATCTCAACCAAAAAATTAGTGTTGTAGATTAAATATTAGTCAATGGTTCATCCTAATAGGTGGAATAGTTAAATGCTTTCACAAGGTAGACTTAACAGTCTTTTGCAAATCTCTTTGCCAATTGCATACTTCATTGTATGTTTTGTAAACCCTTTCACAAGGTGGACCTAAAAGTCCTTATTGCTCCTAAAAGGGAAGATCATCAGAAGTGATCAATTGCAAGCCTTAACTAACCAACTTTATAATGAAATACTAAAAATTGTGGGTATCATCACCACCTAGTTTTAATTTCTATTTGGAAGGTTTCCAGGTCACCATATCTTGTGTCAAAGTGTTATGAATGTTTTAATGCTTTTAGTTTTTTGTGCATGCAATTAGATCATAATATATATGAAGGATTAATTGGTGAAATAAGAATAAGTTTTATTGGTTCCTAATTCACCCCTCCCCTCCTAGTAACCTAGCCTATCCTATATCTCCAACACTCTGATCAATATACAATCCTTGTTAATACCTTGCATGAAAGTGTTACACAAGGAACTAGCCTATGCTAAAAATTTGATGAAGAAAGACTCCCAACTTTCTACACATGAAGGCTTAGTTGACATAGCTACTAATCTTGATATAAAAATTCATACATTAGATGCAACATGTGATAACTGGGATGCAACATTGAAGATTATCATGGAACTACACAAACCATTCCTAGAAAAACACACTATAAGTGTACAACCCAAATGACATAAGTGTCAAAAAAAGGGGGATATGAAGTTTTGGATAAGGATTTTGTGAAATTTTATAGGAAATTTATCAAACTATCATATCTACCTAGCAAGAGTAATGAATGAAGAAACATAAATAGAATTGAAACATTTACCCAAGGGGAGTAATGGAGTAATAAGATATGGAAGATAGACAACTATTTTTGCAAATTTTGAAATTTTGAAGTTTTGTATTGAAGCCAAGGAATGAAGATATATTATTTCACTTATGCATTAAATAAGAATGTATATGCCATGAAAAAGTGTTTTTTCACTCATGTCAAAGGGGGAAATTGTTAATTTCATATTGGTTTTGACAAAGTAGTGACAAAACACATAGTCATTATGTAGCAAAGTAAAGTGCATGCCAAGCATAATTATTTAGATAGTACATACCAAGTAATATGATAGTTAGTGTTGAACACTAGTAGGTGTCAAGAAGTTAATGTGTACTGAGTCATTTAGGTGCCAGGCCAATAGAGGGAGCCAAGTAAATAGTATGTTCCAAGTGATTTTGGTGCCGAGTAAACAAAGTGTGCTGAGCTATTTTGAAGCCAAGTTACAACATTAAGAGTACAATGAAGGCTGAGCATTAGAGCCTTTGGATGTTGAGTGAATAGTTTATAACATAGATGTTTATAATGGTACAAAATTCTATGTTAACCATTTTTGGGCTGACATAATCATATTTTTTTATTATGAGAGATAAGTATGGAGTCATATTATGAATACCTATACAATACATGCAACCAATCAGATTGAGGGAAGCATTAGGTGACAATAATGATCAACCTCAATCATTGATTCTTACCTAATCCATCACCACCAATGTTTATTTATGAAAGATTAACCCTAAAAGGTTATGTATGTGCAAAGAGACAATTGCAAAGAGTTTAGAGGGTATTCATCATGGCTTGGATGGCTATAAAAATGTTATACATTGCAAAATCAATTTGAGAAGAGTAGAGTAAAGAAGTGAAAGGATAGAGGAGACATATATGGTTAGGAGGATCAAGTTTTTTAAAATAGTAAGGAGGAGATCTAACATCAATAAAAAAGGTGTTAACTGAAGGAGCATAGTATTGAATCATTCTAACATGTGATATAGAGAAAATCTCTTAATCGAGTAGTCCTAATAGGCTATTGTAAATCTCTTAGATGAGTGCTTACTTTATTGTAAGTTTAAATCCTATAACAAGGTGATACCTAACAATATTTTTAAGTCTTTATTAGGGAAGACCTCTCATATGGTAGACCATAAATTATGATCAAACACATTGTAGCCATAATAGACTACACTTTTTCCTTCTCATTGGAGCATTTTTGGGTAACATAATTTATTGTGTTATGTGTTATTTACTTTATGCTATGGATGTGATTCATATTAAGTTATTTCAGTTAACATGCTAAGTTATGAGATGGATGTCAGTGATATGTTTCAAGAGGAAAAAGTTTTAAGTGTTGATTCCCCCCCTCTTAGAACTTACTTTTCCATTGTTATTTCCAACATGAATGTCTTAAGAATGAGATGTTATGAAATAGATGATATCATATGAGATATGAAAATGAATCCCCCAACCCTCCTTATATACTAGTTTTTTGATGAGAAAACAACTCAGGGTGATAGGCTAATAAAATTAATTAATTGTCAAACTTGAGAAGTTTCAAGCCCCAAACCCCGCAATCACTGGGGCCTAGGTCAAACTAGTTTGACCTAACCTAGGTTAGCCTATTCTTGGTATACCTAGTTTAGGTCAACCTAGTCCTAGTAGATAAGTTAGAAAGGCCACAAAAAACTCCAAAAAGCAATGCAAGTGAAAATGGAAGATGACAGATTAATTAGGAGATATGGTCAAAAGGGTATCAAAACAATACCTAGAGGACTATACCAAAGAGCAAGAGATGAAAAAGAAGAGTGAAATGGAAGAGGAGAAGAGAAAAAGAGACAGTGACAATAGGTCTATCCATGGTCCAAGAGAGAAATTATAGAAAAGGGTGCTAAAAGTTCTTAAAATGCAAGTACATCCATTTTAAGATGATATATTAAGACCCCACTTTAGTGTAAGCAAGAGTTACCTCAAAATCATAGTAAAGTAGATAAAAATAAAAATATTATAAAAATTTAGGAAACAAATAAATCATCAAGCTAGGAACAATGCATGGATTTGAAGATAACCCAGAAATCATACCAAGCCATAAAGGCTAAGTACTCTTAGCCATATTCAAAATCTGTATTTTCTCCTAAGGAATTTGAGTCTTAATCATATCCAAAAATAAAAATAAGAGAGATTTAATTGATAGGAAATAAAGAGAGAGACGAGGGGGGTGGGAGGGTTGTGATCAACTTTCCCAATAAATTTTGTGTTCCTTATTGTTAATCACACAAAAGAGGATAGATTGAATAGTCTAGTGGATTTGTGTGGTCAATAGTCAATCCCAAGAAACAAAATAGAAGAAGGTAGGATCAAATGGTCTAATATGTTTGTGTTCTTGAGAGTAAACCTTACAAAGGAAAGAGAAGGGGGAGGATTTCATGGTCTAGCAGGTTTGTGTTCTTGATAGTCGATCCAAAATTTTTGACCTTGGGGTGACTTTACACTCCCATGATATAGTACTCCTAAATTATGAGAGTGGTTTATGTATGTTCTTAAATAGGTAAAATGTTCTAGAAAGTATGTGCAGCATGCTAGTCAACCAATCTAGAATATGTAAAGAGAAATAGTAGGCCCTATCAAGTTGTTTCATGCTAGTGTTCTCTAGATGATGTGCTTCAAAAATTAAAAACATATGAAAATAATAAGGGGACCATGTATTTCCCCCCTTAAGATGAAAAAATAATTTCTTATTTTGGCATTTTAAGGAAGTGATAAGGAAGGATAAAGCAATTTCAACATCAAGATAGTATTTACAAGCAACACCCAATCCAAACCAAAGAATTCATAACTCCTATGAGGTCATGGAAGGTTAGAACATAGAGACACCATGCTAGAAGTGAAAAAGTAAATCCTTGAAAAAAAGGATACACTATTATGAGGATTTTTAGTTAGTGATATAGCTACCATGAAAATGCAATTGAAAATAATTAAATATTGGATGTGAAATGATGAATAAATAGCACACAACCAAAGGAAATAGTAGATCAGTGAGAAAGTGAAAAAGAAAGATATGATTCCCTTGCCCCTCAAGAATAAGAACAAGAGAAAAGGAAACAAAACTATTATGTTACTCATAAAGAAAGCTGTGCATGATAATGAGAAACATGGTTAGATGGCATGGAGAAACATAATAGGAACTTAAATGTTATTTAAAGAAATTAGAAGTAAAAGAGAGCTCATTAAAAGGAGAAATGTAAATACCCTCTTTATTAATGAGTTATTGGATCTTGTAATGTAAAGATTGACAATCATTAGTAGAGTGATTATGATAATGATGTACATGCAAAATGGAAGATTAATGAGTTTTTGACTATGTTTGTTTCTATGTTTAGGCCTAGTAATCACCTTAGCATGAAGAATTTTAGGCAAAATAGTTTCTTGATTAGGAGGAGAAGATATGTGAGAGGATCTGAATAAAGAATGAGATTCATTACTTTGTTTCACACATCCTAAATCATGATTAGAAATGGTCTTTAAAGAGCACATATGCCACCTATTGCCTAAGGGCATATGATTTTTATCACTAGATTTAATAGATTCACTATGAGTGGAAGTAGAAATGAATTCAGGGAAGAAAGGATTTGTGCGATCTCTCATGAATAGAAGGTCCTTAACTCTATATTCCCCAATAAAGGCTGGTGTGAAATCTAAGGATCCCCAATCATCACCTAGAAGGGTACTTGTAGAAGGAGGATTGTCATTAGATTCTTTATTTTTTTGTCCCTCAATAGTTAGACAACTATTTGGCTTAGTTTCCGCATTAAAAGCGTACATCATATTATTATAGAGAAACTTGATTTTTTTATGAAGAGTTGAAGGAGCAACATGCATAGCATGTAACCTAGGTCTACCCAAAAGGAGATTGTAATTGAGAGGTCCAAGAATAACATGGATATGAGTATTCAAAATAAATGGACCTACTTTGATGGGTAAAGTGATGTTGCCTAAAGTTTTCTTAGAAACATTATCAAATTTATGAATAGAATTACTATTAGGTTTGATAACTGAGGATCAATATTAATTTTTTTAAGCATATCCGTGCTACAAATATTAAGCCCAGATCCATTATCAACTAGAGTTTGATGAATAAGACTACCATTGACTAGGAATGCTACCATAAGAGCATCATAGTAATCTTGAATCTCTTAAGGAGGTAAGCCATTATGACTAAACACAATTTGAGGTGGGATGGATGTAGTATTCATGCATTGTAAAAAGGCATTGATGTTAACTTGAATAGGAGATGGAGTTTGAAGAGTGGATAAATTTGTTTTCAAGGCTTCATGATATGTAGGAGATGTTTGCAAAAGTTCCCAAAGAGAAATATTGGCATGGGTATTACATAATTGCAATACCAAACCATAGTCCAATCCAAGATTTTAAGAAGACAAGGTGGAGGGGGGAGAATAGGTTGAGAAGGTAGAAGAGAAGTAGTAGTTTGAGGATTATTTCTTGTAGGATAGTCATGAGACAACATATGATAATCCTTAGAATCTCTATTTTTCCCTTTAAGAGTTTTGGGAGGATAGCCCTTAAGGGTGATAAGAGGATTGTTTGATGAAGGGTAACCCTTGAGAGTGAGAATATATTGAGCAATATTAACTCTATTAAGATCTTTCTTCTCCATAGACACATCACTAGAAGAGAGAACATTAAGGAGATTCTCATTAATGCCTTTTCATAAAGAATCTTTAGAATAGGGATTGTAGATATTTGTTAATAATTCATCTCTACTAGGTTCATCAAATGAAGGAAAGGTCACCTTGATGAAAGTATTATAATATCCTCCTCTTGCACTAAAATATCTGTAAGAGAAAGGTATTTTTTAGTGGAAGGAGAAATATAAAATGTCATGTGGAAATGAGATAGAAGAGGTATCATCCATGATATCATTGTTTGCAAGTACAATTATTTCATGAGAAAGAGAGTAGTCAACATCATCATCTAATGGTTTATCCCAAATATGAGAATCATCATAGGGAATAATATCTCTATCATTAAAGCATACCATGGAAGAAAAAGGAGAGGAATTGAAAGAAGAAAAAATCATCCCAACCAAAAGTGTCCTCATAGATAAGGTCTAGATTAGGAGAAATGTTAACATCAATCTCTAAATTTTCCTGACAAAAAGAAAGAGAATTAAGAGAGTGGTAAAAATTATAATCCTTCTCTAATGTTTCCTTATAAGGTGACCTAAGCGAGGACAAGGCAACATCACATACCATAGATTTATTCCTTTTAGGGAAAACATATCTTAAAGGAGGATAGTTTTAATGGAAAAGGGAGTAAAGGAATGGTTGCAAAGTAATTTTGCAACATGAGTGAAATGCATACAAGCTAGATCTAAACATCCAGTAAAAAAGAAGATTAAAAGAAGAGATAAAGCAATCTAACTTAATAAGATATCCAAATCTAACTCCAAAAATATATTAGGAAAGGAAAAGGTATCATATAGGTTCCCTTCAAAGAAGGAAAACACCTAATGTAAACAATATAACTCAAATAAGAAAAGAGGGTAAGTGGATAAGTTCACCAAAAGAAGTCAAACTCCAAATGCAAATAAGGGAG
Organism: Cupressus sempervirens; assembly: GCA_028749045.1. Classification (NCBI taxonomy): domain Eukaryota; kingdom Viridiplantae; phylum Streptophyta; class Pinopsida; order Cupressales; family Cupressaceae; genus Cupressus; species Cupressus sempervirens. The sequence goes on along the minus strand of CM053791.1, from coordinate 165,026,544 downwards.
ATTTCACTCCAAAGATCCAAAAAAAAGGAGGAAAGAAGTTGGGTTCATCAAAATGTCTAGTGGTAAAATGGAAGCACTTTAATAGGATGTAGACCTCCACTTTGTTGGGCACCGAGTCATTCAAATATGCATCTGAGGGAAATAGGGGAATTTCCCAATATGACTCCACTTATGATTCAAATAAGATTTGCTAGAACCTAAATGAATAAGGGTGCTAATACTAAATTTGAATTATAAATTAGAATGCAATACAAGGAAATGTACTCTCTTTGACCCTTGATAGAACTAATTGCTTAAATAATGTAAATCTAGAGGCTATGTAAACACAATTAGCCCAATTAAGATGTAGACATAGGGTAAAGATATGAAATGAAATGAAAGATGAAAGAATTTCCATGAAATGTGTAGAGGAAGATGTATTTTAGCTCCAAAATTTGTAGATCTAAACTATTTTTGAACTTCCTATCATGGATCTTGGAATAAAATGATAAAAGGAACAAAGCCTAGAAATATCCTCAAAAGCAGAGACTAAAGTACTAGGTCAACTTGGAAAGACATATTACAACCAATTTGACATAGTCCAACAGCTTGAAACTAACTTTTGCAGAAAGCTCCCAAAAAGTAGGTTCCAAATTCACAAACCTTTCACTGAATATCTTGCAAATCGACACATAAAAGAAAGGTTTTGGGGTTTTTTTGGGGGATGGCTTGCCTTGGTCAAGCCCTAGGTTAAGGAATTAATCATAAATAAGAAATGTAAATATAAATGACTGAAAGAAAAGATAAATGTTAGGATTCACCTTCCTTTTAGAAACCCTCATCCATAAGGATTTGTCATGATGTATGTTGTAGATCTTGAATTCAGTATGAAGGATGTAGGATATCTCCACAATTCCAATGTATCTACCCTTACCACACCATGAAGCCATGAATGTAAATGTACATGAATGAAGAAGATAATGAATTCCTTAATGTATATATCCTCCCTTTATGGCTAACACATGCTTGAAGAGGAAATTATGACAAAAGATCCTTGAATGCTTGAACAAGATTTGATTTCTTGGTTGAATACTTGAAATCCTTGTCTTCAATGCTTGAATGTATTAAGAATGATATGTCACAAGAGAGATGAATTTTTGAGATGAGATATGAAAAATAATCCCCCAAGCCTCCTTATATACTAGTTCTTGAGCAAGAAAATAGCTTAGGCTGATGGGGGAGTGTAATTAATTAATTGGAAAACACAAGAACTTTCAGGCCCGAAACCCTGCAATTAGCGAGGATTAGGTTGACTTGAGTCAACCTAGTATAGGTCAACCTAGTCCTAGTGGACAAGTTAGAAAGGCCACAAAAAACTCTAGAAGGTGGTATAGGTGAAGTTGGAAGATGATAGACTAAGTAGGAGATATGGTCAAATGAGTATGAAAATAATACCTAGAAGACCATTTCAAGGAGAGAGATGAAAAAGAAGAGTGAAATAGAAGAAAAGAGAAAAAGAGACATTGGGTATAGGTCCATCCATAGTTTGAAACATGAATTATGGAAAAGGGTGCTAAAAGGTCTTAATATACAAGTGCATTCATTTTAAGAGGTTACATATGCATGTTTGAGTAGTGGGGTCATCTTTCTACTTTCATAATTGTAGTACCAACCCCTAAGAAGGTTGAGGCTTCTAACAAGGCCTAGTCCATAGTTGGAAAAAACTTTCTGGAATATTTATTCACCCCCGCAGTATTTCCTATTGCTAACAACATATGTTAATGCTAAAGGAATAGAGATTTATACTACTAGATTATCTCATGTATCCCTCATCAAAAAAGATAATCATTGGGCCTCTTCTTTAGGTGGGACTAAAGTCTACAAATATTGACTAAGGATTGATATTCCTTCAACTGCATCTATGATGTATGCCCTTTTCCTTGCCTCTAATACTTGAGACAACCACTTGGGAGTTGTACAAAATGGGGATGCTGACTAACTAGGTGATGGGGTAGTCACAAATGCCACTCCCTTGCCCTTATCGATTCTCCTCTTTGGAGTCTTCTCTAGCCTCTTTTGCTCTATCACTTGCATGGTGATTGTCTACTTTGGAGGAAATGGAGGTGGTGCCACTAATGATGAGGTTTTCTTGTTAGTGAGAGAATGTTCCTTTTTTTATTCTTGCACCTCTTTATCTGTAAATGTTTCTCCATCTATTATTTCTTAAGTTTTCTCTTCTAGTACCAAAGGAGGCATGAGTATTATGTCATGATTTGGAGGAGGCAATGGTGATGATTATGAATTTCTTGGGGGTAGTAGAGGTGTATCCATTAATATATGTAGGAAAGGAAAATGTTAATCAAATCATTTCCTTTTGGCTCCTTATGTGGCATACCCCTTATCTCTCCTTTGTTTAAGTGAGATCCCACTAGCTTGAAGTCAAAAAATGAGAGATCAAACAAGTCAAAATCTTCCCTAATAGTAGTGTTTGTCCACCTTTCCTTCTCCTAATTAGTCAATTCTTTAATATCAATAGGTTATTCCTATATGGTTGGTAGAGTTTGGGTTTGACTTTGTCTCCTTTACTTTACTTTGTTTACCTTAGTTGAGTGTGCTCTTATGTTCAAAGGAATTCAATCCATGGGATCCTCTTTTCCTTCTTTTGGATCTTCAAATATAGTTTTTGGGATCTTCAATCTCCACCCCCCTTCTGTCTAGTTAGCATGGTCTTTGTTCTCTTCTTCTTTGGGACTGATAGTGTAACATCTTCTTGTTCATAGAGTTATTCAAGTTGCACTTCCTTTTCTATCACCACATCCTTTCTCTTCTTAATCTTAATCATTTCTCCCCTTTAGAAGTAGACTACCTCCCAATTATACTAGTATACTATTTAAACCTTACATGAGATTTATCTTTCCAAGTGGGAATATTTCCCTTGGCTCATTTTCCTTTTTTTATCCATGTTAGAGCTTTGAGTATAACACATTTGATATCACATCTAGTAGAAAGGGTCTATGAAACCATTCTCTTGTCAACTTGATCATTCTCTTCCCTTCTACCTCAACATCCATTATTGGGTGGGTTAACACCTTATCCTTGTTGTAAGTGGTATTCAAGATATTATGAGCATTCTTATTCTACACTTTGTTCGATATATGGAGCCCCAGAGCCTTCTCTACTAGTGAGAAATCCATCATACAATAGTCCCTAATACATACTTCATAGTCATCCAAAAAATTAATCTAGTGATCTTCAATAGAGGCATTAGATATGAACTTTCATCCTACAACATGTTTGAACATTCCTATGTTGTCAAAGTAGGGGTTGGCCACTAAAAACTCCTCCAAGGGATATTTCTCCCACTCAACCTCAATTTTCTTCTCCTTGATCTCATAAGGACCAATGTAGATATGTCATTCCCATATTTTTTAATGCTTTGTTTGGATCCTAAAATAAGATAAGCTCAAGTTCTTGGCTATCTTTGGTAGGATCAACCTTTCAAAAGGATAGCATGGTAGTCTCTTTGGGTGTAATGTTGTACCAGTCACCCAGATATAAGTGAAGGTGTGAAACTAAATGAAGTGCCCCCCCGCCTGGATCATCTTTTTCACTACTTTGACTAATATACTATTTGCATAATATCCTTCTACAAATCTTATCATAATAAAGATGAAAGCATCATTGATTATTTTTTATTGGTAGTTTCCCTCTTGTAGATCCCTTTGTACCAATTGTAGGTACACTATGTATGGCCATGCATTAGGGTCATGTAAGCTTCCCTTCCTATATTTTCCTAGATATTTATCCCTAATGAATATAAAGTATAATATTTATGATGTCATGTAGAAGAAAGGGTCATTCTTGACCAAAATCAAGTGCTCATCCAAGGAGTCACTAGTGATAGTGCCCCAATCAATCTTATTGACTTTTATCTTGACTTTCTCAATGAAATTTACCATCCATGTTTCTAGATGGTTGGTTATAGGAATACACTTTACTCTTCTTAAAAGCATAATATAGTATCCAATATCTACAATCATATAGCCCCTACTCATATCAACTCTATCATGCTTGTCCTATGGAGTCCAAGAAATCAAGTCCTTCTTCTATACTATATCATCCACCTCTTCTCAATGCTCCCTATACCACCTATAAGAAATCTCATAGGAGATCTTGTAGTATTTGAAGGAGATATGTAGATGAAATAACTTCTCTATGTTGTCTGGTATAATACTGGAGACAATTTCCCCAATGATGATCCTTACCACTTTCTCATCAAAAGCATAGTGTTGAGCTAGATTCATGATAAAATTTGATGACAACATAGATGTAGGGTGTGATGCAGTGTTAATACATCCATTCTATATCACTATCAAGATCATTTTTGACTCATATTTTCTTTTTTAATATTCCCCAGGAACTCATTCTAATCAATATGTCCTAACTCCGTGTCCCTATTCTTTGAATGGGGGTCTCTGAACCTTGATTTCTTAGGCACTCCTTTGAGCTTGAAATTCACTAATTTAGGGGAGGTCTTCTATTTTTTTTCTCAATATGTGGAGGCCATGATTACTTGCATCAAAACATATTTTTTGTACCTCTATTAAAAGACCATGTGAGAAGAAGACTCAAAATGCCAACTAGCATAGATTGAAGACTAACTAGAAAGAAAAAATAAGTTGAAAAGGGGACCTTGCATAGGTCCACATATGCACAACATGCACAAAGTGTAGGAATGAAAAATGAGAAAAATATACAAAAGAAGGTTGCCCATGCTGTACATGTGTAGGTGTGCACCTGTACAATATTATGCAGGATGAGAAGGGATAATACTATGAAAAAAGAGCAAAAGCATGCACATGTGCACTTATTAAGTGTGCTCATGCAAAAAGAATTTGGAAGAAAATATTTCAAGTGCGGACCTTCACACTTGGAGACCTGTGGATATGCATATTAGAAGAGTAGATGCAAGAAAATGAGAAAAAATGAATGCCCCTCCCCTTAGATTTTTAGGCACCCTAGGGTTTGCTGATGTCTATAGAGATGTGCACCTATGCAGGTGCACAAGGTGTACAAATAGAATAGAAAGGTGGAGACAAGGAGGTTGTTAGAAAGTAAATTCCACCAAGATTAACTAAGAGGGGTGGGGGGGGGGGGGGAGGGGGGGGGGGGGGTGAATTTGTTATCCAACTATTAAAACACTTTTCAACCTTATTAATTCTTAAGCATTTAAACTAAATAATCAACAACCATAAGAATATACTCATACACAATAACATTAGATATGTTAACTATGAAAGCATTTGATTAGAGGGAAAACCTTAGTGGGGATGGTACCAATTATATGATGTATTAATATAAAAGTTCCTTGTTAGAGGATGGACCCTGTTAGGAGTCAATGAAATACATTTAGTACATATTAGTGCATGTAAGGAGACTTTGAATCCTTGTTAGGAGATTCCAACCTTCTTGGGAATTATGCCAACCCTATTAGGAGTTGTAGAAGGTAGATGGATCCACTGTCCAAATAGCTTCAGAGGAAAGACCACCAAACTCATTGTCTAGCTAGTCTCCATATTATTCCTTGCAAAATAATAGAAATGTATAGCTCCTTCTCTATCCTCTGATAAGACCAAACCTCTCCTGATCTTGATACCAAATCACTAACATGGCATCCAATAATCCCTTGGATCACTTACTCACATTTACCAAACACTTTTCCCTTACTATCTTTTTATTGACCTTCATGCATATTTACAAAAAAGTAAAATAGAGTCCTTTATACCATATCCTTAAAATAGTTCCTTGAGTCATCCTTGAGGCTTTCTCAATTAATTATAATTAGACCTCTTTAAGATAAACAATTAATTACATAACATTGTCAGCTCACAGTCTTTTCAACTTTCCACATGTGTGACCTTTTACCTTGCACAGTAATTGATGTCATCATCAGAATATCTACTATAACTCTCCAAATTCACATATTAAGATTCTATCTATGTTAGGATATACAATCCAAATATCAAAAACTACTTCTTAGGTACTCTATCTATATATTATCCTTTGCAGATTGGGAATATCCTCTTCATGTCTTTGAATCTCTGTATGCACTATTTTCCACTTCATTAGGACATAATGGAGAATAAATCCTCAACTGTACTTGATCTGGTCATCAATAATAAGTCTTTATGATTTTGTTTGATGTCTGCTACTTTGCCAGTCTTTACAGAAACAATACTATGTTGACATCAATGACAAACACAATCATGAATGCAACATTAATAATCTCCCCAAGTGTTCTAGAAATGATTAGGATACTCCCCCAAAGTAATATCATCAGCATTCATGTTAAGAATCTACCCCTTTAGCATTGATGGAAACATAGATGAAAAGCATCTAAGTTCCAAGAATACCAAATCCAACTCTGTTACTGCTATTGTTGTTTTCTTCTTTTTCAAATATTCTTCATTAATCAAATCTAAACCTCACAAGAACACTACTTTGTCTATGCTTTTTCATTCTTAGGATCGACATTAGTTGTTTAGACTTTGACTCTCATTCTTCCATGGATGGTCATTAATTTTCATACTTCTTGCTTATAGGAACAACTTCTTCATCTATGTTTTCACTATCTTACATGGATGAAAATTAATTGTTCAAAACTTCTCCCCCATTCAATGTTTCTCCCCATTGATATTATTCACTATCATTGTAGTGCTTCTCCCCTTTGATGATCATCAATTTTCATACTTCTTGCTTACAAGAACAACTTCTTCATCTATGTTTTCACAATGTTACATGGATAGAAGTTAATTGTTCACAACTTCTCCACCATTCAATGTTTCTCCCTATTGATATTAATCACTGTCAACGTAGTGCTTCTCCCTCATTATAACACTTCTCCCTATTCATAGGAGATTTTTTTCATGTATACTTATGCACCATTGATATCAATGAAAAAAGCTTCATTATGTCAGTCATTTGTTCAAAGTCTTCAACCAGCTCAAGTTTTCAAAGACACTATTTTATACTAGCTACTAAGAGTCCTTGATGACTCTACTCATCCTAGATACTCCACTATATAGGAAGCATCAACATTTAGTCCTAATAAACAATAGTGCTCTATATTACTAGACTGATGCACTCTCTACATCATCTACTCAAAATTAGGTAGGGGCATAACCCCAAGCATACCTCACAAATACTCAAATGTATCTTTAGGCAAAGGCTTTGTAAAGATATCAAAAATCTTCTCTTTTGTATTTACATAATCTAATCCAATCTCTTTCTTTGCAACTTTCTCTCTCAAAATATGATACTTAATGGATACATGCTTAGTCTTAGAATGAAACATAGAATTCTTAGGCATTCTCACTATACTTGTGTTATCAAAATGTATGATAAAAAGTTCTGAAAACTCTATCCCAATGTCCTTTAGCATCTGCTTTATCCACATGATCTGATTACAACTATTTGTTGTTACTACATACTCTACTTATGTTGTACTCTATGAAATAGAATCCTATTTCTTGCTCAGCCAAGAAACCAATCTTCATCCAAGGAAAAATGCTCCACCACTCGTTCTCTATCTATCATCCATACTACCTACCCAATCCACATTAGTATAAGCACAAAAAGTAAAATTACTTGATCTATCATACCATAGTCCAAAATCAGGTGTACCCCTTTGATATCTAAATATCCTCTTTACTACTACATAATGTGATTCCTGAGGATCAGATTAGAATATTTCTACTATCCCAACTACATTTTCTATATCTACTCTAGTGTGAGTAAGATATTGCAAACCTCCAATCATAGATCTATAATTCTTATGCTCAACTATAGGTGTCTCATCTTTGCTAGATAACTTGTGACCAGTTATCATGGCTATACAACCAAGCTTACAATTTTCTGTGCCAAATATTTTTAGTAATTCTTTCAAGTACTTTTTTGTGATAGGAAAATGCCATCACTATTTTTCACAATCTATAAAACCAAGGAAAAAATTCATCTAACCAATCATACTCATCTCAAACTCATCTTCATTTCATCATAAAACTTATGACTTATTTCATCATTACCTCCAAAGATTATATCATCAACAAATATCACAATGAATAGTATTCCATTCTCAATTTCTTTCAAATATAAGTTGCTATCTTTCATACCTTTAGAAAATCTAAATTTTCTAAATATTTGTCCAATCTTGCATGTCAAGTTCTAGGTGCTTGCTTTAGACCATATAATACTTTCTTCAATCTATAAACCATGTCCTTTTCTTCTGTCAAAGGAAATCCTTTTGGCTACTTAATGTAGACTTCTTCTTCAAGTTCTTGATTCAAAAATTTTGACTTTACATTCATCTAATATACTTTAAACTTCTTCTTTTTTGCATAAGCCAAGAAGATTCTGACTACTTCCATTCTAGCAACAAGGGAAAGTGTTTCTTCATAATCTATACCTTCTTTTTCTAAATACCCTTTACATACTAATTTTGATTTATTCCTCACAACTTCATCTTGTTAATTCTTCTTATTTATGAATACCCATTTAGCTCCTATAACATTATTGTCTTTAGGTCTAGAAACCAATTCCCATGTCTCATTCTTCACAATTTGATCTAGTTCTTCCTTCATTGCTTGAATCCAATGATCAGAGTTACATGCCGCATCTACACTTTTAGGTTAAACTTGAGAAATCAAACATAATTCTTCATGTACTCTATTTCTTTTTATCACTATTTTATCTTTACTTCCAATGATCTAATCATTATGATGATTCTTTTTCAGATTCCTATTTGGTGCAGGAATTACTATTTCAACTCTTACTTCTTCTCTCAGCACTGATCTTTGTTCTTCTCTTTGTTCAACAATTTAAATATCATTCTGCAAATCATTGTTAGTCTCAAAGAAAACTTCAATATTCTCTCTAATAGGTTTAGGATTATCTTCTTCTTCATCATTAACAATAGTTACAAAAGTTATTTCTTCCATTACTTTTTCTTTCTCAACCAATTCAAGCTCATCAACTTCATTATTGCTATAATTCAAGAATATTTCCATACTTTCTTTAAATTATCCATCATCATCAAAAAGTGAATCATGTCTAGTTTTCCTTACTCTTTTAGGACATGTGGATGAAAAATGACTAGGTTCTTTACATGTCCAACAAGAATTTTTTTTATACATTTTGACTCTCTTTTCATAAACAAAAAAAATTCTTCTTTGATCTTCTTTTCTTTTTCGAATCTAGATTTATCTTCATTAGTACATCTATTATTTTATATGCAAAAAAAAAGATTCTAGATATGGAAACACAATCTTCTGTTATGTACATAATTTTGATATCTCACCAAGGAACTCCATCTTTCGAATATTGAAATTAACTCCATCCAACTTAGGACTTCCTTTTCTAAAGTGACCCTCCATTGATCTCCCAAAGCTGTTAAGAATTTTCTTCAAGGACCTGAGGCTTTGATACCTATTGATAGAAAGTAAAGTCCACCAGGATAACTAAGAGGGCGGGGGGGATGAATCAGCTATCCAACTATTACAACACTTTTCAACCTTATTAATCCTTAAGCATGTGAACAATATAATCAACAACCATAGGAAGATACTCATACACAATAGCACCATATATATTAACTAGGGAAAGCCTTGATCATAGAGAAAACCCCAATGGGGATGGTACCCACAAAATGATGTACTAATATAAAAGTTCCTTTTTAGAGAATAAACCCTATTAGGAGTTAATGAAATACATTCAACACATATTAGTCCCTGTTAGGAGATTCCAACCCTATTAGGAGTTGTGCTAACCTTGTTAGAAGTCATAGAAGGTAGATGGACCCACTATCCAAACAACTTTAGGGGAAAGACCACCAAACTCATGGTCCAACTAGCCTTTGTATTATTCCTTGCGAAATAATAAAAATGTATAGCTCCTTCTCTATCCTCTAATTATACCAAACCTCTTCTGATCTTGATATTAGATCACTAAATTTGCATCCAATAATCCGTTGGATCACTTACTCACATTTACCAAACACTCTTCTCTTGCTTTCTTTTTCTTGACCTTTATGCATACTTACAAACAAGGAAAATACCTTCCTTTATACCATATCCTTAAAATAATTCCTTGAGTTAGCCTGGAAGATTTCTCAATTAATTATAATATGACCTCTTTAAGATAAACAATTAATTACACAACACTTTCAGCTCACTGTCTTTTCAACTTTCCACATGTGCAACCTTTTTTCTTGCACACTCATTGACATCATCATTAGGTTGTCTACTATCATTATCCAACTTCACATATGTATATTCTATCTCTATTAAGAGATACAATACAAACATTACAAACTACTTATCAGGTATTCTAACTGTATAATTTCCTCTATAGATCAGGAATATGTGCTTCATATCTTTGACTCTCTATATGTGCTCTTTTCCATTTCATCAAGAAATAATGTAGAATAATTTCTCAACTGTACTTGATTTAATCATCAATAATAAGTTTGTATGACCTCGTTCTCTATCTTCCACTCTTCCAATCTTTGTAGAAACAATACTATATTGACATCAATGACAAACATAGTCTTGAATACAATATTACCAATCTCCTCAAGTGTTCTAGAAATTATTAGGATACTCATCCAAAGGAATATCATCAAAATTCATGCTAATAGAGGTTGTGTAGTTGTGCACATGTGCATTTGCACAAAATAGGACCTGGACACAAAAAGGACTTAAAAGCAAGATGAGTGACTGCCAGCCTAATTCCTTAATATATTGACTATCAAGACCTTTTAGGAGAGGTTTTAATCTGAAAGCCAAAATGTTGGGTTCCATAATGAAAAAGAATGGGTGACCCATTTTCAAAGTATAAAATTAGGTGTGTGTTTTGAAATCACAAAAATTGGCATGAAAAATTTAGGGAGCTTTGGCTACATGAAGGTGACATGAATACCAAATAATTTCATGCTTCATCTCATATTAAGGGAGAGACACAATATATTTTCACAATTCAAGATTCAAATTTAGGTAAGAAACTCAACAATGGCTAGAAAATTTAGAGGGACTTAAATTTTAAAAATTTACTTATAAGAATGCAAAATGTTGGCCCTCTCAATTCCCAAGTTGAACATGATCTCATTCATCATGTCCATACTCTAGTTACCAAAGAGAAAATTGAATTTCTATGAGACCTTTCACTCTAGATGAATTCAAAATTGTGGTCTTCTTGTCAAAAATATTATGACAAGCTAAGTTACTGAGAGGGGAGGGGTGAATTATCCCGATTAGCAATTAATCCTTTATATGAATTTTGATCTAACTTCATGCATAAGAAAATGAAAAACATGAAAGTGTCCACAACACTTTAACACAGTATTTGGTGAACCAAAAATCTTCCAAATAGAAAGTAAAAAAGGGGTGGGGATGATATCCACAAGCTTTAGTACTGTAGTATAAAGTTGGCTTGTTAAGGCTTACAATGATCACTTTGGATGATCTACCTTGATAGGAGCAATAAGGACTTCTAGGTCCACCTTGCAAAAGGATTTACAAACATAAAATGAAATATGCACTCGATAAAGAAATTTACATAAGGCTGTTAGGTCTACCTTGTTAAATGATTTGACTGATCCACCTGTTAGGATGAAATAGTAGCTGATCTCTGATTCACAACTTGGTTTGTTGAATGTAATTCCTCTGAGTGTACAAATCACCTTGCTGTGATAGATGAATCTTTGTTGCTCCTTATATTGTTGTAGCATTTTTAATTCACCCTTTTGCTCTTCCTTTTATGATTACATTCCTTCCTTACATGATTCAATAGATTTGGATGTGATACAATACAATACATTACATATATATCAATCAAATAACACAATTACAAAGTCAGATACAATACAAGTTTACACAAATATTAAAAACTCAACCAAAGTGTAGAAACTCAAGCTTTGAGGATTGACTCATTGAGGTTCTAATACTTGGTATCCATTGTCAGTGCTCAGCATCATCATGCACTCAATAGACATAGAAGCTTAGTCCATATTGATCACTTCTTAGTAGTCTTGAACTCGGTCTACATTGGTGACTTGGGAAATACTATAAAACTCAGCATATAAACTAAATCACTTGATTCACACTGCGTAGCTTAGTAAAAACTATCACCTTGAGCTTAGTATAAACTGAGTCTCTTGGTTAACACTGAGTAGCTCAGTCAAAACTAGACTCACATCACATTAACTACAAACTCAGTAAGTACTACACAACTTAGTTTACATTGGTAAACTTGGCATACACTAAAGTGCCCAATTTACATTGTTGTTCATCAACTCTATAGTAACTGCTCGATTCAAACTGAAATCTATCTATAAGACTTGGTAGCAATTGAAATGCTTGGTTAACACTATTAATTGTACAATATGCTTGGTATGAACTCATAATCTAAATAAGTGCATGCCAATAATAACAAGCATGACTGGAATGTCAACACTTCTCTCCTCCATTAGAAAAATATCAAGACTTGATGGCTTTATAGTGTTATTCCTTAAGAAAATGTGGGATGCCCTCGATTTCGAATAATTGTTGGATTTGGAGTAGTCACATAAAAATGGATTCATGTTGGATCATTTTAATTTTTAGAACTACAATTGTTATATTTTAATTGATGTCAAACCTTACTAGTCATACATTTTCTAACAGTGTAGAGTGCCATATTATTTGATTGATGAAGAGAATTTGAAAAGTGAGATAAAAAGATAAACTAGTAAAGTAGTCGAGTAAAGATGAGAAAGTATGATGAAATTAAAAAAGGACACTTGATCAGTTCATATTTGACAAGATAATATGTTTTTTGATCATTGTATTAAGTGAAGAAGAAAGGGGAGTTGAAGTGTGGAAGAGATGATTGATGCAAGTCAAGAAGTGAAGTAAAACACTAGTTTGACCAAGCAACAAATTACTGGGTTAGTGAAGACATTAATAATTACCAAGTAGAAGATGAAGAAACTTAAGTATTAGCTTATAGAAAGAGTATAAGTCGAGTGATGGTAATGTCCGAGAAAGATAAAGGAAAACTAAAGTAGTGAGTGAGCATAGAGATGACAAAGTAATCCATTACAAGCCAAGTAAAACAAATTAGTAGTGGCTGAAGTATCTAGTGATGATTAAGCTAAAGAATGTAGTGATAACTAAATGTCAAAAAATTAATAGTTTGAAAAAGAATCAATATTTGAGGTCGACACAGTTGAATTTATGGAATAGTCAAAATGTGCTAAAGATAAGAATTGATGAGTTGGCATATTTAATATATGAATTAAGTTTGTTAAGTGATCTAAGGTGAATATTCAATGAGAAGTTTCTAGAAGCTTCAAGGAAAGAAGTAGAAAGACAAAATGATGAACATATTCAATGAATCTGATTAAACCCTAATATCTACGGTTATGTTTAAGAGGAAAAAGATTAAACCTATCTATTTAAGGAGGAATATGAGATGTTTTACAATTTAGTTGGCTGGTGAGTTTGTGAAGAATAAGTGGAAGAACAAGAGTTGCAAAGGAAACATGAGAAGTTGGTGTAAGAGATATTACTTGAGGTGTTGTCAAGTAGATTAGAGATGGAGAATGTGATGAATACCAGTTAATGAACTATGAATAAGATAAATGAAGATTTGAACATGCAAAGTGAGTTGTAATTTATCCTGGATCAGCCTAGTTGTTACTTTCTAACCATTATGGAAGTAAAATCCTTAAACCAAGGTTGACCTAATAGTCATGTTGTAAACCCTTTAATCAAGGTGACATTCTAATGGGATGTTTTTGAAGACCTATAACAAGGCCACTCCTAATAGGGTGATTAAATCCTTTAATAGGGCCACACCTAACAATGTGCTTTGTAACCTTTAACAGGGTTAGCTCTTAACCAAGTTCACTTCAAAAGAGTGAAAAAATGGTCACATGTTAATTTGTATTTTTTCCCAAATTAAGTTTCTACATTAAATCTTGGTGTCATACTTGTGGGAATTTTATTTTCATGTTTCATGTTATTTACTATTATATGTTTATGCAATTTGGCTAACACTAAAATAGAGAGCTAAGTGTTGATATGAATAAGTTTAATTACTCATGATTTCCTATATTTGATTAGTGGATTTATGAGTGTGATTAAGTTATTTGAAGTTAGTAAAAGTTTAATTCATACTTTGGGACATGAGGATAGCTGAGTCACCCCCTATCAGTTATTCTAACTTCTAATAGTTTTTACAAGAGCTTTGGTGCTTTTAGGGAAAGCTTGAAGGGACTTAAGATAAAGATAAAGATAAAGATGTACACAAGAGATGTACCCAAGATGAATAAAGAGAACTTTCCAACATGAATTTTTTAATGAGATTACATATATCTATAGTTGGAGATTCTTTTCTATACTACTTTGACAATGAATACATAGAAGTACCTACACCTATGATAATTGAGGAAATAAAAGAAAAGCAGGAGTGCAATCAAATGATGATAGATTTGACTTCTTACTTAAGTTATATATGCTAAGTTTGATGATGTGAAGGATTAAACTAATACAAAGAAAATGTGGGATAAATTGACACCAATTCATGGAGAAGAAAAAAATGTTTTAAAGCCTAAAGTTGAAAGTTTGAGAGGCAAGTTTGATGACATGAGAATGAAAGAAGGAGAAATTATCGCCCAATATTTTAGTCCAAGTCAAAAAGTGGTGAATGCAATTAGAGGTGCTAGAGGAGACATAATGCAAGGTATTAAGAACTTTACTTCTTGTTTATGCCATTAAACTATCTACAATACAAGAACTGAGATGTACACCTGGTAATGACCTGACCATGGATAGTCTAGTTGGTAGACTCACTACATTTAAATTGTGAAATTTTGATACTTATACATATTCTAGTGTTGAATGTGATTTAAAGTCTCAACTAACCCTTGATAGTTTTAAAAGAAGATTTTTTTTTTAAAAATAAGTTTGTGGATAATGATAGTGAATCAAATGATGACATCAAGTATCTAGAATCATTATTGATAAGAAGGCTACTGAGAGGAAAGATAAATACAAAGGTAAGCTTTCTATAATCTATTTTACATGTAATAAAGTTGGTCATATTGTTGCGATGTTTCCTAATAGAGATGAAAAGGAGGAAATGAAAGACAATAGATAGTAAGGAAGGAGAGACAAGAAAGACAACTGAGGTAACAAAGACTTCAAGGGAAAAGGTAAGAGATCTTGTTACATTGCTGAAGAGATGGTTATGAAAGTGTTTTTGATGATCATGACATGAAGAAGTTGTTTATTTTGCAATGAAAGATGAATTTGATGAAGATGAAAAATTTGAGAAAAATTCTCTTATTTCACATGTTATTAATAATAATAAATTGATAATTGATAGTGATTGCTCACATCATATGATTGAAGATACAAGTAAGTTTGAAAAGCTAGAACACTACAATGGAAGTTGTGTTTAGTTTGGAAATGATGTACCATGATATGTGAAAGGAAAAGGAAATGACACATTTAGATTTGACAATGCATATTGGGTTGATGGATTGAAATATAATTTGTAGAGTGTGGCACAACTAAATAATTTAGGCTATTGAGCTGAATTTCAAAACAAGAAAGGAAAACTCTATGATGTTACTAGTGAACTGACTAAAAGTGGAGATAAAACAAGAGGTAACTTATTATATCTAGACCTGTATGAAGATACATGTTTATTTGCACAATTTGAATATGTTTGGTTATGGAATAAGAGGTTGTGTCATGTGAAATTTGAAAATTTAATAAATATTAGTAAGATGAAAAGAGTAAGATGATTACCAAGATTGAGAAAAAGGTGATAAAGTTATTTCCAAAAAATGTCAAATGGGAAAAATGAAAAATTCTAGTTTGAAGAGAATGACCTATTCTTCTAATGATATTTTGGAGTTGGTTTGTACCAATTTATGTGGTCCTATTGGAGTGCAAAGTTATTATGGTGACAAATACTTTATCCTATTTATTGATGATTTCTCTAGAATGATGACTATGATGTTTCTCAAAGGAAAATATGATTATTTTAAAATATTTAAGTGGTATCTGGCTAGATTTGAAAAGGAAATGGGTAAAATTATGAAATTTTTGAGATTAGATAAATAAGTTGAATTCATATAAGAGGAATTCAATACTTTTTGCAATGACAAAAGGAATCAAAAGACAAATGTCTACACCAAGAAATTCACCACAAAATGGGATAGCTGAAAGAAGAAATAGATCAATCATGGAATGTGCAAGAGCATTGATAATGGAAAATAATATTTCACAAAAGTATTGGAGAGTGTTAAAGTTTTAGTCAATTCAGATGTCTTTATCTAATGTATGTATGTATGTGTGTGTGTGTTTATTATTTGAGATAAATAAATATAATATTAATATATAGAACTATGGTTATATTTACTATAATTATATAATAAATATATTATAAATATGTTATTATATAATTAATTAATAGACGTGTCTCTTAAAAAGACATTTCTATTCATCATTTATGCTTATTAATATGAGGAGAGTTGTCTTTGGAACAAACATTCCAAATACAATGGCAGTTCCTAGTATAATTGCAATGATCCTCCATGAAATTTCAACATGGTATTAGAGTAGGTCATTTTTTGAGACAAAATGCTACAAACTATGCCCTAAAATATTTGTAAACAAGGTGAAATACTTAAAAATCAAAGAATATGATAAGAGTATTTCATCTATTATTGGAGGGTAGGAAATCATCCATAACTAAAACAAGAATAGTTTTGTAAACTCATTTTGTATGGAGAAGATCTACCTACAATTTATGTATAAGGAAGATAAGCTTGTAATGTCTACATATTCTTGACCAAAGTGAATAGAGGATTTGAGAGAAAGAGGATATATAGATTGCACGAGTGCACTCTAGAGATGCAACATACTACATTAGATATCCATTTACATGGTATGGAAAACAATGTGGATGTCACTATTCTTCTAGTGATCAAATCAATATAGAGAAGAAGAATCAAAGAATCAATATAGATTTTTTCAACTCACTGGTAAGTTAAGGATAGAGTGCTTGGGTGGAGCAATGTTAGAAATCCAAGAGGGTATGTGCATGGGTGCAAGTATGGGCTTGCACATCCATGGCCAAATTATCTAGAGGGATAAAATACAAATTTGACTTTGATGGTTTGGGGGAATAATTTCCATGCAGTTAGAAATCTTTGTTTCCTTCCACTTAGTTGAAAGTGTGCAGATGACCTAGAGAAGCATCAATAGACTCGTCAAGGTATCATCTAGCATCTCCTTCTAAATACATTCAGGCAGACAAAATTAGAAAAGAGACCAAAGGATTTAAAAAAAAATCTCAATAGCCAATTGAGATATTCAAAATATTTTCTTGGAAATAAGAGGGTTGTGACCTATAGCATGATCTAAATTGTAAATGTAAATAGGATATACCTATAGAAGAAAAATATCAATGTAAATAATTTAGGACAGATAGATTTATTATAATTAGGTCATACTTGGAGAGGATATTTAGTTTGTGATCTACTCATATTGTGTTAAAGAATAGAGTATCGAGAAAGGATGGAGATATTAGACTGCATGATTGTTAGATTTTTGAGGAGGACCCCATGTTGGGAGTTATGAGTCTGTGTAGGAGAAATTATATGAAGGCTTTATTAATCTTCTAACTACTGTAAAATAATAACGAGGCAATGTCCAATTTGTTAGCATAGACCATTTTAAAAAGATGATATGTGTTCATCAGAATGAGATAATGTGAATTGAGGGATAATGAACATTAAATGATGAATATTTTAATTGGTCTTTGGGTGAGGAACATCCTTTGGTCACTAGCTCTTTGATAAGAATTTTCCCTCTTTTGATTAGATGCAAATAGATTGGATTGGGAATCGACACTTTAGTGATTATTCAAGGTTTTTGTGTTGATTTGAAGAATAATTCAACCAAGCCTAGTAGCGTACCATATGCACTTGTGAATAGGAACATACTAAATACCCAATCCTCACACCCACCATTTATAGATAAAATCCTTCAATGAGTAATTGATTGTGGGATGACCATAAATAATGTAAGATGTGTATGGTCTCTAGTGTCTGAAACTACTAGATTCAAACAAATAGAGAGGTCTACAACCATAAAATTTCTCTCCCAAAATAATATGTTACGTGAAAAATGAAGATATCCAATAGATAATTAAATGATATTAAAACAAGGGTTTACAATGATATAGAGACAAGATTTCATGCACTAATCTAATTTGCAAGAATTTTCCTTAGGGAAAAATAACACCAAGATCAAGAAGCTCAAGAACAAAGCACAATATGGACCAAATGATGTATGATCATAATAAAAATATGAGAATGAATTAATGTACAAGTATACTAGAAGTTCTTATATATAAAGGCCTCTAGAATGACTAGGAGTTATCGAAATGATAAGCCTCGCAACTAAGAACATGTCCACCAAGAGTGGATTATCCTCCATTGAGTATAGGAGTTAGTGTGATGATGAGAGGATAAGCTTACATGGGTGTGTCACATAAATTTATGTTGTAGACAACATGTGCTTAATTAACAGTGCAAAGAACAATGTTGTCTACAAGACAACTCATATGAGTACACATACTCCTAGGTGTCTAAATAATAAAATAATGCATTTATCCTAAGTAAACTTAAGTAAAGTGTAAATAATAATTATTTACACTAACACCCTCCTTAAGTGAAACTTAGGGGAATGCACTTAAGCTCACAAAAGATATGATGAAATGCATAATGGGTCCTAGCTACTAGGCCATGTTAGATACCCAAGTACAAATGCAATGTTGTACACACAATGTAATGAAATGAAATCTTTTTGAAAATGGACAAAGAGGGAAAAACTCATGGGGAATATCCTCCCCCAAAAAGAGAGATATGTACAATAAAGAAGAGAAGAGTCATGTGACCCCCTTGGTGAAAAATCCTGCACCCCCAAGAGATCTCACAAATGAAGATACTTAACCTCTATGAAGGGATTGGTGAAGAAGTCAACTATCTGCTACTCTATAGGAAAAAATTGTAATGCAATGACCAGCTCATGAATCAACTCTCTAATGTAGTGCATATGAACCTCAATGTGTTTGGTCCACTGATGTTGAACTGGATGTTTTGAGATTTCAATGGCACTCTAATTATCACAATGTACAACTGTGGGTCTAGGTAGATCAAAACCAAACTCCTTCAAAATATTATACAACCAAATAACATCTGTCACTATAGTCATAGATCCTCAATACTCAAACTCAATCAATGAAAGAGCAATAGTGGTTTTCTTCTTACTCTACCAACAAATGGGGATGGAACCAAGATGAAACATATATCCTAAAGTGCACTTGTGAGAATCAAGATCTCTTGCACAGTCTAAGTCTATATAACCCACTAAATATAGTTTAGGACAAGTTGCATAACATATTCCATATGTATGTGTACCCTAGATATAGTGTAGGATGCATTTGGCTACCTTCTAGTGAAGTTCATGTGGCTCTTGCATGAAGCAAGAAACCATGCCAATTGCAAAAAATATGTTAGGCATGTATGTGTCAAGTAGATAAGACTTCCAACCAAATGTCTATACAGAGTAGCATCAAAAAGTGGAGTGGAACACTTGGCTTCTAACTTAACACTAGAAAGAAAGAGAGTAGGTGTATCCTTACAATCACTCATGCAAAACCGAGCAAGTAGATAAAGAGAATACTTGTGTTGTGATAATGTGATCCCCGATGAAGATTGATGTATCTCAATACAAAGGAAATAATGAAGTAGACCCAAGTCTATTATCAAAAACCTATCTTACAAAGTAGCGTTGACACTATCAATGATGGATTTTGTACTCCCTATAATGATCAAGTCGTCAACATAAATCATAAGAAGCAAATGAGAATCATCTCTTTGAAGAATGTAGACATTTGGATCAGAATGACATTTGGTGAACCCTACTGAGAGAAGAAAAGAATCCATCTTGTCATACCAAGCTCTTGGAGCTTGTTTAAGTCCATAGATAGATTTATTTAACTTAAAAACCAAGGAAGAATCTTGAATGAATCCCCATGGTTTTTCCATATAAATCTTGTCATGAAAATCACCATTGAAGAATGCACTTTTCACATCCATCTAATGAACAACCCATCTTTGAGCTACTGCTATAGCTAGTGTCAAATGAATGGAGTTAATTTTAGCAACTAGTGCAAAGGTCTCAGTGTAGTCAATGTTGAGTACCTGAGAGAAACCTTCTGCAACAAGTCTAGCCTTATATTTATCAACACTTCCATTTGTTGTAAACTTGGTCTGATAGATCCACTTACACCAAACCAATTTTCTTCCCTTACAAAGAGAGAATAAGTCCCATGTATAATTTTGCATAAGAGAATTATATTCTTCCTCCATTTCTCTATCCCATTCTAGAATTCTTGAAGCTTCTCTGAATGATTGCAGATCAAAACAAACTATAATATAAGCAAGAGAGAGTGAGTTGTGTTCTGATCTTGTCCTCCTAGTATCTAAAGGATTCCCTACCAATGGTCATGTTGCATCCATTGTTATCTAAGCCCATTTAGATCTAGTGGAAGAAGAAGTAGAAGGGATATCCTCAACCTTAGCTGCCTGATGCCTCTGTTTGGGTCGTGGACAAACATCTTCCAAGTCATTGTTATCACTATCACTATCTTCAATGAAGAAGAAGGAAGAGTTGAAGAAGTAAAGCTTGGAATTTTTTTTCAAATTGTTCACTCCTCTCATATAATATGTCATGTCTCTCTAGGTCCATCAACTTGTAGGCTTTATGAGAGTTTACATATCCAACAAAGATGCAAGGTTTGCTTTGAGGTTCCTAGGCCTTGCATTTTTGTGGAGGTATTTATGCCCATGCTAGACAACCAATGACTCTAAAGTGCTTTACTGAAGGTTTCCTACCAGTCCAAGCTTCAAAAGGAGTTACACCATCCAAAGCTTTGTGAGGTCTCCTATTCTATATGTAGTTAGCATAATTCATTGCTTCAACCCAAAAGACTTGATCAAGAGATTTGTGTATTAGCATGCAAGTGATCATCTCCTTGAAGGTTCTATTTTTCCTTTAAGAAACACCATTCTATTGTTGCATGTATGGAAATGATTGTTGAAGGTCAATTCCCTCTTGAGTACAAAATTCTATTAGTGTTGAGTTCACATACTCCCCCCCATTATCTGTTTGAAGAACTTGATGGCTTTTCCTGACTACTTTTCTACTTGAGCCTTGAAGCTAAGAAATCTTTCAAACACTTCACTCTTATGAGCCATGGAGAATACCCAAGTAAAGTGAGAGTAATCATTAATGAAGGTAAGTGTATAGTGAGACTTTCCAAATGATGGCACTAGAAATGGGCCTACCACATCACTATGAACCAATTCAAGAACACATTGTGCTCTCCAAGACTTCCCCTTATCAAACATTTTTTCTAGATGTTTTCCAAGTGAGCGACTTGAACAAACACCTTCTAAAAATTGGACTTGAGGTAGACCATGAACCATGTTCTTACTGCTAAGTTGATGAAGATACCTATAGTTAAGATGTCCAAATCTCTCATGCCACAGTTTTCTTTTTGTATTTGAATGCATTAACAAGGCTTGTGCATTAGGTTTAGGCACAAAGGAAAATAAAGTGTAAAGCCTTGAATCATGATTAGCTTCACCTATTGCAACCATAGAGTCATCTTTGATGCTTTTCACTACCACTGGATCTAGAAGAAATTCAACCTTATTTCCACCTCCATAGTGAGTGATTTGGTAGATTGAAAGAAGGTTGGAGGTAAGATTAGGAACATATAGAACATCCTTGAACACTCCATTGTTCATCTCAACTTCACATTTTCCTTTGACCTCCACTTTAGTATCATCTCCTACAAAGATGCAAGGTACCTCTGAAGGTGTCATTGAAGAAAAATCTCTTTTTGAAGCACCCATGTAATGTGTGGCACCTGAGTCAATAATCCATTCTCCCTAACAAACAATGTTTGTGAGTAAAGCTTGCCCTTTGCCCTTAGAATTTGAAGATGAAGATCCTTTCTCCTTATAAGCATTAGGTGATGGAACATTGTGTTTCTTCATGATGTTCTTCAATTCATCAATCTACTTGTGATAACACTGATGTTAGTAATGACCCATCTTCTTACAATAGGCACACTTCTTCTTTTCCTGATTATTGTTCCCCTTTTTTTTGATATTAGGAGAAGACTTTCCTAGTTGATGATTTGGTGTTGATTTTTCTGTATCCCCTTTTTTTTTATCTTTCTACTTGTTCTTTTTTCCCTTTCCTTTGTTTGAAGTTTGACTAGCTGAATTCTTAGAACTCTCATTGTTAGCCACCAATGCCTTATACCTTGAAGACTTGAAAATACCCATTGTTATTAGCTTAGCTTGTTCATCCTCTAATTTTTGAGCATAATCATCAAAAGTGAGTTTTTGATAAGAAGACCCTAGAGTAGCCTTTGTGGTGTTGAAAGAAGACACAAATGTAGAGTATTCATATGACAACTTATTATGAATTAGATAAATCAACCTGTCATCTTTAATATGACTACCACAATTAGTAAGTTTTTTTCTCAACTCATTCACCTTAATGATAAAATCATGAATAGAATCAAAGCTCTTAGGATCTAGGGATATAAGCTCATCTTCAATCTTGTAGACATCCTCCTCAGATGTGGGTTTCTAAGAGCATCCCAAGTTTCCTTGGATGTATTATACTTCAAGATCTGATAGAGGATCTTGTCTTCAACCCGTAACCTAAGAATATTTAGGGCTTTCCTATCTACCAATTTCCAAGCATTGATATCACTTTGAGATACTTGATCACCTATTGGTTTAGGAAAAGAACCATTTATATATTGAGAAACTTCTTCATTCATCAATTCACACCATATTTTAACTAACCATGTGACATAGTTATGTGGTGTTAATTTTGGAATATTAAGGTTTCCCATGATGTAAGAAATGAAAGATAACAACAAATAAAGAGGAACAAAACACCAAGAGACACCCCCCCTTTCCACTCAATCAAAAAACTCCCCCAAAAGAATGATTTTGGCACTTTATACTTAGTGCAATTACAATAACCACTTGCCAATTTTGGCCTTAGTGGTCTTTTGATTTTTCTATTTACAACCTCCTCTAGGAGTTCAAATATGGTACTAAGAACTATAGCTTTGATGTACAATAATTATGAAGTTTGATCAAAGCAATACAATGCTAAAATGAACCTATTTCTAAATGTGGTATTTTTGTCCACCAAGCCTATAATCTAATTACAAATTTCAAAATTAGACAAAAAATTATTCACTATCAAAAAAATGGAACCTAAAAATGTGTACAAATGAGCCCATACGGAGCATTTGAAGTTGCCAAATGTAGGATTAGACAAGTACAATCACCAAATATAGAAATTTCTAACAAATCCATGCATTGAAACTAGAAAATAATAGCATCACTAAAAAATTCAAGAAATTCTAGCCAAAATAAAAAAATTACACTTGATTTGGAGTTTGGATGATTGAGATATGGCCTCCCAAAGTCGGACTATCAAATCAAAACTACATATGGTGAGGGGTCTGATCCACAAAACACTATGTTAAATTTGACATTCAAATGGCCATCGCAAAAGTGACATCTAGCCTACTGATGATGGTCAAATGACTATCAATTTTAAGATAGTCAAATGCTTATGTCAATAAAAAGGGCCTATTGGATGATGTGGTAGGCCGTACTGTATAGTTGGTGACTAGGCATATAAATTGTATAGAGGGGCCTACATAGCACTAACATGGATTAGCAAGCTAGTGGGATACATGGAAAATGTGTCATTATCATGGTAGATCCACATGTATTTGACTATGTGTGTTGACTTGGCCAAACAGATGGCCATGCAGGGATCAACATGGTGGAGGAGGCGTGGACTACCAAAAAAAGGGGTTGCCAAGAGTCAAAGGTCATCGAAGTTTTTGTTCAATGGCAAGAAGGATGTGGCACCATTGGGTGGAGGGCAGTCCTTTTTTGTCAATACATGGCAATAGCTTAGAATGCCATGTGATAGCTTCAACAAAAAAGAAGACCAATGCCAAAGATTGAACGTCACCGTCGCATGGAGTTTATGTAGCCAGTGGTGGGAGTTTAATCCCACATACTCGATGCAAGCTGTGTATTTGTGTTTAAAAATAATTTTCCACAGCATTGGAAGTGGCTTAGAAGGCTACTAAAATATGGTTTGAACCGCCGCTTTGCATGTAGTTGGCCAAAATTTGATTCATTGTACATGATGAACATTGGATTTGTTAGAATATGCCACTAGTTGCTGAGGAATATATAGAAATTTTAGAGGAATATTTCATAGGCACCAAGATTTGACCACCCAGTGTTCTGCAAAAAAAATTCTCCTCTACAGGCCTCCAAATTCAATTTTTTTTTTTCAAAAAAAAAATTTTAAAAATAATGCAGAGAAATTGTAGATGGAAATTAAAATTGCATAGCTGAAAAAATAAATTCACAGATCTAATAGATCATACCAAATTCTGCAAATTGGGCCTTCAGGTGCTAGTTTGCAAAAAAAATTGCCTCAATTTTGACTATGGCCTTGGGTAGGTAAATTTATAGTCAAAATTCATTGAATTGATGCTCCAGACACAATGGTGAGGTCTGCTTTGGGTCTAGACACTCCCAATGACTATGATACTCTAGATTTGAATTAGTGGTCCTCCAAGAGGTGAAGTAAAGATGGTTTCTAATGGCTATGAAATGAAGCTCCCTCAGCTCTGATAGCATGTGAGAGTTTTCCTTAGGGAAAAATGATGCCAAGGTCAAGAAGCTCAAGAATAAAGCACAATATGGACCAAATGATGTATGATCATGATAACAATATGAGAATGAATTGATGTACAAGTATACTAGAAGTGCCTATATATAAAGGCCTCTAGAATGTCTAGGAGTTATCAAAATGATAAGCCTCACAAGTAAGCACATGTCCACCAAGAGTGTATTATCCTCCATTGAGCACAGGAGTTAGTGCGATGAGGAGAGGATAAGCTTACATGGGTGTGTCATGTAAAATTATGTTGTAGACACTATGTGCTTAATTAAGAGTGTGAACAACTATTTTGTCTACATGACAACTCTGTTGATTATGAAAACTCTTGTGTTGTAGACACCATGTGCTAAAATAGAGTTGCTAACTCCTATGTTGTCTACAAGACAACTCATATGAGTACGCATACTCCTAGGTGTCTAACTAGTAAATAATAAAATAATGCATTTATCCTAAGTAAACTTAAGTAAAGTGTAAATAATAATTATTTACACTAGCACAATCAAGTATGATATAAAAGATTTAGGAGATCAATATGATATCTTGTAAGAGGGTGGAAGATATATATATTAAAACCAATGGTATTTGTAATGGTGCAAATTGGTGACCCAATAGTGAAAGGGTATGTCAAGGTAACAAATAAGTCACCATACATATTCTCACCTAGCATGACACATGGAAAGGTGACCCACTATGACTAGGCTATATTGTGAAATAAATAAATGTAAAGGCAATATGTAAGGATGGGCAGAACTATTGACAAGTAAAGATGTCACACAAAATGCATGCACACGAGCATCAATGTGTGTAGAAACATATTCAATGCAATTTTTTTTTTTAAAAATTCAAGAGTTATGTTCATAAATGTTTTCTTATTTAACTTGAATATAATTATGATATGTTAAATATTCCAAGGTATTTATATATTATTTTAATTCCTAGCATTAATAACACATTATGGTAGATATTTGATAGTGCAAGGAAATGATGAAAATTTATAATTTTGTTAAATATAAAGAGATTCATTATGGGAGTATGAGAGGTAAAAATTGAGTATTATGTTTTCTTATTTCCTTTGTTGAGAATATAAATTAAAGAGCTATTTTAAGATTATTTACTATATTGTTAGCAATAAACATGAGTTAAATTACTAACATTCAAATTATTGTTAACATTATTATTTATATTGATGGATTATAAGAGCTATGTGATTTGATCCTTTCCTCTGAGAATGTTACCATAGGAAGAAGGAGATTGAGATTCAGACGGAGCCTGACATTTTAGTAGAGGAAACCTTGAAAGAGAGCAATAAAATAGAAGATATGATTCAATCAAGCTTTGATGATCTTGATCATATTGATTGAGAGAGAGTAAACCATGTTGAGGTGGATTATTCAATGATTAATAAATTGTAGTAGTCAAGAGGATTGTGATTCATGAATATACCTCATGACTGTAATTTTAATGGGCCTACCCCATTGTGTACATCATGAGGAGGTGATGAATTCCAAATGATGCCACTTGTATTTGCAAAAGTTATTGTAAGGTGATGATCTTACAATAACTTGTATCATGATATTAAACAAATTGAGTATATGGAGAATGTCTTGTATCTCAATATTTTGGGAGGCTAATACTCAAGATATCAAATGTGATATCTAAACCATTTGAGTACTTGTTGAATATCAATGATATTCTTGGAAGTCAATACTCTTGATATCAGATGTGATATTGAAACCTTTTAAGTTCTTGGTGGATATCGAATGTTGATATTCTAGGAGACCAAGACTTGTAATATCAAAACTTATTTTAAGTATTTGGTGAATAAGATGTGTTGATATTATGGAAGACTAATACTCTAGAATCTAGATATCAAATGTGATATCAAAATTTTGAATATCTTATGATCAAATACATTCTTATATTGCATTGAGGTGATATATGATCAAGTGTTTATCCTTCCTAAACTAGGAGGAGCATTGATGAGTAGCAGTTTTAGTTGGTTAAAATTTTGTGCTATATAGTTTGAGTAAGTTTTGTACTTAAATCATGTGAATATGTATTTTGTGAGACCTAAAACTATGTGCTTAGATATCATTAATTTGACTATCTTTGAGTTGTTTTTATAAATACATATTAGAGATATCAGTAAGTTTGAATTTTGTGAGACTAAGAGCTTAAACATTAATTATAATGTCTTTGAGTTATTTGCATACTAATTGTTTCACCAACTAAGAGCTTAGATATCATTAAACTAAATATCTATGGGTAGAGTAAAATAGTGATAGACTATTATCCTTGATTATCAAATTGTATTTATCATTCTTGACTAATAGGGAGTGTTAAAGTTTTAGTTAATTGATATGTCTTTATCTAATATGTGTGTGTGTGTGTTTATTATATGAGATAAATTAATATAATAATATATAATTATGGTTATATTTATTATAATTATATAATAATGTTATGATAAATATGTTATAATATTAATTAACAAATAGACATGTCCCTTAAAGGGACATGTCTATTCATGGCTTATGCTTATTAATATGAGGAGAGTTGTCTTTAGAATAGACTTACCAAATACAATAGTAGTGCTTAGAAAAATTTTAGTGATCCTCCATGAAATTTCAACAGAGAGAAGCTGTAAGTATTGATTTTTATACACTTAACCTAGTTCACTTCAAGAAAGGTATAAACAAAACCCGTTTTGAACTATGGTCTGGTCATGCACCTAGTTTCAATTATTTTAAAATGTTTGGAAGCAAATGTTATATATTGAAAGATTCAAGGAATGGTAAACTTGATGTGAAAAGTGATAAAGTTATATTCTTAGTATATTCTACTATAATCAAGGAATACAAGTGTTTGAATACTAACACCAAAAAAATTATGTAAAGTGCAAATGTTAGATTTGATGAATTTGCAGCAAAGAATGAAGAAGAATGCATGAAGAAATCTAAAGATTACAGAAACTTTGTATACATATATGAAGGAGAAATAAGTACTTTACTTGAATAAGAGAAAGAGGCTGTTGAGCATTAACAAACATACACTCTTGAATTACAATAGAAGCTTTTCTAAGCATCATCAAGTTGTCAAACATCAGGCTACAAAAGTCAAGTCACATACAAAGGAGACCAAACATCAGACTAAGGAATTTTATTTATAGTATGAAATACCTCAAGAAGATCAAAAATTTGGACCAAGTGAACTACAAGAAAGAGAAAGAAGATTGAAATCCATTTTAGAAAAATATGTGAGAAGACACAATACACCTAATAAAATCATTAGAGACAAAGATTTAGGAGTCTGAAAAGAAACAAGTTGAGGAATGATACATGTCCAATATGTGAGTTTGAGCCAAGAATAGCTAGAGATGCATTGGAGAATGAAGATTAGATTAGATCAATGAATGAGGAGATTGATCATATAGAGAAGAAAAAATTATGGACATTGGTACCAAGGCCAAAGGATAAGAATGTGATTGAAACCAAGTGGGTATTCAAAAACAAGTTGAATGAGGAATGTGAAGTCACAAGGAACAAATCAAGATTCATTTGCAAGTGATATACACAAGAGGAAGGAATTGGCTATGGAGAGACATTTTCTCCAATTGGAAGGTTGGAAGGAGTAAGACCATTACTTGCATATGCTGCTTACCAAGGAATTAAGATATATCTAATGGATGTCAAATATGAATTTTTGAATGGAATCTTGGAAGAAGTCTACAATGAAAAACTTGGAAGATTTTTTGAACCTAGCAAGAAGAACATGGTATGTAAGTTTCACTAAGCATTGTATATTTTGAAACAAGCTCCTAGAGCATGGTATGAAAGATTGCATGCATATTTGGTGAGAATTGGTTTTGAAATAAATAATGACAATAGAAATTTGTATTTAAAAAGTGAACCTTAGCGAAAAACATTTTGTAAGCTGAAATATTTTTTGATGATATCATATTTGAAGGACAAGATTTAATGTGCAAATCATTTTCTAATGAGATGAAGAAATAATTTGAGATGTCAATGTTTTGAGAGATAAAATTCTTTGTTAGTTTGCAAGCATATTAAATGATAGGAGGTATATACATTACACAATAAAAATATATCAAGGATATATTGAAATTTTTTGGAATAGAAGATTCAAAACTAGTTGGAACACCTATGACTACTGCATATAAACTTTCAAAGAATGGTGATTCTGGTGAAGTTAGACATTGTATAGGTCAATGATAAGAAAATTTAAATATGTTTTTCATAGTAGATGTGACATTGCATTATTTATTAGAATTGTTAGAATATTTTTTGCTAATCCTAAAGAGAATCACCTAATTGATGTAAAAAGGCTATTGGGATATCTAAAAGGAACAAAATATTATGGTTTATGGTTTAAGAAGAATGACAAGTTTGAGTTGAAAGTTTGTATAATTGTTGATTGGGTGGGAAACATTGATCATAGAAAGAGTGAAAGTGGTAGAGATTTATTCTTAGGCTAGAAATTGATTTCTTGGACAAGTAAGAAGAAAAATTGTATCTTAAAATCCACAACAACACTAAATAAGTTACAACAGTAGTTAATTTCTCAAACATAGTGTGGATCAAGCAATTGTTGAAAGGTATGAAGGAAGAGATTATTGAACCTATAGTGATATACTTTTATAAAATGAGTACTATAAACATATCCAAAAAGCTTTTGATGCATACAATGATAAATCACATTACAATCAAGTATCGTTATTTAAGGAAATTAGTGCAAGACAAAGAAGTAATACTAGAATATGTGAATACAAAGGAACAAACAACTAATATATTCACTAAGGAGTTACCCAAGGATTAATATGTGTATCTAAGAGGTAAGTTAGGGGTCATTATCCTATCTAAAGAAAACTAAGAAGGGATGCAACAATGCATCAATCGTTATGATCAGAATATCTTATAGATTGATGCAGGAGGTAACACATTAGGAGCTACCTAAAGATGTGAAAATAAGGTCAAAGTATGAGTTGATAAAGTTTCAAGTAGGAAAATAATGATAAAATCAAGGACAAAGATAAATAAAGATGAAAGAGGGATATATAATTCAAATATTAGTTAGTACAGAGGATGATGTATTTGGCATTGTTGTCAAAGAGAGAGATGCCTACCAAGTTACCATCCTATATTTAAAGATGTTGATGTAACACTAGTCTTTCTCCTACCCCAACTTCCCTTGGGGTCACCTTAGGTCTTTCTCCTGACCTAATAGGGATTCTTGCTACCCCCACTCTCCTTAGGATCCTATATATGAGGTCCAACTACCTTCAACTAGTAAAAACCAATTAGATAGAACAACATCTGCTCACACTACTTCCTAGGATTATATTAGCCCTCATTGCTTCCTCTACACCAACTCTAAAATATATCCCAACATGTATAACTACCATCTCATAAAAATATGTTAACATCTAGGAAGGAACTAGTTTTCTTTCCAAGGCTTCCAACCACATTTTACATTGAAATCCTAATTGAGTTCGTAATTTGGCCTCCCTTTGAGGAAAATATTGGATAACTTGGAAAAGTAATTAAAAGGGGGAAAACTAAGCTTTGATCCAAATATCATTTTTAGGGATCTAAAGGATTCTTGAGGTCTTCGGCTTCCAAATAATCAGTATAGTATGACCTACAACTATGCTTAAAAATTAAGGTTTTAGGACATGTAAATCTTGTTTGAAAAGATGTGTCTTTTCCTCTCCAAGGAATTTTCACCATTACCTCCCATTATATTTGGGACTTCACAACTCATGTTTTTACCACTCTCCAAGCTTTGGTTGAAGTTATAAAAGCCTTCAATCCCTCCTAACACCTCTGCAACACACTACGATCCCTAGCCATGCAACTTTGGCTCACCTAGGGCATCACCTTAAAAATTCCTTCCTTTTTTTATAGAGCCCCTCCTCCACTGTACAATATGTACATGGAGTCATATCCCTAATCCCAAAATCCCATATAGATTCTATGGTGTAGTGAGGATCTATGACCCCATCTTTACTAGTCGCCTGGTACAAGACAATCGACTGATAAGAAACAAAATAATTTAACATCTAACTATAAACCTAAAAAATTGAAATCTAACACTACACAAAAATACTTCCAAATATCATAGTCCTAATTTCAATCCATTAAAATGCCAAAATGTTTAGAAAACAAGAACTGAGACTATTATTACTGTTAATCAGTATATATATATGTAGTGCCTGCCCCTAAGTCGCATTTCTGTCATCATTGCCAAACTCTTTTAGGCCAATTTATGTTTGATGATTAGTATTATTATTTTAGATATTATCAGATGTTTTTTTACACTCAATTTATTATATGATGAGATTACTTGGTACTCTATATTTCATGCATGTATGATGATTATTCAATGTTTTCAGTTATCGATGATGATTAGTTAGATGGTTTATTATCACACGTGCTTTCTTATGGATACTTACCCCATACTGCATGTGTATGGTGTGCGTGTTTGTTTTATTTATGTATGGTGTTTCTGATGTGGTTAAGGAAGGGAGTTGTAGTCACCTGCTAGTCGGGATCTACACGATGCACCACTTCCTGCCATTTTCTGTTTAGCTTAGAATATTGTGTTTGTACATGCATGGATTTTATGCAGGTTGCAGGTACCGGGTATCGACTTCCCTAAATTGCCAGGATGAGCATACCCTATCGCACTGTCTCAATGGTAAGAGAGGGGAGATAAACTCTTAAGTCCAAATCCTAAACCCTTTAGCCAATTGTCCTAATTGATAATTAGGACAAGTATCTAAGTTAAGTACCCTCCGAATGCATCAAATGATGTAATTTCGTGATTATAACCCTTTTTGTTTTGATTTAGTATATGCTTTTCTATGTAGGGTTTTCGTATGTAGTTATAAGAGTCCTTGATGTGTTTTCTATTAATTAAGTCTAATTAAAAAGATTAATTAATGATTTAATTTAATAGAGAATTATTATGATATCTTTAATATTTAATTAATTGAGAAATTAATTAAATAAAAGAATTAAATTTGGAGATTAAAGTTCAAAGATAAATTTAGAACAGGATAATATTTATTTAATTTAATAATAATATATTTGGAGTTCATTTTTAAATAAATGCTAAATATTATTGTTATTTAAATTAATTAAATATGTTATCAATTAAGTTCTAAAATAAATTAAAAGTTGAAAGATATTAAATTATTAAGAATTCTAGATCGCATGATCTAAGCATGAGTTTAAATATGAGAATTAAATTAAAAGATTAAATTATAGAAATTAATAATGTTATTTTAATTTCTTAAAAGTGCACATAAGATTAAAGTAATAAATTAATTTAAAATAGAAGTCAAGTGGAATATTAAATAAAGTTATTTAATAATTCAACTTAATGTGCATGAAAGTTGAATGCAAAATAAAATAAAAGATAATAAAGGTTAATTTGGAGTTAACTCAGTTGTGCAAAGAGTCTTCTCGGGTGAACGCACAATTAGTGCCCCGATTTGAGGAGAAAATTGCTTATCACAACTTTGGGGGTTCATTCTTGAGGGAGACAAATTGGGACACGTATTTGGACGGGAATTTTTGGGAGACTACTTTTGGAAGCAAATTTCAGAAGGCTGATACCAAGAAATTTTTCCAGAAGAAGGTTATTGAGATGAGCGAATTCTCTTACAGTTCCTGGAGATTGCATAATAGCATCAGGATCAGGTAGGGTCTTATGTTATTGATTATCGATTTATTATGCAATTATCCTTTCCTGTCTTCTTCGTGTCTGGGGTTTG
Source organism: Cupressus sempervirens (assembly GCA_028749045.1). Lineage (NCBI taxonomy): Eukaryota > Viridiplantae > Streptophyta > Pinopsida > Cupressales > Cupressaceae > Cupressus > Cupressus sempervirens. Next base: position 164,993,835 of record CM053791.1, on the reverse strand, counting down.
TAAATCGGATTTCTCTGTGATGAAAGTTTTAACCTTTCAATATTGTGAATTCATTAATTGTTAGTCAATAATTTCTGTATTCATGGAGACTGGAAGAGTTATTAGAACTCTTGTTTTCTAGATTAAGAAATTAAGATTTGAGTAAGGGTTTTGAATGTAAAATTGAAGGTTCTAAGTTTTAAAAAAAAATATATATATATATATATATATATATATATATATATATATATATATATATATATATATATATTATATATATTTTCCTTGGAGGATATTGTCTTAATGAAAATTAAATAAAACTAAATTTAAAATAAACATTATTTATTTTATATATATATATATTTATTGTTTTAATAAAATTAAATAAATCTAATTTAAAATAAAATTAATTTAATTATACTTTTATTAAAATCAAAATTGGAGATTTGTTTTAAATTTTTTTTTTTTTAAAATAAAAAAATTAAAAAAAATATATATATATATATATTTGGGGTGGGGCAGGGCCACCACTTCCCACGCCCCACACTCTTTCCCACGCTGCCACAACAGGTGGTACTGCTGCCTGCGGCAGCAGTAACACCTGCGGCCGCAGGTGGACAACAGGCCGGCGGGCCTTTAAAAATGCCATTGTTTTAAAAAAAAAAAGTATTACGATTTAAATTTTTATAAATCGTTTTTAAAAAAAAAAAATGTTTTAAATAGAATTACTTTATTTAATATTGTTATTAGATAATTTAAAATTATATTGAAATTTTATTATTATTTATTAATAATTTTATAAATAAATAGATTATTAATAAATATAATATGATTCTTTATGTATCATTAATTAATCTTAGTTATAGTTTGACTTAATTAAGATTAATTAAATTGAATATTTGTGTAAGCAAGTTTAATATTATAACATCGATTTTAATGGAAGCTCAGATTATTATAATCAACAAGGATTATTAATAATTGAATTATTACCTTAGATTGTTTTAGGACTTTGACTTAAAATCAATTAAGGGTAATTAGGTGTTTCATTTGGAGTTAGGAACGGGTTAATTTGTAAAGGTGAACTATGGGTTCTATCTATTTAAAACATACGTTCAACTGGAAATGGAAACCTCACATTTACTCAATAGTATATTATCAATCAAATTGAACTATAAAACTTTTTACTTGAAAATAAACACTGAAAACTGAAACCTTATTGTTTAACTCAATTGTATATTTCAAATCAAAACCAATTGTGAGACTATGATGTTTTCTATATATTGTTTATGTTTGAGTGTTATGGGGTTGGTTTAGCGTTGACCAGTTTAGGTTGTCCCCAGAGGCTTGGGGTTGTGAATGTGATGTTATGATGATTTGTTCTCGATCTTTTCAAACCAACTAAGGTAATGTGATAGTATGCTCTATGATGGATGTATTTACTGTTTGTTATTGCTTTCCAGTTTTCTTGTGTGAACCTGAGGTGTATGTATTTGAGATACCTAACTTAACCATTTTCGAGTCTCGATCAGTTATATTTGATAACCATTTTTGAGTCTTGATCAGTTATACTTGGATTGCTTTTCGGTCGCTTGAGAGGACTGAAGTGGTGGTTATGTTCTTGATAATGTCATGTTTTGACTTGACCATTTTGGAGTCTTCGATCAGTATTGTAATTTACTATTGGGATACTTTCTGGTTGCTCATTAGAGAACCATTGGATTTTGTGCCTTCAGTTGCTAATAGAGAACTGCCATGGTCATATGATTATTATTTGGTGCTTATCTGTTGCTCATGAAGAACTGATGTAGTTTTGTGGCTTATCTTTTATGATGTTTTCAGTTGCTTGTATAGGACTGAGGTGGTTTTATTATGATTCTTTGATTTATGATTTCATGAGCCTAGGGTAGGTTATCTATGTGTAGTGTCGGGAAGTGGCTTGCAATGGGGATCAGGGCCCTAAGAGGCTGCCTGGAGTAACCCATTGTAAGTTGTTTTAATAAGTGAAAAAATTTACACTAAATAAGGTAAAATGAACCTAATAAGATAATTGTATGTTCTCTCCCATGCCTTGAGTGCTAGTACAGACTAGGATGGGGTAGAGAGAACGCTTGGTTACAACCTTGCATTCCATAGTATGCCTCGTCAGTACGAGAGGATACTAGTGGCCGCAGGGATCAGTAGGGACTCGAGATTCCTAAGGGATTGCTCGGGTAACTTCTACGTGACTTTTGCGATGACACTTTCCCGCTTGCATATTAGGTTTCCTACGTGTCTTGTGGTACCTCTGGGTTTAGATGTCGATCTTTTTAGGAACCCTTGAGTTAGCATACTTATAGGATTTCCTGGACTTAGAGAGTATTTATGATTATAGGTTTTGTTATCCTATTTGGGACTTGAGACTATCTCCTCAGCGCGGTGGGAGTGGACCATTTAGGTTCCACGTGGTCAGGTGGTAGTGCTTTTACTCTTACCATTGAGATCCGTTTCGTGGTCACCATGGCTGGAGTTTTCTTGGTTGGCATTTATTTTCACTATGTTCTTGGATTATTATGATGGATGGTTAGATTTTATGATAGATGTTTTATCATTATGGATGTATGGACGTATCAAGTATGGTGAATAGTTTTGTATATATCTTTACGGTACTTTGTATCATGGATTCGTGGAGGTTGATGTATTTCTATTTTTACATATGTATATTCTTTTAAGCCTTTCATACCCTGTGACTTGTATAGTGGATGATTGAGCATTTCGAATTAATTTGCCAAGAGGCATTCGGATCAAATGTATATTATGGACATGGGACTTTCTGATTATTCTTTCATATGTATGTGGTAATTTTTAGACTTAGAATTAATTAAATTTAAATGTGACTCAACGTCTTGGGATCTTTAAGAAATGTAACTTGCGATGTATGGTTGTCGATGATTACATGTTATATCTTCCGCTACTATGTGTTTGATGTGTATGTTATACTTTCTTACTTTAAAAAAAAAATGTTTAGCAAACTTAGTGAAACTTTAGGTTAATTCTTTTGGATCCCTTGGTGGGGCGTTACAATATACACCTTTTCTCTTAAGCCAACCCCATCAATAGGTCAAGTATGAGCTTAAATAGTTCACCAAGATCTAACACCAATAGTTTTAGATAGTTATGAAAGCCAAAGAACTAATTTTATCCTAAGAAAAAATATGTTGTCATTGTTGTTAATGGCAACATTGAAAACTTTTCAACAACTTTTACAACTTTTGAATTTAACATTCAAACTTGATCCTAAGCCCACTAAATTTCACCAAAAGCCTAGATAAGGTGTTACAACATTGAAAAATGACCTCAAGTCCTTTTATTGGTCAACATATCACCAAAAAAATCACAAAAATACCCTATTTGACCTAATAAGGGGATACTTACAACTAAGGGCAACTAAGGCCTAATAAAGCTTTGACCTAAGCTAACACACCTCAACTTAGAACCAAGCTAGTCCCTTTATTACTCTAGTGGTGTGACTAGTACTAGTACAAGCCAAAACAACTTAGGGACCCTACATCTTCCCTGAGCCCTACCTAGGTGCCCCTGCACCATACTCCCCTACAAAGAAAAACTATGTCACTCATGTGGACAATAGGTTTGTAGAGATGCCCACTTGTTGAAGTCTTCCTCAGTAAAAAGTGGCCTCTAAATCTGGCTTGTGTCTCCACTTTATGAGGTGTTCCATGTACACCTTATACTTGGTGGCCTTCTTGACTCTAGAATCCAACACCTTTTTAGCTTCCAACTTGATTGGTGAAGGCACCACTATAGGTTCTAGATCAGTACTAAGTCCCTAACTATTGTGAGCAATCTTAGGAAATGGACCTTTGAATTGAACCAAGTATTGCACATTGAAAACAAGAGAAATACCCAAATCTAATGGAAAATCAACCTTATAGGCATTAGCTCCATATTTTGCTATGATTTTACATGGTTCCACTCTCTTTATCTAGTAGTTTGGTTAACACACCCATCTATAATCTTGATTTGTTCAAGTGCACCATGACATAATCTCTTATAGAATACTGAATGCCTCTTCTCTTCTCATCTACCTTGGCTTTCAAGTTTTATGTGCTATCTTGGATAGTCTTGTTCAGATTCTTTTGGATTTCCTTCATGGTTTGAGTGAAGTTCTCAACATTTCCACTCCTATATTCCATGCCTCCAAGATCCCTCAACTCAAACACACCCCTTGGATGCATCCCATACACAATTTCAAATGGGCTTCTTCTTGTGGTTTTGTTCTTACTATCATTATAAGAATATTTTTCTTAAGGAATGATAACATCCCATGTTTGGCCATAGTCCTTAGTTAGGCATCTCAATAGATTACCTAATATCTATTGTAGGCTAAACCAAATAAAAGGTTTGTACCATGTCTGCTCCACAAAGTCTTCTAAAAATGACTCATGAACTTCACATCTCTATTTGACATAATACTCAATGGAATACCATGAATCCTCACAACCTCTTTAAAAAACAAGTGTGCAATGTGGCTAGCATTGTTGGTGGTCTTGCATGGTATGAAATGTCCCATTTTGTTAAATCTATCAACCACTACATAAATATTGTCATATCCCATCTTTATTTTGGGTAGACCTACTATGAAGTCCATTCTTACACATTTTCATGGCATATTTGGGATTGGTAAGGGCTGATATAAACCTGGATTACTCATTCCACCCTTGGCTTTCATACAGACCATGCACTACTCAACATACCTAGTTATAGCCCTAACTAGTTTTGGCCAATAGTAGAATCTTTTGACTAACTCTAGAGTTTTTTTCACACCAAAGTGACTACTTAAACTCCCATTGTTCTTTTACTAAATAAGGTTCTCCCTCATTGGTCCTTTTGGAACACATAATTGGTTACCCTTAAATAGTTACCCATTCTGCAAGGTTAATTTAGAGAACTTCCTATGGAAATGATTCACAAAATTAGAACATACGTTATATACTTCTGCAAAGACTTCATCCTCCTTGTAGAGATTCTTGAAACTCTCTATCCCGGTGCTTTGTAACTGAACCTCATAGATAGTTAACAATCTCTTGCTCAATGTAGTTGTTGCCTTGTTCATCTACCCTTTCTTATGCTTGATTGTGAAAGTGAATGCTTGTAAGTATTCCATCCATTTCAAATGCCTATTACTCAATTTTTCTTGGGTCTTAATATAACTTAGGGCTTTATTATCAATAATTATACAAAAAATTCCTTTGAAAACAAATAATGTCTCAATTTACTAAGAGATAGAACTAAGGCATGCAATTCTAGGTCATAACAGGAATATTTCTTCTTGGATTCATTCAATTTTTCATTGAAGAATGATATTAGCCTACCTTCTTGACTCAACACTCCCCCTATTTCCAAGCCACTTAAGTCACATTCTATGGTGAAGAGCTTCTAAAAACTAGTTAGTTGTAAGACATATTGGATAGCTACTTGTTTCTTCAACAACTCAAAGGATTTATCTTCTTCCAAAGTCCACTTGAACTTAGATTTGACCCCACCCTTAATGGTATCTAACAAAGGTGCACATATAACACTAAAATTCCAAATGAATTTTCTATAAAACTGGGCTAAACCATGAAAACTTCTTACCTCAGTAGATGTGGTAGGTGGTGTCTAGTTGAGAATAGTTGCAACCTTCTCTTGATCCATCTTCAAGGACCCCTTTGACACCACAAAACCAAAATACACAAGCCCTTGTTTGAAAAAGTCACACTTCTCAAGGTTAATAGCAAGCTTTTTCTCATGTAACCTCTACAATACAACTTCAACATGTGTGATGTGCTCCTCCTTGGTTTTTTTGAGTATCAGTATATCATCTAGATATACAACCACAAAATTTCCAATAAAGTCCTTAAGCACTTCATTCATGAGCTTCATGAATGTGCTAGGAGGATTTGAGAGGCTAGATGGTATCACAAGCCACTCATATAACCCATGTTTTGTCTTGAATGTTGTTTTCCACTCATCTCCTTCCTTAATCTAGATTTGGTGATATCCACTTTTCAAATCCAAATTTGTGAAGTGTATTCCCCTCCCAGACAATCCATTAGATCCTAAATCCTAGGTATGGGAAATCTATACCTGATTATGATCCTATTTATAGCCCTTGAATCTATGAAAAGTCTCCACTTTCCTCCCTTCTTGGCTGCTAGTACAATAGGGAATGCACACATGGACTTATACTCTTCTTGATCGGACCTTGATCTACGAGTTCTTGTACTTGCCTTTCTACTTCCAAGTTTTGGTTAGGAGTGATCTTATATGCTACTTTGTTTGGTAAGGATGCACTAGGAACATAGTTAATTTGATGGCTTATCACCCTTCTAGGAGGTAAGGTGGCAATGGCTCCATCACTTACAATCTCCTTGTACTTTTCAAGAAATTCTTGTATCTCTACAAGCAATGGTTCTTTGACTATCTTTTCTTCTCATTTGTAATTTATTACAACTATAAATCTTTGGCTCTCATCATCCTTAATATCATTAACAAAATCCTTTCCACTACATAGAAACACACCAGGAATATTGGACTATGGTACGTCTCCTTCAAACAGAGGTTGGATCTTGAAATTTTTGCCTCCCTTCTTAAATGATATGGAGGTTTCCTTTCCATCATACACTGCCTTTCTATCAAACTTCTAGAGTCTACCCAACAATATATGGCAAGCATCCATGGGTAAGATGACACATAACAACCTATCCTTATACCCTACTATGGAGAACTCAACCCAAGTCTATTCATTCACCAAAATACTTTGATCCATGTTGAGCCAAATTATGTTATATTGGCTCACATGGGGTATCTAGTTCAATTTGATCTTTTTGAATGCCTCCTCTGGTAATATATTGTTAGTAGATCTAGAGTACAATACTACCTTATAGACTTTCCCAAATATCTTGCATATGATCCTAAACAAAGCTCTCCTATGTTTAGGTTCATCTTGAGCTAGTTTCTTGATCAATATCCTCCTAAACATGAGATTGTCATGTTTTTCTAACTCTATGTGATCCATTTTAGGTTCTTTGCCACTAGAGTTACCCTCTTAAGAATATTCTACTTTCTTGTCATGGTTGGAAAAGAAGGCTTATTAGGGCACCTATATGCTGGATGCCCTAGTTGACCGTAGTTGTAGCATTTCATGCTAACAAACTAGGAATTACTTCTTCTTGATCCTCTACCTCTATTATAGCCTCCTTGGTTACCCCTTCCTCTACTATACCCCCCTCGTGGAGTGTTTTTAGTACTTTGTTTAGTGAGTTTGGTCTCACTTTGATTCCTCTATTCATTACCTTGGCCTTGATATCCTCCTCTTTGTCCCCTATGATTTCTTGCCTTGTGTCTATCCTTGAAGTTAGAGTCCCCCTTCCTTATGTTCTTTTCTTCCACCTTTAGGGCTAGTTGATGGCATCTCTAAATAGTAGTAGGTGTCCACAAGCTTAGCTCTTCTTGAAACTAGCATCAATATCCATCTTCCCACTAAATAGTGGAATACCTTCCAAGTCCTTCCCTCCTATGGATTTTATGGCCTTCAAGAAAGGATCTTCATTCAAGATAGTGTCTAATTCATGGATAAGATATTCCTCTACTATCTCCTTACTCCTATCTCTCTACCCCTTGGCCAATAAATGGAACCTTCTCCCTTCACAAATATCATCCACCTTTCATGCAAAGTTATCATGCTATTTTGAGAGCCTAAAAATTGCCAAAATACCATCATAATGCTGAAATCCCTCCATAATTCCATTGTTTGAAACCCTCATCCATACACACATTTGGTGAAATCCCCCATCCTGTGGAAGCTTGAGCATAATGCAAGCATACATCCCTTCCTATTAGGGACATAGCTTCATCATCATGAGAAGCTCTTGAGGAGTTTACCATTCTTGGTCTACTTTCCTCTATATTGTCTTATTGGGTCCTATCTTTAAGTGTTAGCTTTGTTTAGTATTGAGAATGCTTTAATAGATTAGTATTCAATTTGCACTACTAGATATTAGGTGATACAGGGTTAACTTGTGGCTGTAAGGTTTTGGTTTCAAAAAATTCTACCCATGAAATAGGGAAAGAGTCCCTAAGAGATCTTTCCACTAAAATTTTAAAAAGGGCATGATGGGAAATATAATTTGGCTTTCCTTTTTGGGTTTTCTTAGCACTGATACATAACATAGTGTAAAGAAAGTTGGGAATATTGACTTGCATAATATGCCTTATGCAGCTAAGCAATTTAAAATGATGTGCATGTAAATTTGAGAACCTACCTTCACAGGTTAAATATATGATAATGTGGGTTGCTAGGTCTAGATATGGAGGTGGAAAATAAAGTCTCTTGCATCCTTTTTTTGTAATGTCTAGCTGAGGGTCACCTTGTTGAGTAAACTGCACCCTTGCAGATCTAGCATCATGCTCATTAGGATAATGTTCCCCAATTGCTATTAAGCCGGTGACCTCTACTATTCTTTTCTTGGTAGTAACCACTCTTAATCCCCAAACTAAGGCTTATCCTTCATCAAATATTGTCATGAACTCCATTGCCACTTCCTTGCTGAATTCTATTAATTATAAGAAATAACCAAGTCATCTACAAGCATGGAATTGCCGCATTGCTTCAATATCTGTGAGTAAAATATTATGCATGACTGAATTGTACCTCTTTAACTATACTCCCATCCTTAAAATATCTGAATTCTACTCTTTCTACTATGATAGTTCTTATCCCTCTTACCTCTGCAAATTTTCTTTTCCCTAAGCTTCAAAACTAATTTGTAAAAAATGCCATAAAAATATCATATTTCATTACCACTTCTCATCATCAAGAACCCTTCATTTTTGACATGTAGAATAATGATGCATTAATGGTGGAGTACATTGAGGCTTTAACTACAAATTTTTTTGTAATAGCTCTCAGTCCTTTCAATCATGCCAAGTACAAGAGATCTTTTCCCAAAAATTGCAATAAAAGGTACAACAGATACAGAGAGATTTTAAAAACTAATGAAATGAAAACTATTAGATTGCCACCAAAGTACATTCTTTGATGTATACATGAATAGGATATCATGGATGTCATATTTGGAAATTACTACACTTTCCCAACCCCCCACTAAAATTTGACAAGTGTCCTCACTTAAAAAATTTTGGTATGGAAGGGGAAACTAGTTTAAGGCTTATATGATATATATAATGCAATATTAGATATAAATTTCAAAACCTATATTTTAAAAATGAATAAAGAGTAAAAGAAATCGTTGTATCTAAAAATTTGAAATTGTAAATCCACATGTAAGTCAATGAGGTGGCAAAGGCTGATGATCGTAGAAATTGCTAACAGTTTTGTTTATTGAAAGCAAGAAAAATAGAGTGTGGGTGACATGGATTGTGGATGGATGATAGATAAAGAAATGAGATGGGTTGATATGAAGAAAAAGGAAAGTGAATGGAAGAATGGGGCCTCATACTTAAATGAGGTTTTATTATGAAAATTCCTAAAATTCTATCATTATATGGCTGCAAGAAGAAGATTTTCATCTTTTACTGTAGGAACGTATTGTGTTCAGAAGAGTTGGACCACTTGTTGGTTGAAATTTCTATAGGAACTAAAATTTAGTCTATGGTTTATGATAGAGACACAACTTGTGGCCATTTACAAGTAACTTAAACTAAACAGGATTAGTGGTTGTGAGTTGCACTGCCCCATCAAATACATGCTAAATTTCATAAGGCCCTAACCATCGAGTGTACAATTTCCATGCATTCTCTTTGTAATGAGAATCATGTAGAAAGGCCCAATTTCCCACTTGAAATCTGTTATTCTTGATATGTGCATCATGCCACTATTTTTGTTGTTGTTGAATAATTTTTGTTCTTTCTAGAGCTCTCTTTTATATTTCATCTAGCAAATTTAAATGGAGGAGTCTCTCTTATTATGCTGTAGGAAGATTGATGTTCAACTCTAAAGTAGTACACAGTGTCTTCTATTGGAATTCAATGGGCAACATTACTACTTTACCATAGACAAGCTCAAATAGAGTGAATCTAGTTGTTGTCTTCCATGTGGTCCAGTATGCCCAAACAACTTTAGTTAGTTTACTTGTCCAGTCCTTCTTGTGTATGTGTACTATTTTTGTCAGAATGGCTTCAAGTTTTCTATTGGTAACCTCTACTAGTCCATTTTCTTGAGGGTGATAAGGACTAGATTAATGATGCCTTATGTTGTACTCCTTCATAACCTCACTGATCAAGTTTGATGTAGATTGAGCGCCTTGATCTGTGACAAGTTCTCTAGGCACTCCATAGTAGGTGAATATTTCTTCATAGAGGAACTTAGCTACTTTCTCATCTCTGGCACTTTTCATTGCTCTAACTTCCACCCATTTAGTGACATAATATGTACATACTAGGATGTAAGATTTGCCACTTGATGGTGGATCAATTGGGCCTATGAAGTCCATTCCCCACTTATCAAATGGTGTGACTACAACCTATGGAGTGAGTGGCATCTCATTAGTTTTGGTTGGTCAACCCATCCTTTGCCATTGGTCATACTTAGATGTATATGTCATTGCATCCTTATGTAGAGTTGGCCAATAATATTCTATTGTAAGTATCTTTAGTGCTGTTCTTTTCTATGCAAAATGACCTCCACATGTTTCATCACAACAAGCATGGAGTATATCATATATCTCATCTTCCCTAACATACCTCCTCATAAGTTGGTCTGGTCCTACATAGAATAGGTTGTTATCTATCCAAGAATATTGAAAAATTTTCTCTGCTGGTCTTCTCTTTTCTTTATAAGAGAAGTGTGGGGGCAATCTATTTGTAGCAAGATAATTTGCAATGTCTACATACCATGGTGTATGGGTTACTATATGGAACAAGTGCTCATCTAGAAATGTCTCTTCAATTAGAGTTGGATCTTCATGAGAAATGGTCGATCTAGATAAATAATCTGCAATTATATTGGATTTTCCCAGCTTATCAATGATAGTAATGTGAAATTCTTGTAATAGTAAGATCCATCTTGCTAATCTACTAGTTACAACTGGTTTGTTCATTAAATACCTTATAGCTGAGTGATCAATATGAACAAAAAATGGATATCTAGTCACATAATGCCTGAATTTTTTTACTGCATATACTACAACTAATAGTTCTTTTTCCATTACTATGTAATTTAGCTTAGGTACATGAAGAGTTTTACTAATATAGTATATGGCATTCTCAAGATTGATAGGTTTTTGTCCTAATACAGCTCCTGCAACATAGTCTGATGCATTTGTATGAATATGAAATGGAATTGACCAATTTGGTCCTTGTAAAACTTGTGTTGTGGTGAGAAGTTTCTTAAGCTGTAGGAAGGCTTCATTGCATTCAGGTATCCAAATGAATTCAACTTCCTTAGTCAGCAAGATATACAAAGGACTAGCTATTTTGCTGAAATCTTTTATGAAATACCTATAATAGCTAGCATGACCTAAAAAAGATCTTACATCTTTTGGTTTTGTAGGTATGGGAAATATTAGAATTACCTCTATCTTAGCTGGATCCACTTGTATTCCTACAACTGATATGAAATGACCAAGTACCACACCTTCCTGCATGAGCATAAAACAATTTTCACTATTAAGTGCTAGATTATGTTCTTTACATCAGATAAGAACCTTTTCAAGATTCATCATGGCTTCTTCAAAGGTGACTCCAAATTTTATTAAATTGTCCATATATATTTCCATACAATCATGTGATATATCAGCAAAAATGTTGATGATAGCTTGTTGATATGTTGCAGGAGCATTACATAGGCCAAATGGAAAAATAGAATATGAAAAAGTACACCATGGGCATGTAAATATGGTTTTGTCTTGGTAGTTAGGATTAATACTTATTTGATTATAACCACTGTACCCATCTATAAAAAAGAAATACTTCTTTCCAGCTAGAGTATCTAAAACTTGATCTATGAATGGTAAAGGAAAGTGATCCTTTTTGGTTGCCTTGTTCAATTCTCTATAATCTACACAAACCTACCATTTCCCTCCCTTTTTAGGCGCTATGACTAGGGGTGACACCCATCTACTATTAGATATAGGATAAATAAAACCAGAATCAAGCAATTTTTGCAATTCAGTTTTAACTATTTCTCTAAGGGATAGATTAATCCTTCTCTAGGGTTGATGGAGTGGTAGGCACCCTTCATTGATTTATATTCTATGAGTACATAATGTAGGACTCAATCCTTTCATATCCCCATAGTCCCATGCAAAAGCCTTTTCATGTTTTTGAAGTAGCTCCATTAATTGGTTCATCTCCATGGAAGATAATTTAGGATTGACATGAAGTTTATGACCTTTTGACAGCTCAATAGTAGTGGTAGACTCTATCATAGTAGCTTCAAAGATTGGACTTGTATCTAATTCACATGGTAAGAGTTGATGAATAATGTTTAGTTCTTTGAGTAAAACACAATTCTCATCACATTCCTTATATGTGGTTAACTCTAACACGGAACTGTCAGATACATCTTTTTCTACCACACAAGTATTAGTAAGGATACTCTAAATTACTAAATCATCTTCCTTTGGCTTTAGGAAATATTATCTATGTAAGATCATAATTTGTGCTATAGATTTTAACTCTTCTTCTTCATCCCCTAGATCTGGCCAGACAGATGTGATTAAATCTAGTTTTGGTTGGACTAGAGGATACAAATCAAATTTATTTGTTGCTTGATCATTAGATACAGTCATATTCCCTGATCTACAACTTATATTTTCATTAGTTGTAGCTAACCATCATCATCCTAGGATGACAGGGTAATTAGATAAATTAACTTTGGGAGACAGAATCATGAAATCTGTAGGATACTCTAGAGAGTCTAGGGCTACAACTATGTTTTCTATCATCCCATCAGGAGTGACAATAGAACTATCTGCAAGTTGTAGAATTGTTGGAGTAGCCCTTAATCCTTCTATTTTCAACTTCTTCATAGTATCCTTGGTCATGACATTTATAGTAGCACTAAGATCAATTAAAGCATTTTTAACAAATTGACCATTTATAATCACATTCAAAACTAGACTACCTAGATTAGAATATTTAGGAGTGATCAATTTTCCTAACATAATGTTAGCCAATTGTCCCACGACATAGAGTGCAATTGGGTCCTTTTTCTTCCTCCCAAGCTTCTTAAGGTAGGATTCTCTAATGGATTTTCCATAGATGGGAACATCTTTAATAGCTTGGAATAGGGGTATTTGGACATGCATGTTCTTTAACTAATCAATAATATCAAAAGATTGTTCCTCTATTTGTATAGGTTTACTTTGTACAAGCTTTTCTAGAAAAGGTAGTTCAATCAGTGGCTAGGCTTGAGCTAAAATAGTGACATTAGTTGGGTCAACCTCTTTGGAAATTAGGGGTTTTGATGTTGGAGTATTTGGTATTTTAGTTATAAGAGGTAGTTTAGGTGCTAGTATGGTTGTACAAAATCTCAAATGTATATTTGCAACATTCAAAGCATAAGCAATATATTGCTAAGCATTAGCAAAGTACATGGGTTGTTGCAACTACTAGTTATTTGGATTTGGATGAGGTTGTACAAGTAACTGGGTCTATTTTTGAGGTCTAGGATTCACATGTGGTGGCATTAGTGCAGGCTTTTGGACTGGGGTTGGTAGTTGTGGAGTACTAGGATTTTGGTTTGGCCACTATTGAGGTCCTCCATTGGTTTGTGGATTGCCAATTCCCCTGGGGTGGTTGCCATTGGTTCTACTAGTTCTGCGATTGATTATTTTTTTGGTTGAACTAAGAAGGTTGGGAATTCTAAGGCCATTGGGGTTGTTTTGGATTATTTTGCCAAGCATTATTCCAATTAGGTTGACTATATTGTGGAGGACCTTGGGTATTACGATTTTGACACTAATTACCATATAGATTTGAATTTTTCAAAGCATCTTGAGGCATACCTTAACATTGGACCCATGGATGGAATTGAGAAAAAAATAATACTTTCTCATCATCTTCATCTATCATGATGTACTCAATTAGAAGATGCTACTTTTCCATGCTAGCAACCAGTTTGCATTGGCAGTCCTTCTTTTAATTCCAACAATGAGGGCAGTACTCAACTAGTTTTACTTCAACTTCTACATGCTTCTTCTTGTAGTCATTGTGTCAAGATGTGTGGCAACATCATTTATAATGTCCTACTTGAAAATTTAGAGCATATTAGATATTTTGAGCTTTGAAATACCCTGACTGATTCCTTTAATAGTTGTAGACCGGTGTCCTTTCCCTTTCTTCATGGTTGAACTTGAGTAATTAAGACAAATCTTTTTGAGGTCATCCTAAGAAGATTGATACACATCTCCTCCAGTGATCAAGTCTAATGCTTCTAGACAACTATCATTCACACCTCTTAAAAAGACTAGCTTTTGTGAATCCTCAGACAACACATGCTATGGATTGTTCTGTAGTGTATACAAGAAATGTGAAACATAGTCTTCCAATGTTTCTTCCTCCATTTGTGATATTCAAAAAATATCATCTCCTCTTGAATCATTTTATTTTCAATACTCTTTGTATTTATCTAGAAATAGAGTTTGCATTTCATCCCAAGTACCTACTGCATTGGCTCCTAAACCCATGAACCATTGTGAAGTTGACTCTTTCAATGTTGCTAGAAATAATTTGAGCTTATGGGCATTAGTGTTGTAGTCAAAACTATGAAAAAGCATGTCAAATTCAAACAAGAAAGTATCAAGATCTTTAGTTGCAAGGCCATAAAACTTTGGGAGAGCATTTGGAGGTATAATTTTGAGATTAGCATTGGTTACAAGGCTTGGGAGAGGAAATGGAAAAGTAGGTTGTGCCATTATTGGAGGTATTTGATTATGAGGTTATTGTTGAAAAGGGATATTGGGCACTAGAAGGTTAATAACTGGTGGATTTGGAGAAATACTATCAAGAATACTACCCAAAATTTCAGCAAAAGGTTGAAGGCCACTTTTATCCAAAGGTTCTACCTTTGAGGATGATTTTGTAGGAAAAATAGCGCTTATGTCCGAAAAAGGCAACTTAGCTTCTTCTTCAATTTCTTCGTTCAAATTAATATGCTATCGTGGAAGAAATCTTCCATATTCATCTCATGGTCTTCCTTTTTTATGCATGCACTTGAATTGGTGACTTGTGAATCAAGCACTCAATCTTGGTGTTTCTATCTAACACACTAATCTAGAAACAAAGGAGTCAGGAAGGTTCCCAGTTTGACACCATCCCTAGCAATGGTGCCAAAAATATAGGTTTCCATAATAGATCAAGATAATCATACTCCTATTCTACTAACAAGGGTGCTATATCCAATTTTGAGGACCATTTATTTCATTATGAAAATACATTTGAATTGTCAACCCAGGGACATAGGACTTGAAATGGGTCAGCACAGTACATGCACTAAGTTCCTTTGAGTCTTAACACCTATGCTATAGGAAAGTAAAATGCATGAAAGGAATATATGCTACTAATATAGAATAGTAAACACACTTAGACTATAAATAGGGAATTGTAGAAACTACAAAAAAGAGAATTCTAAACTAGTTAACAGTTCAAATATCCACTATGGCAATTTTTCACAAGTGTTGTAGGAGCTCTCACAGTAACTATGTTGCAGGACTAATACAATAAATCTATCTTAAATGAAAAATTACAAGAAATGAATCTACTCTACCTAAATCTATTCCACCTCCCAAGTGGGCCCCCTTGGTTGACTTCAACTAACTTAAGAACACAAGTAATCCAAAATCACTCTCTCATTAGAATTTATCTTTCTATTATATGCCTAAACAATTTTTAGAGAACAGAGAGAAACTTTAGAATTTTTGAATCTCTTTACTAACTCTAACATTCCATATATATAGAATATTGGAACTTATTACAAAACAAAACATAAAACTCATAAGCAAACATCATCAGTAGCAAAAGGGCAGGATGTCAACCATGACTCTTGAAACATTGATTAAATAATAGAATAATAGTTTGTAGATAGGGTAACAAGTCAATTTTCTAAAATAATTCCTTCCCATACATGGCTTATTACCTGGTGTTGTCCTGCATTTCATGTATTGACCAGTCTCCACTACTCCTTATTTAATAGATTGTTCGCCACTCTTTGTGCCACTTCCACATTTTCTACAAATTAGTAACATCGGAACATATACAAAAATATTTCTACTCTCACTGAAATATTAATACATAGCTTAAAACATTTATATGAAATATTGCGCTTTATACATAATATTTAAGCAAGGTATGTCATATCCACTATCCATAGGTTAAATAGGTTCTGGCTATATGTAGCATAAGTTTTTAAGACATTTAAAAAAAGTATTTTGGATATGTTTTCTCATGGCTTAAAAGAGTAAAGATCAAACAATAAAACTATATCAAATTTGAGACATTAATTTGGGTCATCACCTATGAGAAAAAGGTAAAATCAATTTAAGAATTTGTTCTCACAAAAGCTTGCAACCTTGTCCAAATTTTTTACCTAAGGACAACCTTGTGAAACATGGAAACAACCTCCAAGCTGTGGGACTTGAACTGTGAGGTTGAGTCTCTAAATAAGGCTGACTTCCTCTACTATTAGGATACTCTCAAACTACTTTTGAAGAGAAAATGGAGATGGAACACATGAAAGTAACTACCTAATTTATTATAAGGAGGTGATGCACCAAAATAGGGTGTTCAGACTTATTTTTGCCCATACATGCACAATATAATTATCATGACATTTCAAGATATACAAATTTAGACTTGCTTTAGTCTAATAGCTACATATAGATTAGACCATCAAATGAGTGAAAAAATGAAAAAGAGCTTCACTTATTATCATTCATAGGCCAAAATATATAAAGAAATGTAGGTTGTAGATATCCACAGTACACCAAAGAGGGGTATAAAAATCTTGCAATATATTAGTGGCTGAAAGAGATAAGACAATATGTCATATAACTTAGAGGCAAAGAGGGAATTTACAATAGTATTCTAGGGAAATACCAAAGAAATGGAGAAGATCAAACCCTAAGAAAGAATAAAACATCTACTTTTATAGTGTAAACATAACTTAGATAGCTTCTAGCCTAAAATAAAATTCAACTACTGCATTCAAATCTATAGAGAATAATTACTACAAAACTGGAAAAGATCTGATCACAACACAAATCCAGACACGAGAAGATCAATTATCCACAAGACATTCTCTGAGAGGATAGGAACAATGGTCATTAATCTTCTTACTGAGTAGATGGATCAACAAGTGGCAATGGAGTGTTCCTTTGCATTTATCAAGCCTAGGGAAAGATGAAAATGGTTGTTGGATATCAAAAAGATTGGATCTATCATCAAAGAGTTTCATCCTCTATCATTAACTTGCCAAATTAGATAGAAAGCATTGGTAAACAATTTTCAACTGTCACTCTGTACCTTTCTAGCTACCTGATTGGTCAAGAATTTCTCCTTGTCTAGCTTGGTAGGTGAAGCTCCTTATATATTTTGGTAAACACTAGAACTCATGATCTTATGAATGTCAACTGTGGTCAAAACCTTTATGTCACCTTTTGTTCATACCTTTGACTTCTACAATCTTATGATCATCAATACCTCATAGCATCAAGCCCATCCTTCATTCTCTTTATGATCCTTTGACAACATCAAGTCTTACAATGTCAAGATAGAATGATGATAACACCCCTGACATAAGGTCATGGTATCATTATTCTTTCCTTGTAATGTCATGGGCATGATTAATTTGACTTTTTTGATCTTATGATCATAATCCATCATGATATTAGCAGTCGTGGAAATAACCCTTGCAATCCTATGATTGTGGTTTAACTATCTTTTTTTATGACCTTAGGAGGCATCCTTGCTTGTGCTTGCAACCTTATGACTCTAAGATCATATAACCAATTTTCCCCTTCACAACCTCGACAACCTAGGAAGTGAACCATGTGATTTGTGATTGTTGATTTTTGTGGCATCAAAACACATCTTTGTAGAACCTATGATCTTACAATCACTTACTGTCGTAATATAGAGAAAGACCTTTCTTTGGATTATGCTCTCTTGACTATCTATGATGTCACAAAAACTTGACCACTCAACCTACAGGAGCCTCATAGCATCTTGTCACTACTTGATTCACTCGATGGTCCTTTGATACATGAGTTATGATAAGATCAGAGCCATACTATTTGGTTGTGACCCCAGGAATTAAAATATAACATGAAGGTGACAATTGGATGGGTTTTAAATATTTTGAATTTGATCCTTGGTGAGGTCCACTTTTGGCCAACATTTCTAGCAACTCAAGGGGGATGCAAGCCTACTTGGCATATGACCAGTGGCCACTAAAAAAGATCCATTAGCCTATGGAGTCTCTGAAACCATGAAAACTCATCAATTTTATCACTTCTATCACATTTTGAGCCATAAAACATGCCCTTCTACCTCCTCAACTTTGTAAAATAGGAACCAAAGTCTCTACAACAAAACATATGCTTGACACTTCTTAGAAAATAGGAAAAGACAAAAAGAAACTACTCTAACTATGTATAGGAAACATCATCCTTTTCTCATAAATAGGGCTTGAGATATATTCCATTTACTAGAATAGGCATAATTTCACTATTAGGTTTTCTTAAGTAGAAGGCATTGGCCTATTTGTAATTGATAATCACATAGGGACCACTCCATAGGGCATCAAATTTTAAGTGTCTCTCTACTTTTCTCTATCTACATCCCTCTTCAAAACGAGATCTCCTTCTTTAAAATATTTGTCCTTAGCTTTCTTATCAAAGTTCTTCATCTATTGTTGATGTATCTCCAAGGTTTGTGTGGCCTAATTTCTTCTCTCCTCTAGCTCAATCAAATCTGCCATTCTTATAGACATAGCATGATTTTTAATTAGCTCCAACTGATGAGCTAGCTCTAGGGATGGAAAATCCAATGAAATAGGAAGTTTAGCATCCTTGCCATACACTAATATGAATGAAGAATTTATAATAGCTCTCTTAGGCATTATTATGTCATCCCAAAGGACTGTCTTCAATTTTTGCTACCAACACCTTTGATTATCCTCAATAGTCCTCTTGATGATTCTAATCAAATTATTATTGGTTGAATCATCAAAACCATTATCTTTAGGGTAGTAGTTAGAAGATGTGCTCAAGTAAATATCATGATCAATTGCCCATGCACAAGTCTGAGCTCATACAAATGACTTTGCATTATCTAATATTATGGTGGAAGGAGCACCAAATCTGGTAATAATTCCATTAAGGAATTCCACTACTAAAGTCTCTATAGAATCTTTAAAGGCTACTACCTCTATTCACCTCGTAAAGTAATTTTTTGCAGCCAAATTCACCTATGACTAGAGCTAGAAGGTGGATTAATGGAACCTATGAAATCTAATCCCCACTAAGCAAAGGGCTGATCAACCTAGATGGGATGAAGTGGAAGGGCTACAAGTCTCTATTTACCTAAGAAGAAAGAACACTTTTCACACTTCCTTACATGTCTATTGCAATCATGGACCAAGGATGGCCAGTAGTAACTGACTCTCATGATCTTCATTGTAGTGGTTCTTGCTAAAAAGTGACCACCATCAGGACATTATGAAGCTCCTCAATCATTCTCTCTTCTTGATTTGCATTAATGCATCTTAGCAAAGCTTCATTGATGTCCTTCCTAAAAATAACACCATCAACTATAGCATAGGGGATTGATTGTAGTCTAAACTATCTCCTTTTAGCCTTATCCAACCCCTAAGGATATTCATTTCTAGCTAAGAAGGTCTTCATGTCATCTATCCAAATACTTGGATTATCATTTCTCACTTATTTTTTTTTTGTCAAAACCAAGACAACTTCCTTATCAGCTTCATGAGATGAGATCATCTTCTTACATAACCCTTTTCCTCTTACCAACCTAGTAACCTAGATGTCCACATCATACTCCATCACCTTAGTAATCCAACTTGTTCTTTTCTCACTAATATCCTTGCTCAATAAGAAATTTTTAACACTTGCATGAGGGACCAATAAGTGGATCTTATTGTAGGATAAAAGATGTCTGAATTTCTTCAAAGATCTTATGACTACAAGGGCTTGTTTCTCTATATAGCTATGTTTTTCTTCATACTCCTTCAGTCCTTCACTAAAGAAAGCAATAGGTTGTTCTTCAATCTTGTCAATTAATTGATTTAAAAAAATAGAAATACTTGACTCACCTCCTAAGTTGTAAAGAATGAAATCCTTTTCAACATTTAGATTAATGAGAGTAGGGGCTGAAGCTATGGCTTCTTTGATCTCTTCAAAACTTGCTTTCCCTTCCTTGGTCCATGAAAAGACCATATTCTTTTTAAGCATAGCTATAAGAGGTTTCACAATGGTAGCTAAATTAGGAATAAATATCCTCACAAAATTTATTCTACCAAGAAAAATCTACAGGCATTGCTTGTGACTAGTAAGGGAAAGAGCAAGTATTTCCTTTGTTCTTTTTGGATCAATGATCAGACCATCCTCAAATAAAATGTTTCCTAATAATTTACCTTGATTAGTAGAAAAGACACACTTTCTTGGATTCAAAGATACCCCATACTCTCTACATCCTATGAATACTTTTCTGAGATGACCAAAATGATCTGCTACATTCTTTGAATAGATTGTGGTATCATCAAGGTAGACTAACACAAACCTTTCAATAATGTTTTTGAAGGCCATATCCATTGACTTTTGAAATGTGGTACATGATTTTTGTTAGTCCAAAAGGCATTTTACTATAGGCATAGGAGCCCCATTTGTTAGTGAAAGTAGTCTTATATCTGTCAACCTCTTTGACTAACACTTGGTTATAACCTGAGAATCCATATGAGAAAGAGAATCTCTTTGAACCACTAACTTTGGACAATATCTATTCCATGGAAGGAAGGGGATGATGATCTTTAAGGGGGGCTTGGTTAAGATCCCTAAAATCTACACATAGTCTAATTTATCAATTCTTCTTCCTAATAGGGACAAGGTTTGCCACCCAAGAGGAATGCTTAATAGAAAAAATGATATTGGTCTTAATTAATTTGGATAGCTCTTTTCTCATTAATGGCTCAATCTTGGGATTTATTGGTCTCTACTTTTTCCTAATAGGCTTGACATTATCAACTAGATCTATGGTATGTTGAAACAAATTTGGGTCAAAACCCTTTAAATTATCATATGTCCAAGCAAGTATGTCATTAAATTCTTGACATAGATGAATAAAACTTTCTTTCTCAATTTTAGAACATAACTTCCTTGTGTTTAGCATCCTTCCTTTAGAAACTACTATTGGCTTATGATCATCTTTGTTTGAAGCAAGATTCATGCCTCTATCCCTTGCTTGGTCATCAGGATTGAAAACTCTCTCTAAGATAATGAAACCCTTAGGCAACTTATTGGAGTTGGGGTTGATGATTTGATCACCATACTAGTCATGCAATATCAACTGATTTTTATCAAAGAAGTTTGCTTTATTCTACAAGAAACTCATAATTTATACATCAGATTCAAAGACTTGCCAATTGATATTATTATCAGGGACAATGGATCTAACCACCACTTTAATCTTGTGCTTCTTCTCATCTTTGAGGCTCCTTAGGACATCATAAGATGCACCCACTACTACAAGCCTGTTAGCATGTTTATTTCCTTTCCTAGGGATGCTCTAAATGCTAAAGGAATTGAAACTTTCATGAAAATATCATACTCTATGTTTATAAGACTTGAGAAAACCATTCTTGGTGATATTTTGATTTCTCACCTCATTAGCCACCAACTTACAATCTCCATATACACTTAATGCTTGAATTCTTCTTTTTTGAGCAAGTAGAAGACCTTGAATCAATGCCTCATACTTGGTCACATTATTTGTACAACTAAACTGAAGCCTAAATGATAAATAATACCTTTATAGCATAGGAGAAACCAACATCACACCAATCCCTTATCCATTTTTATTTTTTGATCCATGAAAAAACATACTCCATATCCCACTTGTGTCTTCTTTGATTTTCATTAAGTTTTGAACACCCTTTTATGATATATAATAGTGTGAAGGACCATCTCCAAGGTTTCTGACATAGGGTCAAGCTGATATGCATTAGCCCATTCATCTAAGAGGAAATTTGGTATCTCTACTAGAGAAGTGGCAGGCTCATTTGTTGTATCATTCTCATCTATCTATAAGATGATGCAGTTCATATTGATGAGATTAGGGGTGTAGGGATATATATGATGGAGGGCTAATGGTTTTACTTTGATTGAAGATTTGGTTCCATATCTTATTCTAAAAAACATGTATGACCAATCAAAAGATATGTAGCCACCTATTTGGGTAGTGAAATCTCTTTAAAGACAAATAGAAAAGTGTGGTTTAACCTCAAAAATTGATATATCTTGAACTACAGTACAAATAGGGCATGCATGTAAGGCCATTTCAACATTCCTAAGGATTCCTAGAGTCTTGACAATACTACCATCTAACTGTAATGCATCCTTAACAATGGGTTCATATTTCATTTCTAAGATATCATCAACACATTTCGGTGTTACTAAACTACTATCCCCTAAATCAATCATGCAATTGTAGACCAACTTATCTCCTATAATTAGAGAAACATAAAATGAATGAGTTTTAACCTTTTCACTTGTTTCTACCTCTTTTGATGGTTATACCAAACTCATTGCATTCTCTATATTAGGCAACTAATCTCTAAGTTCAATTTTATCCAAATCCTATTGTAGTAGCCTCTTATGTGATGGTTTGATAGTCATAGCATCCCACATAGAAATGTTTTCATTGGTCTTCTTTATTATATCTGCCACACTAAAAGATGCATTAGGTGCCTTGGTAGAAACCCTAGATGTAGAAGGTAGAGATGGAGCAACTCAAAGATCATTCACATCTCCTCTGCTATTATTTTTCCTTTTCTCCTAAGAAGCATTGGTAGGTTGACTAGTATTGTGTTACTAGGCAAGTGTTTGTACATGAGGCACTATAATTGATGTTGAAGCCTAATTAGGAGGAAGAGGAGTAACCTCTTCCACAACTCTTATCTTGCTCCTAGTATTGTAAGCACAAGAATCCTGGTTTACATTACAATTCTCTTCCACCAAATGGTTCATGAAAGAGAAACCATCCCATTGAAAAGTATTTGTGAATTGATTAGCATTATTTTTTGGGAAACTACTCACTCTAGTATAGTTAAAGCCAAGTAAGATTCTACTTTCTAACATATGCAATATCCATAGGAGTAGTTACAAGAAGGGTAGAAATCTTGATCTTGGGAAAGATTGTTTTGAGGGACTAAAGCCCTATTTAGGTTGGTGTTTGTAGTCTAGGGGTGGTCAATAGGTCTATTTTGACTGTGAGGGTTGTTAATAGGTCTATTCTAATTGTAGGGGATATGACTCTAGTTTTGGGGTTTATCATGAATGGAACCTTTACTTTAGAGTTGGAGAGGCTTATTATTTTGAGCTTGTTGCCTCTTCATAGTCACCAACTCATTTCCCATCTTTTGTACTATTGCACTATTGTCCTCGATTTTCTTTTCTTGATCCGGCATCCTTCTATCCACATTCTACATCAATGTCTACATCATGGCCTCAATCCTATCAACTCCATTACAGGATGTGGAGGCTATTGGGACCACATCAAGAGTCTAACTTGTAGAGGAAGTATGAACATGTGTCGTAGTAGGCTAAAGATTGGGCATGTCAAAAAAGAAAGGCATTAGGGGCCTTGGAGATAACTTCCCTCCCTATATCAAAATATTTTCCACTCTTATAGCGATTTCATAAGCATTTGGAAGAGTATCCCCTCCCATATATTTCATAGTGCTAGCAATATAACTGTTGAAGGCTTTGAGATAATACAACAATACATTCCTAGGAGGGGAATTTATGGTAGTAGATATTCTATCCCATGTCTTCTAAAATCTATAATTAAAATCAGTCATACATTCATGGGGGGCCCTCTTAATAGTTGTCAACTATTCTAAAAGTGATAGGTGACCACTTTTGTCCTCAAAATGCTTGCATAGGGATGCTCCTAATCCATCCCAATCAACAATAGAGTTATGAGGCAAACCTCTATACCATTGTAGCACCTTCCCTTTCAAGGATGAGGCAAGAAGCTTGATTACTACATCATCTTTAGTGATGCTATGAATATTACAGACATTAGACACCTCTTGAATATGCTCAACAGGGGAAATTGAGGTTTCACTAGTACACTCAGGTATACTTTTAAGAGTTGATACCGATATGTCATGCCTTTGGGCTAATAGGAAGGGACTTCCACTAGTAAAGGTGGCAAAATCATGAGTTCTAGCCATGTAAGCAAGAAATCTATCGACATGAGTAGATGGTATTCTAAGTTAAGATCTAAAAGTAGGAGTAGTGGAGATGGATCTTACAGGGGCATGTGCTACTACTGCACTCCTAACTGGTGATAGAGATACCCTAGCCTTTCTTGTTGGATTAGAAAAAGAAAGCTCTTGGTATTGGAAATTACCTCTAGAAGATTCCCTTGTATGTGTCCTTGGCATGAATCACAACAACTTTGGTCTAAAAACCAGATTATGCTTGAAGCTTGGAGTCGCTAAGTACTTTGAACAAATGAGCCTCTTGAAGGATTTAATATTGAAGGAAGTACTATATCCTCAACATGGACATGAAATATTCTTTCATGCTAGTATACTTAGAATGTCTAATATGGGTCCTATGAGGCATGTCAAAAATTGCTATCATAAAAGCTTGCACCCTTCTCTAATTTTTTTACCTAAGGACAACGTTGTAAAATGTGGAAATAACCTCCAAGATATGGAACTTGAATTATGAGGTTGAGTCTCTAGAGAAGGCTAGCTTCCTCTACCATCAGGATGCACTTAAACTACTTTTGAAGAGAAGAGGGAGAAGATCACATGAAAGTAACTACCTAATCTATTCTAAGGAGGTAATGCACTAAAATAGGGTGTTAAAACTAATATCTTCCTATACATGCATAGTATAATTATCATGACATTCCAAAGACATATAGATTCAAACTTGCTTTAATCTATTAGCGACATACATATCAGAGAACCAAATGAGTGACACAAGGAAAAAGAGCTTCACTTCTTATCATTCATAGGCCAAAAGAGATATAGAAATGTAGGTTATAGATATCCATAGTACATCGAAGGGAGGTAGACAAAGATTTCATAGTACATTAGTGGCTGAAAGAGATAAGAAATGATATCATATAACTCAGAGGCAAAGAGGGAATTTATAGTAGTATGCCACGGCAATACTAAAGAAATAGAGAAGATTCAACCCTAAGAAAGAGTACAACATATGCTTTTATAGTGTAAGCATAACTTAGATAGCTTCCATCTTAAGATTAAATTCAACTACTGCATTCAAATATATAGAGAATAATTATTACAAAATTGGAAAATATTTGATCATAAAGAAAATCTAGACATGAGAAGATCACTTATCCACCAAACAATCTCTGAGAGGATAGGGACATCAACCATTAATCTTCTTGCTAAGTAGATGGATTAACAGGCGATGATGGAGTGTTCCTTTGTATTTATCAGGCCTAAGGAAAGATAAAAGTGGTTGAAGGAGATCAAAAAGATTGGATCTATCATTAAAGAACTACTTTCTTTGTCATCAACTTTCCAAATCAGATAGAAAGCATAGATCAACCATTTTAAACTGTTGCTCTATACCTTTCTTGCCACCTGATTTGTCGGGAACTTCTCTATGTCCAACTTGGCGAGTGAAGCTCCTTATATATTTTGGTTAACACTAGAACTCATGATCTTACAAGCCTTAATTATGGTCAAAACCCTTTATGTCACCTTTTATTCATAACCTCAATTTCTATGATCTTATGATCACCAATACCTTGTAGTATCAAGCCCATCCTTCATTCCCTTTATGACCACTTAATAGAAACAAGTCTTATGAACTCACAAAAGAATGATGATAATAACCCTAGTGTAAGTTCATGATATCATTATTTACACCTTTTTATGCCATGGGTATGGTTGATTTGACTATTATGATCTTACAATCACAGTCCATCATGATATTGATAACTATGTCAATAACTCTTGCGATCCTACGATCGTGGTTTAACTATCTTTTGTCATGACCTTGTGAGGCATCCTTGCTTCTACTTGTGACCTTATGAATCTAAGATTGTATGACCAACCTTCCCCTTCATAGCCTCAACAACATAGGAAGTCAACCCTATAATCCTATTATTGTTGGCTTTTGTGGTGTCAAAACACATCTTTACACCTATGAGCTTACAATTGATTACTGTTGTAACATTGGGAAAGACCTTTCTTTGGCTTATGCTCTCTCAACTATCTGTGATGTCATGAAAACCTAACCACTCAACCCATAGGAGCCTCATAGTATCTTATCACTACTTGATTCACTTGACGATCGTCCAATACATGAGCTATCATAAGATCAGTGCCATACCATTTTTTCATGGCCTTGGAAATTAAAATATAACATGAAGGTGACCATTGGGTGGGTTTTAAATATTTTGAATTTGATCCTTGGCTAGGGGAACTTTTGGCCAACATCACTCATTCCTCTTATTAAATGTTTTAATAGAGAAAATTTGATTGGTTAATTGCGATCTTTTGAAATTGGAAGATTAAAAGATTCTTTGCCTAGAGTTGAAACCACTTTTAGAGCTAGTGATATAAAGATAAAATAGTAATAACTAAAAGTGCAAGTACTTGTAGAAGAAATATTGGAGATTATGTAATTGATTGGGTAGAACTACAAAATGAAGAAAGAAAGATGGATGAATTTGAAGTTTTTATTACAAGGAGGTAACCTAGAGGTAAAGAATATTCAAAATTAAGTGACCCTTTTTTTGCTATCATTGTAAGAAGATTGGTAATTTTTCTTCTAGATGTCTTACAAGATAATCTAAGGTATAACCTAGACATTACAAATTAAAAGTTCCTAAAGGAAATCTTTATGCTAGTGATGAAGAGATTGAGTTAAACTATATCAATTTTATGGATAGTGATGATAAAGATGAGATAGAATTTTAAGCTATTAAAGAAGAAATTAATTATAAAGAAGAAGAAATATGATGTAGGAGCATCCTAGGTTGCATTGCTATCTTGCATGTTTCTTTTCTTAGTTGTTGTTGGGCTCCTTGTTGCTACTGAGCTCTTGGTCTTTGCCAAGTTCATAGTTATTGTCAAGTTCATGCTTGATTATGAGTTCTCTATATGTGCTAAGTTTGCAGTTGTTGTTGAGTTTGCAGGAATGTCAAGTTTGTAGTTGATGTCAAATTCTCTGTGGTTGTCAAGTTTGTGTTGTGTCAAGTGCTTGTTGGTACCAAGCTCGTGTATGTGTTGAGCATTTTCAAGTGTTAATATTTTTTTTGGTCCTTCTTTGGTCGAGCTATTTATGTTTGTTTCGAGTTTGGGATGACCTTTCAAAGTTAATTTTGTTAGGAATAAGGTGTCTTAACCTTGGATAATTCCTTTTTTTTTTTTTTTTTGTAAATGTATTTTTTGCAAATAATGTAATGAAGTGTGAGTGTACATGTCTAGTTGGCATGTTGATGTGTCACTCCACTTGCATGTGTCAACATCTTGAATTGTGTGTAAGGAAATCATGGTCAAAACAATTATGATGGATTCCTACGATGCATAAGAGCTATCTTTGGAATATTTAATTGTGTGTGAGGAGATCATCACTAAAATGGTTATGATGGATTCCTATGATGAATAAGAGCTATCTTTGGAAGATTTAATTGTGTGTAAGGAAATCATGATTGAAACCATTATGATGGATTTCTATGAGTGTAAGAGCTATCTTTGGAAGATGCCCTAAAAATGGAAAGTGCATTATATAAGCATTTTGAGGGTTGTAGATAGTGAAGATAGTGTGAGTAGTGTATTGTTAGTTGCTACTAGATAAGTCTTCCATGTGC
This sequence comes from Cupressus sempervirens, assembly GCA_028749045.1. Taxonomy (NCBI): domain Eukaryota; kingdom Viridiplantae; phylum Streptophyta; class Pinopsida; order Cupressales; family Cupressaceae; genus Cupressus; species Cupressus sempervirens. The sequence goes on along the minus strand of CM053791.1, from coordinate 164,965,755 downwards.
TAAAAGACCTTTCACTGTAAGTGTGTTATAACCTTTGAGTTGAAGATAATACATTGTGGAGGTTTTGGAGGGATGGGGTTGTTTTACCGAAAGGTTTTTCCCCACCGGCATATCTTTGTGCTTATGTGTTATTATTTCTCTCTCTATTTTTTTTATTAATGGTTTACTAAAATATTATTGCTTACATAATATTGAATCTATAATTGTAAGGTTTTTAAAAAGAATTGGCACAATATTTTCCTTAAGAGATTAGTGTAGGAAGTTGTTTCCACACTTGAGTTTCCTTACAAGTGGTATCAAAGCTTGATCAACTTTTGATCCTAGTTTTTGGGTAGGGTTTTTTGAGCTAATCTCAAGTTGAGTGGGATTTTTGTACAAAGCATTCTAAATCTTATTTGTAGATTGAGATGACTAGTTCATCATACAGAAAAATGGAGGTGCAAAATTTTAATGGCAGTAACTTTGAGTTGTGAAAACTCAAGATGGAAGACTTGCTTGAGGATTGTGATCTATGGGAGGTGACTTCACTTGATGTAAGACCTACAACAATATCTCAAGCAAATTGAGATCTCAAGGATTGAAAAGCTAAGGGTCTCATTAGACTATGTCTAGTTAATTCAATTCTCTTGAATGTTATTGATGAGAAGACCACAAACAATTTGTGGACATGGCTTGGGTTTGTGTATCAGGCCAAATCTCTGGTGAACAAGTTGTTCCTAAGGAAGAATTTGTATTCTCTAAGAATGGAGGAAGGAGGATTTGTTATAGATCATCTAAATGATTTTAATTTAGTGATTGCATAGTTGATATCATCTAGTGTCAAGATAGAGGAGGAGGATCGATGTATGAACCTATTATGTTCCTTGTTGGATTCATGGGACCATCTTGTGATGACTCTTGGAAATAATTTAGACACTTTACAAATGGATGATGTGGTGTCTTTGCTATTATCTGAGGGGACATGGAGAAAGTCTTTAGATTTAGCTAAGGAATCTCTTGCTATTCGTGGTAGATCCAATGACTGAGGGAAGCAAAATGACAACAAGTTTAGAAAAGGTACATCCAAATCCCATGGAAAATCAAAGACTCTTGGAAAGTCCAAGGAAAAATGCTAGAACTGTGATAAGACTAGGCACTTTCATAAAGATTGTAAAGAGACAAAGAAGAAGAAGAAGGCCTAATTCAGGTTCAAAAAAACTCAAGAAGATGGCGATGCTTTCATTGCACCCTTGGCAGTGCATGCATTCGATGATGCGTGGTTGATAGACTTGGGTGCTTCTTTCCACATGACCTCTCATCGAAGTTGGTTCTCAAAGTATGAAGTTTTTGATGGTGGAAAGGTGTACTTGAGTGATGATTCTCACCTAAAGATAGTTGGAAAAGGATAGGTCACTATCAGATTCCTTGAAGGATGAGTAAATGGAATCAATGGGGTAATGCACATCCCTGGTTTGGCATGGAACCTATTATCAGTAGGTATGCTGAATGATGTAGGTGTGCAAGTTGTTTTTTCTAAAGATGGGTGTAAGATGATGAGAGGAGCTATGTGCTTGCTAAGAGTACTAGGATAGGTCCTCTGTTTAAGCTTGATGCATGCATTTCTTAGTGCAATAGCTCTTCTATTTCAAAGAAGAGAGCAACTATCACTTCATCCCCACCATCTGAACAAGCAGTAAAGAAGACTATGGTTATTGGTTCCGATGGTAGTGCAACATGTGCACCTAAGGGTGTAGACACATTGGAAGGAAAGCTTCTTACAGAAAAGAAAATGTTGTGGCATATGAGATTTAGCCACATTGGTGAGAAGGGTCACCCCGAAGAACAAGAACCTTGTTGAGGGGTTAAATGATTGTAATCTCGAGTTTGAATTCTGTGAACATTGTATCTACATCAAAAAAAATTGTGTTTAATTTTACTCTAATTCTTATAAATCTTCTAATGTTTTGGATCTTATTCATTCTAATGTATTTGGTCCTATAAAAGTTCCTTCAATCTCCAAGTCTATATTTTTTTTATCTTTCATAGATGATTATGATAGAAGGAAATGGATTTATTTCCTAAAAAGTAAGACACAAGTTTTTAGTCGATTCAAGGAATTTAAAGCCCTTATAGAGAATCAGATTAGTAAGAAGATTAAGTGTGTGAGAACTAACAATGGTGGTGAGTTTTTCTCATCAGAGTTTGAATAGTTCTATAAAGAATGAGGTATCTAGAGGCATAAGACAACTCCTTATACCCCACAACAAAATGGAGTTGCAAAAAGAATGAACATGACATTGATGGAGAAGGCTAGGAGTATGCATAGTGGAGTTGGTCTTAAACAATAGTTTTGGGCTAAAGTTGTGGCCATTGCTTAATATATGGTTAATAGATCTCCTACATCAACTCTTTGTTAGGATTAAACCATAGATAGAAATAACAATTACATGCAAATATAACCAATGATAGAATATAATAGATCACACAGAAAAGAACACAAAGCACCAAGATTTAATGTGGTTCACCCAATCCCTAGGCTACATCCACCAAACAACAAGTCCAATATTTTTATGATCTAGTGATTATAACTTGATTACGATTTGTAATCCCTTATAGCTCAATATTGCTGCAAGGACCAATTTTGCATCACACCTTATGAAAAAATCTCTAACCTTAAGCCATTTTATACAAGTATTTTAACCACTTTAGGGTTATAATTAATAATTACATGTCAGGCCAAAATCTCAATAAAATAGGGCCCAAATTTATCTTTTTTCAGGGCGATGCCTTGAACCCCAAAGAATTTAAGTATGTACATTACTTTCCTAATTAGTCACCACAATCTAACAATCTCCCACTTAGGGACTGATCAAGCTCCACACTAAACAACAATCTTCCACTTGGAGACTGATCCTATAGAAATACCACTACCACATGGGGCTCCCATTGGATCAAACCACCCTGGACTCTACTATTTGTTTAAAAATTCATATTCAATCTAGAAGACCAACCAAAGCTGAGGAGGAGTTCAGCTTCTCCCTTATTACTACCTTTGTCAACATATCTGCTAGATTATCATTGGTATGTATCTTCTCTAGCTTTAATTTTCCATCCTCCAAAACTGAGTGAATGAAATGGTACCACAATTGTATGTGTTTGGTCTTTGAATTCAGAGCTGAATTCTTTGCAAGATGAATCACACTCTGCCTATCTGTGGAAAAATAATTATCCTTCTAAGGATGTCCCAATTCTTGAAAGAAGAACTAAAGCCATATCATCTCCTTGGCTACCTCTGTAGTAGCTACATACTCTGCCTCTGTAGTGGATAAAGCATTAAACTTTTGTAACCTAGAAACCCAGCTCATAGCTGCCCCACCAATAGTAAAGATGTAAGCTATAGTACTCCACCTAGTATCAATATCTACTACCAAATCTGAGTCAACATAGCCTTGTAAATAAGTATTTGAGCCCCCAAAGTGTAAACACTTATTGGATGTTCCTCGTAAATATCTGACAATCCATTTGACTGCATTCCAATGCTCAATTCCTAGATGATGCATATACCTGCTAACAACTGCCACTGCATGTGCAACATCTAGCCTAGTACATACCATAGCATACATCAAGCTTCCTACATTTGAAGCATAGGGTACCTTGGACATCTTATCCTCCTCTTCCTGTGTCTTGGGACACATCTCCTTAGTCAACTTCAAATGACCAGGTAAAGGTGTGCTGACAGCTTTAGATTCTCCATAGAGAAACATTGCAACACCTTCTCAATATAATCAGCCTGAGATAGCGTCAATGTTCTATTTTTCCTATCTCTACAAATCTTCATACCAAGGATTTTTTTTGCTACCCCCAAATCCTTCATAGCAAATGCATGTGCTAATTTTCTTTTTAGCCCCTTAATGTGATCTATGCTAGACCTAGCTACAAGCATATCATCAACATATAAACATAAAATAATGTAGCTATCATCATCCAACCTCTTAAAGTAGACACAATGATCTGAATGACACCTACTATAACCATGCCTGTGCATTAAACTATCAAATTTTAGATACCATTACCGACATGCTTGCTTCAAGCCAGATAAACTTTTCTTGAATTTGCACACTAAGTTCTCCTTACCTTTAACCGCAAATCCTTGTAGTTGAGCCATATATATGTCTTCATCCAAATCACCATGAAGGAAGGCTATTTTAACATCCAGCTACTCTAAATGAAAATCTTTAGTAGCCACTAGTCTTAAAATAGTACAAATAGAAGTCATTTTAACAATAGGAGAAAATATCTCATCAAAATCAATTCCCTTTTTTTGTGCAAATCCTTTTACAACTAACCTAGCTTTAAATATTTTCTTACCTCCATCCTCTTCTTTTAACCTATATACCCACTTATTCTATAAATCCTTTTTACCTACAGGTAACTTGCACAAATCCCATGTCTTATTCTTCAAAAAAGAGTCCATTTCATCTTTCATTGTAGACTCCCACTAAATCTTAGTATCCAATTGCATAGCTTCATCACAACTTTCAAGTTCACTAGCATCAGTAAGTAAAATAGAATACAAAGAGGGAGAAAATCTTTGTGGAGGTCTAATTTTCCTTGTTGACTATCTAACATTCACTGGTGTGTGTGGTATTTTTTGTTGCAATTGTTGCACATCATGAGCAATGGCTGAAACATTAGCTTTTGGAGTATCATCCAAAACTACATAATCATCTTCTTTCTTCTCATGTTGCTGCAACAGATCTTTGTACAACACTTTCTCATTGAATATGACATCCTTGCTTCTTACAATTTTATGATTTTCAAAATCCCAAAGCCTATAACCAAACTCATTAATGCCATATCCAACAAATACACATTTCTTTGACTTAGCTTCTAGCTTGGTTCTATTTTCAAAATCTATGTGAGCAAATGCTTCACAACTGAAAGTTTTGAGAAAAGAATAACTCACCGTCTTACCAGTCCATGCCTCCTCTAGAATACCATAGCCCAAAGGAGTAGAGGGACCTCTATTAATCAAATATATAGTACTTTCCTGATTAGTCACCATAATCTAACACTCTTGTTGGTAAGACACCCATGGAGGTGTGGTAGTAAGAAGCCTTCAATTAGACATCTTCATGTTTTTGGTTGTGAAGCTTATGCACATGTTCCAAAGGAGAAAAGATCTAAGTTGGAAAATAAAGTTGTCAAATGTATTTTTATTAGATATGGTGTTGGTATGAAAGGATACAAGCTTTGGGACCCTATGACTAGTAAGGTGTTGTATAGTAGAAATTTTATTTTTAGAGAGCTAACATCTTCTCCTATTGTGCTACAACTAGATTAAAAAGAGAAGAAAGAAGATATTGTTCAGTTGCCTTCTACCCCTAAGAAGACTAAATAGAAAGATCATGTTGGTTCTAATGATGAGGAGAGCTCTAGTAGCTCTGATAGTTCAAAAGAAGAGGAAGAAAAACCTCAACCTCAATGCTTGAGGAGATCCACAATAATAAGAAAGTAGCCAGAAAGGTTTGGTTATTCTATGTTAGATTCTAGTTGTGCCTTTGCTTTGATTACTAACATTGATGATCCTAGATCCATGAAAGAGGATTTGGATATGGAAGATGTAAGTTACTAGATTGAGGCCATGGATGATGAGATGGCTTCATTGGATAAAAAAAAAACTTGGGACCTTGTAAATTTTCTTAAAGGATAGAAACCTATTGGTAGAAAATGGGTATTCAAGAAGAAATTTTGTGTAGATGACATTGTTGAAAGGTACAAAGCTAGACTGGTTGCGAAGGGGTATTCATAGGTAGAGGGAATAGATTATGGTGGAATATTCTCTCCTGTTGCAAAGTTAACATCCATTAGATTTCTATTATCTCTTGCTGCATCATATGATTTAGAGATAGAACAAATAGATGTGAAGACAACTTTCCTTCATGGTGATTTGGAGGAAGAGATTTATATGTCATAGCTTGAGAACTACATTGTTAAAGGTGAATAATCTTTGGTTTCTAGACTAAAGAATTCTCTGTATGGTTTGAAAAAATCTCCTAGGATGTGGTACCTTAAGTTTGGTGCCTTTGTGTTGTCAATTGGATTTGTAAGATCAAAATCAAATCATTGTGTTTATTTTAGATTTGAAAAAGATCACCTTCTTATTATTGCATTATATGTTGATGATATATTGCTATTTGGGAAGGGTAAGGGTATGATTTCTAATTTTAAATCTTAGTTGTTAGCATAGTTTGAGATGAAAGATCTTAGGGTAGTAAGGCACATCTAGGGTATGGAAATTAGTATAGATAGGTGTAACAAAAAACTTTGGTTGAGTCAGAGTAAGTATGTGAAGTCTATTTTGGAAAGGTTCAGCATGGTAAATTGTAGACCGTTTTGTATTCCTATTGCTATGGGAACAAAGTTATCTATAGATGATTGTCCAAAATCTCCTAATGAGGTGGAGGACATGAGTAGAATACCTTATGCTAGTGTAGTTGACAGTTTTATGTATGTTATGGTTTATACTAGACCAAACATTGCCCAAGCAATGGGAGTTCTACGCCAATTTCTGGCTAGTCTTGGATGGGTACATTGGGATGCAGTTAAGTGAGTATTTAGATATTCAAGGGGTACATCATATTACTCCATTTGTTATCATGGTAACTCTTCTAGAGCTTTGTATTCAATTTGTATTCATGGGTTTGTGGATTTAGATTGGGTAGGTGATGTTGACAACAAGAGATCCACTAGTGCTTATGTGTTCACTATGTTTAGTGGTGCCATTAGTTGGATGAGTAAGTGACAACATGTGGTTTCTTTGTCTACTACAGAAGCTGAGTACATGGCTACTACTCATGCTTGTAAGGAAGCCATTTGGCTTAAGAGATTGTGTTCTCATATTGGTGTTGATGTAGGACAAATTACTATTTTTTGTGACAGTTAGAGTGCTATTTACTTTGCAAAGAATCCTTTCCATGCCAGAACGAAGCACATTGATGTGTAGTTTCACTTTGTGAGAGGTATGGTGGAAGATGGAAAGGTAAATTTGGAGAAGGTAGATACTATAAAGAATGTTTTAGATGCATTGACAAAACCAATGGACATAAAGAAGTTCAAATGGTGTTCGAAGTCTATGGGCCTTTTGACCTATAGCAGTTAGTTCTTGTTATGTTCTTGTTGCTCTTACAAGGTGTTTAGCAAGTGGGAGAATGTTAGGAATAATGTTTCTCAACCTTGGATAATTCCTATTCTTATTAATTTTTTTGTAAATATATTTTTTGTAAATAATGTAATTAAATGTGAGTGTACATGTCTAGTTGGGTCAGTTCACATGCATGTGTTGGAATCTTGAATTGTGTGTAAGGAAATCATGACTGAAACAATTATGAAAAATTTCTATGATGCATAAGAGCTATCTTTGAAATAATTAATTGTGTGTAAGGAGATCATGACTAAAATTGTTATGAAAAATTCCTATGATGTGTAATATCTATCTTTGGAAGATTTAATTGTGTGTAAGGAAATCATGACCGAAATGGTTATGACAGATTCCTATGATGAGTATGACCTATCTTTGGAAGATGCCCTAAAAATGGAAAGCACATTATATAAGCACTTTAAGGGTTGTAGATAATGAAGAGAGTGTGATTAGTGTATTGTTGGTTGCTACTAGATAAAATTTCATGTCCTAAAAGAGCTTGCATTGTAAGTGTGTTGTAACCTTTGAGTTGAAGATAATACATTGTTTAAGTTTTGGAGGAGTGGGGGTTATTTTACCGAAAGGTTTTTCCCATCGGCATATCTATGTGTTACTTTCTCTATCTATTTTTTGTATTCATGGTTGACTGCAATATTATTGTTTATTAAATATTGAATTTTTAATTGTAAGGATTTAAAAAGAATTTGCACAATATTTTTCTAAAGAGATTAGTATAGGAAGTTATTTCCACACTTGAGTTTCCTTACAAATTTCATATTTAATATTTGTTGAGGGTTGACTTGTGGCTTGGTTTGAATTTAATGTAAGGGTTTATTTAGTTGATAATTTATTATAGGCCAACTTGTGGCCATACAAGTATTTAAATGAGTATTGGGTAGTCTTAGTGTTAGGATTAAACCATAGACATAAATAATAATTACATGCAAATATAACCAATATTAGAAAATAATAGATGACAAAAAAAGGAACACAAGACACCAAGATTTAATGTGGTTCACCCAAACCCTGGGCTACATCCACCAAATAGAAAGTCTAATATTTTTATGATCTAGTGATTACAACCTGATTACAACCTATAATCCATTACAACTCAATACTACTGCAAGTACCAATTTTTGCCTCACCTCATGAAACAATCCCTAATACTAAGCCCTTTTATACAAGTATATTTACCACTTTAAGGTTATAATTAATAATTACATGTCGGCCCACTTGGAGACTAGTCCTATAGCTATGTCACTACTCTATGAGGCTCGCACTAGATCAAACCATCTTGGACTCTGCTGTTCTTTTATTCCCATTCAGCCTAGAAGACCAACCAAAGCTAAAGAAGGGTTCAATGTATCCCTTGTTACTACCTTTGTAAAAAAATCTATTGGATTGTCATATATATTTAGCTTATCCAACTTTAATTATCCATCCTTCAAAACTGACTAAATGAAATGGTACCACAACTGTATGTGTTTGGTCTTTAAATGTAGAGTTGAATTCTTTGCAAGATGAATGGCAGTGTGACTATCTGTAAATAAATAATTATCCTTTTGAGGGTGTCCCAATTCTTCCAAGAAGAACTAAAGCCATATCATCTCCTTGGCTGCCTTTGTAGCAACAACATACTCTACCCCTATAGTGGATAAAGCATTAACCTTCTATAACCTAGAAACCCAGCTCACGGCTACCCCTCCAATAGTAAAGACATAACCTCTAGTACTCCACCTAGTATCAATATCCCCTACCAAATCTAAGTCAACATAGCCTTGTAAATTAGTAGTAGGGCCCCCAAAGTGTAAACACTTATTGCATGTTCTTCTCAAATATCTAAGAATCCATTTGATCACATTCCAATACTCAATTCCTGGATGACTCATATACCTGCTAAAACTCCCATTGCATGTGCAATATCTAGCCTAGTACATACCATAGCATACATCAAGCTTAATACAACTAAAGCATAGGGTACCTTAGACATCTTATCCTCCTCTTCTTGTGTCTTGGGACACATCTCCTTAGTCAACTTCAAATGATCAGGTAAAGGTGTGTTGACAACTTTAGCATTTTTCATAGAGAAACATTGCAACACCTTCTCAACATAATTAGCTTGAGATAGCATCAATTTTTTGTTCTTCCTATCTTTGCAAATCTTCATACTAAGGATTTTTTTTTGCTGCCCTCAAATCCTTCATAGCAAATGCATGTGCATTTCAGCCCCTTAATATGATACATGTTAGGCCTAGCTACAAGCATATCATCAACATATAAACATAAAATAATGTAGCTATCATCTTCCAACCTCTTAAAATAAACACAATGATATGAATGACACCTATTGTATCCATGCTCATGCATAAAATTGCCAAATTTTAGATACCATTGCTGAGGTGCTTGCTTCAAGCCATATAAAATATTCTTCAATTTTCATACTAAGTTCTCCTTACCTTTAACCTCAAAACCCTATGATTGAGCCATATATATCTCTTCATCAAAATCACCATTTTTTTAACATCAAGCTACTCTAAATTCAAATCTTTAGTAGCCACAAGACTTCAAACATTACGGATACAAGTCATCTTAACAACAGGAGAAAATATCTCATCAAAATCAATGCCCTTTTATGTGCAAATCCTTTCACAACTAACTTGACTTTATATATTTTCTTACTTCCATCCTCTTCTTTTAACCTGTAAACCCACTTATTCTATAAAGCTCTTTTACCTACAACCAACTTACATAAATTCCATGTCTTATTCTTTAGCAAAGAGTCCATTTCATCTTTCATTGTAGACTCCTACTGAATCTTAGTATCCACCTGTAAAACTTCATCATAACATTTAGGTTCACCAGCATTAGTAAGTAAAATAGAATACAAAGACGGAGGAAATATTTATGCAGTTCTAATTTTTCTTGTTGACTAGCTAACATTCACCAGTTCTTGTGGTATTTATTGTTGCAATTATTTCACATCATGAGGAATGGATGGAACATAATCTTTTGGATTATTATGCAACACTACATAATCATCTTCTTTCTTCTCATGTTGCTACAATAGATCTTTGTACAACACTTTCTCATCAAATATGACGTCCCTGCTTCTTACAATTTTATGCTTTTCAAAATTCCAAAGCCTATAACCAAATTCATTAATGCCATATCCAAAAAATACACATTTCTTTGACTTAGCTTCCATCTTGGTTCTATTTTTAGAATCTATATGAGTAAAAGTTTCAAAACTGAAGGTCTTGAGAAAAGAATAACTCACTTTCTTACCAGTCCATGGTTCCTCTAAAATACTACAACCCAAAGGAGTAAAGGGACCTCTATTAATCAAATATACAAAAATATTGATATCCTTTTCTCACATGTGTAAGGGCAACCCAACATGCAACCTCATGCTCCTTGTATGCTCTATTATAGTCCTATTCATGTGTTCAGCCACTCCATTATCTTGTGGAGTCCTTGGAATAGTTTTCTATCTACAAATACCATTAGTGGAGCAGTAATCTTCAAATTCATCAGTGCAATACTCACTACCATTATAAGATCTAAGACATTTTAATTTTTTACTAGTCTCATTTTCAACCAAGCATTTCCATTTCTTAAAAGTTTGAAATACATAAAAAAATTGTCTAAGGAAATAAACCCATACTTTTCTAGTTGCGTCATCAATGAATGTAACATAATAATGAGACCCACCAAGGGAAGATACCTAAGCCAGTCCCCATACATTTGTATGCACAAGCTCTAATTTCTCCTTTTTATTTTTCTTCCCAATCTTCACAAAACTCACTCTCTTTTTTTTTCCATACACACAACTTTTACAAAAATCCATATTAATACATTTTAGACCTGGTAAAACTTTCTTTGAATGAATTGCTTTCATACCTTTCTCACTCATGTGCCCAAGTTTGTTGTGCCAGAGCATTGTATCAGAATCTACAACAACTATTTGTTCTCCCTTCTCAACTACAACAATTGTTCCTTAACATTCATTTTTCTCTGAAATAATTAAAGTATAAGGAACAATATGACCTATACAAAGATATAAGGTGCCTACTTTCACACCTTTTTCTACTACAAGGGGACCTTTTGAAGCCTTCCAATTTTCATCATTAAAAGTAACTACACAATCTTCATCACCGAGTTGCCCTACTAAAATTAAATTTCTACTCAGCCTTGGAACATGTCTTACCTCATGTAGTAGCCAATGATTCCCATTCTGCAACTTAATCATAATCTTTCCCTTTCAAAAAATTTGACAAGGTTCATTATCCCCCAAATAAACAAGTCCAAAATCCCCTTGGACACAATCAATGAAACTACCTCTATGAGGTGTAGCATGAAATGAAGCACTAGAATTTAAAACCCATGAATCATCAACACTTTCTAAAACTAGAAGTAAAGCATCCTCTTTGAATTTTTTACTTACCACATTTCTCTCCTTATCTCCATCTAGTTTATCTCCTTCATTTTTATTTCAATTTTAACAATCTTTCTTTTTATGCCCTAGTTTCCCACAGTTATAGCAGTCATTTGGTCCTCTCGATTGAGAACTCCTCCCCTTTGACTTTCCTCTTGATTTCCCATAGTTTCAAGAATTACTTCCTTTCTCAGTCATTCTACCTTTTCTTTGTGCATTCAAAGCACTTCTTGATGTAGATCTACCTAAGGTTTTCCTACAAGTTTATTCACTCAAAAAAACACCGATCACATCATCATATTTTAGGGTACTAGATCCAGGAACAAAATTATTCATAGCTATTACCAAGCCATTCCATCTTTTAGGAAAAGAACACAAAATTAAGAGAGCCTTAATTTCTTCTTCAAAATTGATACCCATAGAAGATAACTGACTAGTAATAATATTAAACTCATTTAAATGATCTCCAATAGATCCACCTTCTGCCATTTTCATATTAGATAAATGCTTCATGAGAAATACCTTGTTTGAAGCAAAGGGCTTTTCATACAGTGTCCCTAGGGTTTTCATCAACTCTTCTATTGTCTTCACTTTTGTAATATTAAATGCCACTAATGGTGCCAAGCATAATTGAATGCTTCCAAGTGCCTTTCTATCTAAAAGATCCCATTCATCATTTGACATAGATCCCTGATTCTTGGCTTTGCCTTCCAACGGCTTCCATAAATCCTTTTGATAAAGATAGTCTTCCATTTGCATCTTCTATAACTAAAAGTTATGCCCATTAAACCTATCAACCCTCAGGTTACCCTCATCTGCCATTGCTCCCACTTGACCACTTGTTAGGATTAAACCATGGAGAAATAAAAATTACATGCAAATATAACCAATATCATAAAATAAGAGATCATACAGAAAAGAACACAAGACACCAAGATTTATCATGGTTCACCCAAACTGTGGGCTACGTCCACCAAATAGAAAGTCCAATATTTTTGTGATCTAGTGATTACAACCTAATTACAACCTATAATCCTTCACAGCTCAATACTACTACAAGAACCAATTTTCACATCACCTTATGAAACAATCCCTAACCCTAAGCCCTTTTATACAAATATTTTTATCGCTTTAGGGTTATAATTAATAATTACATGTCAACCCAAAATCCTAATAAAATAGGGCCCATAACTTTTTTTTGGGGCGATGCCTTGAGCCCTAAAGAAATAATGAAGTATGTACAGTACTTTCCTGATCAATCACCACAAACTAATACTTAGGTATGATTTAGAAGAAAAGGAAAAGTAGAAGTAGAGTGAGAATGTGAAGATCATCATTGAAGTTTGAAGTTTGAATTGTAATGTTGGTTATAACCCAGAAGACCTTATAGTTGGGCATGTATTTGGATGATTTGATGAATCAATAAAGTCTTTTGCTCTTCTATCTCCTTTTTTTGTTGTTCTATATGTTTGGTTTTTGTTGTGTTTAATATTGTAGGTGATTTTGGTAGCTAGGTGGCCCTAGTTATCCAAGTTCTCCCTTTGTCAAAATACTTGTTTCACATGTTGAGAAAAAGAGAATAGATTGGATTATAAATAGTGGTTGTTCGCACCACATGACAAATGTTAAAGACAAGTTGGTTAAGTTAAAGAGATATGGTGGAGGTGTTGTTAGAGTTGGTAACAATGTACCTTGTTTGATGGAAGGAAAAGGTTCTATAGCTTTAGATGGTAAGACTAATATTGATTATGTATTATTTGTTGATGGACTAAAATATAACATGTTAAGTGTTGGATAACTTTTTGAGAAGGGTTATCATTTTTGATTAACTAATAAAAAATGTTAAATTAAGCACAAGAATAGAAATATGATTTCAATAAGTACAAAGACTAGCAGTAATGCATTTCAATTGAACTCCACTTAGATAAGTTATTTTATTAAAAAATTTGATGACAGTTAGTTATGGCATAACATATTTTTCATATAAACTTTGATAATATAGTAAGGTGAGTAATTATAATGTGGTAAGAGATATACCTACGATAATGAAACCTTCTTACATAATATGTAACAAGTTTGTTGTGGAAAAATAGAAAAGGTTCACATTTTAGAGAAAAAAAATTATACTTTAGAGAAGTTGGAGATATTCACACAAACTTATGTGGACCTACTAAGACAACAACATTCTATGGTGAGAGATATTTTACTCTTTTAATTGATGATTTCACAAAGATGATGTGAATTTCTATCTTAAGAGAAAAGTTAGAGGAATTTTATAAATTTAATATTAATAAGGAAAAAGTTGAGAATGAATATGGAAAGAGGATAAAATGTTTAAGATTTGATAGAGGTGAAGAATTCATATCTAGTCAATTAAATGCATATTGTGAGAATAATGTGATATTCATAGACAAAATTCAGCTCCTAAAAAACCACAATAGAATGGGGTAGTAAAAAGAGGGAATAAAATGGTTAATTAGGTAGCAAGGGTGATGTTTCTTGATGGTAAGGTATCACATGTACATAAGAGAGAAGTAGTTAATACTACAATATACACCATAACCACAGTTTATATTAGACATGGAACATGTATAATGCCTTATGAGTTTTTCTTTGGTCATACACATTTTTAAATGTTTCAAATTTCTTAGAAGTAAATGCTATATCAAGAGAGATGATGAAATAGGTAAATTTGATCCTAGAGGTGATAAAGGTATATTTCTTGGATATTCAACTAAGGCTTAGAAATGATATAACTTGAGGCTAAATAAAGTTTTTGATAGTACAAATGTTAAAATTGATGAAATATTTTGGTACAATGAGAACTTTTGGGTGTGATTTGGATGATTATTCAAATCATGAAAGTATGAGTTAGATATTAGTTCAAAATTAGAATTCATAATAAGAGATATTCTTTGAGATTGGTGATGGAATTCAAGTTTAGATTAATAAAACTGGAGAAGAACAGAGAACACCTAAGTCTATTGCTAGAAATAATCCTAGTGAGTAGATAATTGGTGATGCAAGTAGATTATTGATAAGAAGAAAGGTAAGAGATGAGATTGGTTTGATTTTACAAACTAAACCTAAGCATACTGATGAAACACACAAATATGAATCTTGGATTAATGTTATAAAGGAAGAACTTGAGAAAATTGAGAAGAATAATACATGGGTACTAATCCCTAGGCCTAAAGATAAGAATGTTATAGGAACAAAGTGGGTATTAAGAAATAAAATGAATGAGTGAGGTGAAGTCTTAAGAAATGAAGCTATAATTGTATGTAAAGGTTATTCACCAGAGGAAGGTATAGAATTTTAGGAAACCCTTTCTTTGATAGCAAGATAAGAAGTAGTAAGATTATTTTTGGCTTATACATCTAATAAAAATTACATAATGTATCATATGGATGCCAAGTAATCATTTTTGAATGGACAACTAGATGAAGAAGTATGCATTGAGTAGCTTGATTGATTTCCATCGATAAAACAAGAAATAATGGTATCTAAATGTTGGTATGAAATTTTTGGAATTCTTTAGAATAACTGAGAGGAGGGAGGGGGAGGGTGGGGTGAATCATTTATCCAAGGTCTAGATGTACAAATAAAACTTTTCATAGCTTAGCAAACTCATATACATAAAACATATTCATGCATGCATCCATTAGATCATACAATCACTTAAACTTTGTAGGTTACTATCAAATCAACTTTGTAGAAATGTAATCATGAAACATAATAGATTCAATAACACATTTGACACAATGATTTTATGTGGAAACCCAATTTGGGAAAAACCACCAGTAACATGCTAATAATTCTCACTCTTCTGAAGTGATGCCATGTGAAAGGCCAACACTATTAAAGGTTACAATACACACTATTAAATGTGACTTGTTTAGAGGATTTCAATCACCTTATTAGGAGTGATCCTTGTTAGAGGACTTTAGATCATTCACTTGGAATGTCACCTAGTTAAAGGGTTTACAAATGATTGTTAGGTCAAATTAAAACAAAAGATCTACCCTAGATTGGTATAATGATTAGAAAGTAACAATAAGGTTTGATATGATAGCTAATTACAACTCACTTGTATATTTACATATTTATGTTTTAGTCCTCCATTCTACTTGTCTTTCACACACTTTAGCTCTGATAGCTTGTTCTCCCTTCAAGAATTCATATTCTTAAGCCTTCTTGCTTTGCTTGCCAATAGCAGTCTCTTCTATTTGGTCACTATATGAAGAAATTCCTTAGACCTCTTGTCTAACTTAGGTTTTTGAACATGACCAACCTTTCTTTTGATCAAGAATCTTTATAAATAGAAAAATAATATCTTTTGTCATTCAACCTCTATCATCCATTTTAGGGTTTCGGTAGGATTAGGCAGGATTCAATGAATCTACCCATCTTTTCATTTTAGTCCCTTCTAGAAACTGTTTCTTCAATTCTCTTTGAATTCACCTCAAAATGGTTTACCATGAGTTCTATGCTGCCAACTCATCACAGTTATCTTCCACACACTTCACAAAAGTCAAGAAAATAAAATAGTTGGCTCAGATTTGTCAAATCTATGATTTAACATGAATACTAGCACTCAACATCAATATGTTGTCACACAACTTCTATATTGTTCTTCCATTTTTCATCCACTAGATAACTCTGTAAACACTAAAGTATACTAGTTCTCAACATCAACTAAAATTTACTTAGCTTACCCTATATCACTTAGCATACACTGAACTTTCACTTTGCTTGGATCCAACTAGTTTTCTACTCAGCTTGCACTAACTTTGCTTAGCACCTAATGTCCACTTAGTCAAACTTGGCAGATTTAATTCTTCTTACTTGTTCTTCTAGACTTAGTCAATGTATCCATCCTTTGTAGCCTTAAGTGGATAATCAATACACTATATCATCACTATCTTAATTGATCTTTTTACTCCTTTTTCATACCATAACTCAATATTTTATCTAGGTGCTCTTGTTATCACATTTGATCAAATCCTCTTCATCAATCAAAAGAATGATAGTACTCAAATAAACTAGGTAGTTGTCTTACCAGGAAGTAGTAGGTTTGACATCAGTGGCAAAACAATGATTGAACCAATGTCAATTTATTTTCAATAGAAATGGTGTTAAGGGGGGCTATATGTTGATCACTAAGTCATTTTTCTATTTGTGTTAAAGACTTAGTCATATCTTTGGAAGATTTCGTCTATCATCACTACGATCGTGCCATCCTATATCTCAAGCATTATAATTTGACTTGTATATGTTTCATGTACAAATTGAGTAGTAGTGACTATCGAGCAAGTATATGGTCACTAAGTACTTTAATACATGTAGAGTCATCCAAAAGATAGTTCATTCTAAGCATACACATGACAGGTCACAAATTATGAGATTTGGACCAACCTAGGCCCATTTGGATTTGGTTTGAGGTTAGGAAGTGTTGAAATGCAAAATAATGCAAAGTTTCTCATAACAACTATGCAAAGTTGCCATGACAACTTAGACAACATTTACACTAACAAGTACATTTTACCACCGTTTAGTTATAGATTGATACAAAAAGTTAAGGCACATGTATCAAATGTATATAATTCCATTCCAATTCTGAGGGAAGAGTTGGAAGCTATATTGTACAAATTTGAAGTTGGAAGTTTCCAGCAATACTAAACAAATCATTCACAGTCCAATTAAAAGTTATTCTTTCACATCTTAATCGACTGAGTTGGAAATCTTTGTTAGATTATTACTTATCATTTTTTTTAATAGTTTCTTGATGTTCCATTGATTTTTCAAAGTAATTAGGTTATATGGGATTTTTGGTAAATTCTTCACACTAACTTGTTCACTGTCCTATGCATAGTAGATTGGATAGAAATAACTCTATCTTGAATTTTAGTAGTTTAACCTCCATGACCTTTTGGAATCAAACATAAATGTAAATACTTTGTAAAAAATGAGTTTTTTGGAGGTTTTTTGAGTTGGTTTTCTATTTTAAAGGAGAATCCTTAGGTGAGTAACAGTCACCCAGCTAGGTATGAACAAGGAAATCAATGCATGCTTGGAATAATGAGTGGATTGGTTTGAAAAATCCAAGTTCATAGAGTTGTAGGGGATCCCATGAAGGTTTAGTGTGCAAAGATTTCAAACTTAATGAATCCATTTGTGCTTCTTTTGAATCTACTTAAACAGTGACACTTCAAATGGCTTTGAAACTCTTTAAAATAGGGGTTTTGTAAACAAAGGATGTACAAACATGTTGGAGACCTGAGATTAGAAAAATATTTGAGTGCACTCAAAAGGGTATCTAAATTTATCATTTTTTTGGAGCCTCGTTAAGGGTTTTGAAGATTTATTGCAATAAAGGTTTATTGGGAGACCTAATTGAACAATTAGGCCTAATAGTCCTCTTACCAAGGGTTTAAAGAGATCAGTAGAAAACCCAATGGTCTAGCCACAAAGATGACCCCCAAGGCTAATTATTTGATAATGAAAGAATCCCTTATATTTAATTCCATAAGGAATGGTGCTCTAAGTTTCCAAGTGATGGATTTGATCCATTGATTTCTAAGGTGTGTTTCAATGTTTGGAGAGGTGTTACTTGATTGGTGAGGATTAGAGGAGAAGGGGAATAGAGAGGAGATTCCTCTTGTGTTAGGGTAATGGAAAGAACCCTAAGAGGCTTAGGAAGAAGCCTAGTTTGATTCATAGAAGATAATTAGGGCCTGATAGGGATCCTCTCCCATCAAATTGGTATCAAAGCCTCAAAAGATTTCAGACAAATTAAGGAATTGTGTATGTTTGACTTTGAAGGTGAATCAACAAGAGAAAACACCATGGTGACAAATGTTGAGTTACCTAGAGAAGTGACAAAGAAGAGGGAGAAGAATAGACTCCCAGAGAAAGCCCTATAGGCTATGAAGACAAAACTTGATAAGTTGTAGAGGCAACTAATAAGGTGAATGAGAAACTAGAAGATAGTGAAGACAAGGGAAAGGAAGTGGATGAAGAGGATTTTTTTCTTGAACTTGATCCTCCATTGCAAGAAGAACCCTTCCTTAAAGCCATCAAGGCATTGGCTAGTAAATCTCTTGAGGGTATACCCCTGTTTAATCGTAAGATGGATTCAAAGATAGTCATGAAATGGATTGAAGGTATGGAAAATAATTTTGAATATGAGGACATTACAAAAACACAAAGAGTGAAGGTTACCAAATCAAGATTGAAAACCCCTAGATATTCCAGTTTCTCAGTGGGATAATTGAAAAGCCTCTAGCATTTTCAAACACCAACAAAATGGTGACTCTACTGTAGATCTGTATCATTTCATCAGTCATTAGGAGAAATAAGGGTAAAATCTACTTATATTAGATTCAGTGTATGCTTTGATAACTGGTACCATATAAACAATCTATAGGTCTACCCACCTAGGTTTAGCAGAGGGTCATGCCTTATAGTTGGCATGTTGAAAATGGGAGTTAGCTACCCCTAGATATGTCAGTTTCTCAGTGGGATAATTGAAAACCCTCTAGCATTTTCAAACACCAACAAATTGTTAGAGTAAAGCATTGATTTAATTTAATTTATTAAATAACATTTACTCGTTTCTTAATATCTCACTTTATGCACTTTGCATTTCCATTTAATAATTAATTAGTAATTATTAAATGCCAATTACCTCTAAGGGTTTCCCTTTTAGGTTTTTTGATCTCCTTCTATAAGGATTGATCTTTTGTAAATATCTCTCATTCTTTCAATTTGATAATATAATTTCCATATTCTCAAAGCAAAACCCTTGACTCTTCTATTCTTTTTCTTCTTTGTGGAAAGTTCTTACATATAGGTATTCTTTAGGATTTTTGGATTTGCATTGCTCAAATCCTTCATGGTATCATAGTCAGATCTACTGTAGCTTTTTCAATATTTGGAGAAAAAGAACAAGGGTTTGACAAAACATATATGGAATTTTGGAATTTTTCTATAAAAATAGGGGGTTCTCTAATTTTTGGAGCACTTTGAGGCCAAAATGACCTCATGGCTAGATTTAGAAGGCGTCAAAACCACCATTTTCATATAAAGTTTGTCAATTTTGGACAACATTGACTTGGAAGGCAAAAAATATTGGATATCAGGGCCATACGACCTCTAGCATGTAAAACATGACATAAAATTAAAAAAAATAAAAAATAAAATTTTTTGTGGTGTTTTGGACCACATGTAGTTTAAAAATAATCACAACAATTATCAAAACCACTTATAGTCCAAGCAATGACCATAGTTATCGTAGATGATCATCTCTACTACTACAACCCTCTCTCTGTCACTCACTCCCACTTCACGGATAGAGACATGACTACATAGCTTCTAAGCCACCACCACCTCTCCTCCACCTGAGTGCCACCACTGGGCCACCTCTACTCCTCCTAGCCCATCCTATGGTCATGTGGGGGATGGGGGTACTTTTTTTAAGACCCCTCCAATTTTTTTCAATTTTCAAACAAAATTTACATATGGAGGGGGCCTTTTAGTTTTTTGGCTATAACTTGAGCATAAAGGGGTCTTTTCTTTATCTAAAAGAAGTTCTAGAAGGCTTATTTAGAGATAGAGACAATGGTATAGTTATTTTTTGGATTTTTTCTAGCTTATTACCTAGTTTTTCACTTTAAGTCCAATGATATCTTCCATCTTTTGGGGGTCATAAATTCTTCATTATAGCTCTATTTTTTGATCTAGAAAAAGCATTGGAAAGATCTTTCTTGATTATCTATCATTTCACTAGTATTTTATACCAAGTATTTTTGATACACATCTGAATCTTTTTTCTCTTTTCTTATATACACATTCCTTCTGCAAGGTGGGGTTCAATATTTTGCATTATGGGTAGTATTTTTTAATTAGTTTTTGTCATAATATCAACATATTGGAAAAATATAAAATGACTTCTTAAAAAAATGACCAATACCTCTTCATGTCTTATAGTTCTAAACCCAATCAACTATCACACATGGAAGTCTTATAGGCAATGACTTCTCTATTCCAAGGGTTTGTGGTCTTGTTTTGATATAATGCATCCAATATTTTGAGTCAATATAAAACTTTGCAACACATGAATAACATGGATGAATCCGTGGGTCTAATTTCTTTGAGTGTTTTAGACAACTTATAGTTTCATCTTGATGAGTGTTCCAGTCCTCAAGAAATGTGGGCCAAGTTCAATGACTTGTTTAGCACCATCAATGAGTTCAGAGAACTTCATATTGAGGTGGATCTTACTTCTCTTATACACAATGAATTCCCCTCTATTGAGGATTTTCTTATGAGGTACAAATAGAAAATAATTTTTTTATAAGGAAGCAGAAAAGAGAAGATAGATAAGAAGTGCATCTATCTAATTCTATCATAGCTTCAAGGAAACTTTTAGATTTTCTCTTCTACCTTCCATTATACTATAGATGTTTTGGGTTCTAGATTTGTCATGCCCAATTTTGAGGTCTTTTGCAATCACTTGGCTAGAGAGAAGTCCAAGCTTAAGTAGGGATACCATCACTAGCTCAAAGACATAGGCATTGGTTGCTCAAACATCTATAGGGAATTTGAAGTAGAAACTGAAGCACAAGATAGATTTAGTAGGTATTGAGAGTTCCTCCAAGTCTACTCCTAAATTAGATGCTTGGAAACCCTCTTTGAAGGGTAAAACTTCCAAGTTTGGTGAGTCTTCCTCCAAGACTAAGAAGTACATAGGTGGTCCTTGTATTTTTTGTGGCAAAGAAGGACATCCAATTTCCAAGTGTTGGAAACATCTTAAGAATTTAGAGGAGGCCATGTAGCAGCATAGTATTGCTTCTCTAAAGCCACCACTTCCTCCTTTATGGAAAGGACACGTTCTTTCTGTACAAGCATTGTCTTCAATAACTACTTAGAATATTGATTTAGTGGCTTCACACCATATGACTCACTCACTTGATTTGGTTACCTCACTTTCTCAAAGTGTTACTACACAGATTGTAGTTGGTGATTCTACATAGCTTTCAGTCACAAGTTCAAGAACTATCTCTTTAGAAGGTCATTCATTATAAGATGTTCTCTTGTTTGCTACCAATTGTATGAACCTCTTGTTTGTCTTTTAGATTTGTCATTCTAGCTCTAGAAAGAAATTTGAGTTCTCCCCACATGAAGTGTTTATTCAAGACTTCCATGATGTCGACTTGGTTGTTGCTACTAGGAGTGTTGATCTTCAATCTCACCTATATAGGTTTGATGGCTTTGAGAGCTCTGATTATATAGGTGTTTCTCTTATTGCTCATGCAAACATAGTGAGAAAAATTTGGCATGAATGTTTTGGCCATGTCAACTATAGATATCTACATCAAATGAGTACACAAGAGCTAGTGATTGGGCTACCTTAGATCTCTTGTATTGATGGTGTTTGTCGAGGTTGTGCACTTGGAAAACATCACAAAGATCCATTTTTTCAGGTAGATCCACACATGCTAAGGCACCATTGGAGTTGATAAATAATGATTTTATGTCATTCCTCACTCTATCCTTTTTAGGTGCTCAATATGTGCTTACCTTCATAGATGATTTCTCTAGATGCACATGGGTGTATCTTTTTGAAGTACAAGTTTGATGTCTTTGATTCATTTCAAATCTTTTAGACATTTTTGGAGAAGTAGTTAGGTCTTTCTATCAGGCATACATGCATTGACAATTGAGGGGAATTTGTGAATCAATCTTTTAGATCTTTTCTCATTAAGCATGGTTTTAGCATCAATTTATAGGTCCCCATTCCCCTCAGTAGAAAAAGGTTGCAAAGAGAAAGAACATGACATTACAGGAGATGGCCAATTTTATGATATTGTCTCAAGCTATGAGCTCTTCATTTTGGGCTGAGACTATCAATTATGCCAATTATATTTAGAATAAAATGCCTCACAAGGCATTGTGACACATGACTATTGAGGAAGCTTGGACTCATGTCAAGCCAGATGTTTCTACTTTCTATATTTTTTGTTAGTGAGGCTTGGGAATTTATTGTAGATGATCAATGGAAAGCCATAGAGAAGAAGAGCCAACCACTCATCTTTTTTGGCTACTATGAGGATGTGAAGATATATAGGTTGTTTTATCCTAATTCTAGAGATGTCTTGTTTCAACAAGATGTTCAATTTGATGAGCATTACCATTAGATGGAGCCACCATCACTAGCTTCTCCCTCACTACCTAATACTACTTCTTCTACTCCTCTATAGGATTATGCATTCTCTAAGGAAGATCTTGATATTGATCCCCCTTCACCACCTCTACATGTTGCTCTATGAGTGTCTAAGTTGGCTCATGATACTCTTAATGTAGTAGGACCTATGGCAAGTGATCCTACAAATTCTTGTTGCACTCATGCTTAGACTTCTAGTACTAATCTCTTGAGTCATGCGATTTCAGATGATCCATAGAGTTTTTCATAGGTGATAGTACACTTAGAGTGTGATAGGGATATGAATGAGGAGTACTCTTCTTTGATGAAGAACCATACATGAGATCTTTTTCATCTTTCAAAACAAAGAAAGTTGGTTCAGTGTTAGTGGGTGTACTGTACCAAGTATGTTGTAGATGATTCTATTGATGGTACAAGACACATCTTGTTGTAAAGGTCTTTTCAAAGGTTGAGGATATTGATTACTCTAAGACCTTTTCTTCTATTTTCAAGATGGGTTCTATTCACCTTGTACTCTCTCTTACAGCTTCAAAGGGATGGACAATTTTTTAGATAAACATTAAGAGTGTCTTGTTGCATGGAGACCTTCATGAGGAGATCTATATGGGCCAGCCTCATTGCAGGAATCTTCATTAGTATGTAGGCTTTAGAGGTCTTTATATGGTCTCAAGTAGGCCCCTCAAGCTTGCAATGAGAATATGGATTCCTTCTTGCTTTCTTCTAAATTCACTCGATGTCATTCTAATATTATAGTCTACATTCAACGTCATGGAGATAAATTATTGATACTTGTGCTTTATGTAGATGATCTCATCATTATAGGTAGCTCATTGTTACCAAAGTTTAGTTCATATCTTTTTCTCTCTGGGGTTTTGATTCAAATCAAGTATCAATGTCTTGAATCTGAATCCAGATTGCCCATAGGATGAACTTTCTTCTAATCATTCCTTTGATCTAACCTAATGAAAGAAATCATATGAGAAATTTACCAATCCAATAGCAAGTTAATTAGGTTTTGGAGAGTTTTTTATGCATTTCATAGATGAGAAGAAAGTTGTTTTGCAATCCTAATGCTTTGATCAAGTGTTTGTGTTGAAGACAGGATGTATTCAAGAAGAAGATCACAAACATACTCAGAACAAATGGCAGCAAAGAATATGAGGATCAAGGTTAAAGAAAATATGAAAATTATGAGAATGGGCTATAAGAAGGATTACTTAAATTTTAAATTAAATCAAATGGCTCATATTTGATTTGACTATCTACATTGCAAATTTGACAAGTCAAATGGCTCAAAGACTAAATCCAGGTCATTAGATGAACACAAGATCAAAAAATAATATTTTAGAGATAGAATTATAAGTACTTAATGATGAATCTACTCAACTATTAGATCAAAAGAACATCCACAGTTGTCACTATATTATTATAAAAAATTTCTCAAACATTAATCATGGTGACATAGCAATAGAACAACACATGTCTTGTTGGGCCCATTACATTCCACGAGACACAGTCAAAACCTAGTCATGAAGTGCCACGAAGAAAAATAGTTCAATGTTAAATTCTCCAAGTAATGGAATAATGCCACCTATCTATCACGATGTGTGTAGTTAGAATAGGTGGATCCACACCATAGAGAAAACTCAAGAATTAAGTCTTTTAATCTCAATTGTCAGGTGTTTGAAAATTGAAGATCATTACATCATCACAGTAAAGTTAAATTAAAATAGGGTTAAGGTCATGATAGGTTAACAAAAATATAATTTTATAGTCACATATATTAAAATGTAACCTTTGGTTAAGGCAATGATAGGGTGAAAAGTCTTGGTCACACAGTCATAGGCTAGTTAAGTTGATTAAAGTTCAAAGATGCTAAGCCATGAGAGCCATCCATTGCATAATCATAGGTTAGAAGTGGTAGTTAAGTTTAATGTTGTGATATTGCTATCATAGTTAATGAGTGGTTGTCACCAAGTCTCTACAGTTAGTAGAATAAAAACACATTAAGTTGTGATCCAACGAAAAGGGACCCACAGAGGAGAGAGTAAGAAACAAAGAAGGTTGTAATGATTTAATATTGACCATTGATTTGAGATCAAGGATTGAAATTCAAAATGACAGTAACCATTGGAATATGAATCATATGAACTTGGCACCAAATTTTAGAATATGAAGAAATCAATAATTTCTATAGAATTCTTGAGCTTGTGTGAAGTTGAACAGTCATTGTGTGTTTTTAGAAATATCGCAGATTCAAAATTTTGAATGGAAAAGATTTCACATGTGCATATCCTTAGATAATTTCATATTTTATTCTCATTTTCTCTTATATTTGTGATTGTTGCTCTCTAGAAATGAGAAGTGATAGAAAACTATAAATGTAGTCTCTTTTGATAATACAAAGGTCAACAAACTTGATGGTGAATTGGTTTGTAATTACATTTACCCTAATTTCTTGTCATGTTTTATAGCCCATTCTTAGATTATTTTTTCATTAAGAGTTGAAGGAAAATGATATATGATCCTATGATAATTAGGTGGATTCCATTTCACTTTGAAGTTTGCAGTATAGGTAATTATATTTACTTTCTTTAGGTATGATTCGGCTTCATCTCTTGATATTTTTAATAATATGTTAGATAACTTCATTGGGAATTGAAGGATATATGTGTATGAATCTATTAGTAACTTGTTGAATTCCATTTCATTCAAGTCTATATTCAAATAAATTCTATTTTCCCTCATGTCTATTTCCTGTTCCATTCCTCTTTGTATTTAGCTAAGTTAAATATACATTTAGAATAGGAGTAAAAGTAAAAAATATCAAGATAATCTACTATAGTCATTCCATTGAGTGTGATAGGTTATTCAAATCCATTTTTCTTGAATTTTTTGTGCCTACAAAAAATTTGGTTATCCTTTACTTGTCTCAGGTTAAGAGCTTAATTTTGTTAAAGCTTTTGATCTAATAAAGACATATTCATTGCACATCATTGAAAGTCTTAAGGGAGCTATACCTTGTAATTTAGAGGGTAGTGATAGATAACATACACTAACCCATTTTTTGGTAACATCCTTTTGTATCTCCAAAACATTGGACATCAAAGAGTCAAGATTATGAAATCTAATAGGAGGACAAACTATTAAACAACAATTTTTGGTGACTTTGCAAGGGACAATTCAAATAAAAATTCTGAAGAATTTTCCTTCATGTTAGTTTGCACTCTAATTTCACATATATTTTGAGTTTCAAGAAAGGTGTTGTGGGAGTTAGGTTCTTTCCAAAAGAATTTGATACCAGTTTTATAGCCTCGACCTGCTAGAGAGAAGAGAGTTAATTCAAAGTTGAAGACTAGTAAGGTTTCCTTAATCACTAGGGTTAAGGTAAACTCAAAACACCATTTTTTTAAAACATTTCATACATGCTAGATTATAAATATACTAGAAGTGCCAAGGAAAGATGAAAAATTGATCCATATATGAGGAACTTAATAAAGCCATTTTTCCTATCCTAGAAGACATTTGTAGAAAAGGAAGGACACATGCAAGGGAATTAGTAGCTAAACTACTCCAAGATACCCAATTTCCTACAATTACTCCTAATAGAACAAAAAGAAGTCATTCTTCTACTCCTCCTATTGCTAGGAAGTCTATTCCTCCTATCTTTGATGCTTTGTTGTTGATTGGTACTACACTTCCTATTTCTATTACTTTTCAAACAAACTAGAATATTGTACTGGCAGCTATGATAAAAGCATGGTGAAATCATATTGGTCCTCTTGCCCTTCCAGCTAATAATGATTTTCCAAGAGTATCAAGGAAGAAGTTCCTAAGATTTAATGGTGATGGTACCACTTCTACAGAACAACACCTAAGTACTTTCCATAAGGCCTATGGTGTAGTAAATCCTCAACATAAGGATGTGGCTATTAGAATGTTTGTAGATACACTTGTAGACAATGTTGTTGATTGGTTTCAAGACTTACCTGCAAGATGTATCAAAAATTGGGATACCATGAAACAAAGGTTTAAAGAATGCGACAAAAGTACAAAGGATGCACAAGTATTGTTCTTGCAATTGGCACATATAAAGAAATAACCATCAGTTTCCATGAGATATTTTAATGCAAATTTCAATAAACTCATCAAGAGAAAACTTATAGCTAGTGCACTAATAGATGATAATAAGAAAACCTTCTATATTAGCTCTATGCCTCCTAATCTAGGATATCAACTTAGAAGAGAAAATGTAGCAAACTTATAGGTTTCCCAGACACTAGCTATAGAGATGGAGGATGACATGATAGCCTCTAGTAAGTGGAAAAGAGAACTTAAATCTAGAACCATGGGTAATATAGTTAGTACTTCAAATAACATAAAAGTCATGCTTCAAAAATTGTCTAATGAGCTCATTTCATTAAAGAAAAAAATCAATAGGCCTACTCATTCTTTTCATCAACCTCATCAAGAATGTTTAGAAACTCAAATAAAGGTAAAGCATTGTAAATGCGACCTATTCAATAGAGATTATCAAGTGAAAGTGCCCCAAAAAGATAAAATATGTGTTCTTTTCTTTTAAGGGCAAATCATGATGGAGATACATGTGTTGATATGATCATATATAGGTAGATGATGGATAACAAAGAACAAAAAATTGAATATCCTAAAAGTGAGGATGATCATGCTCCTTGTAGCAACTCTAAAATTTATTTCTTGCAGTATGAATCAAATTTAGAAGAAGGAGGTGACTATTTTACAACTATAGAAGGACCTCAATTAACAGTAATGACCAAAGGTCAAAAGAATAGGAATCAAACAAACAATTCAGTTCCTCTCAATAATAATGCATCATCAAACAAAATTGATAAAGATAGTGGCATAGTAACTTCGTCTTCACTAAAGGAGCACAAAGGTAAGTCAACCAATTCCTTTGACATCAAACATTTCTATGAAGAGGTAAGAATCCAAATATCTCCATTGGATTACTATTGGCTAATTTTGTCCTCCCACTAAAATGGAGATATTTTAATTTGAACTCAGTAAGGTTCATACATTTTAATTATTCAAATATATTGGGGCATGTAAATAAATCTTTCAAGATCTTAGATTATATATTTTCATAAGTTTTTTCACATTTTAAATATCCCTTTGTGGGCTTATGTTTTATCCACTATCGAATCAAAAAGGATCAAGGGTTGTTTCTTTCTCACTTCCTCAAGATGCAAGGACTTTAAATTATGTGAGAAAGTGAGTGATTGACATGTGGAAAGTGGGTACAGTTCTTAGTATAGGATGCAAGTGAGGTGGAAAAGTTGTCAGAAGTTGCACAAAAGATACCCATGGTGATATAGTGACATATCAACATGTAGCATGGTAGGGCTAGAGGAACACATAAGGGTTTCTACATGACATGAATGATCTCCTAATCTTATGATAGCAGTTGATTGTAAGATCATAGGTGCAAGAAATGAAGGTTCTAATACCACGATAGTAGCAATTCAGTATAACATCACATGGTCATAATGTCGTATGGTTGTAGCACCAAGGGGGATTGTAAGATCATGAACCAAAAAGGATATTTGCATAATTTTATGAAGTGATGGTCATTGAGAGATTGTAAAGGTAAATTTTGATGTTTCTGAGGCTACGATAAGGAAAGATAGCCACTATCGCATATCTATAAATCAACAATTGTTGGTGGGGTAACTACTAAGGTTATAGGATGGTCTATTAACTATGATAATAAGCTTGTAGGGGTTATAAGGGGTGCTTTCAACCATAAGATAAACTGGGTGTCATGAAATCATAAGCTCTAAAATTTCAAATGGTGATGCCATGACATAATTGGCAATCGTAAGATTGTAAAGGTTCAGAAAATTACATTGGAAGGTGATGAGGTTAGGAAGAGAAAAATGGTCACCACTCAAAGACTTCATGAGGTCACAAAAGAATAAAAGACTTATTAGTGTAAATAAGTATTTACTATTTACACTTTACTTAAGTTTACTTGGGATAATATATATTCATATTAGTTGTCATGTAGACACCTAGGAGTTTGCATAATTGTATGACTTGTCATGTTGACAACATAGTAGTTTGCACTCCAATTGAGCACATGTTTTCTACTACATCTCTTTATGAGATACACCTTGCATTCTTATCCTCACATTGTTGCATGTACATTTATGCACAATGGAGGATAATCCACTCTTGGTGGACATGTACTCAGTTGTTTATTATCTCTTTGCATGACTCCTAGTCATTTTGATTGTCTTTATATACAAGGAACTTCTATAATGTATTCATCCAATTATTTTATATCCAACTATCTAATTAATCCATTCTCCTTTGATCATAGCTTGTCTCTATTGTGCTATCTCTTTAGCTTCTAGATCTTGGCATTTCATTCTTGCCTTAGGTAAATTCTTACATGGTATCAGAGCTATACCAAATTCTTTCATGGTATTCAGAGCTATACCAAATTCTTACATGGTATCAGAGACATGGGAGTTTCATTACATAGCCATTGGAGAGTTTTTTTTTTGCAGGTCAAGATTGGAGCTTGGTGGTGCAAATCAGATGTTGGTATCACATTCAAAAGGTCAAAAAAACCCCAAATTGACTTTTGTTTCATCAAAATTAGACATCTAAGGTGAAATCTAGAGTTACTTGATTTTTGGAGGTGTGAAAATAGTGATTCAAGAAAAATAATTATAGAGGTGATTTTAAAATAGTGATATATCCCTCATACAGAATCCTTTTTTTGAGTAATTTTTTTTTTTGGGGTAAAATTTTGTGATCTACACATTGCTGCAGGTTGTTTACAATTCCTATTCCTAAAGTTTTCTAAAAATCAAAAATCATAATTTTTGCAACTTCAAAGGCTTGGTTTAGGCTCATCTAGTTCAAGTGTTATTTTTTTTAAAGTGCATGATTTTTTTTCCACTTTCCAGATTTGGTATCAGTTTGGAGTAATTCTAAGTAGACATAGTACTTTCAGCATTTGTTCATTTTTGGCCTATTTTGGCACTTGCCATTTTTGGCCTATTTTTAAGGGCTTGTGTCTTATCTTGTTGAGTCCAATATAGCTTCATATTTTTTGTAACTATCAAAATTAGAATTCCACTTTTGTTCATTTTGACAAGTGAAAATTGTACACACACTAAGTATAAAGTGCCAAAATCATCCATTTTGTCTGGGGGGGGTTCTTTTATTGAGTGATTTGGGGGTGTGTGTCTTAAGTGTTTGCACTTCTCTTTCTCTTGTGTTCTTCTATTTTGCATCATGGATTATCCTAGGTTTCCTCTTTTAACTCCACATAATTATGCTACATGGAAAATTAGAGCATCGAGTAAAATGATGGAAAAAGGTTTAGTTGATTATGTTTATGGAACCATGGTTGCACCATCTAATCCTAATAAACTAAATGAATGGAAGCATAACAGTAAGGTTGCTATTGGTACTTTGAGGAAGTATGTACATGAAGATCTTATCTTCCATATTGATAATTGTAAAATAGTAAAGGAAGTATGGGATAAGTTTGCTAGCTTGTATGCAAAAGTAGAAAAAGCTAGGGGTTTTGAACTTGATGAAAATATCATGTCATTAGATCCAAAGGAGTTTGACACAATTCAAGACTATATCACCAAGGCACATGAGCTAAGGTGAATGGTTAACGATTGTGGAATTACCATAGAGGATGAAAAATTGATCTATAATTTGATGAGAAAACTTCCTCCAGAGTATGCATCATTTGTTTTTAGCTTCAACACTCATAAGTTAACCTTAGGTTCTTTTTTCACCATGCCTTCATTTGATTCTTTCATAGAGATATTGATGGTGGAACAATCAAATTTGATGAGCATGAGGATTCTCAAGTCTTCAATGTCTAAAGCATTGGTGGCTAGTAAAGGGAATCAAGGAAAAGGGTCTAACAAGAAGCAAAAAACATGGCAAAAAAATTCACAACAAGAGAAAGAACACTCAACCTCCTCATCACAAGACAACTCCAAGAATAAAGGAAAGTCATCCAAGAAGGAGTTTCTTACTTATGTATATTGCAAGAAGAATGGACATGAAGAACATCATTGTTATAAGAAGGAGATAGATGAACTCAAGAATCTTCTTAAGAATAATCAAATTGGTCTACCATCAAGAATGACCACTTCATTTTCTTCTTCACATTCAGATTTTGATAAAGGAAAGGATGACATGGGAAAAGGTCAAGCCTTAGTAGCTACTTCAAGTCAAGATTTAGGGAGATGGCTTCTAGATTCAGGGACTTCTTATCATATGACATCTTTACAATCTATGTTTTCATCATTTGATCCTTTTCATACTCCACCTATTTTGATGGGAAATCATACTTGCATGAATTTGATTGGGAAAGGAAGTATTGATAAGGGGGAGGGATACTTTAAAGATGTGTTGTGTGTACCTTACCTAAGTCATAATCTTCTTTCCATATATCAGCTCACTTATGGAGATAGAAGAGGGACTATGGAATTCACACCTAATTTAGTTTTTATTAGAGACTTGGAGACTAGAAAAATCATTTCTATAGGGGTGGTTGATCATACGTCTTAGCTATACTACTTTTTAGACTTTAGTTATGATGATGATAGTGATTTTTCAACAAATTTTGATCATACTTCTAGTGTTGATTCTAAATTTGAGGAGAACTTTGGCTACTTGAACTTGGGTGTTCTCACATACAATCAAGTTCTTGAGCCTTTCATTTCTTCTCCTCTTACTAATATTCCATCTACTATTGTTCCTAATGATAGTTTTATTCACATAGCCATGGATTCAAGTGATTTTGTGTAGCAAAATATTCATTGTCTTCTAGACTCAGTTCCATGGGATGACTACTTGATAGACATTTCTAGTTTGTCTGTGGAGACCTACATTGCAAATTTGGGAGACACTATTGATGACATTCATCTTCTCTTTGGTGAAGATTATCCTTCTTTGGTTGTTGTGAGGGAACACTCTAGCCCTCATCTTCATTCTCTACTTGATCGATCTTTCAAGGTTGACATGATGGTAGATCCTTTGATACAACAATTGGAGGAGGTCACTTTCTCTTTAGAGGAGACACTTGAGTCTTTGATACATGTTCTACATTCATCCTCAGTTGAGCTTGATTTGTCTTTTTTAGTAGAGTGGTATAGTACACATGATTTGGAGGAGGTACCTTTTAGTATTGACATGGGGACACTTGAGCAAGTTTAAAAGATTTCATACATTTTGAGGTTTCTTCCTATGGATGGGGGAGGCTTCATTGATACACCTTTGGTTCTATTTCTTCCTAAGGGTAGGAATGTTTTTGTACATTCATGGAGTAGTTTCTACATTGAGCCTAGAGCATCTACCATTGCTGCACATTCTACATTGAGGGGGGGTTACTTGTTCTATCTTCCTCTTCTTCTCTCTTATAGGGGGGATCCTTTCCTCACATGAGGTCTTCTTCTCTCTCATTTTATTTTATTGTACGCATGTATCTTTTTGGAGGGGGGTTTTTCCCATGTGGTTTTCCCTCTTTCTCCACTTTATGAGAGATTGCATTGCATTTATTTTTCACTTGCATATTTGTACCTGGGTACCTAACATGGTGTACTAGCCAAGACCCATCTTACATTATTATCTAGCTTTTGTGAGCTTAAGTACGTTTCCCTAAGTTGCACTTAAGGGTGGGGGGGTGTTGGTGTAAATAAGTATTTACTATTTACGCTTTACTTAAGTTTCCTTAGGATAATATATATTCATATTAGTTGTCATGTAGATACCTAGAAGTTTGCATAATCATATGAGTTGTCATGTTGACAACATAGTAGTTTGCACTCCAATTGGGAACATGTTGTCTACTACATATCTTTATGAGATATACCTTGCATTCTTATCCTCACATTGTTGCATGTACATTTATGCACAATGGAGGATAATCCACTCTTGGTGGACATGTTCTTAGTTGTTGGTTATCTCTTTACATGACCGCTAGTCATTTTGATTGCTTTTATATACAAGACACTTCTATGATATATTCATCTAATTATCTAATATCCAATTATCCAATTAATCCATTCTCCTTTTATCATAGCTTGTCTCTCTTGTGCTATCTCTTGAGCTTCTAGATCTTGGCATTTCATTCTTGCCTTAGGAAAATTCTTACATGGTATCAGAGCTATACCAAATTCTTACAAGGCTATTGGTCCACATGTCCTTTCTTGGTTGATTGACTTAGTTGACCTGTTGATTCTGTTGTTTTGTTAAGCCTGTAGCAAGGAAAAGGGGTTTCCTCTGCAAGATTTGATTTTCTTGATTGATCCTAAGCACTCCCAAGTTATGGCCATGCTATAAGACATGAAAAACATGTTTTCCACTTGGTTATCCATTTGAGGGAATTTCTGTATTAATATCATTTCATGTCAAGATGAAGGTTCTTCTAGTCAGGGTTGATGGTTTCCATGACTCTGAAGGTGTATTAGATCTGATCTATCACCCATATTCCATCCAATCATCCTCTGACAGTCTTAAATATATGAATGACATTGTGAAGCAATCTCTTTTTTGATTTTCAGAGCTCTTTTGTAATTTTGCCGATGCTCAATAGAGATATTCTCTATTGTATCTATTCTCTATGAGCCAAGTGTGTGCACATTCCTATCGCCTTGCTTGCTAAATGTATTTTGATAATTGAAATATCATATGATCATGTTCATACTTGGTGATTGATTAGATCAAGTGAATCTATTGTATTCTTTGATTGTGTTATCTTTGGCTTATCTATGATATAAAGATTGAAAAGGTATAGATATTGGTATATTTTGAGAAATCTATTAAGTTCTAGTGCATTCATTAGAAAAGAAGTAGATCCACATATTATTTGGTGCATCACCCTCTAGATTAGATTAGTGAGTTTTGCTTACATGCATTCCTTCTCCCTTTTCCTCTCGATAATTAGTTAGCTGCATCTTGATATTAAAGGAAGTTGGCTTTCTCTAGAGACTCAATCTCAAGTTGTAAAGTCCCACACTTTTGAGATTGTTTCCATATTGCATGAGGCTACCTAAGAAGTATTCCCTCAAGCCAAGGTGCGATATTTTATGTCAACAAGTACCTAAAGTCTAATCCTGATCAATTGAAAATATTAGTTGAACATTGTAATAGTAAAGATACAGGTCATGTTAATATTAATGCTAATGTTGATCACCGCAATACAACTAGCACATGTGGAACTTCTTTGAATGCTGAAGATTTTGCACTCCCCAAGTTGTTTAAAGAAGAAGAACCTATTGTCTTAGCCACATGCCCAAATGAAAAACCAGATCCCTTCTACATTTCCTTGTTTATCAATGGAAATAGATTGAGTAGTTGCATCATAGATTCAGGAGCTTCTGATAATGTAATGCATGCCTCTATAGCAAAATCTTTAGGCCTTCCATTGACTAAAACCTTTGGTAGATGTTATTCAATGGATTCAAAACAAGTACCCTTGCTAGGACAACTAAAAGATGCTCAAGCTACCCTAGCTGCCTATCCTTCAAAAAGACTAAAACTCACAATCCTAGTGGCAAACATCCCTACAAGCTATGGAATGCTCCTAAGTAGAAGTTTTTTTAAGGACATGGAAGGAGAGATAAAACTAGATTGCTCATGTGCTACTATCCACGTTGGAGATAAAAAGGTGAAGCTAGAACCAGAAGAAAAGGAAAATTTTACTCTCTTGAAATCAAATGATCCTAGATCTCAAACCTTATATGATAAAATGTAGTTTTCTAATTACATGCTATTCTCTAACACTCTTGATATTCAAAAGAATTAGAGCAAATAATAGATGATCAGTTGTGGACTATGGAATTCTAATGCTGGTCTAGGTGTAGGAATAGTGTTGACATCACCTATGGGGAAATGACTTGCTTGGCTTATAAGTTAGATTTTAAAAATACTAACAATACTATAGAATATGAAGTTCTTCTCCTTTGAATAATGGAAACAAAATAAAGGGCAGTCAAGCTACTTAAAGTTCAAGGAGATGCATAGTTGGTGGTGAGACAAGTCAAAAACCAATATGCAGTAAAGAACTCAAGATTGAGGAATTATCATAATAAGGTGTGGGATGAAATTGAGAGTTTGGATGCCTTCTCAATTACATCAGTACTCAGAGAATTCAAATTGAGAGCTGATTCTTTGGCAATTTCTACATCATTTCTCTTACCACATCCTAATTTCAAAGATCAAGTTTATAAAGTAGAAGTTCTATTTGGGCCCAATGTCCTTGATAATGAAGATTCATAGCAGGTGTTTGAAGATGATAAACACATACTAAAATTCATTGAAGGGGAAGACCCTTTTGAATTCTTGTATTTTGAAGGAAAAACTAATGCAAATGGTGATGATTTAGTGACAGGTGATAAAAAGAAAACAAAGCTTAATATGATTCAATTGAAAGGTAATAAGATTCCACCTCATTTAATTTATTTAGAAAGGCTTCTTGATAGGATTGATGCATACCTAAAGAGAGAAAGAGATCAGCAAAGAAAAACTTGTGGTGAATATGATGGAATCAATATAGGGACGAAAATCAGTCCAAAGATGATAAACATAGGCAAGTGTTGCACACTAGAGGAGAGTGTAGAGATCAAGAAATTACTTATTGAATTTTAAGATGTATTTGCTTGGATCTATGAAGATCTTAAAATTTTTGTGGGTGAGAAATTCAAACATGAAATTCCTCTTAAACTAGAAGCAACACCATTCAGGCAGAAGAAAATAAACTATAACCCTATAGTTGAAGGAGCAATCTTCAAGGAGATTGACAAAATGTTGCAAGCTAGGATTATATATCCTATTCATCATTCCACTTAGGTTGCTAATATTGTGCTAGGGAGGAAGAAGAATGGAGAGATAAGGATTTGTGTAGATTTTAGAAATTTAAATCAAGCCTCACTCAAACATAATTTTTCCCTTCCTAATATGGATCATATATTACAACTTGTTGCAGGATCAAAAATGATGTCCATGTTAGATGTTTTTTTAAGATATAATCAGATTCAAGTAGATAAAGTAGATCAATTCAAAACTACATTTACCACAACATAGGATACTTTTTCCTACAATAGCATGCCTTTTGGCTTAATCAATGTAGGTGCAACCTTTTAGCATGGTATGAACTTGGATTTTGGTGACTTGAAAGATAAAATTATTGTCATATATATCTTGATGACTTGAAAATCTTTTCTAAGAAGAGAAAAGATCATATCAAAGATCTAGGAAGTGTGCTACAAAGATGTAGAGATCATGGTGTTTCAATGAATCCAAAGAAGTATTTTGTGTGATATAAGGAAAACTACTTGGTGATATTTTATCTCAAGAAGTAGTGAAGATTGACCCAAAAAAAGTTAATGCCATTCAGTAATTAAGTCTTCCATTGAGTAAAACTAGAGTGAAGTCTTTCTTTGGCCAGGTAAATTTCTTGAGGAGATTTGTTCCCAACTTCTCTAAAATAGTTAAATGTATAGTTGATATGATGAAAGGGAATAAAATTTTCAAATGAAGTGATGTTGGGAAAAAGGCTTTTGAAGATATCAAGGGTGTCATTGCCAAAGCCCATGTGCTTTTCCATCCTGACTATAGTAAAGAATTCATCATTTACTATAATGCCTCATAACATACTATGTCATCTATATTGATGCAAGAAAATAAAGAGAGAATACAAGATCCAATTTCTTTTATGAGTATACCATTGAAGAATCAAGAATTGAGATACTCACAAATGGAAAAACATGCACATGTAGTGGTGAGAACCCTTAAAAAATTTAGGTTTTATGTGTTACATTCTCATCCAGTAACATGTGGGCTAGACTTTGCATTAAAAAATATTCTAACACAATGAGAGGTTGGTTGTAATAATAGAGGAGCATGGATAGAAAAAGTCCAAGAATATGATATAGAAATAAAGCCAGCCAAACTTTAAAGAAGTAATGCACTTTGTAAAGCCTTAGCATAAGATCAACAATGCAAAGGAGAGGACACTCCAAAAGTTCTTATGGTAAGTCTTCAGGATCCTTGGTTCTCGAACATTGCTTATTTTTTGACATATGGTGAATGCCCTGATAGATTGACTATTATAAAAATAAGAGATCTAAAAACAAAAGCCTTGAAGTATGTGATTCGTGATGATGTATTTTACAAGAGAGAAATTGATGGAACACTTTTAAGATGTGTGATAAGGAGCAACAGGTAAAATTGTTGACATCTTTTCATAATAAGGCATGTGAAGGACACTTCCCTTCTACTATCACTACATTTCAAATTTTGAGGAAATGCTATTATTGGCCTAGCATATTCAAAGATGCATATAAGTGGGTTTATAATTGTGAGAAATGTAATATGTTTATTGGTAAACCTCAGCTTGTTGCCTTACCTCTTAGACCAATGGTAATTGAAGCTCCCTTCAATCAATGGGGTTCAGATTTTATAGGCCCAATCAATCCTCCCTCCAGTTAAAGACATTCATATATACTAACTACCACATATTATTTCAGCAAATGGATTGAAGAAAAGCCAATGAAGAAGGCTTCATTAGAAGTGGTAAGTGAGTTTCCCAAAGAATGTATCCTAGTTAGGTTTGGAGTTCCTATAAAGTTGATAATGGATAATGCATCTTATTTTTCTTCTTCAGAAATTATTGAATTTTCTATGATAATGACATTCAAATTGGACATTCCTCTGACTATTTCCCTCAATGAAATGGGTAGGTTTAGTCTAGTAATAAAAATCTAATTAATATTTTGAAGAAATTGGTCTCAAATAATCAAAAAAGTTGGCATAAGAAGATTAACGATGCTTTATGGGCTGAAAAAATCACACCTAAAAGAGTTATAGGTATCTCACATTTTGAATTAGTCTATGGAGTGGAAGCTAATTTTTTATTGCCTTTAGAGCTTGCTGATTGTAAATTAAATACTGTGATTGAAGAGGATATTTTCAGAGATGGATTAGAAAAGAGG
The DNA here is from genome assembly GCA_028749045.1 of Cupressus sempervirens. NCBI lineage: Eukaryota > Viridiplantae > Streptophyta > Pinopsida > Cupressales > Cupressaceae > Cupressus > Cupressus sempervirens. The sequence goes on along the minus strand of CM053791.1, from coordinate 164,927,899 downwards.
ATCTTATATCTTACTAAACTACAAGAAGAAAGAGAAGAGATGGTTGATAAAATCATTGAACATCAAGCAAGGGTAAAGAAGTTGTTTGATAGAAGAGTAAGGCCTAGAAAATTCATGGAAGTTGACTTGGTGTCACTATGGAATAAGAGATATGAACCAAGAAGCATGCATTCCAAATTTCAATCTTTGTGGTTAAAGGGCTATTTCAAATCATACAAGTGAATCCGAATAATTCTTTCAAGTTGGCATATCCCATTAGAGAAACCTTACCATGTTCTTATAATGGGTGGGATTTGAAGTTGTATCAAATGTAAAATTTAGAGTAGGTAACCCCTACATAGTAGTTAGATAGGTAGGTTTTCCTTTCATGCAGCTTTCTTTACTTTAGTTGCTTGCTTTCCTAAGTAATTTGTTGTTTTTTTCCTAGTTTAGTCTATTCTTTTTGTTTCCAACTTGTCACCCTTCTTTGTGGAACCAGAGATTTCTAGAGTTCTTTCAAGAATTATCAGGCTTAAATCCCCAAAATGAGCCAACTATTGCCCAAGTTTTAGTTCATATCTTTTTTAGCTCTAGGGTTTTGAGTAATGTCAAGTATTAATGTCTTGAGTCTGAGTCTAGATTTCCCATAGGATCACCTTTCTTTTCATCATTCCTTTTAGATAACTTGATGCAAGAATTCATGTGATTAATGTACTAGTCCAATGGCTAGGTGATTAGGTTATAAAGGGTTTGTTATGTATTTCCCAAATGAGAAGAAAGTTGTTTTGAAACCCTAATTCTTTGATCAAGTGTTTGTGGTGAAGATAGGATGCATTCAAGAAGAAGATCATAGACATATTTAGAACAAATCACAGAAAAGAATATGAGGATCAAGGTTAAAGACAATATACAGATTGTGAGAATGGGCTACAAGAAGGATCAATTGAATTTGATGAAGAGTGAACACTAAAAGATGCAAAAATAAATAAAAAATCAATCAAAGGTGGTATGATTTTCCTTGAAATTAAATTGACAACTCATATTTGATCTAACTATCTACATTGCAAACTCAACAAGTCAAATGGCTTAGAGATTAAATCCTAATCATCAGATGAAGACCAAATCAATGGATAATGTTTTAGAGATGGAATTATAAGTATTTAATGATGAATTTTCTTTGTCATCAGATCAAAAGAACATCCATGGTCATCACTATATCATCATAAAAAGTTTCTCAATCATTAATCATGGTGACATAGAGAAAAAACAACACATGTCCTATTAGGTCCATCACATTCCATAAGACACAGTCAGAACCTAGTCATAAATTGCCATGAAGAAAAAAAATTCAATGTTAGATTCTCCAAGCAATGGAATAATACCACCTATCTACCATGATGTGCATAGTTGGAATAGATGGACCTAAAATACAAAGAAAACTAGAGAATTAAGTCTTTTAATCTCAACTATCAGATCTTTGAAAATTAAAGATCATCACATCATCGTGGGAAAGTTAAAGTAAATTAGGGCTAAGGTCATGATGGGGAAAAAATAATGGAATCACATAGTTGCAAAGATTAAAAGGTAACCTTTGGTTAAGGTAGGGATAAGGTGAAAAGTCTTGGTGACATAACCATAGGTGAGTTAAGTTAATCATAGTTCAAAGATGCTAAGCTACGAGAACCATCCATTGCATAGTCATAGGTTAGAAGTAGAAGTTAAGTTTGATGTTGTGATATTGTGATCATAGTTCATGAGTGGTTGTCACCAAGTTGCTATGGTCAATAGAATAAAAACATATTAAGCTACAACCCAATGAAAAGGGACCCACAAAGGAGAGAGTAAGGATGAAACAAAGGAGGTTGTAATTATTTAATCTTGACTGTTGATTTGAGATCGATGATTGAAATTCAAAATGACAGTGACCATTGGAATATGAATCATATGAACTTAGTTCCAAATAATAGAATATGAAGAAGTCAATAATTTCTACATGATTCCTAAGCTCGAATGAAGTTGAACAATCATTGTGTGTTTTTAGAAGTATCACAGATTGAGAATTTTAAATGGAAAAGATGTCAGATGTCCATATCCTTAGATAATTTAAGATTTTATTCTCACTTTCTCTTCTATTTGTGATTGTTTCTCTCCAGAAATAAGAAATGATAGAAAACTATAAATGTAATCTATTTTAATAATACAAAGGTCGGCAAACTTGATGGTGAATTGGTCTATAATTCCATTTACCCTATTTTCTTGTCATGTATTGTTGCTTATGCTTAGATTAGTATTTCATTAAGAGTTGAAGGACAATGATTTATGATTTTGTGATAATCAGTTGGATTCCAATTCACTTTGATGTTTGTAGTATAGGTAATTGAATTTACTTTCTTCATGTACGATTCTACTTCATCTCTTGCTAGTTTTATAATATGTTAGATAACCTCATTGGGAATTGAAGGATGGATGTGTATGAATCCATTAGTAACTTGTTGATTTCCATTTCTTTCAAGTCTAGTAGTCAAAGCAATTCTATTTTGTTTCATGTGTATTTCCTCTTTCATTCCATTTTTCATTTAGATAAGTTAAATCTACATTTAGAATAAGAGTAAAAGTTAGAAATCTCAAGATAATCTACTATAGTCATTCCATTGATGTGATAGGTTATTCAAATTTATTTCGCCTAAATTTTTTATGCCTACAAACTATTTGGTTATCCTTTACTTCTCTCACATTAAGAGCTTAATTTTGTCAAAGCTTTTGATCTAATAAAGACATATTCATTGCAAATCATTAAAATTCTTAAGGGAGTTGTACCTTGTAATTCAAAGGGTAGTGATAGAACATATACACTAACCCATTTGTTGGTAGTATACTTTTGTCTCTCTAGGACATTGGACATCAAAGAGTCAAGATTATACAATATAAGAGGACAAACTGTTAACCAACACTCACCCTCCATGATACAAAGTGTTTAACAAAGCTTGAGAGAGCACTTTGAGATGACATATCTTAGACTATTGCACTATTTATTGGGCCTAAAGGTTGTTTAGTCTTCAAATGGGATAGCCATACTCCAGAAAAAATATGGTCTTGATATGCTTCAAAGATTCAACATGCTTGACTGCAAGCCTATTCTCACACCTTTTTAGTCAGTTGTTGTTTTATCTACTGCATGCACTACTCTTATAGTGGATTCCACTTTATATAGATTTTTGGGTAATTTTTTGTACCTAACATACACACATCTTGATATTTCCTTTGTGATTGAACTTATCTCTCAATTCTCACATGATCCAAATGAGAGTTATCATGAAGCTTCCAAACATATCTTGAGGTACATTAGGGGTACTACATGTTATGGCATTCACTACACATCAAGGGATCCTCACATTGTTGGTTACATAGACTTAGATTGGGCTGGTGATATTGATGATCGCAAGTCTATCTAGATTTTTCTTTTATCTTGGTTTTGGTCCTATTACATGGTCTTGCAAGAAGTAGCATGTTCACACATTATCATCTACATAAGTAGAGTACAGGGTATTTGTGCTCACTAGTCAGAAGGTTTTGTGGCTTTGATAGTTGATGAAGGATTTCATATTTCCTCCTAATAGTCCCACTTTTCTATGGTGTGACAATCAAAGTTCTATACACATTTCCCACAACCCATTTGAGCATCAACATACCAAGTACATTAAGCTTCACATGAACTTCATTAGGCATCTAATTCAAGACAATTCTCCAAGCTTGGAGTACATGCCCCCTACTAAGTAGGTTGCAAACATCTTCACTAAATCATTTGCAGCCCCACAATAGCTTCAACTATATTCTATTCTTGGGGTGAAGGAAGTTGTCCTTGGGGGGTCCTTCCTTCCTTATTTTTCTTCCTATCTCTTTTTAGAGTGGTTTTTTCCGACTGGGTTTTCTCTATTTCTCAATTTCATAGAGATTTGGTTGTGATTGGGTACCTCAATAGGCCTTAATGTTAGGAACTAAGTTTTCTTTCAGCATTCCTTTCTCTTTATGTATTGTTTGTAGCTACATTGTTTCTCATCTTAAGGGGAATGTTAGAGTAAAGAATTATTTTATTTCATTTATTAAAATACCTTTACTCTCTTCTTAAGATTTCATTTTATGTACTTTTCATTTCCATTTAATAATTAATTAGTAATTATTAAATGTCATTTACCTCTTAGGGTTTTCCTTTTAGGTTTTTTGATCTCCTTCTATAAGGATTGATCTTTTGTAAATATATTTCATTCTTTTAGTCTAATAATATAATTGCATATTCTCAAAGAAAAACTCTTACCTCTTATTTTCTTTTTCTTCTCTATGATAGGTTCTTGCATGTAGGTACTCTTCAAACTTTGTGGATTTGTATTGCTCAAATCCTTTAATAACTACCTACCTAAAGACTATGAAATCTCGCTGCATAAGAATAGGAAAAGCTTGAAACAAAACAACATGGATGTTAGCTCTTACACTGAAGAGTTTTAGATTTTGTTTTTGAGATCCAAGGTTCAAGAAGAGGAAAGTATCAAGGTGGAAAGGTATCTAGGTAGGTTGAGATGGAGTATCCAAGAAGAGATTAGCCTATGGACTCCTCATACTATTCATAAGTTCTTTCAACTAGCACTCAAGGTGGAAGAGAGGAATAAAAAGAAATAAGTCTCTAACTCTAGAGATAGAGGAAGAGAAAGAGACTCTATTAGTTTGTGGTGATTGATCAGGGAAGTACTATCCATAGTATTCACCAATGGTGGGCTACTATTTGCCAACAGCTAATATTTGCCAATTGGCTATTTCTTATATTTGCCAATTTATGGCCAACATGTTGTAACTAGTTTTAAACCTAACTAGGAAAAAGTACTTGTACAAAAGGGATTAGGGTTAGGGATTGTTTCATATGGTGTGATGCAACAATTGGTTCTTGCAGTGGTATTGAGCTATAAGGGATTATAGATTGTAATTAGGTTGTAATCACTATATTGTAATAACACTAGACTTGTCATTTGGTGGACGTAGCCTAGGGTTTGGGTGAACCATGTTAAATCTTGGTGTCTTGTGTTCTTTTCTGTGTGATCTATTATTTTTTGATATTTTTAATATTTTCATGTAATTTTTTTTTTCTGATGTTTAATCCTAATAGACTCTAGAGGACATAGGGGTGGATATGGTGGTAGAAGTAGTGAACTAAATAACCAAGGAGATTCCAAGTTGATTGAACAAAGAAGTGAATCAAGTGATAGAAGTAACTATAGTAGAGGAAGAGGTTTCAATGGTAGTGGTAGAGGTAGATCAAGTAATTTTAGTAGAGGTTCACACTTGGCTAACATAAAGTGTTACCATTGTGGAAAGATTGTCCATCCATCTTATAGGTGCCCTGAAAAGGCATCATGCTTTCAAAGTGAAAAGAAGATTGCATATGTCCAAGAGGAGGGTAACATCCCTAAAAATTTAGAGGTGAATCTTTATTTAGAAAAGAGAGAGGACTTGGTGTTTAGAAGAGTTATGATAAATGAACCTAGTAAGGAAGACCCTAAGAAAAGAAGGGCACTCTTTAGGATGAAGTGCAAGATACCTATCAAAGTTTGTAAAGTCATTATAGATTCAAGTTCAAATCATAACATTATATTAGAGGAGGTTTTTTAGAAACTCAAACTAACAAGGATCCCTCATGATCATTCTTACAAAGTCACATGGCTAAACAAAGGACACAATATGTCAGTTAATGAACAAGTTTGGGTTGAATTCTCTATTGGAGAATACCAAGATAAGATTTTATGTGATGTTTTTTACCATGGGTGCTTTCCATATAATCTTGTGTAGACCATGGCAATATGATAGAGATGTCATATACCATGGAAAGAATAATTTGTATACATTCAAGACAAATGGAGTAAATTATAAAATTTAGCCTTTGGGTGAAGAAGGAGAAAATACACCAGTAGAGTGTGCTACTCATGAGTGGGAAGGAGTTTCTACTATATATGCTACTTTGGTATGTTAGAAACACTAAATTAAAAAAATCAAAAAGCATTTGCATACTAATTTAACATAACTTCATGAGAGACAAAGTGAAGTCCTCAAATGAGAATATGAGCCATGGATAGGCTCTCTCAATGAGGATAATCACTTGATGTAGAGGTGTGTCTAATAGATAAGATGGCTTGATTATGTATGTATGCTCAAATGCTCAAATGGGCTTCAATGGAGGATTTTTGATAGATTTTGGTGAATGGATTTGATGTAAAAAATGGCTTCTCAAAATGGTATTATGGATTTACTTTCTAGATTGTGTTAAAATGGCTTGGGAGAGGATTCCTTAAATAGGAAAAGGGCTTGAGGGATCAAGGGCTAGGATGTAAGGATGGGAGAAAGCTTATGGAAGGTTTAGATTGAATGAGAGGAGAGCACATGGATTGTGCTTCCTTACAGCCAATCAGGGAGTGACACATGTCACAGGGTCATTGGTTAGAGCAAGAGGGGTTGAGGGGTCAACAAAGGAGGCTCAAAGCTCATAAAGACCCTCATAATGGCTTGTAAGAGAAATGAATGGGCTTGTGGGCTTCATAAAGTTTTATGGTTGCGATATTTGTGAGAGAGTTGAGATATTTTGACTTGGGTTGGATTAAGAAAGTCTTAAGCTTGACTTAGGAATGTGAAAATGATTAAGGCTTGGATTAGGCTTGGGTTAAGATTAGATTAGGCTTGTTAGAGATGGGCAAGTGGATGACATTTAATGAGGGTGGGTGAAGGAGGAGATATTTGTTAACTTTGGCTTGGGTTAGCAAGTCTTAACCCATGTTTAGGGAATGTGACAAGGTTAGGAGGGGATTAGGATTAGGGTCAAAGATAAGGATTGACATCTTCTAGAAGAGTCTAGGCTTTGGATGAGGATGAAGACTTTCTAGAAGAGTCTAGAACTTCCTAGGATGAGGATAAATAAGGTTTTTAGGAAATAAATAAAGTTTTATTTATTTCAAGGGTTTGGGTTGAGGAGATATTTATTAAAATATTTTTAATAAACATGAGGATTAATATTTAATCTTAATTAAATATTTTGAGTTGGGATTAGGGGAAGTAAATGATGGGATTAGCCTTTAATCGAAATTAAAGAGATTTTGGAAGAGGTTAGTGGTCTTAAAGAAATTGGCCAAGTTTTGGGCAAAAAATAAATAAATTATTTATTTTGGAATTTTTGGTCAATTTATTAATTAAATAATTAATAAATAAGGAAATAATGTTTAAATAATATTTAAACATTTTTGGGAGGGATTCCTTAATTAAATATTTTTAATTAAGATAATGGGATTTAATGGCATAAAAATAAATAAATTAATTAAATAATTAATTAATTAATTAATGATTATGTCATCAGGGATTTTTTTAGAAAATAAAAATATTTTATTTTCTAAAGGATTTAGGTGTCTACATTTTTCCCGTCTTTGACATAGTGTTGAGATAACACTATTTCAAAGAAGTTTGAATATAAATGACACGAGGAAGATGTTTTAGCAACAAAGTTGCCCCAGTCTCAGATAAGAAGAGGAGAGACTAGACTTAGAGATGCCCCCTCAAGAAGGCGATGGAGAGAGAAGACGAGGCTCGACGGCTTCTTGAAAAGCAAAAGAATTCAAGATGAGCAAAGACACAGATTGGCAAAGAGAAGGGGTTGAATTAGCTCAAACTCTCACTACGGGAGAATGATAAAGGGAGGGCAAATTCACAAAAGGAAGCAAGCTGAAGATGTTCCAGGACTGGGGGGAGAGCGCTATAAAAGGAAACCAGGAGGAGGGGATGTATGATGGGAAGATAAAGCTGATGCAATAAGATTTCAAAGAGTCAGTTTGATGGAAGATGGATTTCGGAGATCCCTAGGACTAGGATTATGGATCTTGAAAGATGAGGCTTGGTGGATTGATTTGATTGGTGGATCCTAAGACTAGGATTGTGGATCCCTAAAGCTAAGAGTGATGATTGATTCTGAGAGATATGATTGCACAAGCTAGGGTAGGAGAGATGGATGCTAGATATGGATGGGGGATAATGGAGATTAAGGGAATCCATTGAAGCTTTTTGAGTAGGGGGATCCTTCAAAGAGAAGTACCACCATGTAGTTTAGCACTAGATTTGCTATAGGACTATTAGTTAATTGCCAAGGTTACCAAAAACATCAAGGCCTTTTCACCAACTATCCAGAGGACTGACGAACTAACTCAAAACACACAAGGATTGCCCCAGCATCACACATGAAACCTGAAGGAAACAACGTGGATCCGATACTAGGTAACCCACAAGCAAAAAAGAAACAAATGAAAGACTTGATCAAAACCATACGCTTAGAGTGCCCCATTCGTAGCATACCATGATATGGAAGATCGTGGCAACCTTGAGGAGGGAACAAAAAGATTTCTTGGAAAAGATACTTCAAGACCCAAAAGGGAAGATTCCAAATCAAAAGAAAGTGAAAATCCAAAAGAGAACTATTTGCCAATGAGATGGGTAGGACGAGGTACTAACGGACCAAGATCGGACATGAGGAAAGCTATATCCTGCAAAGATCTATCAGAGAGCACCTAAGCTGGTGGATTTGGATGAGTGATGTGTCTAGAAAATTGAACTAAGAAGGATAACACTTTGGTGATAGGAGATCTAGCTAAAGGATGCATTGGAATAGCTAACCAAGATTTGTGTGATGTGTAAAAGATGCTGATCAAGGATGAACTGACACGAAAGTGAGATAGATACAATGGTACTAAGCTAAAGAGGATGTACAAGCTGACAGACCAAGATATGGTACAAATGTACAAGTTGTTTTGGACAAGATTGGATATATAAGGTATGATACAAGCATTGGATACAAGATTATTTACAAGCTGTACAGGAGCTCTAGATGATAAGATAGCAGGATGGCTCAAGTTGGTGCAAGATGCAGAAGCTAAGGATGAGGTGATAGTAGAAGATATGGATTTGGAAGGATGCATCCAATGATGATGATAGATGTGTGACCAAGGATGGGGACAATGCGAAGGTTGTTGGTAGTTGAGCTTATAGATGGTGCTAGAGTGAATGGCTATGAGAGGATGACATTGGATTTGCATGAGGATGGCCTAGAGCGAGATACCAATGACAAGGGATGATGGACAAGACAAGATCTCCAAGGAATACAGTGACCCTAGTTAGAAGATGACATGCAAAAGGAGGTCTTACGATGGATGTGATAGGATTGAAGCTAGGATGGAAAAGCTGAAGGCGCTAGGGAGATGGATGATAGCTGGGATGATGGGGTGAGGTTGCAGAAGGTAAGTGGATAGTGATAGATAAAAGCTGGAGGATGAAAGATAGGTGGATAAATTGGAAGATGGAGCTGGATGGCAAGATGTGACCAAAAGCATGAGGATGATAGGCTAAGCTAGGGATGGCTAGATTATGCATGATGCTTGTTTGCCAAGTTTTCATCATGGTACTTGTCCAAGGCGCTTGAATTGCCAAGTTTTCACTAGTGGACACTTTATTTTTCTTTATTTTTTTGACTTTTTGACTTTGGACTTAGCTGGAATGATTTTGGCATTCTTAAGCTATTTTTGGCTTTTTTGAAATTTTTCATCGGCTATTGGAATGTTCAATTTTGTTGCTAGCTGTTGGTACACCAGATGTGTGATTTATGCAATAGATCAGATTAGATGGGATTGATGGTAAGAGATGGAGGGATGAAAAGGCTGGAAAGGAGCATGAGATGGGGATGCTTGCAGGATCAACATTGGCACATGTTGGGATGGGTGTGAAAAGAGCATATGGGGGGTAGATGGTAGATGTGGGCTTGATGGAGGATTTGTGAAAGTGCACTTGGGGATATAGGCACCCAAGATGGAGTTAGGAGATGGGGGACATGAGTCACTGGATGGGGGATTAGCAATGGTGGATGCCATTATGCATTGGGTTTCAACTTTTTTCTTTGGGATCCACATGGTTTTGGATTTTCTTTTCATAGGCTTTTGCATTGTTTTGCATTCTTTGATTGGATTTTTCCTTTTAGGAGTATGTCTTTTAGAATAGACATATGATTGCCTAGGATGTGGATTTTTAGCTTTATGCATTTTGAAGTTGGCATTCACATTGCTGTGGTAAGATTTGGGAAGATGGTTAGGAGAATCTTTGTGAGATGGAGAGGATATGGAAGAGTGTGTAGGGGGATGATGATGGATGATGTGCCCTGATATGTGCCTTTGTTGATCTTGCATAGGAATGGAGGAAATAGGATTTTTATGATGACTGATAAGATGGTGGAGGATGGTTGATTTTGGGACATAGGGACCCAAAATGGATTTAGCGGATGAAGGGGGGATATGGTAGGTTGTTTTGGGTTGCAAAGATGGTAGAGGGGGGATGACATAAGATTTCTTGAAGGAGTGATGGGAGGCTGGCATGGTGGGCCTAGAGATAGGATTGGTTTGGGGATGGTGTGTACCAACAATTTTAGATGGTGAGCCTTTGGATACATATCCAAGACCATGAAATCTTGGATTCTTTTGTGCAATAATAGGCTTTCTGATTCCTTTCTCTTGTGGTCCTCAACCTTGACCTTGATAATGCCATCGATTGAGCATTTGAATGAGCTGACAAAACTTTTTGCTTGTAGAAAATGGTAGAAGTGCTTTATTAGATGTACTGCAATAGGGAGATACTGTTCTTAATTCTTCTGCTAAGAGGGGGCCACCATGGATGAATGTAAGTGAACCAAGAGGGTAGATTATATATGGTGGAATAGCTTGGATAGGTGGTAAGATGGAAGCATGGATCAGAGGAGATGGTAGGATAGGATCTTGATTTAGCTGATGGGATGAAAAGATATCTTGCAGTAGAGGAGGTATGGCTTGAGGTTTTGGAGATGGAGGGGATGGTGACTACACTATGGATGGAAGTCATGGTACGATGATATCTTCATTTATGCTTTGGGGGATGTCAACATGCTTTTGGGTAGGATCTTGATAGGATTGGATTGGAGTGGATGGTGTGATAGGAGGTGAAAGGATGGATTCTTCAAAGGCAGCGGATGGATAGATGGGAGATTTGATAGTGGAGATGGGTGAGTAGAAGATAGATGAATAAGGGTCATTACAGGAGATTTGAGAAATGCTTGGAGGTGATGTGGATAGGATTTGGAGGGATTTGATAGGTGGTGGGATTTTGATGCTTGTGGTAAGTGGAAGGATTTTAAGCAATTTGATAGATGGTATGGTGATGATAGCTATGGGAGATGGAGGTGATATTATAGATGGGGAAGCTTCATCACTGACTACTTCACATGGTTGGATTAGATGACATGGCTTATCAACTGTTGGAGGCAGCTTTTCTTGTATTTCCTCTAGGAGATTCTTGGGAAACTTGTGTGTCAGAGGTGGAGGTGGTGGATTGACAGGAATAGCTGGTGTGATAGGGGTGGAAGATTGGAAGCTTGGTTGATTGGGTGATGGAGGAGAAGCTAGGATGTGAGATGGCATGACTAGATAGTTTGGAGGAATGTTTGGATTTTGAGGGATGGTTGGCTGAAGGCATCTAAGGCTCTCAAGATACCTGTCATAGTCAACAAGATTTTTATCATCATTGGAATAGGATGTAGCGAGAGAAAGGACAATGCGACCAAGCTCATGATGATAGGGTTGGGATTTCATGTTTTGAGGATGAGTTGGATGGGGATGGGGTCTTGCATATGGATGAACATGAAATCTCAAGGTTGGTTTTGGATTAAGCGTAGACTTTGGATTAGCTGATGAAAGATTTCCTAGGGAGGATTGGTTGGAGATTTTTAGCTTTCTTGTGGATGGAAGACTTCAAGGATATGCTGTTAAAAAGTGAGAGTTTTTCTTTCCTATGTGTAGGATTGGTGGCTTTTGGTGTCAACTTGAGGATAGAAAAATGATCCTATGGGCATGACACGAGATTGACCACTTGTGGATCCCAACCTTTAGCTTAAGGTGATGAGGGATGACAAGTGACAAGGCTAGATTACCCTAGACAAAGCTCTATCAAAGGGATAACCTTGGGGAGATTGAGGGATTTGGATAGATTGATTGGATAGCAAACTTTGGTAAAGTAACAACAATTCCTTAAAGGCTTGGGTGATTTTGAATTGGGTTGCTAGCTGGATGGGGGGATGATTTGGATGGACTTTGGATTTGGGATTTTTCTAAAGCAAAGAACTAGATAGATTCGGTTGTGGCGAGGGAGCTTGGATGATTTTCTGATGAGGCAGTGACTACGCTAAGTATGCCTTGAGCTGGGAGATTTTTGCTTTTCTAGAATTTTGACCAAAGTTGGCAAACATTCATTCAAAAGCTATGAACAAACAAGCAGACAAAAGTTTGGAGCAAGCACGTCAAACACACCAACATCCTAGGAAGCTTTCTACAAGGATGAAATTTGGTTTAACTAGGGAGTCCTTGATATACGCAAGGTACATGTGGCCCAAATTCGTAGATGAAACCAAAAAGATGTCACACAGCTGAGAGGAGTAGTAACCCACTTCTCCTCTTTCACTTCTCAAGGGTATAAACTTCCTTGAGGCTTAGCCCGAGTGATAAAATTGTGATCCCAAGAGAGGTTTCTTTGGATTCACCTCCTGATCTTTATACTCCACCAAAATGTTGGAGTTGAGGTCATCCCAAGGGTTGATGAAATCCCCAAGCAGGCCTCCTAAAAGCTAAGAAAAGATTTTGGATCCTAATCTTATGCACCCAAGATGGCCTCGAAAGACGACAGGGGGAGAGAAGACCTGGATGATCTTGGGCTAAAAGACAGAGTTCTTTTCCAATTGACGCTTTAAGTTTTTTGATCTAGACCTTTTGGAAACACACATGATTTAAGATGCAAAGGTTCAATTCCAATTTTAAATGTGCCAACAAAAGAGAAGTGTTCGAAGAATGAATACACCAAGAAGATTTAGGGTCAACAAGAAATTAAACCTGCATGCCCGGAGGCCCTCCACGTCAAGTATCAATTAATTTTCTTTAAGGCATTCAAGAGTTGGTGTTTGTTCATTTTAAGGCCAAAAAAAAGATGTGTGTAAAGCTGGATTTCAAGCGCGCGCTCGTAGGCCCTCCACGTCAAGATTTGTTCAATTTTTATGCTCAAATGAAGTGTTAGCAAGACTAATGTGCATTCAAGAAATTTTCTATCTTAGAAAAACCAATAAAAACTCAAGTGAGTGGAATTTGATTTTTGTGGAGCACTTAACACCTTCTTAGGTAGACCCATCCCCATATATGGTGCTGATATTGCAACCAATGGTTAGAATGATGGGTGATTAAAGAGGGTGAGTCCAACAACAAATTCACTCAAGTGTCTTTATTTGTTTTTATAACCTAGAAAGTTTCTAAAATGTGGATTCTTTTTATGCCCCAGAAGATGATTATTTGATCTATGGCATTCAAGATTGGATTTTTTGTTTTAATCATGCATTAATATAAAAAAAAAAAAAAAAAACTTGATTTTAATCCATGGCACTCAAGAGTTATTTTAGCAACATGCATTCAAAGACAAGTGGTTAAACATTCAAGTTTTTTCCTTTGATCATTCAAGATTGAGATTTTGCGTGTTGTTTTAAGAACTTTGAAGTGCTTTGTTTTAACCTTAGATCATTCAAGATTGTTTTGGACTCAAAACTGAAAATGAATATTTGGACTTTGTTTTTCATTCAAGATTTTGTGTTCTAGTTTGCATGTTTTAAGCCTAAAAAAATGATATTCCTAGATTGTTTTGATGCATGAAAAACCTAGAAAACATTCAAGATTTTGCAACAAGACATTTGTTTGGAACAAATAAAAAATCTTTTAGGACAATTTTGGCAACTATTTAGGACTCTTAGTTTTCATGAGATTTTTAAAAGAACTTTAAAATATTTGCAAATGAGGTTCATTTTATTCTTGATTGATGCTTTGAGTTTGATTTAAATTTTAGTGTGCACTTAGTGTTGATTTTGAACCTTTTGAAATGGAAACTTGAAGTTCTTTTTAAATTCCCAAAAATGAAGTGTTCCTAACTTTGCATGAATGCATCTAAAACCTTGATGTTGCAAGGATGCAAATGATTGGATTGGTTTAGTTTCACTTGTTAAAAGATTTTTTTTTTTCCTTAAAAAAAAAGGCCAAGATCCCTCAAGAAGAAGAAGAAGAAGTAGACAAAATAGAAGAAGAATATAGACAAGAAGAGGAAGAAGAATTCCAAGTGCTCTGTCCACCTATAAGCTTGAAAAATCTGCAAACACTATGAGATAGAGTATGAGTTCTTTTGTCTTCTTCATGCTCATGTGGACCTGCAAAACCAATTTATACAATCCTACCAATCACAAAAACAAGAAAAATTAGCCAAAATCAGCAAATGACATACAAAACTTGACTAAAAAAGCTAATGAAGATGACCCATGCGGAGTCCCACCGAGCGTGCTAGAATGTATATGCTACTTTAGTATGTTAGAAACACTAAATTAAAATAATCAAAAAGCATTTACATACTAATTTAACATAACTTCATGAGAGACAAAGTGAAGTCCTCAAATGGGAATATGAGCCATGGATAGGCTCTCTCAATGAGGATGATCAGTTGATGTAGAGGTGTGCCTAATAGCTAAGATGGCTTCATTATGTATGTATGCTCAAATGGGCAAATGGGCTTCAATGGAAGATTTTTGATAGATTTTGGTGAATGGATTTGATGTAAAAAATGGCTTCTCAAAATGGCATTATGGATTTAATTTCTAGATTGTGTTAAAATGGCTTGGGAGAGGATTCCTTAAATAGGAAAAGGGCTTGAGGGATCAAGGGCTAGGATGTAAGGATGGGAGAAAGCTTATGGAAGGTTTAGATTGAATGAGAGGAGAGCACATGGATTGTGCTTCCTTACAGCCAATCAGGGAGTGACACATGTCACAGGGTCATTGGTTAGAGCAAGAGGGATTGAGGGGTCAACAAAAGAGGCTCAAAGCTCATAAATACCCTCATAATGGCTTGCAAGAGCAATGAATGGGCTTGTGGGCTTCATAAAGTTTTATGGTTGCGATATTTGTGAGAGAGTTGAGATATTTTGACTTGGGTTGGATTAAGAAAGTCTTAAGCTTGACTTAGGAATGTGCAAATGATTAAGGCTTGGATTAGGCTTGGGTTAAGATTAGATTAGGCTTGTTAGAGATGGGCAAGTGGATGACATTTAATGAGGGTGGGTGAAGGAGGAGATATTTGTTAACTTTGGCTTGGGTTAGCAAGTCTTAACCCATGTTTAGGGAATGTGACAAGGTTAGGAGGGGATTAGGATTAGGGTCAAAGATAAGGATTGACATCTTCTAGAAGAGTCTAGGCTTTGGATGAGGATGAAGACTTTCTAGAAGAGTCTAGAACTTCCTAGGATGAGGATAAATAAGGGTTTTAGGAAATAAATAAAGTTTTATTTATTTCAAGGGTTTGGGTTGAGGAGATATTTATTAAAATATTTTTAATAAACATGAGGATTAATATTTAATCTTAATTAAATATTTTGAGTTGGGATTAGGGGAAGGAAATGATGGGATTAGCCTTTAATTGAAATTAAAGAAGGATTAGAAGATTTTGGAAGAGGTTAGTGGTCTTAAAGAAATTGGCCAAGTTTTGGGCAAAAAATAAATAAATTATTTATTTTATAATTTTTGGTCAATTTATTAATTAAATAATTAATAAATAAGGAAATAATGTTTAAATAATATTTAAACATTTTTGGGAGGGATTCTTTAATTAAATATTTTTAATTAAGATAAAGGGATTTAATGGCATAAAAATTAATTAATTAATTAATTAATAAATGATGATGTCATCATGGACTTTTCAAAAAATAAAAATACTTTATTTTCTAAAGGATTTAGGTGTCTACATCTACATGACCTTAAGAATGGAGAAGGAGTTGGGTTTTCCATAGTTGTGAAATCAAAGGAAGAGGAGAACATCAAGAAAACATATTTGCCTAAAAAGGTATAATATCTACTAGATTAATTTCAAGACATCATTAGTGATGGAGCACCAGCCACACTTACACCACAAAGAGTTATCAATCATTAATTTAAATTTGTACTAGGAGCTTCATTTCCTAACAAGGCTACTTATAAGATGATCCAATATTAGAATAAGGAGATTGCAAGATAATTCCAAGATCTAGTTGATTAAGGCCTAATCAAGAAGCATTTTAGCCCATGTGTTGTTCCAAATGTTTTGAAATCTAAGAAAGGAGGTAAGTGAAGAATGTATACTAATTCTAGGGAAATAAATAAGATTTCTATTAGTTATAGATTTCCTATTACTAGAATAGAAGACTTAATGGATTGTCTTGGGGGTGATAGTTACTTCTCTAAGATAGACCTTAAAAGTGGTTACTATCAAATTAGGATGAAGTAAGGTGATGAATGGAAGATAGCCTTCAAGACTACATAAGGACTTATGAATGGTTATTCATGCCATTTGGCCTCACTAACACACATGTCATATTCATGAGGCTAATGAATGAAGAGTTAAATGATTATATAGGCATATTTGTAGTAGTTCACCTTGATGAAATTCTCATCTTTAGTAAGACTAAGGAGGAACATATGAAGCATTTGGAGATTGTGTACTTGAGAAGGTTGCAAGAAGAAATGTTGACCATAAATCCAGAGAAGAGCAAGTTTTTAAAATAATAACTTGTGTATCTTGGCTTTGTAGTTTCCCAAGGTGACCTAAAAATGGACCCAAGCAAGGTAGAAACTATTCTAAGTTGGCCCACTCCAAAAATAGGGATTGAAGTTAGAAGTTTCTATGGCTTATCTCAGTTTTATAAGAATTTTGTAAGAAGGTTTAGTGAGATATGTGCACCAATATTGGATACTATTAAGGAAGAATTGAAAACTAAGTTCAAATGGACCAAGGAAGCCAATAAGGGTTTTGAAAGGTTAAACAAAGAAGTAACTACACAAACTATACTAGTATTGCCAAGTTCTGACAAATTGTTCACCATGGAATGTGATGCAAGTAACATTGTTTTTGGAGAAGTATTAAGCCAAGAAGGGATGCCAATAGCATTCTTTAGTGATAGGTTGAATGAAGCCAAGTCTAGGTACCAATACTATGACTTAAAATTCTATGCATTGGTTCAAGTGCTTAGGAAGTGGAGACAATATCTAGTGCCCAAGGAAATTATTATTTACACCAATAATCAACCACTAAGTCACAATAATACTCAAGAGAAGTTAATTCTTAGACATGTCAAGTGGATGGATTTTCTCCAATCTTATACATTCACTATTAAGCATAAAAAAAGGGCAGGCCAATAAAGTAGCAGATTTACTAAGTAGGATACTACTTATTGTCTAAGAAATACAGTTGGAAAGTATAAGAGTTGAGATATTTAAGGACCTATATGTAGGAGATGAGTACTTCTCAAAATCCTATAAGGTATGTTTAGACTTTAGCAATCATTTCCATAGTAAGTTTGTTGAATATACTTTGCAAAATGGTCTATTGTTCAACTGTAATCAGTTATGTATAACCAAGGGGTCAATGAGAGAAACTCTTATATAATAAAAACACAATGGTAGTATTAGTGGTCACTTTGGACTAAATAAGACCGTAGACTTAGTGGAGAGGTTCTATTATAGGCCTAAAATGTGGAGAGATGCTATAAAACATGTGGAGCAATGTGTTATATGACAAAAGGGCAAGGGCACTTCCTCAAATGTAGGGTTATATCAACCTTTACCAACTCCTAATAGACCATGGGAGTGCATCACTATGGACTTCATAGTGGGTTTACTAAGGACAAAGAATGGTCTTGATAGTGTATTTGTAGTTATGGATAGATTTAGAAAAATAAGTCATTTTATTCCTTGTAAAACAACTCATGATGCTAGCCATATTGCTTGTTTATTTTTCAAAGAGATGGTAAGGATTCATGGGTTATCAATTAGCATAGTCTTAGATAGAGATGTTAAATTTATGGGACACTTTTCAAAAACTTCATGGAGGATATTAGGTCCAAATTTGGCACACAGTTCAACATACCATCCCCAAACTAATGGTCAAGTAGAGCTCATAGATAATAAGCTTGGAAATATTTTGAAATGCCTCACAAAAGAGTATGGTCAAGCATGGGACCAAGTAATTCCTCGAGCTAGATTTACTTATAATGATAGCACAAACATGAATATTGGTAAGAGTTCATTTCAAATTGTCTATGACCTTCATCCAAGTGAAATTTTTGAAATCAAAGAGTTAAAGAACCATGAAAAGGTAAGTGGGCATCTAGATGACTTTGTACAATCCATGAAGGAAGTACATGAGAATACGAAGAAGACCTTGATGGAAGCCAATTAGAAATTGAAGAGTAAAATGGATGAAAGAAGGAAGCATCTATAGTTTGAAGTTATCAATTGGGTATTAGTACACTTTAACAAAGATATATTTTAAAATGGATTACCAAGCACGCTTCAAATGAGAATAATTAGTCCATGTAAGGTTTTGGTTAAGTATGGCCCAAATGCTTATGAAGTAGACTTACAAAAGGAGTTAGCTATCTCTCACATTTTTAATAGTTGAGATCTAATCAACTATAAAGGTCCTAATATAATAGAGAAGGAAAATAGTAAAAATATTTATGGGGAAATCAAATACATTAGGATACCAATTCAAACCAAGCCTCAAGCTAAGAAGATTCTCGATTGAAGGGTCAAGAAGAAAACTAGGCATCAAGTCTACATGGAGCATCTTGTTAAGTAGGAACATCAACCTAAATAAGAGGATACTTGGGGAGTAGAAGGTGATTTAAATAATTTTGGTATCATTTTGGACATTTTATTTCCAAAGGTAACTTGTTTTCTTGTTGCAGGGGGAGAATGGTGTTGGAGCACTTAGGATCTTAGGAAAAGATCCAAGACAATTTTGGCTTGTAAATGATTCTAGCCAACCACCAAGGAATATGAAATAAGATAAATTCCCAAGTGTGTTCATGAGTCATTGTAAATAGGTTTTTAGATGTGTGGAAGTTTGGCAAAGTTTGTGTCAACCAGTTGTTAATAAGGTGTTATAAGGGCACAAGTTGCTTAGATAAGTGTGTGTTGGTCAAACATTGAATTTGACCATTGAATGAGTAGAAATGTGTTTAATAGGATGTTAGGACCAAAATAGGCCCATTTGGATTGTGTTTGAGGTTATGAAGTGTTGAAATGAAAAATAATGTAAAGTTGCTCATGACATCTCTGTAACTTTGCAAAGTTGTCATGACAACATTTGCACAAAATAGTGCAATTTACCTAAATTTAGTTGTAGACCCATAAAAATAGTTAACGAACATGTGTCATAGCTATGTAATCACATTCCAAGTTTGAGGTAAGAGTTGGAAGCTACGTTTTATGAAGGTGAAATTGGTAGTTTCCAACAATACTAAACAAATCATTCATAGTCCAATTGAAAGCCATTCTTCCAGATCTTAATGGATTGAGTTGGAAAACTTTGTTAGATGATTACTTATAATTTTCTCCATAGCTTCTTGTTGCACCATTGATTTTTTAGAGTAATTAGGTTAGATACATTTTTTGGTAAATTCTTCATAGTGACCTATTCATTGTCCTATGGATAGTACATTGGATAGAAATGGCTCTATCTTGAATTCTAGCAGTTGAACCTCCATGGCCTTTTGGAATCAAGAAGATAAATGTAAATAATTTCTAAATATGTTTTCTTGATGTGTTTTGAGTTGGTTTTATAATTTTAAGGAGAAGCCCTTGGTAAGTAACGATCACCTAGCTAGGCAAGAATACGGAAATCAATGCATGTTTGCAATGATGAGTGGATTGGCTTGAATAATCCAAGTTCATAGAGTTATAGGAGGTCCTCTTAAGGTTCAACATGAAAATATTCATAGATTAATGAATCCATTTGTGGATATTTTGAATATACTTAAATGGTAACTATTCAAAAGGCTTAAAGCCCTTAAAAATATGGGTTTCACGGATAGAGGGTGTACAGACATGTTGGTGACCTAAGATCGGAAAAATATTTGAGTGAACTCAAAAGGGTATTTGAATATCTTATTTTTTTGGAACCTCATTAAGGATTTTGAAGAGTTATTGTAGTAAAGGTCTATTAGGAGACCTAATTAAATAATAAGGCCTAGTAGTCCTATTATCAAGGGTATAAGGAGATTGGTAGAAAACTCATGGGTCTAGCCACCAATATGACCCCAAAAAATCATTATTTGATAATAAAAGAAGCCCTTACATGTAATTCCACAAAGAAAGGTTCCCTAAGTTTCTAAGTGATGGATTTGATCCATTGATTGCTAAGGTGTGTTTCAAGGTTTGGAGAGGTGTTACTTGGTTTCTGAGGATCAAAGGAGAAGGGGAATAGAGATGAGATTCCTTTTGTGTTAGGGTAAAGTAAAGAACCTAAGAGGCTTAGGAAGAAGCCTAGTTTGAGTCCTAGAAGAGAATTAGGAACTAGTAGGGATCCTCCCCATCACCCCCCACCACTCCCAATATCTCATTTTCCCATTAGATTTCCAATAGTGTATCATTACAATAGGTAATATACTAATTCAAATCAATGGTTAAAATATTTCACCAAATATAGATCAAATAAATATTGAAATGAAATAAACTAAGTTAGCTAATCAATCACAATAGATAACACATAACACTAGTATTTTGGTATTGCAGAAAACCCATATTAGAAGGTGACAACCATGGTGGGGATGATACTCACAATACTTTCACTATAGTCAAAAAATTTCCCTATTAAGAGCTTACAAATACCCTTTCTGAGGGTTCACCCTGTCAAGAGTGTTTTATACATTGTTAG
Source organism: Cupressus sempervirens (assembly GCA_028749045.1). Taxonomy (NCBI): domain Eukaryota; kingdom Viridiplantae; phylum Streptophyta; class Pinopsida; order Cupressales; family Cupressaceae; genus Cupressus; species Cupressus sempervirens. Next base: position 164,907,071 of record CM053791.1, on the reverse strand, counting down.
GAATACAATGAGATCTATTAAGGTTCACCCATATAAGGGATTTACCTTATTGAAACTATTAATTAAAAATAGGTTTAATGACTTGTCCTTTACACTCCTTGCCTTTTAGATCCTTTATGATTTACTTTCTTTACAATTTTCTTCTATTGAATCTCTACCTCTATAAATACATTCATCTTTTTTCTTCACACCACTTATCTTCTTCCATTTTATTCCTCACTCTAGTCACTATTCTCATTGCTCTCCTTCCTTAGCCTATATTCATTATTTTTCCACTTATATTGTTTTCTTGCTTAATCTCATCCCTCCATTCAAATTCATCTTTTTCATGCTTTCACCTTGTTCTCTTCTCATATATGTATGCTCAAGACAAGCTTTCAATATTTTCCTCTTATCATTACTAGATCCTCTTGTTGGAATGTTCAAAATAGGAAGAGTTCTTCTTGTGGGGGGGGGGGGGGGTTGTGAATCAGAAGTACCACACTTTTCTACCTTTTTCTATCCTTTAAACATACAATTGAAAAAAAATTGCATGCATGTAAACATATAAAAAAACATGAAATGAAAGCATGCATCAACACATAACACCAGAATTGATAACCCAGAAACCCTCCAAGAATAAGAAGGTAAAACTGGGGTGGGGATGACACCCACAAAAATTACTACAGCAATCAATGTTCAACCACTTTTGATGGTCTACCTTCGTAAAGGCTCTACACTGTGTCAATAGTGACCTGGTTAAAGGATTTTACAAACACTTACATGAAGTGTCACCCTATTAAAGGATTTACAATAGGTTGTTAAACCCACCTAATACATAGGATTTTCAATCACCTTCTCTAAAGGTTCTCCTACCTAGCTATTAAGCTAACCTATCAACATAGGATTTCAACCTCTAATACAATTGTGAGAAAGTATTAGAACATTTGACCTGATTGAATGCAATCCCAAATTGTTGGGTTCAGGTACTAGATCTACTCTTCTCATTCTGATCCTTGCTTGATCTAATCTTTGTAGGTGTTCCTTGTTCTTGTGTTGTTCTGATCAACTAGATATGAAATTTTTTCTCTATTCCTCTAAGTATTTTCTTCTTCTCAGTGATATTTTGCTATAATCTTCCCATATACTGTTCTCTTCCACACATGCAATGATGCATTCGACCTCCTTATAAAGAACGCAAAGACTTAGGGTTAGGTATGGATCTATGATCCATATTGAATCTCAAATTCCCGCTCATACTTTTGATTTTTCTCATTGGTTGCATGCCTTCTCCATTTTTCTAATTGGTTACATGTAGATTGCATAGAAAATGTAAATGATTCATTCTTATCCTTTTTCTCTTTTGAAATCTCTCTAGGTCATCTCCAAAAATGGTTTACATTTTAGTTTGTGGAAGCAAAAACTCTTATGTTGATCCTGAGTTACTCGAAACTCATTACATTACTGATGTTTGGCATGAACTGATTCCTAGATTGCTCAGCATCTATTTCTTTCTTGGTTTGCTTAGCACCTGTTAAACACTATATTGCTTGGCATATGTATGTTTTGTGTTTCTCATCACATAAACTTTCCTAGTTTACTCAGCACATACTACATTTAGACTTTCTCAGCACTAACTGTGGCTTAGCACCTATTGAAATTTTGGCTTAGCATACAGTGTGTACTTGGTATATATAGTGAAAATGGTTAAGTGTGTTGACACTCAATTGTCAAGACTATTCTTTTGACTAACAATATCCCCCTTTGACATGAGTGTCAAAAAAACTTAACTAAGCATTCACGAACTTAACCTTATTGAGTACATTCTTTATTTTCTTGGTATTCATGCAAAATTTCAAAAAATATTTTGAGTAACAATATAGCTTATGACTCCCCCTGAGTTGATTATGCCTTGTCCATTCTTGAGACTAAAATTTTGTGCTAATGTGTTTGATTCTCTCTATCCTTTGTCTTGTTTCTACATTCTAAGCCTATGTGCTATGTCTGATCTATTGAAGTTCAAAATTTTGCATCTTCCCCTTTCTCCTTTATTACTAGTCTCCCCCTTGTTGGCTATTTACAAACTTTCCACATTATTCTCAAAATGAAAGAATGTAATAAAAAATGGTTCAAAATTTGGTATTCTCTTCAAATTTTGGTATTATCCCATATATTTGCATATATACATATTTCCCTTTATACATATATCTCTCCCTTACTTTATCTCCCCCTTTTTTGAAACTGATGTCAAAGGGTTCTATGGAGTAATACCATGCTTAGCCAAAAATGTGTTATTTACTTCCAAGAGTATTTTCAAAGTTGCATCCCAATTTTCTAGTGCAATGTCCAATGACTTATGTTGGATGGAAATGTCTACTACTAGATGTATAAGTCCATCTAAGGTAGAAAGAATTGAATCTTTCTTGAGGACTATTTCTACATACATTTTCTCCTTATGAAGTACCTCCAAGTGAGGGGTTATAGAGGACTGCATTTGCATCAACTTAGCTTTTGTATTAGCCTCATCTATTGTTAATACAACTAATTCTCTTTGAGTGTGAAGCGTTTGAGGAAAATGTTTCTCACTCTGAGTTAAATTGGTTGGGAGTTGCATACTAGAAATCTTTAGATTTCTCTCCAAACTCAGTATCTTCTGGCTAGTCTCTTATGTGAAGTTGGAAAAATCACACAACTTGTTTTATAGGGAGAATATATTCCCAAGTACCATTTTTACTCTATCTAGTTTCTTAGCCAACTCAACTTGAGATAGTGATATATCACTAGATATTTTCTCATTTACCTTTCCTTGGAAATTTCTTTGTAACTATTCCATTAATTTTGCATTTGTATCTTGGTCGTCATTAGTCACCTGGTCAACTATGTCAAATAGTTGTTCTACTATTGGCCTTGACTCACCAAGTGTCTACAAGCTGAATGCATCCATAAAGATGTCCTTTATCTCATTCAGTGCTTGCCTATATTTATATTCTTTTCTCAATACCTCTTGCCTCCTTCTTCTATCTAATGCACTTTGTATTTCATTAATCTTTTCTTCATTGAGGGTGTTGGATTCATAATAAGGTATTGTGATTTCCTCATCAAGCTCAAGAATTCCATACTGAATTTTCTTGGCTACTTTTATTGAGCTTGAGCCTAGTGTTCTAACTTGCAATGCTAGCATTTCAATGCTCGACTTCTGAAGAGTTTGAGTGGGAGTACCTATTTTTGGTAATTCAACCAAAGTTTGTATTGTAGATTCCTCCTCATCTCTTGTCTCTTCCTTCTCTTCTATTTGTTTCTCCTTTTCACTATCAATGGTTGGGGGTGTGCTTGCTAGCTGTACTAATTTTTCTTTGTCTTCCCCTACTGCTACTGCACTCGGCACTTGAAGTGCATCTGTGACTACTTTTGGTGGAGATGGTGGAGGAAGGAATAGGATTCCAGTAGTTTGAGTGATCAAAGGTGGTTCTTGTGTTTTCACCTTGACTTCCTTTGATTTTACTACTACCTTTTGCAACTCATCAACACTAACTAGTATTGGGCTTGAACATAATCTAGCTGCTTGTGTTGATTGGTCAAGGTTCTTTGCTAGATTCTCTATAGTTAATGGATTGATGTTTTGACCAGAAGTGTCAATAAAATTCTTAATCTTGATAATCTTTGCAGGTGTGATGGTGGCATGAGGAGGGCTAGGAGTTGGCAGTTGTGTGTCTTGCACACTTTGCTCTTGCTACTAATCTGTACCCTTTTCTTCCTCCTTCTCCTTTTTATTATTCTCTTCATCTTTCTTCTCTTCCTTAGCCTTCTTCTCCTCTTCCTTCTTATCTTCCTCCTTCTTCCCTATTTCTTTCATTTCCTTTTTCTTAGCACTTTCTTTTGCCTTGTATTCCTCATCAAAAATATCACCAATTTTCTTCTATATTATTTTCCATAGTCTTGTGGATTTTCTGACTACATCTTCAATTTTATTTTGTAAAGTAAAAAACACTCTATACTTACGAGTAAATCTACTATTGTGCCTCTTGACTACAACAATCTAGCTAAAGTATACTCCCTTATTTCCTTTTCCATTTATAGATAGAAATGCCATTTATCTTCAACAATTTTGTACAACTCCTTGGGCATTGAGCCATCTAGCTCTAGAGGTGTGTGCTTATACTCGATCATCATAGCATACACAAATTCCTCTATTTTATTTTGCTCTTCCTTAGTCAGCTTATTAAAATCTAAGTTCTATAAATCTTTTAAGTTTCCATTTCTAATCTTTGTACACAATTTATCTATGGCAGACTTTGGTGGATGACTTACCACTTTGAACTGACTGTTATCATCTGTTTCTATCTTTTCTTCATTTGAGTCAGGTTGAGCTACATATTTTCTTCTCTTCCTTGGCTCCTCATTAGTCTTCTTAGTGGCTTTCTTCTTCTTTTTCTGCCTCTTCTTTGGTGTTTAGTGTTGTAGCTCTGGTGGTGGCTCTGGTAGTAGGCTTCTTTGGTGCATGTTTTGTCATTTTCTTTGCTTTGGGTTGAGGAGCAGGTGGAGTTTTAGCCTTCCTCTTGGTGACTTTAGTTTTGATAGGTTCTTCCTCAACTTCTTTTTCCTTGGAACCTTCCTCTTTATCCTCACCTAGACCTTGTGTCAATTGTAGAGGCTCATATTCTTCATTTTCATTGTCATCCTCTTCTTCATCTACTTCCTCTTCCTCTTTTGTGCTTGCTTCTTCAACTCCAAATCTTTTCTTGATATTCTTCATCAATTTGTCCTTATTTTTCACTACTATGGTTGTCTTCAGATTTGTCACCACCCTTGATTTGACAATGTCATAGGCACCAAAATGTTTTGCAACCTTGTTAATGTCCTCTACAAGTAGAGTTGTTATTGCTGTTGAGGCTTGATCAACATCAAGTTCATAACCTAGTGGCCTAAGCCATCTCACTCTAGGTATGACTAATTGTATATAAGTGTAATCAATATCCACAAGAAGCAAATGTCTGTTTCATGCTGCTCAACCAGTGAGACTGGTATCCTCATCCTTTGTTTCATGGATTTTTTTGAAGTCCTCAAAGTAGCTAATCATTTGGGCATCAGAATTCTCACCCATCTACTCAATGAATCCATTTATTTTCTCAAAAATGGTCTTATTTTGATCCCATTTCACCTTGCCTACTGAAGGGAATTCTTTCATAATATAGAAAAACATATAAATCAAAACTAAGACAAAATTTCATTGAGCTCCCTTAGACTTCCTTATAGCTCCCAGATTCTCATTGATCTACTATAACATGAGCTTTGCAAGATCATATGTATGATCTTTCTTCACTAATTTATAAGCAACATCCACTACTATACATGGTACACTGTTTAGTCTGCTTGACTGGTAGAATTTGTGGGATATGACTCTTACAGAAAAATCTAGTAGGGGTTTTGTAATGGTGTCTATTCTCATTCCCCTATTATTCCATTTTGTACTTGTATTCTTCTCTATGGCTTCCTTTTTTTCACTTCTCAAGGTCTTTGGCCAATCTAGGGTTGGAATACCAGTAACCCTATGTACAGTTTTCTTTGTAAACTTCACTGGCCCTGTCTCGAACCAAAAGGGTCCATCATGGATTTTGCTCAACTCTATGCATATCCATTCTATTTTGAAAACAATAGGGAAAACTAGGGTTTTGGTTAAACCCTTCTTCTCAACTATGGAGAATTCATCTTTAAGTTTTCCATTATCACACAGTTTATCAAATGCATTAAAAATCTCCAAATCTCCTATGGCTCCAACTTTATAGTTATAATACTTTCAAATGTCTTGAACCATAAAAACTTTATTAGGATTAATGGATAGGGCACCAATGGGATCATTCTTATAAGCAACTTCAGGAATGGGTCTAAACTCTAGTTGTTTGACTTCATTACTAACAAGTTGAATTTCATGAATTTCCTTTTCGTTAGTGGTTTTTGACCCAGATGCCATTTTTTACCAAACTAGGGTTTATAATTAAATAATCTTTCAAACTCTGTGTAGCTTGACACTTGAATGAAATACCTGTTGATCGGTGAACTAGAGTTGAATTGTGGTTGGAATCATTGCAAATCGTTGTTTGATCATTGTAGAATTGCCTTTTTTCTCTACACAATTTTTCTTTGTGTTTGAATGATTAAAAAATGAATGATTTTCAACTTTAATAGGTTTCAAAACCTATCATTTATTGCATTTTTTATGACAGTTGTACACTTGCCTTCCAAAGATTTTATCAACTCAGCTTCCACTATCTACTTGACAACTACTAACATGTTTTACTTGGCATCCATTAGTCTGTTCAACTCAACATATACTAGAATTTTACTCGGCAACCAAGGATAGCTTAGCATCATCTTCTAACTTTTAACTTGACATCTTTTCTTATGCATATTTCTCCTTTTCAATACTTATATGTTTTCTTGGGCTAATGTATGATACATCTTTATATGTATCATCCCCATGTATTTGTCTTATGCTTAGTTGGATGAGGTATGATCACTTGACCTCTTGGGTGAAGTGATCTCTCCATTTGATGTGTTGCATTCACCTTTCTTCTTCCATGTCTTGTTCATTTGTCCTCTTATTTGTTCAACATCAATATTCTCTTTTCCTTTATTGACTTTAGCTTTTGGTGCTTTTGACTTTGTAGGATAGTTTCTACTGATATGACCAATCTTCAAGCAACTAAAACATGTAGTTTGGTTCAGCCACCTACTGTAACTTCCCTTGAAATATGTCCTTATTCAATTTTTAGGAATGTGTCCATACTCTTGACAATAGTGTTAGCTATACCTAGTATTGTAATCCCAATTGTAGTGATGTGGATGATTGATTCCTCTTGTAGGCTGATTAGGTGTCCAAATAGGCTTTGATCTACATTCAAATGCTCTATGTCCATACTTTTTGTAGTTGTAGTAGTGAACTTCAAATCTAGGTGTCCTCATGGTCTTGGTTCTATAGTCTTGTGTTGAATGTCCTTGCTTTTTGCATTTGTGACAAAATTTTGCATTCGTAGGCTTATCATGCTGATGACTGTTCTTGCTTCTACACACATTAGAGATATGTCCCTTTTTACCACAGAAATAACAAGTAGGTTTAGTGTTTTTACCTTTGTTGCTTCTTTCTTCTGTAATCTTGGATGATTCTCCTTGTTCAATGCTGATGTAGCCAAGTCTTAAAGTATCATTACTGGCCCTTGGTGATTTTAGCAATTTCTCAAAGTACTTAATGGCCTCATTGGGTTTGTTGTAACTTTCTACTATTTCCTTTTCTCTCTTCAATTCATCCTACAATTGTTCATTCTGCATCTTCAAGGTGAAAATCTCAATGTCCTTCATGTTTATCTCATGATGAACATTCATTAGCTAGCTTAAGGTGTCCAACTACATGTTTGAGATCTTTTGAAACTCAATTGTTTTCTCTTCTAGTCTATTAGTGAGATTTCTCTTGTCATCTTCTATCATGGCCTTGTCTTCAATAGATCTCACATAGCATCATGGTTTTTGATTCTTGTTCCATCTTAAGAGATCTTATCTCTTTTGCTTGAGCCCTATTTTTCTCCATTAATTCTATTATTGCAGCATCAAATCCCTTGGAATCTCCATTGGAAAACACTTATGAGGTGTTAGTCTCCTTGTAGTGTATGTCATTTTCAGTTGTGGCTATCTCCTTCCTTCTTTTCAAGGATTTTCTCAATTCCTCCATGGCTTCTTCTACTTTGTGTAGAGCTAGTTGCACATCAATCACCTAATTGTTAATGATCTTCCCAATTTTGAAGACTTCCATCTTCTAACCTTTTTCTCCAAGATGTTGGGCTTCTCCTTGTGAGAAACAATGTTTTGATACCAATTTTTGGAATGTTCAAAATGGGAAGAGTACTTCTAAGAGGAGGCGGGGGGGGGGGGTGAATCAGAAGTACCACACTTTTTTACCTTTTTCTATCCTTTAAACATATAACTGAAAAAAAAATTGCATGCATGTAAACATATAAACAAACACTAAATGAAAGCACACATCAACACATAACACTAGAATTGATAACCCATAAACCCCCCAGGAATAAGAAGGTAAAACTGGGGTGGGGATGACACTCACAAAAATTACTACAATAATCAATGTTCAACCACTTCTAATGGTCTGCCCTGTGAAAGGCTTGCCCTGTTAAAGGCTTTACACTATGTCAATAGTGACTTGGTTAAAGGATTTTACAAACACTTACATGAAGTGTCACCTTGTTAAAGGATTTACAATAGGTTGTTAAACGCACCTAATACATAGGATTTTCAATCACCTTCTCCAAAGGTTCTCCTACCTAGCTGTTAAGCTAACCTATCAACATAGGATTTCAAACTCTAATACAATTATGAGAAAGTATTAGAACATTTGACCTAATTGAATGCAATCTCAAATTGTTGGGTTCAGGTACTAGATCTTCTCTTCTCGTTTTGATCCTTGCTTGACCTGATCTCTGTATCTATTCCTTGTCTCTTGTGCTATTTTGATCAACTGGATATAAAATTGTTGCTCTGTTCCTCTAACTCTTTTCTTGTTCTTAGTGAAAATTCACTATAGTCTCCCCATATACTATTCTCTTCCACACATTCAATGATGCATTTGACCTCCTTATAAAGAATGTGAAGACTTAGGGTTAGGTATGGATCTATTATCCATATTGAATCTCAAATTCCCACTCATACCTTGGATTTTTCTCATTGGTTGCATGCCTTCTCCATTTTTCTAATTGGTTACATGTAGATTGCATAGGGAATGTAAATGATTCATCCTTATCCTTTTTCTTCTTGAAAATCTCTCTAGGTTAGCTCCAAAAATGGTTCACATCTTAGTTTGTGAAAGCACAAACTCTTATGTTGATCTTGAGTTACTTGGCACTCATTACATTACTGATGCTTGACATGAATTAATTCCTGGATTGCTCAGCATCTATTGCTTTCCTAGTTTGCTCAGCACCTGTTAAACACTATAATGCTCGGCACATGTATGTTTTGTATTTCTCGGTACATAAACTTTCTTGGTTTACTTGGCACATACTACGTTTACAATTTCTTGGCACCAATTGTGGCTCAACACCTATTAAAATTTTGGCTTGACATACATTGTGTACTCAACATATATAGTGAAAATGGTTAAGTTCATTGACACTCAATTGTCAAGACTATTCTTTTGACCAACACCTCTTGTGTAATTTCTAACTTAATTCAAAATGTATTTGCCCTATTGAGATTCTTTGTCAAATTCTATTCACCAATCTTGCTTGCATCTTCCAACTATCATCATCATTACTTTGCATCAACCACATTGATTCTCCCAAGTATTTTACTATTCATTCTATCATAGATCTATGGTACTTGTCACTTTTCCTTACATTATTGGTCATGACTAAGTGTCACCGATCATGTCAGTTACTTCTCTTACTTTTCTTCTACAACTAATTTTCTAGAGTTTCCATTTATGAAAAATGTCACATATTTGGCTCGAATGATATGGTAGAAACCTCTCTAAATTATTTTACAAATGACAAAAATCTCCTACTTTGGAATTTATAGAATAACCTTTCTCAAATACTTCTTCCTTTGATAACTATTATTTATTTTACCTTGTATATCTCTATATATGGGTTTTCTCCTTCTTGACATCTAAGTTTACCTCTCCTTTTGTGTTACTTATACTAATAAAAAACTAGTCTTCTCTAATCTCCCCTTTTTGTCATTTTTTTAACTAACTAGAACTAATCTTCTTTATTCTCCCCCTTTTTGTCATCAATAAAAAAAGGCATCTCATACTCTGTCAAACATTTTCTTGAATTTTGTCTTGGATTTATCTATGGATGTATCTAAGGATATTTTAAAGTAATTTAAAGTAACTAAATTTGTATGCAAATATCCTACCAAATCTTCCATTCAATCCAATGTACTCATATCATTTATACTAACCTTTTCTCATTTCTGACACTTTTTTGTATCTTCTCTAATCTAGGTGATAAATGAGATTGTAGCTCTAACAATTTTTCCATTCTTTTATTTTCTTCTTCTTGCATCTATCTTAGATTTACATTGACCACTTTTACCTTTGAGTAGTATGCCAGTATTGAACTTGATACTAGATCAAATTGTGTAGTTTTTGTTGTATTTTTTATTAAGAAAAGATAAATGGAAAGAAGACCTAATAGAGGAACAATGTACTAACAACAAACTAATTCTGAAGGATTAAAAGGTAGTAGTGAATAGAAAGTGTTCACTAGACTAATCTAAAACAAAGGAAGAAGATTAGAAAATTTTCATGGAGTATCACAAAGGATCTACAAGGAAAGTTATGCTACATCCTTAGATCTAATATTTAGTTTTCTTTCTTACCCCTACAACTATTGTAAACCTTTGATAGGGTAGAATTTTAATAAGTCTTTGAAATCCTCAACAATATATGTCTCAGAAAGAGATAAAAATCCTTTAATGAGGTATCCTTAGTAGGATATTGCAATCCTAATAGATTATATACATTCCAAAAAGATGAGTTCTTAGAAGGAACAAATGTAAGCCTTTAATAGGGTACCATTTTACTTGTATGGAAAGGCTTGTGGGTATAATATTCTTGTTGTGGTTTTCACCCTCCCACTACAAGTTTCCATGTAAAAATATATGTGTAATTGATGTATGCATCCTTGTATAATCTTCTATGGTGTTACTACATTTCTTTCATCATTTTCTTAACTATAACAGAGTTAGCAACAAGGTGTTCATTTAAACTAGTTGCATTGACCAATATAATTTGTAGAAATAAACTTAATGATTCTAATATAAGAATGTCCTAGGGTAGTTTGCAATATTGTAGCAAGGGATTCAATCTTAGAATGATGGACTAATAGTTTGGGATATGTTTGAGACATATTAGGGAACCTTTTCCTAGGTGCACATGGTGATTGCAGTAAACATCTTGGAGTTAGAGCCATTTTGGTGATTATTGGTCACATGTTCCTGATTCATTGGTAGACTTTGGAGGATTTTTCTATGAGCTTCAAACCAAGGGAGTTGGTATATGTGCTCTTTGATTTGGATCGTTGGATGACATGTAGACCTATGCCTAAGGTTGCATAGTTTCATGTTCTCATATGAGTTAGTTATGCATTGCAAACTTGGGGCTTGTCCTAAGTATTTAGTTATTTCATGTATTTAATGTCTATTGCCAAGTAGACTTGTGGCTTGAGGGTGTATTTAATGTGAGTGATTATTTAATGTAATGGTTTCTTGGTTGACTTGTAGCTTGATTTAGTATAAGTAGGGGATGTTTTCTTGTCTTGAGAGAAGAGGGTGGACTCAGTTCAACATGGGGTAGCTAAGATGGGAGAAGTTTAGCAGAGCTAATAACTAAGTGTGGGCTTAGAAAAGAGAATATTGCTTGGTGTCTTGTGAGAAAAAAATTAGATTCTTCTTGGGGTTTTCTACTAGATTGTGGAACTGGTCTATGTAGGAGTTTGGATCTTGCAAGGTCTTGTAGAATTGTTATTGTAATTTCCTTTTGTTTGGACATAACCTAGAAGGCCTTATAGTTGGGCATGTTGGATATAAATCTTATGATTCTATTATGAGAATTAGTGTTGTTTTAGATCTAAATCTCTATGTAATTATTTATATTCTATTGTGTGGTATTTGTTGGGGACTAGGACATCTCCTTTTGAGATTCTCTTGCTTTCTATTGTGTTAAGTGGTATCAGATAAAAGGAAAGATCTAGTTGATCTTGTGGATTTATTTCTTTGGGTCTAAGAAGATCTTAGAAGAATATTGGACCCTAGGGAAATTGTAGATTTCTATGATGTTGTAGAACTAAGGATTACAGAGAATATTAGATCAAATTTTAGATCCAAGATGGAGTCAATGAAGAATGATATGGTTCTTGAGATCATGAGAACTATAGCTAGTGTACCTAGGAATGTGGGTACTAAAGATGGTTATGAAGAATCCACATAATACTTTAATACTATTGTATCTAGTGGTGAAGATAGAGTTGATTAGATGGAGAGTCCTATGGAAGACAAAACTGGTCAATTAGATAGATCTAGAGCTCACTTAAAGCTGAAGCATAAAATGGATGTTAATTGGATTGATGAATTAGAAGACTTCTTTGAGTTAGACGATATTGATGATCCTCTTAGAGTGAGGTTGACACAAAGTATGTTATAAGGACTTGTTTCTTTATGGTGGAAATAATTGTAAAGAGATAGAGAAGAGGAAGGTGAAATGAAGATCACTAGATGGAGATTGATAATGACAAAATTGAAGGCTAAGTTCATTCATGTTGATTAAGCATTTGAGTTGTTTAAGAAATGTAGAATATGAAGAAAAAGGATATGATTATGAAGGATTAAACCAAGGAGTTATAAAAATTCACAATTTGGTCTAGCTATAGAGAACTTTCTAAGGAAAAGGTGGCTAGATATATTAATTTTTTGGGATTCAATATTTAGAATGAGATTGGTGTGTTGAATATTACTTTAGTTGAGGATTCTTATTAGTATGGTCTAAGGGTAGAAGATAAATTGAAGAGAAGACATCAAGGTAATTCCAAATGGAGGGAAAAGAAGGAACACGTTGAGAAGGATAAACAAATTGTTGAAGATGAACCAAAACTTGTAGAGAAAAAAGAGAAGAATGGGTAAGGTTGTATTTAAAGGTTATTGTTTCAAATATGGTGAAGGACATAGAGCTTTTGAATGTCCAAATTTTGACAAGAAGGTTGGTGATAAAAGAGTTCTTTTGGTGAATAATAATGTGGATTCAATAAATGAGCCTAAAGAGGATAATTTTTTCATTCAAAGAGTTTTTCTTGGTAAGAAGACATTGGAACCTTGTCAAAGAAGGAATTTTTTCAAGACTCGTAAGTCTAGAGGTAAATCTTGGAATGTTATTGTGTATTTTGGTAGTACTAATAACCTATTTACTAAGGAGAAATTTTAAAAACTTGGTTTGAATAGAGTGATACATCCTTGACCTTATGGGATCAGTCAGTTACAAGACGAACATGCTTTGGAAGTAAAGGAGTAGTGTCTTATTAATTTCCAAATTGGATATTGTATTGATCAATTTTTGTGTGATATTGTAGGCATGATTAGTTGATACATATTACTTCGTAGACCTTGGTACTATGATTGTAGAGGAGTGCATGATTGTGTCAAGAATGTATTTACTGTTGAGAAAGATGGCTAGAAGAAATCCCTTATTCCTTTGCTAAAAAAAAAGTTTAGTAGGAGGAACCTAAGTTTTGGTAGCTAAGTTGAGTTGATGTATTCTCAAAGGGTTAGAGATTAGCTTGAAAAAAAAACCTATGGTACATTGAGGGCATATATGAACAAGCCAAGTAAATAGTTATTTGTTGTAGGAGAAGATTTGCAAAAGTGGAACAAAGGAAATAGTATACAAGTTGAAGACTTGGAGGACATGTATGTGAACAAATAGTTTGAGGTTTATGTAATGAAACTTGGTAGATGTTCTTCTAGCTATTGTGAACACTTTCTTTGCACCCAGGGTGTCTAATGTAGGAGCATCCTATGGTAGTCCACAAACCTGTATACATGGGCTTTGAGCTAAAAATGGTGGACTAATGGGTTGTGTAGTTGGGGATATGTTTGAGACATATTAGGTAACCTTTTCCTAAGTGTGCATGATAATTGAATTAATCCTATTAGAGTTAAAGCCATTTTGGTGACTCCTAGCCTCGTGTTCCTAATTTACTAGAAGACTTCAAAGATTGCTTCTACAAGCTTCAATTTGAGGAAATTGGCACCTCGGTTCTTGAATTTTGATTAGTGGATGGCACATGGACCTATGCCTAAGGGTGCATACTTTTATGTTATCATATGAGTTAGTTATGCATTTTAAACTTGGGGCGTGTCCTAAGTATTTAATTACTTCATGTATCTAATGTTTTTTGCCAAGCTAACTTAATGTAGCTTGAGCGTGTATTTAATGTAAGGTTTTTTAGGTAGAATTGTGGCTTGGTTGAGTATAAGTAGGGGGTCTTTTCTTGTCTTGAAAGAAGAGGGTGGACTCAATTTGACATGGAGTAGCTAAGAGGAGAAAAGCTTAGCAGAGCTAGTAGCTAAGTGTGGGCTTGGAAATAAGAAGGTTGCTTGGTGGCTTGTGAGCACAAGTTTAGATTCTTCTTGGGGTTTTATATTAGATTGTCAATTTGGACTAGTTAGGGGTTTGGATCTTGTGAGGTCTTACAAAAATATTATTATAATTTCTTTGTATTTGGCCATAAATTGGAAGGCCTTATAGTCGAGCATGTTGGATGTAAATCTTATGATTCTATTATGAGAATTGGTGTTGTTTTGTATCTAAATCTTAGTGCTAGTTTTTATATTTTGATGTGTCTTATTTTTGGGGGGCTAGGGAATCTCCTTTTGGGATTCTCCTACCTTGTACTACATACCCCTCTTAGGACTAGTTGGTACCAATAAATTATATTAGAGACCAAACCCTAATAGATATAATCCTCATAGCTTGAGCAAAGATCAGATGACATCCATGAAGTAAGGGAAATAATTTGATGAAGCTCTAAACACTATTTAAGATCAAAAAATTAAGTTGAGAGAATATTTAGCCAAAAGAACAAAGCTAATGAAGAATTGGGAGAAAGCAAAGAAATTATAGAAAAACTTGAAAACAAAAGTGATTATAAAGAATCTGTTGTCACAAAATTTTGCACCCTTGTCCAAAGTTAAGGATAACCTTGTGAAACATGGAAACAACCTCCAAGCTATGGGACTTGAAGTATGAGGTTGAGTCCCCAGAGAAGACCAGCTTTCTTTGCTATCAGGATGCACCTAACTACTCTATGAGAGGAAAAGGGAGAAGGGATGCATGAAAGAAAATCTACCTATTCTAACCTAAGGGGTGATGCACCAAAATAGAGTGTTCAAACCAATCTTCACCCATACATGCACACTTGAACCATCATAACACAAAAAGATATATACATCTAGACTTGTTTTAATCTAATGACCACATGTAGATGCAGATTAGAAAACCCAAATAAATGACAAAAGGAAGAAGAGAATTCACTTATATATCATTCATAGGTCAAAAGGAGATACAATCATACAAGATTGCAAATATACACAATACACTAATGAGAGGCAAATAGGTCTTGCACAATACTTCAATGTCTAGAGGAGATAAAGTAGAATGTCATATAGGTCTAGAGGCAAAGGGAATTTGCAGTGAACTTATAGAGAAATATCAATAAAATAAAGAAGAGTTGACCTTAACAAAATTTACAAAAATGGCCTTTATAGCTTAGGCATAGCTAAGATATTTTCTTTCCTAAACCAAACTCAACCACTAACATTTAAGATTGCAAAGAAAAAACATATAGATCTAGAGAAAATCTGATCTCAGCATAAGCAATGAAATCCACATTTTTCCAAATAATAGCCCTGACAAGATAGAATGATGCCATTAAGTCACTCTGACCAAGTAGATCGACAAAACTAGAGGTGGTGGAGTGTTTCCTTCATTTACTAGGCATGGTATTCATTGGAAAGTGATTGGAATCAATCATGAAGATTGGATCATGTAAGAAACCCTATCTTTCTTGTTTCTAGCTTTACAAATCATCAAGATCAATAGGTCAAACAAAACCCTACAACCAAGATGAGCCATGTGGGCCAATAGTTCTATTTCTTTCACCACCTTGCAAATTCTTCATGCATTTTACCACATAACCTACTAATTGTGCCAACTTTCCAACTTAATCATGACATTACATTATTAGCCTTAACGGTGACTATTTTTCTTTCAAACTGGGTCAATGAGGACATGTGGTGATTAGGCGCTTCCCCACATTGTCTAAAGTTCTTGCAATTCTATGATGTGGGAAAGTGTTGATCATCAATCTATAGAAGATTAACAATTGATGAAGATCTACATTATTACTACACCTATTCTTTGTATACCTTTGAGGCTGAAAAACCACTTAATATGCACCTGAACATAACCTAGCATCTAAGTGGCACCACATTTAAACCCTAGAGGCCCATACAAGAGGATGGACCCACCAATCTATTTGTCACTGTTGGTGTAAATATATACTTTACTATTTACACTCACTTAAGTTTACTTAGGTGAATGCATTATTTAATTATATTGCATGATTTTATTATTTTAATTTATGAGACACTTAGGAGTTTGCACACCTTGTGAGTTGTCATGTTGACAACACAAGAGTATACAACTCTATTTAAGCACATGGTGTCTACAACACTATTTTGCGTGTCCCGCCCTTGTAGAATTATCCTCACATCACCACACTTACTTTCATGCTTAATGGAGGATAATCCATATCTGGTGGACATGTGCTTGGTTGTATGACACTTCATGGTGCTAACTTCTATGCATTCTAGAAGCTCTCCTGAGGCCTTTATATTCAGGCACTTCTAGTGTACTCTTATGATCGAGTTATTGAATACATTTTTATTCTGATCATACTCTCTCCATTTTTGGTCTACAGTTGTGCTTGTGTTTGAGTTCTTAGTTCTTGGGTGAATATTGCCCTTAGGCAGATTATTACATGGTATCAGAGCTTGGAGACTTTCTCATCACATAGCCATTCAAGACCTCTTGCTTGCTTCATCACCTCAGCCTGCATCCGGAGTGTTGTAGAAATTGGGAGTGTCCAGTACTAGATTTGAGATCTCCATTGCATTCAGAATGCTGAACCGGTGAAAATCAACTATAAGCATGCCTACCTTGGCCCATAGTCGACCGTGAGGCAAAATTTTTTTGCAAATCGAAACCCAGAGGCCCGATTTGCGGTATGGGTATGATCTCTCATAGATTCATTTGATTAATTTTAGATCTGCAATCTTTTATTTCTCTATAATTTTTGTCATTTTTTTAGAAATTATTTAACCTTTAGGCACCCACAGAGAAAAAAAAATTGACAGACCCGGGCAGTGACACCTTGGATCTGCCATTTGGAGGGGTTTATTTTGTTGTAGGAGAATTTATTATTTTTGCGATGGCCATTACTCAAACCATGGGTTGTACCTATGAATTTAATACATCGAGGACTACACCCACCAGCCGGTAGCCGAATCTCATCAAACCAACGGTGATAAAGCACTCAGCCGGTGGCAACCGCAAACCGATCACCAACCCTGGCTGCAGTTCTTTATTTTGAACCTGCACTACTTCCATTTTATACAATGCTTAAAGCGCATGCACAGCACATGTGGGATAAACATCCCACACCACCGGTGACTTAAACATCTGCCACTGCATAGTTTCTAACCCGGCATCAAACTCTGACTCCCCACGCGATCTGCATACCTCCGGTGTCAGTATTCACATTTTTTGCCAACGATTTTAATTTGTGGTAATCTTAAATTGTCTTTCGGTGACTGTAGTTTAACTACCCCCTTCACAGAGGTGTACACAGACTGTGAACTTTCCCACTGATTGCTCAATTCTACACAGGCCATCCAATCTGCTTTGGACATGCGAATTCTGAAATCTCACATCTCCTTTTTGTTGTCACGCTGTCAGCATTGACATGTGGATCACCGACGACAAGTCAATGTGCCACATGAGAGGCACCACATAAGCTTATATTTCCACGTCCTCCACGTGGACAACCAACTTTTTGACATGTTCTCTTTTTCGTACAGTACAAAAAGTACAGTCAGCTGCCATTTCATCCAAGGGTGCCATTTTTTGCTGATGTCACCAATTTTCTTTGTTAAATTTGACAGCCATTTGACCGTCAAAACTTAGACTTTTTTCAACTACATTGACAGCCATTTGACTGTCAAATTTAAACTCACAATTTTTCTTCCTGACCCCTCTTTAGATTGCTTTTTAGTTTGGCAGCCTGACTTTGCAAGCTCGTAACTTGGACATCTAGACTCTGATTTAGGTGCAATTTTTTTTTGAAATAAGGTACAATTTCTTGAATTTTCTAGTGGTGGTGTTGTTTTCTAGTTTTGGTGCATAGATTTTAAAAAAATTGCATTTCTTGGCGACTGTACCTACATAATCCTACATTTTGCAACTTTAGAAGCTCCGTATAGGCACATCTAGGCACTTTTTCAAGTTTTTTTTTTTTTTGAAAGTGCATTTTTTTTTTGTTTACTTTCCAAATCTGAAGTCAGATTCTAGGGTTGTGTGGACAAATTTCTCATTTTTAGCATTAGGCCTTCTTTGGCATTGTAAAGCTTTGATTCTTTTAAGAATTGTTGTAAAACTAAGTTATAGTGCTTAAGTGACAGATTTTAGCCTCATAAGGTAGTTGTAAAAGCAAAATTAGAAAGTCCACTTTGTTCATTTTGACAAGTGGCCCATTGTAAATGCACTACTTATAAAGTGACAAAAGCATATTTTTTCGGGGGGCCTTTTGATTGAGTGAAAAGGGGGTGTGTGTACTGTGTTTTGTGTGTTTGTATTTTGTGCTCATTTCATTTCTATATCATGGATTTTAAATGTCCTCCTCTAACTTCATGCAACTATTCTACATGGAAAGATATTGCATGGAGTAGATTAATGGAAAAAGGATATAGTTTGTATGTTGATGGTATAATTACCAAACCTACTGATGCTAAAGAACTCATTGATTGGACAAATCTAGACCAATAGGGTTTAGGTGTAATTAGGAGTTGTGTACATAGCGATCTTCTCTTCCACATTAAAAACTTGTTCAGAATCCAAAGAAGCTTGGGATAAACTTGAATAGTTGTATGGTGAAGTGGATGAAGAAAAAGGATTTCAAATTGAGGATGGTCTACTTCTCTTAGATCCTAAAAATTATGACACAATTCAAGATTATATCATTAAAGTCAATGATTATAGGGCACTTCTTAAAGATTGTGGAAATCCCATGAAGGATGATAGGTTGATACATCACATCTTGAAAAAGCTACCTAATGAGTATGCCAACTTTGTTTCGAGTTTTAATACTCAAAAGTTGACCATGGGATCTACTTACCAGAAGCCTTCCTTTGATGGATTTTCAGACATGTTGATTGTTGAACAATCTCACTTGGTGGATTTTGGCCTTCTCAAGTCATCTAAGACCAAAGCCTTGGTGGCTAGTGATGCTCACAAATCTAGTCAAGGGGGAAAAAGCAACAACAACAAGAAGCAGTGGAAGCAGAAAACACAATCTGAGACACAACATGACTCCTCTCAACAAGATGGTTCTTCTTCAAACAAGAAAGGAAGTAATGAAAAGAAGGACAAACTCTTTTGTGTATACTATAAAAAGCCAAATCACTATGAGCATCATTGCAAGACAAAAAGAATAGATGAGTTAGAAATTCTACTCAAGAAGAATAAGATTCAAGTGCCAGGTACTTCCAAGGATTCTACTCCTAACTCTCCAAAGGGTAAAGGTCAAGCACTTATGGCCAACACAAGTTCTTCTTTGGAATGGATACTTGACTTAGGTGCCTCTTACCATATGGGTTCTTCAAAGCAAGACTTTTCTTCATTGAAGCAGTCAAAGGTACCACACATCTTCATGGGAGATGATGCTAAAATGGAAGTTAAAGGGAAGGGACATGTAGAAATGGAAGATGGGGAATTCAAAGATGTTCTCTATGTTCCCAATCTACGCTCTAATCTCCTATCAGTTTACCAAATCACTCACCTTGGAGATGGTCATAAAGTTGAGTTCCTTCCCGATTCAGTGATGGTGCACAGTCTAAAAGATGATTAATTGGTAGTAGTTGGGAAAGTCAATGATGACAGGAAGCTTTATTCCTTCTCCCACTTTGTGCCTAAGAGTCCTTCCCAAGCCTTGTTAACTCACTCTAATTCAAACATCAACTTATGGAATGAGCAGTTTGGTCAACTTGACTACCGCTATCTTCAGCAACTTTACACATACCAAATGGTCAAAGGTCTACCTCAAATTAACTTTTCTAAGGGTAAATGTTCATCAAATTTAGTGGATATGCATCTAGAGGGGAAGTTACAAAGAGAAAAGTCTTCTAGAGAAACAAGTGTTCTTCAAATGGTTCACATGGTATTAGCAGGTCCTTTTGCATTTAGCCAGGGTCACTACATACTCACTTTTGTTGATGACTTTTCAAGGTTCACATGGGTCTACTTTCTGCATAGTAAGAATGAAGTTTTGGATGCATTTCTAGACTTCAAGGCTCATGTAGAACAAAAATCCAAAAAGGCCATCAAAGTACTCTGAATGGACAATGGAAACATGGATGTGAATAGAAGACTTAAGAACTTTTTCAAAATTGAAGGACTTGATCTTTAAACTCCTTCAGCATTCAGTCCACACAAGATAGATATTGCAGCATTGAGGATTAGAACTCTAAAGTCTATGGAAAGTTGCATGCTTCATGCCAAGTCTCTCGATCCATCATTAGAAGTCGAAGCAATCTCCTATGCCACTCACATTCTTAATCGTTCTCCTCATCTAGCCTTAGATGGAAAAACTCCTTTTGAGGCATGGTGCAGCAGAAAACCTATTGTGACACACTTCAAATTCTTTGGTTGTCCTGCATGGGCAAACAGATCTTCCAGGGGTCACAAGGCACAGACATCTTAGCCTTCTACTTTCATTGGTTATGAATATGGTGTGAAGGCATATAGACTTCTATATCTAGAGACTTATGAGATTTTTGTGGAGAAGGATGTTCACTTTGAGGAAACTTCTCCCAACTTGTCCTGTACTCCTCTTTGCACATCATACATAGTGGAAACTGATAGTGACACCAGCGATAGTGCTTTAACAGGTTCAGACACGTGGGGTTCTATCGACAGTTGCACTGAGAGGTCATATTAGTCTATTCCATGTGCTTATATTGCCATAGTGAAAGGTCCAACACAGCATGGTACATCTCATCTTCCAACTCCAACCTCACCTGACTTGGGAGACAGACTTGAGGACTTACATCTTCTCATTGATGATGATTCTTCTACAGTTGTTGCAAGGGCTCACTTTGACCCTCATGTCCATTCTCTACATGATCAATCTTTACACATTGGCATGATTTTTGATCCTTATGAACAATAATTACTGGAGGTCTCTTTGTCAGTAGAGGAGATAGATGTTTCAATGGAACAGGTTCAACAGACATCCTTGACAGATCTGCATTCATTCATTTCAGCACAGTTGGAAGGGGTGAACTTCAGCATCAATATAGGGATACTTGGGCAGGTTTTAGGGCTAGCACACATCTTTAGGATTGTACCTTGGGCATTGTTTCTTCCTAAGGAGAGGAACACCATTCTGCATTCTTGGACCAGCTTCTTCATCAGAGGAGTTTTCACTTGTTGGCATTCTTCTTTTGTGGGGGGAGCCTATTCTATCTCTCTTCCTTCTCTTATTCTCTTTTGTATATATTGGATGTATGTCATAATGGGGGGGTCTTGATTACTCCATCTATCGATGCATCTTCTTTCATCTCTCTTTTTGGGGGATGGTTTTTCCCATGAGGTTTTCCCTCTTTCCTCGCTTTATGGGAGATTGCATTTCATTATGTACATGGGTACCTTACATGGCCTAGTAGCCGGGACCCATTATGCATCTTCATCCTAGTTTGTAAGCTTAAGGGCATTCCCCTAACTTGCACTTAAGGGTGGGTGTTGGTGTAAATATGTACTTTACTATTTACACTTACTTAAGTTTACTTAGGTTAATGCATTATTTAATTATATTGCATTATTTAATTATTTTAATTTATGAGACACTTAGGAGTTTGCACACCTTGTGAGTTGTCATGTTGACAACATAGGAGTACGCAACTCTATTTAAGCACATGGTGTCTACAATACTATTTTGTGTGTCCCACCCTTGTAGAATTATCCTCACATCACCGTACTTACTTCTGTGCTTAATGGAGGATAATCCATATCTGGTGGACATGTGCTTGGTTGTATGACACTTCATGGTGCTAACTTCTATGCATTATAGAAGCTCTCCTGAGGCCTTTATATTCAGGCACTCCTAGTGTACTCTTATGATCAAGTTATTGAATACATTGTTATTCTGATCATACTCTCTCCATTTTTGGTCTACAGTTGTGCTTGTGTTTGATTTCTTAGTTCTTGGGTGAATTTTTCCCTTAGGAAAATTCTTACAGTCACAATGTCACTTGCCCACATTTTTAGAAGGTCTATAAAAAGGTAGAAAGTGGGAAAGTGACTGCTACTCTAGCTCACATTGGTATGTTAGCATGATACCTTACTTCATCTATGGCCCACAAGAAATGATATAACACCAAACTACCTCTATATTCCAATGTGCTCTAATAGCTTGTCCACCTCTTCTATGATGACCTACTACAGAAGTTGGACCCACGAATCCATATGGTGAAAAGTTGATTTCTTGCATTTTCAATTTTTTTGACAAAACATAGAATGTGGGAAAGTAATGGCCAATCAAAATGGCAACCATATGCATAGGCAGCTTAACATGTCAACTGGTCAAAAAGATAGCCCACAAACAAGAAGCAAGGCCCCATCTAGGATGCATGGAAGAAGGTTGCTTCCCCACATTCATTAAACACTAAGAAATTTCAAAATATAGGAAAGTGACACATGTAGATCTGTGTGATATCTAATGGTAGAGAAAGTTGTAGGGATGGGGAAATAAACTTAGGAAAATACATAAATATTATAAGGTTTTTATTTAATTTATTTCATATTTCCATTGTATTGTTTAATATTAAAGGTGGGACATGATCGTTCAACATTTGAATTCAAATATTTCAATTTTGGTGGGGAGGAAAATTTGGCCAATAGAATACAAATAAGAAATCTTAGAACCAATGACTAAAAATGAGAAGTTAACCAAAAGGATCAAAATATTGAAAAAGGAACAAGAATACATGGTAGTAAGAATAAGTGAAGCACAAGATGAAAAAGGAAATATCATTATAGAAAGAGATGAAGCATGTGAGGAACTCAAAATGGCTCTGGAAGCAAAGAAATAAGATAAAGATTTGGTAAAGGAAAAATAAGATGATATATCCCTAATAAAAGAAGCACATTAGTACATCACACAAGAAAACAATTTCCTACAAGAGCATTATCATGAAAAAATTGAATAGCTAGAAGTTCTAAGTGAAGAAGACAAAAAAATTGAAGAACAAGTTCAAGAATTTATGGATGAACTTAAGAACACCAAAGGATATAAGGAAAAGTTGAAGTAGTTAAACAAAAGCACCAAGAAGATGGAAGAGTAGATAAGAACTCAGAGGAAGATCATTGACTCACCCAGTCTAGGATTCAAAGGAATTAGCACAATTAGGAAAGTAGAGTCTTTAAAAGAAAAAGACTCTAACTCCACAAAGAAAAAAAGGATACTTGTTTTTTTTTGGTAAAATAGGATTTAGGTCAAATATGTGTTGGATGTACAAGAAAGTTGTGACTAGTGCTTAAGATGCATATAGAGGCTACTATAATATCTATCACTGGTATGGATATAGTGCACATGAGTGTAGAGACCTTGCAAATTAGGAAAGATTATAAGGTTACTATTACCATTATAACAGGTATGGTCATATATCCAAAAACTGTAGATCAAAATCTTGATTATATTAGTCATCTGGAAAGTTAGGGAAACACACTAGGAGTAAGTATGAGAGATAGGTTTCCTTCACTTGTGGTACTAATGGTCACTTGGCATTGCATTGCAAGCTCAAGATAGGTCACATGAACAACACTAGACCTTGGAATAGTATAAGGATGTGCTATAGATATCACAAGACATGTCATTTCACAAGGGATTGTTGGGACAAGTGTAAACCCCAAAAATAAAACAATGGAAACAAAGGAAAATAAAAGGGCATTGATGTTGAGAAAGTTAGAAATAACTTCACCAAAGTATGGACCAAGAAGAAGTCAAAAAATACCAAAGTAAAGATTAAAGAAAAGGTAAGCTTACTGGAAAGTGGTGAGACTTCAAAATCAATTTAAGTAATTGAAGCTTAAGAGGGGTTAGGCAAGAAAAATTAGTCTTGCACTAGTCCTCATATTCAAACTGGTAAGTCATGATAAGTGATGCATTGAAAAGTGATCATGTTTCACCTTAAAGGTGAAGATGGGCTATCTCCAAGATCTAACCATTGGATGAAATGTTAGAAAGCATATATTACACAAAGGTAGAGGTAGGTAAGAGATGAGATTGCCATTAAAACCTCAACATTTATTTTTCATCAAGATCTATAAATAGATACAGCATCAACCAAATATCACTTTTGCAACATTGAGATCCAAAAGAGATTTTATGCACAAAACCCTAGCTATCAAAGAGAAACATTTGCATGAATCTAAGACAAGAAAAAACCAATAACGCTAGAACTAGTTGAAGAGAAATGAAGTGTGTGAAAGGAACTTTGTCAAATCCAACGATGGAAGAAGTAGATAACTCTAAACTCTTCAATGTTGAACTAGTAGATGCTAAAAGGAAGGATCTACCACCCTATGACCTATCCTAAAGAGCTTTGATGAGAAAGACATGATAGGAGCTCTATCCTAATACATGAACAACTATCTAAAGGAAAACATATTGGAGTTGGGAGACAAGTATATTAGGTCAAAGTATGAGGATTTTTGTGATCGAAACAAGTGGAAACTAAGCTTTGAAGATGTCAAAGAAATAACCCTAGCCCATGTTATTGACATCCTAAACTTCTTCGAGGATGAATGAGTAAGATTTTTTCTTAGCAAGGTGCATGGAAAGTTCATTGGCCTTGATAAAATCCATAAGATCATGAAAAAAGTGATTGAGAGGGTTATAGGGTTCAATAGAAGCAAAGCATAACTCACCACCCAAAAGCACAAGCTAGCATTTGACAAGGAACTGATTGGATGTCATTACAATGGCAAGATATGTTCAAGGAAATTATGACCAAAAAGATAAAATTTGTAGCAATAGTAGTTTCTGACTGACTATATCATTCAAGATGAATGAATAGTGTACCCAGTAGAGTATTGTATGGAGCACACCAAGCAGCAACCAAGCACACCACACTTAACCTAAGTGGGTGGCTACATGGGTAGATGGTGGAGAATCTAAAGAAAACAAAAAGAGATAGTAATATACACATATTCAATTGTGGTAAAATTATGGTAAGCATATTATACTACTTCAAGGAAGAATATGCTAGATATAAAAAGTTTCTATAGAAGTCAAAGAGTTGCATTACAACTCAAATAATGAACATTTATACCAAGCCAGGTAGTGATGCCCTCAACAAGCATGATAAGTATTTCAAGAAAATTTAGTAATAAATTCACAAGAGAAGGAGAATTCCTATAAACTTGATCAATAATTACAGAAATGATATTGATTCTTAGCCAGTACACACAGGTGCATATGCAAGAGATCAAACCATGAACTCATTGGTTGACCAAAATACCTTATGAGGTTGACAAAAACTCAACTAGAAAGCATATCAAGAAACTACTAGAATTTCCCATTGAAAAAGATAAGCAAAGTTTTGGTACAATCAAATAGAAGAGGAAAGTGAAAAAGGAACAACTAGAAGAGATCTCAAAGGAAAGGAAGAAAATGAAGAAGAAAATCACAAGACAAGTTGCACAATATTTTGAAGAAGACACAACACAAGATAGTCAAGAAAGCCCATAATAGAAGAATAAATAACTAGAAAATGAGTTCCTATCAATATCAAGCCTCCAACAGTGGAGACATACAAGAGGAAGACACTAGAGAAGATCAAGGAGACACCTCCAACCCCAAAAAGGAAGAAGAATATGATGAAGAGACTAACATAGAAAGTCTCAAAGTGTTCAAAGAAGGCAAGAATCTTATATTGAATAACATAACCAAAGATATTAAATTTAATGGAAATTATAATATATTTAAAAAAATCAAATTTTACCAAACCAAACAAAACATAATTGTGAAAGTTGTACTTGTGAGTCAAAGAGTGTTCAACAGAACACCATCAAAGATTGAGACATTGGTTCCCAATAAGCTATTTGAAATAGTTAAGGAAATATGTTCAAAGGGTATAGTGGAATGGGAAAATATGCTAGATAATGTTGTATGTAATCTCATATCTTACCTAAGAAAAAGGTAGATGGTAGATCTAGTTGAATCATGTAGACATAATGCCAACATGCTAGACAATGTAGCAATGATAGCTACATGTCTAATGAAGGATATCATTGAAAAAAAAAAGAAATTTTGGTTGAAACTATATGAAAAAAAGAAAGATATATTGGAAAAGAAGAAAGGAAAAGGTGAAGAGGAAAAAGACAGTCCAAGAAAGAAAGAATCACCCAAAAGTACCAGACCAAGAAGAACAAAAAAAAAACAATAGGAATAACCTATTGTAACAGCTAAGAAAAGGACTCAAATGAGTCAAGACCTAAATAAAGAACCAAAGGAGAGTGGAGACACACAACAAGAATAGGAATCCATGACACTACCCACAAAGAGAGAGAACCAAAAGATGACACACACACAAGTGAGGGATGCCTAAGTGTCACTCATGTGATAATAATGGACTCATATCCAAAAGGTACAAAAGATGAAGGTCACAATGCAATCAGTCACACTAAGGAAATTGAACAAGGATAGAAGGAAGGAGAAACCAAGGAAAGGGAGATAGTTGATAGAATGGATGACATTCAAATACCTATAATGGGAGTCCCTAAATATGACACAAGAGAAGTAACACAAGGGGAATAATAGGTCAAAGAATGCAAGTAAACACAAAGGCAAGAGTAATTTCCATCAAATCAACATGAGAGAACTCCAACAACATCTTGGCCATAACTCAGCTCAAAAATGTTATAGAGCATCTATATGATAAAGTAGTGAAGATTTCAATGATCATAGAAAAAAAAGCTCCAATAGAATACCCTAGAGAGGATAATAAGTTCATCATAGAGAGGAAAGGGAAGCTAATGGAACTCAAGGATGAGTTCTCTAAAGCACTAAAATAAATACCATTAGTATTCTAGAATCCTAGTACATCACACACTTTAATAGGTGATCTAGAGCAAAGGGGAATAAAAGTTCAACAAGAGCAAGATGAAGCTTCTCATGCTTGATCCACTCTCTAGATCAACCTCAAAGCATATTGAAAATTTTTAGGATACAATGTATATGGTACATCAACTAAGATTGGGACAAGAGAAGAGAGCTATATAAGTAATGAAACTTCAATGTTTACTATCCCCACTAATAGGGGCCATCAACTGAAATCTTATGGAAGTGAATTCCCATATTTTCATGCCACCAATAAAGATAGAAAATGAACATTACATAAAACTAGAAAATCTTAGGAGTGTAGTATTGACATTCAAGCACATGAAAGAGTCATGTGAGACTCTCCTGAATACAGAAACACCATGATACAAGGGCACCTCTAAGAAGTTGTAAGCCAAGAAAAGAAGGAGAAGACTAACATAGTTACATCATCTATAGGTAACCCCACCATACCCATTGTCATTGATGATAACAAGGTAGAGAAGATACCAAAAAAAGGAGAAAGGGGGAGAAGATATGAAAAGAAAGAAAAGAGAGATACACAAAAGATAAATAGGAGGAGAAGAGTAAGAAATCTAGGGGGTAAAGATACACAAAGGAGGGGTAAAATAAGACATGCATTAGAGATAACATGAAATGAAGCATCTGGAAAGGGAGAGTGGACTCAAACAAGGTCAAGGCCATTGATAGGCAAAGAGGAGACATGTTAGTGTAAACCTCTAAAACAATGTAAGTCTTGTTAACCATTTACCAAGAGTATTCTAAAAGGAGTGTTTCCATAAATTCCAAAGAGGGATATTGTTAGATCATAATAGTCATTGGCATGATTGACCAAAAAAAATGGCATTAAGAGAAATAAAGAAGAAAAGTTTTGTCAATGATTGGCAATTTGTTAACAAATAGGTTAAAGAGTTGTAAGAGTGCAACCATTGGTAGACTTGCATATCAGTCACAAAAAAACTAAAAAAGGTAGAAAATTTTATGTTAGGTAGACATGTGGAATTTTAGCAGTAATAACTTAGTCAACATTGATATGAAAAAACCAAGGAGAAGTCTTGGTAGTGATGTGACATTCACACAGAAAGAAATGGAGAATGTGACTGAATGAAGCAAGAATAGTTTGTATAAACATCAACTCACAAGAATACAGATAGGCCTACATGAATAGGAACCTATGCATAGGTAGTCATAGGTATTTTTTGACTATGTTTATTATGTATTTCAAATTTTGAATGTGAAATTTGAGTGGGATAATGTTAGGGTTTTCTACCCATAGAATGGATGAGGAATATGTTAGTCCTAACTAATATTGTAATTGATAGTGGGAGATTGTTAGGTGATGATTATATGAATGTATGTAAAGGAGTCATATTAGTTATTATATTGTCATTGATGTCAAAAGGAAAGTACCATATCATTTGATTGATGAAGAGGATTTAATTGATGAAGAGGATTTGAAGAAAGTATGATGAAGTCAGAGTTGATATGTAAGATATTCAATGGGTACTTTAATGAGATAGACAATGATTATGTAATATTGGATTGATTATTTTATGATCATGTATTATTGAAGAGTATTGAAGATCACAAGCTTAACCAAGTCACAAAGTTAATGAAGGGAGATTGTATTCACTAAGTGACTACAACATTGCCTAAGTGGTTACAAAGACAAAGAAGGAACACAGTGTTGCCCAAGAAAGTTAGTATTAACTGAGTTATATGTTACCTAAGTTTAAATGTAATGTTTATCAACTGATAGGTAGATGAACAAGTTTAAGAAATTGGAATATGAGGCCGACTTTTGATGGAAGTATGGAAAGTTCAAGAAGGTCTATTGTGAGAGTAAAAGTTTGTTGCAAGATCAACAATGGAGAAAATTCAAGAAGGATCTAATGAAGGAAATTGGAGAAGGATCAAAATGGATACAAAGTTCTGTAGATGCTTAAAATTATCCCAAATACTATATTAATTTATTTACTCTTTCCCTTGACACTATAATTGAATTTATATTAATTAATTATATTTTTCATGTTCTTCTACTTATGTAATTAATTTTATTTAATTAAATAGGTTCACTTTCCTAATGCATTTGAATTTAATTCAAATGTGTCCCTCTAATGTATTAAATTTATTTAGTATAAAGTGCTCCATAAATCCCATTTTAAATAAATTCTAATTTATTTAAATCCTTCCACTTTATTAAATTCTCTAATCCTATGATTAAATTAAATCTTATTTGATTTAATCTTACTCCTACCTAAAACCTAGCCTATCGTCCATCACTCTCATCCTCCTAAGCCTACCCACTAGTGAAACCCACTTTAAAAACCTTAAACACCCTCCTAAACACATTTTAGCACCTATATTGTGGTTGTGAGAAACTCAAATCTCAAGGCAACTCCTTTCATTAATTTCTCCAAATAGGTACTCTTACACCTTGTCCCCTCACTCCTTTACCCAAGGTTGCTCACACATGTGTGAGCACACCTTGGGCCACTCAAAGCCTTAAGGGGTTATTTTGACTTTTCCATTACTTGTTCCTTAGCCCATGTGCCTCCCTTGTGTAACCTATGTGGATCCAACATGAATGCCACCTCTCAAGGTCTCCCTCAAGCCTATAAATAGAGCCCTTGTCTCAAGCATTTCTCATCTCCCTTCATTGAATTGTTATCATGCTAGATTCATGTTAGAGATTTCTATGGATTTTATGTATAATACTAACCTTTGGTAGCTATTTGTATGTTCTTGGTTTCTTGCATTTAAATAGTAGCATTTCACTCTCAGCTTGATTTTTTGCATCCACCTCACTTCCTTTGAATGTTTCAATGAGTGACTTCTTCCATAACCTCCTCTTGAAGTATTCTCCACTCATTTATCTTAGCTTTATTCAACACTTTAATCATCTTGGGATTCAATATTTATATTTGGGGAGAGAAACGTCCACATCCCTCCATCTTGAGCACACCAACAAGGTATCTTTGGGTGCCCTTGTTGAGATGCTTTGAGGTTGCATGGGGATTTTCTTCTTGGTTGCATTGCTTAGCAAAACTCAATATTAGTTTAGTTATTTCATTTGATATATATATATATATATATGAGTTTTACAACTAATTTTTGCCTTATTTAAGCATGCTCCCAACAGGTAAGCTTTTCATGTATACATTTTGGCACACCCGGTGGGATCCATGTCCCTTTTTTTACACCTAAAATTTGTTAAAATTCACAAATTTCTAGAAAAACTTATAGACTATGCTCTACATTTACACATAGTTTCATTTGCACAGACATAGTGTCATCTCTACATTTTGGCATTTGCACTTTATAAACTATTGTTTATACTTTTAAACTATCCTCTGCTTCAAAAATTTTGTCTTCACTTCCTAAATTATTGACTGTTAAGTTTTATACCTTAGTAATAAAGTATCAAACCTCCTTTCACAATGATTTTATGATCAAATAGTATCATGTGTCTTACTTAAAATAGTACACTAAACTCATTTGATTTATCAATCTAGGAGCATAAACTTGAAATGGTGATTGTAAAGTATATCCTCTAATTCTTCTTTAAAGTCATTACAACTAAAGCAAAGACAATGTTGAAGGAAACCTATGCTAGAAATTGACACAACTTAAAGATTACTTGATAATGTTGTAAATAGTAAACCTATCTATGCACCTATGTTACAAGAATAGTTCATTGATTCTATTATAAATGGCTATAGAAACAATAGAGTTCTTACTTAGAAACAAACAAGAAAATCAAATATATTCTAACAAAATAGTTCACTCACCAAGTGGGCCCCCTTGGATGAGTGAACAAAAAATACAATCAAGATAAGAGATATAAATTTGAACTATGTATTCTATTCATTCATGGTGAAAGATTACTATCAGAATTTGTTGGTATGAAAATCAACTCACTCTATTCTTTGACTAGCTTTAAAGTTACAATATTCATTATTTTAGAGGAAACTACAACTACTTCCTAAATCTAAGATCGCTCCATTAATGAGGATCAATCACAAACTCATAAAGTTTGAAATAGAAACAACATTAGCCACGAATAAATCCTCTAGGAATATAGCAAGTTTTGGAATCTACATTCATGTGATACAACAATAGGAAGCAATAAATGATTTTCTCCACTTGCAAAGGTCTAGAAATCTAGTTAGCATTGACTACTCTAGCACTAAAATGTTAGTTCTTGAATAACCATAACAAACACCTACAAGATAATCAATGCACACACAATCTCCATATATATATATATATAGATAGATAGATAGATAGATAGATAGATAGATAGATAGATAGATAGATAGATATTTTCATCATCAATATTATAGAAAAGGTGTAAAGTTCTAATTACCACTCTTGCAAATCCTATGGCTATAGGAGGAAAACTACCTAAAACATAGCATACATGTTGAAACATTTATCAACATGTATAACTACTTCATTATACCATTTCTATCTATAAATTCAAGAAAATATAGCATCTTCAAACTATCCATATTTCTCCTTCATGTCTTCACATATATATAACATATACATAAAAAACTATAAGTACATATGCTTGAAACCATAAAGCTGTGACTATTTGCAAGATAGTTGTTTGAAAGTAAGATAAAAAGAACTTAGAAATATGGCCTTTTGGAGGCCCATCAATTATTATCTCCATTTTTTGGCATCTCCACTTGTTAAATTGTCATCTTCATCTACTAAATTTTCATCTCTATCTACTAAAGTGTCATCTTTTCCTACTAAATTGTCATCTCTACATACTAAACTAACATCTCATCTTGGTAAATTGTCATCTCTACATTTTGGCATCTCCTCTTGGTAATTTTTCATCTCCATTTTTTGGCATATCTATATTTTGGTATCTCTACATTTTGGTGTCTCAACTTTTTGGGGTCCCATCCTTTTAGATTGTTTTCTTCACTTGTGTTTTTTATTTCTATGTAGTTTTTATCATTTCACTAGTTAAATCACTTCTTTTACTTGTTTAGATTGCTACATTTAATTTATATAAGGGTTTCTAATCTTCTTCTTTTCTTGTAGATTCCATACTTGGAGGACCTTAGACTTAGAGGATAAATGAACATGAATGCTTAAACACTTTCCTTTAAATGTATATTGCAATAATAATGTAAATTAGACTCACTCTTGAATTCCTAAGGTATAAAACAATCATAGTCAATATTGAATGGTTTAAGGAAATTCACAAAAAAAAAAAAAAAAAGAATGCTTAAAGTCAAATACACTCTTGAATACATAAAGGTCAAATAATAATGCTATGACACACATTTGAATTTGGACCTGAAATGAAGTTATACAATCTTGAATGCTTAGGGGATAAATAACAATGCAAAAAAAAAAATTGGATTGGGTGCTTAAAATGAGAAAACACATTCTTGCATGACTTAAGGGATATTTTTCTTACTACCTCCCCTTTCAAGATTTGATGATTTATTTTCAAGCACATGTACATTGTCAAGTTGGAAATAACCTTGCATGCTAATCATGATTGTACTCACTCATAGATAGAAAAATTTAAAGCTTCGATTTGGAATGAACAAGTGTCTTTTAAACCCCAAGGCCACTTACATATTTTATCATCTCACACTTTCAAGTGATCTTAAGTGAATAAGAAATAAGTGGTCTATTTGTTCTTTTTTAGCAAGCCTTCTTGGTGATTTTATCACCTCAAGGGACGATCTCAACTCTCATTTTCTGAACAAGTATAAATAGTAAGAGGTGAATCTAAAATTGGCATTAGAATATTGTAACTCTTGGCTAAGACCCAAAGAAATTTATACCTTTGAGAAGTGAAGTTGGAGATTTGGGTTACCATCTCGTCCCAATTGTGTGGAATTATCCTCTTTCATCTACAGATCTAAGCCTCACATACCTCACGTATATCAAGAAAACCCCTAGTGGAGCTTGTATATCTTAGTTGAAGCCTTATAGGATTTTTGGTGTGTTTGACATGCTTGAGTGTTTGAAACCTTTGCCATTTGAAGCCAAAAGGTGATAACCATCCAAACTTTTCTTATATGTATTTCATTGTTTATTTTGCATGTTAAATATTTCAAAAAAATATCCAAAAAAAAATCATAAAACACACAAGTCCAAAGAAAAATCATAAAGCTCAAAATTCAAAAGATAAAAATAAAAAAATTTCAAAAACCACAAAAATAAGTCTTGTTTTAAGTCCACTTAGTTAGGTTGTCCTCATTATTTACGCATCACTTCTTCTATCCATCCATTTCATCACACATCTCTTTTCTTAATCACCCTCTTAATCATTCAAACCACTACTCAAATATTAATCAAATCAAATCATCCTAATTATTTCGTCATATTCCTAATCATTCAATCAATTTCATAATCTTCATCCTAGTCATGTTTCATTATCCATGTCAAGATCCAATTTCCTCATCCAAGCTCATCACTCCTCTTTAATCCAATCTTTCAAATCATCATCATTCTGATCCAATACCTTATCAAATTCATACCTTCCCAATAAATTCCTAATTCAATCCACTTACATCTTCATCCAAAAGCTATCTTTCAAACATTATCTATTTAAAAATTCATCATATTCATCTTTTCATAAAAAATTCTACTTGGAGCACCATCATAATCCTTAAAATTTAATCCTAGTTATCTTGATTGAAAAACATCTAATCATAGTCAATATTAAATTAAATAAAGATTATAAATAATATCTCTCCTTCATAAAGATTATATCCAATCTTTAGGTAGAAAGATCTTTCCAAAGTATAATATTAGTCCTTTATCCTTAGCAAAAATTGTCATAGTTGCACTCTCTCACTTGGGATCATTTTTCTATTGCCAAGTATTGATTCATCTATTTCTTATTCTATTTTAACTTGTGATAATTTTTACATCTCCAAGTTGAAGAGGATATCATCATCCAAATCCAACATCCAATTTGTTTGCAATATCATAATGTCTTTTTCTGCATCAAGGTTATCTCAAACCTTCATCTAAATCAAATAAAATCAAAACAAAGTCCAAACTGTCTCCTAGTCCTAAGGTCATATTTCATCCATCATTAAATCTTTAATCACTTCTTATCTAAACTCCATGAATAATAATTATTTTAAGCAAATGGTTGAGGATCTTCAAAGGCAATATGGAGTTATACCTCCCATCCAACCCATGTATCAAATCAATCCTAAAAAAATCATATCTAATTCTAATACATCTCACATTCCTTATTCTTCTTCTACCTTAGACAAGGTAAATCCACCTCATTACCCTTAGTCCACATATGATTCCCTTCATAGAAGACATGATCCATCAAACATAAATGTCATTTCCCAAGAATTTGAGGAACTCAAGAATTATGTCCTTAGCCTACAAAATGGGAGTCAAAAGAAAACATTCACCTTTAAAAACATATGTCCTCTTCCCCCATGCTTCCAAGTCCAAAATCCTTATGTCCCATCAAAAACTCAAATCCTCCATGAAATTCCCCATACTTTGAGCTTAATATCCAAAACCACCATCCCAATCCCCTACCTATTTCTCAATTGCCACATGGTCCTAATCCTCCAAAATCAACATCATTCCCACCATGTAATAAGTATGTATTTGTGTCAAAATAATTGGTATAGAGTTTTTCTAAATCAAAAACTAAAAATAAAATGATCTAATCACCCAAAATCATACACCCAATTCCATGTCAATACCTTGTTCCAAAGTATGTCGTTATAGATTCCTCTTTTCCTTTAGATACAAGAATTTCTCCATCCCATTCTTCCCTTATTTGTCAAGATCTATCTGTCCCTCTTAATACATCTCAAAATTGTCTTCCTAATTAGGATCAAGAAATTCCCTCTACCCCACCCATTATCAATTCCATTCCATCTTAAGAGTTAACATACATTGATCCTCCACTTAATAAAGATGTTCCTTCCACTCCATCCACTAATAATCCTCTATATCAAGATCAAATCACTCCATCTCATGGTTCCATTACCTCCACTTCATTATATGATACAATAATTCTTTCCATTTCACCACATAATCCTCTTATAGGTCAAGATCAAAGTACCCCTTCATTTTTGTTTCATGTTCCCAATTCATCTCAAGATCCTAATATCCCCCATAATTCTCCTCATGATCCTAATTCTCCACAAGATATTTCCACACCTATCCAATCCATTCATGAACCCTATATACATGAACTCACATCTTGTACTAAAAATAATAAATATCCTATTGAAGAAATAATGTCTTAAGATGTTGGTACACCTTCCACTCCTTCAAAATCCAAAATTCCTCCATCCAAACCTAAATGTTCCCATCATCCATATTCCAAATCCATCTTGGGCCCTTATATCCATAATCCCATTCATTCCTCATGTCCATCCATTTTTGGGTCCTTATGTCCCAAATCCAAACTATTAGTGTAAATAATTAATTATTATTACACTTTACTTAAGTTTACTTAGGTTAAATGCATTACTTTATTATTTATCATATAGACACCTAGAAGTATTCATAGTTAGATGAGTTGTCCTATTGACAACAAAGGATTTTGCATATTTATCTAAGTTGTCATGTAGACAACATAGTTGTTCACACTCTAATTAAGCACATGGTTTCTACAACAACTCTTTATGAGATACACCTATGTTAAGCTTATCCTCTCATCATTGCACTAACTTCTGTGCTCAATGGAGGATAATCCATTCTTTGTGGACAAGTGCTTAGTTGTGAGACTTATCACTTTGCTAACTCCTAGTCATTCTAAAGGCCTTTATATATAGGCACTTCTAGTGTGTATGTGCATAAATTTATTTTCATATCCCTATTATGATTATACTTTATTAGTCCATATTGTGCTAGTGCTTGGGCTTCTTGATCTTGGTGTGATTTTTCCCTGAGGAAAATTCTTACATGGTATCAAAGCTAAGGGAGCTTCTCTTCACATAGCCATTAGAGAACATTTTTGCTTCACCTCTTAGAGGACCTTAATTTAGATCCAAAGTATTGTAGTCATTGGGAGCATCTAGAGCCAAAGTGAACCTCACCATTGCATTTGGAGTGTCGATTCGATGAATTTTTACTATAAATTTGCCTACTCTAGGCTATAATCAAAATTCAGGCAAATTATTTTTGCAAATTGGAACCTAAAGGCCCAATTTGTGGAATTTGGTATGATCATTTTAGATCTATTCAATTGATTCTCAAATTTATGTTTTTTATTTTCTATCTTTGTAATTTTTTTTGGATTTTCTTTTTTTTGGAAAATTTTTGGCCTATTAGGCCTATAGAGGAGATTTTTTATTGTAGGCACTGGGTGGTCAAATCTTGGTGCCCATAGAATATTCTATCATAATCTAGCATATTCCATTTCCCACCAATGACATCTTACAACTCACGTTAACCACAACCAAAATTTCTAACATAACTGACTTCTGCATACAATTTTAGCATTAACCCAGCGAGTGGCTTCAAAACCTATGGTGGCTCCTTAAGCCATTTTCAAGAGTTGAGGACTCTGGCTTTTACACAAATATAATACCGATAATGCAGTGAATGTGGGAAAAATCTCCCACATCACTACATCACTAGCCCTTTCTCCTAATGTTCAAAACTCTATCAACAATGATCTCTGATGGTGCCATCTCTATCGCTGCAACCCAACTAACACCTACCACCACTTGGATCTCCCACCACCCCACCTACTCTGTGGACTCTACTACCTCCGCTCATACTCTGCTGGCAAGTTCTCTGCCATCAACAACCTTTTTCCAGCCTCCCCATCAATAGATTCCTATCTAACACATCAGCTTTGTAGATTCGATCTAACACCATCATGGTAACCCGACACATTAGTGCCCTCATACATGTCATATGTCCACTTAGCGCCACCTCAATAGATTCCACATCCTCATCCCGTATAATAGGTTAGTACCACATCATACCCACATTAGCTCTATGGTGGTAGACACATCACTCCTTCATACACCTAGTCAGTGCCAAGTTAACTTTCATATAGTCCATGTTACCATCTAACATTATTGTATAGACTACCACATCAGCTTGACTAGCCTTTTTTTGCTAATGTCATCTATACACTAGCTTAAATTTGATGGTCATTTGGTCATTACTAGTAGGCCAGATTGCATTGCTATGATGGTCGTTTGGATGTTAAATTTAACCTTGTAGTTTTCTGAGCAGACCCCTTACCATATGTAGTTTTGATTTGACAATCTAACTTTGGGAAGCCATATCTCAATCATCCAAACTCCAAATCAGGTGCAATTTTTTAAATTTTGGCTAGAATTGCCTAAATTTTTTAGTGGTACTATTATTTTCTAGTTTTGATGCATCGATTAATCAAAAAGTTTAGTTTTTGGCAATTGTACCTATCCAATATTATATTTTTCAACTTCAAACGCTACGTCTGGGCTCATCTAGACACATTTTTAGGTTTCAATTTTTTTGAAAGTGCATTTTTTTTGTCTACTTTCTAGATTTGCAATCAGATTATAGGGTTGTGTGGATAGAAATACCACTTTCAGAAATAGGTCCTTTGTTGCATTGTATTGCTTTGATAAAACTTCAAAATTGTTGTATATATGAGCTACATTGCTAACTACTAGATTTGAACTCCAAAAGGAGGTTGTAAATAGCAAAATCAGAAGCCCACTCTTGTCCATTTTGACCAAGTGGCCTATTGTAAAAGCACTACATATAAAGTGACAAAAGCATCATTTTTGAGGGGGTTCTTTGATTGAGTGAATAGGGGGTGTGTGTCTTGTGTTTTTCTGTCTCTCTTTCTCTCTTGTGCTCTTTTAATTTTTTGCATCATGGGTTCACCTAAAACTCCACACAATTATACTACATGGAAAGATATTGTATGGAGTAGACTAATGGAAAAATATTCAAATCTATATGTTCATGGTACAATTGTAAAACCCACTGATGTTGCTACACAAGTTGATTGGCAAGTTAAAGACAACCAAGCTTTAGGAATTATTAGAAGTTGTTTTCATAGAGATCTCTTCTTCCACATTTCCAGCTTTAAGGATGCCGAGAGTTCTTGGGAGAAACTTAGAGGGTTTTATGGTAAGGTGGATGAGGAAAAGGGATTTCAAATTGAGGATGATCTACTTCTATTGGATCCTAAGAATTTTGACACAATTCAAGACTATGTCAACAAAGCCAATAAATTGAGAGCACTACTTAAGGATTACAGTAATCCCATGGAGGATGATAGATTGATTCATCACATCTTGAAGAGGCTATTGATTCATCACATCTTGAAGAGGCTACCTTTAGAGTATGCATCTTTTGTTTTGAGTTACAACACTCACAGGTTGACCATGGGAAGTGCCTTCAATAAGCCTTCATTTGATGCATTTTAGAAATGTTGATGTTGGAACAATCGAATTTGATAGATATGAGATTTCTCAAGTCATCCAAGTCTACAACATTGGTGGCTAGTAATGAGAACCAAACAAATCAAGGTGGAAATTTTTTTACCAATATTAGGAAAAAGCAGTGGAAGCCAAAATCACAATCAGAGACACAACAATTCCTCCTCACAAGAAGGAAAATTCTTACAAAAACCCTTCATCCATTTCATCCATTTTGGGTCCTTACATCTATCCATCCATCCACCTTGTCCAAGTTTTTCACTTTATCCCCTCATATACCTAATAAATATTAAAAAAGGTACACATCCTTGAATTCTTTCCAATGTTCACCATCCATCATTTCATCCACAATATTTCCATACCATTTATCCTCATGCACCCCTACCATGGCCAATGGAAGAAAATTGGATGCCAAAGATAAAGTGGATAACACAAAAATTCTAAGAAACTAAAAGAATCAACATGTGCCCTCTAAAAGACATGTTCAAGAAAATAAAGATATGATCCAAAAGAAAGAAAAAAAATCAAAAGGGCACAAAGGCTGAAAATAAAAAATGCAAGACTTATGTGGATTCCAAAGCTACTTAATGAAGAAATGAATTTGAAAGAAAAGTTCAAAATGACATCCAATTTCACTAATCCAAAAGCTTCCTTCATCCAAAAATCCTCAAAACTTCCATCTACCAACTCTATTTTTGGTCCTTATGTCTTAAATTCCACCATCCTAAATCCATGATCTCCTTTATCAATTTTGGGTCCTTATATCCCAAAATTCAAACTTTCTCCTCCATATCCTCCAAATTTTCCTCCTTTCCATCACCCTTTAAGTTGTGTGCTAATGACAATCTTTCCATCTCATTCATCCACTCATTCACAAGTTTTCCATCCTAGCAACCATTATCCAAGTTTTCCTCCCAACCATTACACTCCCTTTATCCAAAAAATTTCATAAGTTATTTTTCTCCATCTCCCAACCCATTTCATTATTATTTTTACCATCCTACCAGAATCTATGAGAAAATAGTAAAAAATTCTTGGAAATAGAAAAGAAAAAGAAAAAAATACCGAGCAATACCATCCATGTATCTAGATGCTTGAGTCCTCCCTTTGTTTCCCTATCATATGTACATTTTCTTCCAAGTCCACTTATCCATCCATTTACTTGTCCTCTTCCACTTGCACTCTACACTAGGGACAAGCTCCATCCATACTACATTGCCTTATATATATATTTGATAGTTCCATCTACCATCCATCATCCTTTTCCATCTTTGATCTTGACTATTATATTCCTTCCATCCATCTATACTCACTTTCCATATCCATTTCTCATATCCATCCATTATCCTACATACTTCCATCAACCTTTAACATAATTGATCTTGACATCCTATCTATATCTTGCATCACATAGTCCATTTCATGTTCATTTCCTCCATTATCTATCCACCATCCCACATAATTCTCATCCTCCTGGAATATATCCTCGGTCTTGATTATCCATGTATTTCCTCCATTTTATATTCATACCCTCCCTCTCATATCCCTTCTACTTTCACACCTTTTCTTATGATCAAAACTAGAGGCACAAAAAAAATTAATGTCCATATATTCTTTGGAAATACACAAGCCTTCACTTCCTCCATACAATAGCTTTTGCACCGCCTTTCCATTCTCATAAGTCTGCTTCCTTCCATTTTTCCTATCCTTTATATGAGGCAATTTAAGTCCATTTAAACATGGTCCTTGATTCCCCATTTTCCTGTACCACACCCTTTGGTCCCCCATATTCTTTTAATTTTCATTTTTTCCCTCTATTATACATGCATAAAAAAAAGCTCCTCACCCTTCTCATCCATTTACCATTCCTTGGTTCTCCCTTGTCATTTATTCAAATTTATTCCACCTTTCATCATTTTTTACTTCTTCCAAACTTTTTAATCTATTCATTTACACTCTCTTCTAATAAAATTACCTTCTTCCAATCATTTTATACAAATTAATTCTCATCCTATCTAAATATCATTTTTCTTCTAACTCAAACCAATCAAAATCATTCTTCTAATGCAATCAAGTTCTTCCTTCATCCATCATCTTATCCTATCTTAACCAAATTCTTATATTCATCATTTAATCTCATGACACTAATCTTCACCCCATCAAACTAAAATTATCAAAATAGTGGTTGCAAATAGAACTTACAAATTCACACTAAGACCAAATAATTTGTGAACCTTGTTCCTTTGACAACAATTGCCAATAAATTACAATCACAAATATTTCAACAAAATTTAATCAAATGATCAATTTTTTCCCTTACAGGATGAATCCATCCTAAAATGGCATCACAATTCACCATCACCATAAAGTTCATGGTAAGAACTGTGGACTAAATGACCACATGGTCAAGAGGTCTTTTTGTTGATTTAATTTTTGTGTATCAGTAGTCACCTCCTAGTGATTACCTCAATTCTCAATATCTTGGTGACACTTGAATGAATTCAATTGATTACATGTGTCATTTGTAGTATGATCTATTTTCCTAATTCTTTAGCATTTTTATGTTAGTTTTGTGTCATGATTATGCATTTCTAATTGGGGGCAATGAGTTAGCACACTTTTCACCAAGATCCTTAATAAGACTTTGGGCATGCCTAGACCTATGCAGTATGTACATTTCATTTGTTCCATCATGCCTATGAAGGCTACATCTATGTTCTGAAGGTCTCTATTGTGTTTGAGTCTAGTCCACACAAAGGAATCTTGTCATCTATGGTGCTATAGCACCTGACGCATAACTCATTTGCCAAATCAAACTAGAGTGTGCTCTCCCATATGAACACAATTGAATCCTGATGTATCATGTAGTTAGGATGCATTTAGATTCATTATCCATGTTTTTGGGGCAAGTGATGATTATCC
The DNA here is from genome assembly GCA_028749045.1 of Cupressus sempervirens. Lineage (NCBI taxonomy): Eukaryota > Viridiplantae > Streptophyta > Pinopsida > Cupressales > Cupressaceae > Cupressus > Cupressus sempervirens. Next base: position 164,865,730 of record CM053791.1, on the reverse strand, counting down.
CATTCATTCTTGTATATCCCACAAGTCATGTAAAATCATATTTTTAGTCTATTTCATTTATTTTCCTTCATGTGCCTTTTTCAAGAAAATTGGCTACAATTTTCCTTTTTCCCTATTTTCTCGAGGTGACATGCTCCTCCCTTTTTGTCTCTATGGAACGGCTCCTAGGACTCCTCTCCTCTCCAGGACAACCTATATTTTCTTTTCTTTGATGCAATGTCATCCTAGTATTACATCAAAGAGGGACAAAATGTAGAAGCTTAAAATCATCCCAAATACTATATTAATTTATTTAAAATTTCCCTTGACACTATAATTGATTTTTTAATTAATTATATTTTTCATGTTCTTCTACTTATTTAATTATTTTTATTTAATTAAACGGGTTCACTTTTCTAAGGTATTTAAATTTAATTTAAATGTGTCCCCACTAATATATTAAATTTATTTAAGACAAAGTGCTCCATAAATCCCCTTTTAAATAAATTCTAATTTATTTAAATCCCTCCACTTTATTAAATTCTATAATCCTATGATTAAATCAAATCCTATAAGATTTAATCTCAATCCTACCTAAAACCTAGCCCATCACCCATCAATCTCATCCTCCTAAGCCTATCCACTAGCGAAACTCACTTTATTAACCTTAAACACCCTCCTAAACACCTTTTATTACCCAAGTGGTTTCTCACACATGTAAGAAACTCAAATCCCAAGAAGCCTCCTTTTATCAATTTCTCCAAAAAGGTACTCTTACACCTTGTCCCCACACTCCTTTCCCCAAGGTTACTCACACATGTGTGAGCACACCTTGAGCCACTTAAAGCCTTAAAGGCTTATCTTGACTTTTACATAGCTTTTCTTTTAGCCCATGTGTCTCCCTTATGGCACCTATGTGGATTCTACATAGATGCGACCTCCTCAAGGTCTCCCTCAAGCCTATAAATAGATCCCTTGTCTCAAGAATTTTCTATCTCCCTTCATTGCATTGTTATCATGCTATATTCATGTTAGAGATTCCTAGGGATTTTATGTATACTACTAACCTTTGGTAGTTTTTTGTATGTTGTTCTTAGTTTCTTTCATTTTCATAGTAGCATTGCACTCTTAGCTTGATTTCTTCCATCCATCTCACTTCCTTTGAATGTTTTCATGAGTGGCTTCTTTCATTTCCTTCTCTTGATGCATTCTCCACTCATTTATTTTAGCTTCATTCATCACTTTAATCATCTTGGAATTCAATATTTGTATTTTGGGAAAGCACGTCCACATCCCTCCATCTTGAGAATACCAACAAGGTATCTTTGGGTGCCCTTGTTGAGCTTCTATGAGGTTGTGTGTGACTTTTCTTCTTGGTTGAATTTCTTAGCAAAACTCAATATTAGTTTACTTATTTCATTTGATATATGCATATGTGTTTTATAACTAACGTTTGCCTTATTTAATGGTGCTCCCAATAGGTGGGTCTTTCACATATACAAGTTCTATGTAAATTTATATTTTTTATGTGTCTAAATTCATTGTAAGAAAGAATTTAGTTGTAAACCTAAGATTGATGATTTTGATTCATCAATAAAAGCTGGAAGAATTTGGAAGCATTGAGAAATCTATTTAAATAGAACAAGATAGTTTTAGGTTGGGCTGGTTTGAAGTGGTTGATGACTTCATTGTGATGTTGTTCAAGAGTTGGTGAAGTTGAAAGAGATATGATTGAATGATATTGTGAAGAGAGAAGATGTTGAAGAAGAAATAAGTGTTGAGCCAAGTGAACCAAGCATAGTAGAGAGAAGAGAAGAATAAGAGTTTGTGAAAGAAAAAATCAACTTAGTGAGTAAAAGACAAAGAAAGAGAAAGAATAGAGACTTGAACAAGAAAAGGTATTTTTTGTTATTAATATGTCACTTTATATGGTTATTGTTTAACCATTTTAGCATAAAATATTGGAAGCACAAACCTAACAAGTATCTAAAATCCTATATGGCAACATCAATTAGTAGTGTTTGTAGGTCCTTTAAACCAAACCACTCTTTTTAGTCCTAGATAGGGAGTGATAAGGTCTAGATGATCTTTTGGTAAAATCCTCTAACAAGGTCACTTTAACAAAGTGTATGTAACCTTTAATAAGGTAGTCTCCTAACAGAGATCACTTAAGAAGAGTACAATTTTTGGGTTGTCAATCCTAGGTAGTTTTTCTCTTAATATGGTTTCCACTTTAAAAATCTTAGTGTTAATTGTGAGAATGTTATTTGCGTTGCAAGTTGAATTACATGTTTTTATAGTTTACTGCAACTTGGTAATAACTAAGATATCACTAGATATTAACTACAAATTGGCTAATAGTTGATAATGCGAGGAACAATTTGACAACAATTTGGAAAAAAGTGGATGTATTAGTTAAGGATTAATTTGGTTATTTCTATCAAGTGACTGGATGCAGTGAAGTTGTTATTGTTAATGTTTATGTTGCTTTTATGGTGATAAAATGTTTGAAGGGATTGTAGATAAATGGACATAAATAATTCACCCCCCCTCCCAAGTTATCTAACAAAATATGAGTTCAAATATACTTCATTTTGAAAGAGTCATATTTGAACCTATGATTGAGAAGAGATATATGGAAAGTATATCTAAACATAGGAACAATATATTAATAGCACACTGATGCTCAAGGAGTGAAAGGTGATAGTGAATAGAGAGAATTTACTAGATTAAACCAGAATAGAGGAAGAAGATTATAGCATTTTTGTGGAGCATCATAGAGGATCTTCAAGGAACATTGTGCCACATCCTTAGATCTATTCTTTAGTTTTCTTTCTTACCACTACAACTATTATAAGCTTTTAATAGGGTAGACTTGTAATAAGTCTTTAAAATCCTTTAACTATGTATCTCTTAGAAAGAGATCAAGATCCTTTAACAAGCTAGCCTTAGTAGGCTATTGTAATCCTAATATATTATATATACATTCATAAAAAGATGAGTTCTTAAAAGGAATAGATGTAATATTTTAACAAGACACCCTCTTACTTGTAAGGAAAGGCTAGTGGATACATTATTCCCACCATGGTTTTTACCCTCAAACTATGGGTTTTCAAATAAAAAATATTTGTCATTGATGTATGCATGCTTTTGTAATCTTGTATGGTTAAACTGCATTGTTTTTTTCATTTCTTTAAATGTAAAAGAGTTAGCAACAAGCTGTGTGTTTAAACTAGCTTCATTAATCGATAGAATTTGTATAATTGAACATACTAATTTATGGCCCCTCTTAGTACCAATTGAGACCAACATATATATACTAGGATGACTCTAAACCTAAACAATTGTCTCTTATTTGATAATTACCCTATTAGGAAATACCTGACCTTTTAGCATCTCATTTAGATCATAAAAAACATCTTCTTTGACCATTATGAATTTCTTGAATGTATTTCTACTTCAGGTACATTATTCAATCTACTAGATTGATAAACCCTATATCTAATTACCATTAAGGTAAACCTTACCTCTTCATATTTAATACTACTGACACTCATGGCTCCATAGTCCAATTTTTTCTTTGTTAGCCTGGTTACCAAGATTCCATCTTTCTTTCAAATAGATGGTAGTTCACTGGTTGTGCATAATTATAATGTCCCCAACTAAGAGTATCATTAATTTACTTCATGATTCTCAATTGACTCTTGAAATATAACTTTCTCCATATTTTATTACTTCTAATTTTATATTTTTTTAAGGGTACTCCATATTTGATATTTCTTTCTTAGTATTCTTGACTAAGTGCATTTTTTTTGTTTTCCCTCTAATATATTTATTTAAAGACTTCTCGTATTTGAATTATGAACAACCATATAATTGGATACTTACCCTTTATAGAACACAAGATGTGATTCATACTTGTATTCCCTATATTCAATAGTCTCCTATTGATCATTATAATAATTCATATTTCTAACCCATATAATTAGTATTAACTTCTTATTTCACTCTCTTCTCCATCAATGTATGGATATTTTTGGGAATCTCTACACATTCCATAATAACAAGAACTACCTTCAACAATACATGTTGACTATCTATTTTATTTTATTGATTGATATTTTATATATTTAAAAATATATGTTATATCCCCAGTCATTCTTAAGTTCAAATATTATTATCCTTTCTACTGAAGTGTTCTTGGAACTTAAATTGTACTTCATTCATCAAGCTTGGTAAATTACAACCACTATTACAATCTCTCCTATATTAAATTTATTTGTCATCCCTTCCTAAATGATGACTTACCATTTATAAATATCTTTTGAAAATCTCATCCTTTTCTACAATGAAATATATATTCAATCTTATGTTGATGCATATGTATCTAGAGGTTTCCAGAGATAAATATTATAGGTGGTATCCATAAGAGATGTGATATAGTATCTCTATTGGCTTACGACTTCCTCTTCTTCCATTATTCTCCATAGTATTGCATGGAATAGCATCGACTTCTCAATATTTATTTATGAATTGAAGTTTATTTTCACAACCATGACATGATTATTGCTTAAGCTTTTACATTCATATCCTTCCCTAAAAGTATTTGTGTCTCATTTTTCCTTGATAATGATATGTCTATCTCCTCAATGAAGATATTTCCTATCAATTATTCCCTTCTTATCCTCTTAATTCTTCCCTAGGTGATGTAGGAGCATCCTGGGTTGCCTTGTTATCCTACTCATTTTGTTCACCTAGTAGTTCCTTCATGTGCCTAGCAGTCCTTCATGTGCCTAGCAGTTCCCTCATGTGCCTAGCAATCCTATTTTCTTCATGTGCCTAGTAACCCTATTTTCCTTCATGCAAAGTTATTGTAGCATTCCTTCATGTGTCGAGTTACCCAGTGTATGCTGAGTGATTCTTCATGTGCCAAGTTACTCAGTGTATGCCGAGTGTTTCTTCATGTGCCAAGTTACTCAGTGTATGTCGAGTGTTTCTTCATGTGCCAAGTTACTCAGTGTATACCGAATGTTTCTTCATGTACCGAGTTACCTAGTGTATGTCGAGTGTTTCTTCATGTACCAAGTTACTCAGTGCATGTCGAGTGTTTCTTCATGTGCTAAGTTACCCAGTGTATGTCGAGTGCTAGTTTGGAAAGCTTTCTTTTGCTAAGTAATCTGTGTCTAGTCCCTATTTGGGCTGACTTTGCTTGCATTTAATTTTGTATAGGTAGTTATATTTGCTGAGAGCTGACTTGTGGCTTCTCTATGTTATAGAATGTTTTGTAAGCCATTTTGGAAAGTATATATAGAGTATTTAGGCTTAGAGTTAGGCAAGTTTTTGGGGAGAAAAGTTTTAGAGAGAGCAGATTAGGGAGAAAAATTGAAAGTGCAAATTTGCAGTTGGATCTTTGAATGTGAATGTATTTGTAATTGGTCGTAACCCAGAAGGCCTCACATCTGGGCATATATGAAGATATTCTTGATGAATCAATAAAATTAATTCACTCTTCTTCCTCCTTTGGTTGCTATTCTTTGTGTTCATTTCCATTGTGTTAACTCTTTTAGGGTGGTTTGGATAGCTAGGTGAGCCTTTGGCCCTACTTATTCATCCTCTTGCCTGCATCAATTGGTATCAAAGATTGAGGTTAGTCCTTGTGGAGATTGGATCGTGTAGAACCCTAATTTGGATTTGGTTGTACGGTGGCAAATCTATAGATTTGACCTATAACTTGTAGAGGGTTACGATCTTGCAAGAACCTAATTTGTAAAGATGGTTCATGGTAGAGGAAATAATGTTGATAATGTTATATTGGATTAGTTGAGATAAATTGCAGCCAGATTAGATGCTATGGAGATAGCCTAGAGGAGAGGAGCACATATTGATGATGTAAGTGATGATGAAGTAGCGACACCAAACCCTGATCAAGAACCTAAAGAAGCCCAAGATGAAGCAAGATTTTTGAGAGTATTGTCTAGAGCGAATTAAAAGGCTACTATAGAGGTTGTTCCTTATGATGGAAAATTGGACACCAATTCTATGTTGGATTGGATCTCTAATATGGAGAAGTTCTTTGAGTATGAAAACACTCCTAATAATAGAAAGGTGAAGATTACAGTCACTAGGCTGAAAGGTCATGCATCACTATGGTGGGAGCACTTGCAAACTAATAAACAAAGGAGAGGAAAGGAGAAGATCAAAACTTGGCCAAAGATGGTGAACAAGGTAAAGAACAAATTCCTTCTCGCTGATTACCAAGTTAGCTTGTTGAGAAAGATGCAAAATTTGAAACAAAAGGACATGACTGTAAAAGAATATACTTAGGAATTATATAGACTGGACATCAGATTTGGACATGTGGATGATGATGTTGAGAAAATTTCAAGGTACATTAATGGATTGAGATCTGGAATACAAGATGAAATAAGTTTTGTGAAGTTGGAAAGTGTAGAAGAAGCATATCAATATGCCTTGAAAGCTGAGGAGATCTTGACAAAGAAGCATGAATAAAGATAGAGAAGTAGAGGTGGTAGATTCTAGAGAGGCAAAGGTAGATATTATGGAGAAAGTGGTAGATCTAATAGCTCTATGCAGGATAAAGGAAAATCTGAATGGAAGAATGATGACAAAGGCAAGACTAAATGGAAAAGTGGTAATACTTACCGAGGAGGCACTAATTCTTACCAAGGAATAGGTAATTCTTATTCTAGAGGTGGATTTCATGGTAATTATTTTAGATGTGGCAAAGAAGGGCATAGATCCTTTGAATGTAGATCTTTTGAAGGTGGGCAGAATAATAGAAATGCTATGATTCAAGAAGACATTGAGAGTTCACCAGGTGGACCTAAGGTTGGAGAAAATTTGATGGTGAGAAGAACCTTATATAATAAGGGAGGTGATGAGGAACCTGTTTTAAGGAGAAGTCTTTTCAAGACAAGATGTAAGATGGCTAGAAAATGCTATAAAGTGATCATTGATAGTGGAAGTTTTACAAATCTGGCATCAAAAGAGCTAGTTACAAAGTTGCAATTGAAAAGGCTGAAACATCTCAAACCTTATCATGTTTCATGGATCAAAGATGAGCATAAGATATTGGTAAGTGAGCAATGCCTTATAAAGTTAAAAATTGGACATTACTTTGATGAAGTTTTATGTGATATCATGCCCATGGTTTTTTGTCATATTTTTTTGGGTAGACCTTGGCAATATGATAGATATGTTGTACATGATGGAAGATTGAAACAATATACTCTTTGGGTAAATGGGAAGAAACAAACATTGTTGCCTCTGATCAAAAGTCCAGATGAGGTTAATTATACTGCTATAAAAATTTGCATGGTTAATGAGAAACAATTTGAAAAGGAAGTGAAGAAGAACCAAGTTTGTTTTTCTATAATTCCAAGAAAATTGAGTTTTGTCAATGGAGATCAAGTACCAGAAAACAATGTTAACCGAGTGCCAGTTAGTGGTGACCGAGTGATAGATGGTAGTATTGACCGAGCACTAGAAGAAATTGAAGAGTTGTTGAATGAGTATAAAGAAATTATTGATGGTGATATTCTTGATGGTTTACCTCTAGTAAGAAGTATAAGTCATTGTATGGATCTAATCCCTAGAGCTAGTTTTCCAAACAAAGCACCATATAGATTGACACCTGCAGAGAATGAAGAACTTAACAGACAAGTGCATGAGTTGTTGTAGAAAGGTTTGATCAAAGAAAGCCTGAGTCCATGTGTTGTACCTACTATATTAGCACCTAAAAAGAATGGAGAATGGAGAATGGAGAATGTGTACTGATTCCAGAGCCATTAACAAGATAACAGTCAAATATAGGTTTCCTATGCCGAGGATGGATGACATAATGGATTGTTTGAATGGAGCAAAGTATTTTACCAAGATTGATTTGAAGAGTGGCTATCATCAGCTCAAAATCAAAGAAGGTGATGAATGGAAGACTGCTTTCAAGACAAAAGATGGTTTGTATGAATGGTTGGTTATGCCTTTTGGTTTGACTAATGCACCTAGTACTTTCATGAGGTTGATGAATGAAGTTCTGAAAAGATTCTTGGGTAAATTTGTGATTGTTTATTTGGATGATATTCTGATATTCAGAAAGACTAAGGAAGAATATCTTGATCATATTAGACAAAGTATTGCAGAGGTTGAAAAAGGAAAAGTTGCTAATTAATCTGAAAAAGTGTTCTTTTATGCAAGAGGAGATTGTGTATTTGGGATTTGTGATTTCAACTAATGATTTGAAGATGGATCTTGAGAAGGTTAAAGAAATTTTGGAATGGCCTACACCTGAGAATGTGAGTGAGGTAAGATCATTTCATGGTTTGGCTAGTTTTTACAGAAAGTTTATAAAGAATTTCAATGATGTTTGTAATGCTATGACTAAAACAATGAGGGGAGATAAAAAGGAATTCAAGTGGACACATGGATTTGATAAGAGTTTTTGAGACTTTGAAACAAAAATTTGTTGAATTACATGTATTGGCTTTACCTAATTTCAACAAAGTATTTCAAGTTGAATGTGATGCAAGTGGTAATGCAATAGGAGCTGTATTAAGTCAAGAAGGTAAGCCTATTGCTTTCTTTAGTGAAAAGTTGAATGATGCTAAAAGGAAATATTCTGTGTATGATCAAGAATTTTATGCCATTGTATACTAATCATAAAGCTTTACAATACTTGGGAAGTCAACATAAATTGAATCAAAGATATATTAAGTGGGTTGAGTATTTGCAGAGTTTTACATTTGTGATCTAGCACAAGAGTGGAGTTACTAACAAAGTTGCTGATGCATTGAGTAGAAGACATTCTTTGTTGACTGAAATGAAGGTTGAAGTTCTTGGTTTTGATGAAATGAAAGAATTGTATGATGCTGATCCTAATTTTTCTGAGACATGGAGAGAGTGTAGAGCACCAAATCTGATAGATCACATAAGTAAGTATGATGAGTATTTCATTCAAGAAGATATGTTGTTCAAAGGCATCTAGTTGTGTATTCCTAGAAGTCCTATGAGGTTGAATTTGATTAAGGAAAAGCATAGTGGTGGATTAGCTGGATAGTTTGGAATTGATAAGACATTGAGTTTGTTGAAAGAGAAGTATTATTGGCCACAAATGTATAAGGATGTTTAGAAATTTGTAAAGAGTTGTCAAGTTTGTCAAGTTTCAAAGGGAGTGAGTCAAAATACTGGTTTGTATACACCTATTACTATTCCTGAGAAACCTTGGACTGACATTAGTATGGATTTTGTTCGTGGATTGCCTAAAATAGTGAAAGGGTGTGATTCCATATTTGTTGTGGTGGATAGATTTTCTAAGATGGATCATTTTATACCATGTAAGAAGACATTAGAGGCTAAGCATGTTGCTGAACTTTTCTTTAAAGAGATTGTGAGATTGCATGGATTACCAAGAAGCATTATTTCAGATAGAGATTGTAAGTTAGTTGGATATTTTTGGAAGACTTTGTGGAAAAAGATGGGTACTGAATTGAAGTTTAGTTCTACATTCCATCCACAAATAGATGGATAGGCAGAGGTTGTGAATAGAAGCTTGGGTAATTTGCTGAGATGTTTAGTTGGGAATAAGCCGAGTAATTGGGAGATGGTATTGGCACAAGCTGAATTTGCATATAATAATTCTGTGAATAGGAGTATAGGGAAGACACCTTTTGAGATTGTTACCGGAATGCATCCTAGAGGTATATCAGATTTGAGAGATGTTGCTAGTGAAGAAAAGAAAAGTGTTGCAAGAGAAGAATTTTCTAATTTTATGGAGTCCTTGCATAAGGAAGTGAAGTTGAGGCTAGAACAAAGAATTAGAAGTATAAGGAGAATGTTGATCAATCTAGAAGACACCATGATTTTCAAGTTGGTGATGAGGTGATGGTTCATCTAAAGAAAGGAAGATTCTTGGTTGGAACATACAGTAAGCTAAAGATGAAGAAATTTGGACCTTGTAAGATCCTGAAGAAGTTTGATAGTGGTAATGCTTATGAAGTTGAGTTACCTGATGACATGGATATATCTCCTATATTTAATATTGCTGATTTGTATAAGTATCATGAGTCAGAGGATGAAGTTGTTATACCAGATGATTATCCTAAGAAATAGATTAAGGAAGTTGAACAGATATTGGATCAGAGAGTTGGCAAGAGTACAAGAGGAAAAGATTACTATAAAAATTTGGTGAAGTGGAAGAAAAGACCTATTGAAGATGCTTCATGGATTTCTCAATTTGAGTTGGATTCAGCTCAGGTTGGGACATCTCAATGATTCAAGAGAATAATTTCTTTCAACCCTAGTTGTCTGATGCAGGAGCATCCTAGGTTGCCTTGTTATCCTACTCATTTCATTCACCTAGTAGTTCCTTCATGTGCCTAGTAGTCCTTCATGTGCCTAGCAATTCCTTCATGTGCCTAGCAATCCTATTTTCTTCATGTGCCTAGTAACCCTATTTTCCTTCATCTGTCGAGTTACTGTAGCATTCCTTCATGTGCCAAGTTACCCAATGTATGCCGAGTGATTCTTCATGTGCTGAGTTACTCAGTATATGCTGAGTGTTTCTTCATGTGCCAAGTTACTTAGTGTATGCTGAGTGTTTCTTCATGTGCCGAGTTACTCAGTGTATGCTGAGTGTTCCTTCATGTGCTAAGTTACCCAGTGTATGTCGAGTGTTTCTTCATGTGCCAAGTTACTCAGTGCATGCCGAGTGTTTCTTCATGTGCCAAGTTACCCAGTATATGCTGAGTGCCAATTTTGGAAAGCTTTCTTTTGCCAAGTAATATGTGTCTGGTTCCTATTTGAGATGACTTTGCTCACATTTAATTTTGGCATAGGTAGTTATATTTGTTGAGAGCCAACTTGTGGCTTCTCTATGTTCTAGAATGTTCTGTAGGCCATTTTGGCAAGTATATATAGAGTATTTAGGCTTAGATTTAGGCAAGTTTTTGGGGAGAAAAGTTTTAGAGAGAGCAGATTAGGAAGCAGAACTGAAAGTGCAAATTTGCAGTTGGATCTTTGAATATGAATGTATTTTTAATTGGTCATAACCGAGAAGGCCTCACAACTGGGCATGTATAAAGATATTCTTGATGAATCAATAAAAGTAATTCACTCTTCTTCCTCCTTTGGTTGTTGTTCTTTGTGTTCATTTCCATTGTGTTAACTCTTGCAGGGTGGTTTGGATAGCTAGGTGATCCTTTGGCCCTAGTTATTCATCCTCTTTCCTATGTCACTAGGTGAACATCGACAATCTATGTATGTTTATAAATGTAATCTTAAATTCAATGTAATTACTGATATTCATGCTTTATTGGATCTTTCTCCCTCTATCTAATGTATTTATAATTCTTTCAAGATATCTCCCATCAGATATATCTCCCTTTTATTGTTACTAGCACTTGTACTGAATGGGTGCAAGTGTATAGCCGATAGTTTTTCTCTCCATAAATGCTCTATTTGAGTGACTACTTAGAATCATAGATTTATAATCCTGAAACATAAATAATAGTTTTTATTTCCATAAATGCTCTATTTGATTGACCACTTAGAATCATAGATATATAATCTTGAAACATAAATAAAAGATTTAGAGGCCGTGAAATTTCCTCGAACTATTTTATTAGTAGATCACTAATTTGAATCTCATTATAAAGAGGTTAAAATTTGTAGGGAAGAATCCCTCTATTTTTTTATATACAATGTTTATACACTTGCAAAAAAATTTGTGAATAGATCTTCAATTTATCAATTAGGTCATCATAGACAATGCTTAAATGCATGCAATAGGACATCATAGATAGTTCTTAATGGTTTTTTAATTTAATTTTTTTTCATAATAGAATACAAACATTTTAGTTTGGACTTCTCAATTCAAGGAAATAATAAATTAGTTCCTATTGATAAATAAGATATTTAAATAATGTAATACAATTCGTACATAATAAAAAAATTCTTTTTTGTCTATAATTAACATCAATCGAGATTAAGATTCAGCAAAAAAAGACATTGTCATATATTTGAACAATGTGAACTCATTGAAACTTTATGCTTATCATAAGATTTATTTTTGTTAACAAATATTGGAAGACCAAAGGAAATTTTATTCTAGATTTATTTTGATACAAAAAAGTACCTTAGGGAATAACCATTCAAAACCCTAGTAGCACTATCACCAAAATCCTAAGAAAAGTTTTGCAGAGTTCAAAAATTTTCAAAGCTTAGAATCATTAAGAAGACTAATTTACTAATTAATCATTTCTACATGAATGATTGGTTCCTTTCAATGAGGAATTTATGATAAGAATAAAAATTCCATAGGTAAGCATACAAAAATAATTAAGAATTCATTTACAAAAATGGGATAGATGAATCTCTGCACTTTAGACACTTGAGCTCTTGGGTAGGTACTAGAGCATATATATAGCATCTTACACAACCCATAAGCTTCATACCTACATAAACTTCTTTTTTTCTCCTTTACAATTTTCATGGTTGTAGAAACTTCTTTATTCCCCTCGAATTTTTTGAGGATAGAGGAAACTCATATTCTCATAATATTTAAGCAGTTCTTCATGGCAGTAGAATCTTCTCTACTCTTTTGAACAAGAGATTATCATGTGGACAAATGCAGTTCAAGATCTAATGGCATGAATTCATATTTATTATAATTGATTTTTTTTTCCAATCTCATAAGAAAGAGAAGCCATTAAATCATTAGGGTAGCTTCTTAGTTCTTGCATGTAAAAATCCAAGTGTTTTTAGTGTGCTAATTCTGAACAAATCAAGCAGTTTGAGCAATTTCCAATCACACTTGTTCATTTTCACTATGAACCAACACAAAACCAAAGATGTGATAGTGATATCTCTCAATGCATCTGGTTGACTTTAATAAAATTGAAAGACACACAATCCTCACCACTACAACAGATGAAGAACATGTAAGACAATGTAGCAAACCATCCTCTGAGAAATTCCAAACCTACCCATGTCTCTCACCACTTGTCTAAGTTTCTTAATCACTCACCCCTACAAGAAGATCAGCCCATATTAGATTCATGGCATACAAATACCAGGGGCCAAATTTCAAAGCCAATAAGTACACTTTCCATATGTCACAAGCAACAACATGAGGAAAATCTGGTAGGCTCTCACCTAGGTGAAAGCCTATCGACTAAATAAATCTTATAATTATAGTGCATCACATTTACCAAGAGTGATGTAGTCTCTAATTATTATTTTTATTTTGATGATATCTCCCTATGTGTCCTATTATACTTGATGCTATGTGGGAGGAGACATGAATTGTGTATTTCTAATGACTCTTTATTGGGATAATGTTTATCAAATCAATAGTATGGTTGGTGCACATTTAATAAGAAATTTCAAAATTTTCCAAATAGTATTGCCAAAAGACTCCAGAAATGTTTCCCATCATAAGTTTCTACTAAATTTTCTAGAGACTACATAACTCTATAAATACATCAGCCTCATCTCATATGAGTAACAAGAAAAATTGCAGTGCTTTGTTAATAAAGTAATATCATTTTAGTGTGCATATGTGCTATTTTCAACTCTGTTATGCTACTCTATTTTTAACTCGGTATTGTTGTTATATTGGGCTATATTTAGTTTTTTAATAGTCCATCATGGTATCAGAGTGGTTTTTCTTCTTTGGGTTGTAAATACATGTCCTTTCTTGGTATGAATATGTATACTTGTAAGTTATAATCTAGGAGTGAGTAGCAACCTATTTTTGGGCAAAAGAAGACTACTAGAACAAGGGAAAGAGAGTTTTCTTTTTTCTAAATGTTGAGAAAATTTCAATCTCAATCTGGGTATTAATCTTGTTTTCAAATCTCTTTCATTCTCATACAAAAAGGAAATTTTTTTATAATGGAATCCCTTGGTGTTACTTTTGCCAAAGTTAAATTGAATGGGAAGAATTACTATGATTGGGTATCTCATATAGAAATTACTCCAACTCTTCAAATTGTTATGAAATTGTGACTAGTAGTGAGCAAAGACCAACAAATCTAGGAAAGGATTAATATAATTGGGGTAAAAAGGAGAAGAAGTATGAATCTAGCTTACACTTTAAGAGGAGGTTTATACATAAGTTCATAATGAAAAAAATAGAGCCAAAGTATGAAAATTTTTGAAGGATCTATATCAAACCTCAGGTGATGTATGGATTTTATCTCTCACTATTGAGTTATATAATATGAAATTATCAAGTTCATAAGAGATAGTGCCACATTTAAGAAAATTAAAGGAAAATAAAAATGAGATTACTTTGCTTGGAAAAGATATATATGATAGAGATTTTGTGCAAATTATATTACAAAGTCTTATAGGATCTTATCAATCATTTATAAGAGGATTAGACACAAAAGATAAGTTTAAAAGTATTAAATCTAAAGAATTGTGTGCCCACCTAGTTCAAGAAGAGAAAAGGCAACTTAAACAAAAGGATTCATTTGATGTTGAATCTCAAGAATTTATAATAAAAGGAAAATAATATTATAAGAAGTCACAAAATAATCAATCTAAAGAAAGAAATTAGAAGTATGAAAATAAAAGTGCTTCATCTATAGATCATAATGGAAGTAAATGGAAATGTAATTATTGTGGCAAAATGGTTCATAAGGAAAATGAATGTTTCAAGAAGAAAATAGATACAAAGAAGAAGATATATAATTGTCCAAAATTTGGTGATTCTAAAAGAAATGCATTTTGTGTTGCACTTAAACAAAACAATGCTTTCAAAGATGATTACATTATTGATTCTAGTGCTACACAACACATCTCATAATGAGAAGAAAATTGAATCAATAAGTGAAAATAATATAGAGATAATATATTTGAGAGATAATAGTACTTTAGAAGTTAAAGGGACTAGTAATTTCAAAATTGTTAATGGTTTGTTCAAAATTGTGAAGTTAGTCCATGAATTAAAGACAATTTTACTAGCAATATCTCAAATTGCAAGTCAAAGATATAAAATAGAATTCCATAATGATAAGTGCTTAATCAAAGATATCAATGATAATTATAGAGTTATTTCAATTGGTAAAATGAAGATTGGATTATATAAGTTTCAAGAATTTACTTTTAAATATGGAGATAAACATATGTGTTCTATTTCCCAGTATGATTATATGAGCAGGTTATGGCATGAGCATTTTGTTCGTGTAAATAACTATTATTTACACTTTATTTAAGTTTTCTTAGGATAAATACATTATTTTATTATTTATTAGGTTAGACACCTAGGATTTTACATACTCATATGAGTTGTCATGTTGACAACATAGGAGTAAGCAATATGATAAGCCTCACAACTAAGCACATGTCCCCGAGGAGTGGATTATCCTCCATTAAGAACAAGAGTTAGTGCGATAATGAGAGGATAAGCCTATAAAGGTGTGTCACATAAAATTATGTTGTAGACACCATATGATTAATTAAGAGTGCAAATAATTATGTTGTCAACATGACAATTTAGTTAATTATGCAAACTCCAATATTGTAGATACCATGTGCCTAATTAAGAGTGTGAATAATTTTGTTGTCAGCATAACAACTCAGATTATAGAAGCATTCTAGAGGCCTTTATATATAGGCAATCTTAGTGTACTTGTACATCAATTGAATTTCATGTTGTTATTCTGATCATACTCTATTGGTCTATTTTGTGCTAGTTGTTGAGCTTCTTGGTCTTGGGTGATTTTTCCCTAAGAAAAATTCTTACATGGTATTAGAGCCATAGGAGTGTCATTTCATAGCCATTGGAGACCATTCTTGCTTCACCTCTCTAAGGACACCTCAATTCAAATCTAGAGTATCCATAGCTATTGAAAATATCTAGAGCTAAAGTGGACCCCACCATTGTGTTGAAAGCATCGATTCAGTGAAAATTGACTATAAATTTGCCTATGTTGAGTCGTAGTCAAATTTGAGGCAAAATTTTTTTGCAAACCGAAACCCAAAGG
This sequence comes from Cupressus sempervirens, assembly GCA_028749045.1. Taxonomy (NCBI): domain Eukaryota; kingdom Viridiplantae; phylum Streptophyta; class Pinopsida; order Cupressales; family Cupressaceae; genus Cupressus; species Cupressus sempervirens. Next base: position 164,849,744 of record CM053791.1, on the reverse strand, counting down.
CTTGATTTACAAATTCAATATGATCATTTTAGATCTCTAAATTTAATTTTTAGATCTCGATATTTTATTATTTCATTCTCTAAAATTTCTTTGCCTTATTTTTTGAATCTATGTATTTTGTTTGAAATTTTTTTGGCCATTAGGCGTGTAAAGGAAAGATTTTTTACAGAACAAGATTGGTGCTTGCTAGTGCAAATCAAATATTGGCATCATATTCAAAAGGTCAAAAACCCCCCAAATTGACTTTTTTTTCATCAAAATCGGACATCTGAGGTGAAAAATAGAGTTAATTGATTTTTGGAGGCGGGACGGTGGTGATTCAAGAATAATAATTACAGAGGTTGTTTTGGGGTAGAATTTCATGATCTACACATTGGTGCAGGATGTTTGAGATCTATGTTCCTAACCTTTTTGCAAGTCACAAATCTTGATTTTTGCAACTTCAAATGCTTAGTACGGGCTCATCTTGACACATAATTAGGTTCCATTTTTTTGAAAGTGCTTAATTTTTTGTTTACTTTCCAAATGTACAATCAAATTATAGGCTTGTGTGGATAGTAATACCACTTTTAAACATAGATCCTTCCTTTGCATCAAATTTGCTATACATCTAAGCTACACTGTAAGTACTAGATTTGAACACCAAAAGGAGGTTGGAAACAATAAAATCAAAAGTACACTTTTGTCCATTTTGACAAGTGGCCTATTGTAATCGCACTAAGTATAAAGTGCCAAATCATACATTAGGGGGGTTGATTGATTTTTTTTGCATTTTGGGGGATGCATACATTTATTGATCTCATGGAGTTTTGTCTCACATGTAGGTTTGGTTTTAGACTAAGGTTGACAAAAAGGAACTATCAAAAATGGAGTGCCTTGATAACTGATCATCTAATAAGAGAGCACAAGCAAGTATTTCCTTATCTATCTTCCAAAGAACTACCCTCTGATGATTGTACCCCTATTAAAATAATTTTAGATATCATTTATTTTAGTGTCAATGGTTATTTCTTTGATGTCACTAACAAGTTCAATGATCTGTATGACATTTGGATAGCTCTTTGGAAAGCATATGGAGATCCAACAATTCCTTCATTTCCAGAAGACATTCTATCTTCAGTCACTCTAGTTATGGTACCTTCAACTCCAAATGAGATCCTACCTCCTAATGCTCCTATTGCTTCTACTGATCTAGTTCCAGCCACATATGCTCTTGATTCAGTGTAGTAGGCATTACCATGTCTTCCTACTTCAGCTTCATATGACTTCCTTTTAGACATTGTAGAGTTTTTTGTGGAGCCTTACATTGAAGATGTGGGTGACATCATTATTGACATCAATATTCATTTTGTTGAGGAGACTTCTTCACTTGTTGCAAGGGTGCACTCTGACCCTCAACCACTTGAGCTTTCTTTTAAGAATGACTTGATTGTGTACATTTAGTTGAAGGAGAACTCTTTCACTTTAGAGGAGACATCTCAGTCTTTAGAGATTGTATTCTAGTTTCCTCATACATCATATCTTTTGAGGATTCTTCCTACTAGTTGGGGAGCATTCTCTACTACACCTATGGCACCATTTCTTCCTATAAGGAGGAACATCATTCAACTTTAATGGTGTGGCTTCTTCAGTCATCAAGGAGCTTCTTTCATGGGTTTGCACTCATTATTGAGGGGAGGTGACATTTCTTCTCTTCCCATATCTTCCTATCAAGATGCTTCATTGTCTTTGGAGGTTAATTCACTTTCATACATGGACATGTTACCTTGTTTGCAACCTTATTTTGGGCATCCACCAAATTGGTTTGTGGAATCTACATTGATCAAGGATTTGTCAACATATGAGCAGACTTCAGAGGAAACATCCATAGCATACTACATTTGGATCCCTCTTCCATCTTCCTATCCATAGTGGGAAGCATATTTGCACCTATACTTGGTTTATCTTCTTTGTCAAGGGAGAAATTTTGTTTTTCGACATTGGATTTTATTTTGTCTTCAAGCACTCGTCATCTAGAGATCCTTCACTAAGGGGGGATTTCATGGAGAGATTATCTATTGTATATGCATGATGTATGTCATAATGAGGGGGTCTTGATTACTCCATCCATACATGCATCTTTCTTTATTGTACATATCTCTCTTTTTGGGGGAGGGTTTTTCCCATGAGGTTTTCCCTCTTTCTCCATTTTTAGAGAGATTGCATTGCATTTGTACTTGGGTACCTAACATGGCCTAGTAGTTGGGACCCATTATGCATTTCATCATAGCTTTTGTGAGTTTAAGTGCATTCTCCTAAGTTGCACTTAAGGGAGGGTGTTAGTGTAAATAATAATTATTTAAACATTACTTAAGTTTACTTACAATAAATGCATTATTTTATTATTTATTAGGTTAGACACCTAGGATTTTGCATACTTGTATGAGTTCTCATGTTGATAACACAGGAGTAAGAAACTCTAATTTAGCACATGGTGTCTACAACACTGGAGTTTGCATAATTAATCGAGTAATCATGTTGACAACATAGTTATTTACACTCTTGATTAAGCACATGGTGTCTACAACATAATTTTACATGACATACCTTTGTAGGCTTATCCTCTTGTCATCACACTAACTCCTATGGTTAATGGAGGATAATCCACTCCTAGTGGACATGTGCTTAATTGTGAGGCTTATCATATTGCTAACTCCTAGACATTATAGAAGTATTCAAGAGGCCTTTATATATAGACACTCTTAGTGTACTTGTACATCAATTGAATTTCATATTGTTATTCTGATCATACTCTATCGGTCTATTTTATGCTAGTTGTTGAGCTTCTTGTTCTTGGGTGATTTTTCCCTAAGGAAAATTCTTACACATTTGGGGCATGTCAATTTTCAAAGCCTTAATCTTATAGATAGATTAAAAATGGTGCATGGGATTCTATAGATATCATCAAGTCCAAAGGTATGTGAGGGATGTGCAATGGGAAAACAACATGTGGAAAGTCTCCCACAAGGTAAATCATGGAGAGCAAAAACTCCTCTACATTTAGTTCATAGTGATGTAATAGGTCCTTTTAAAACACCTTCAATTGGAGGATCAAGGTATTCCCTCACCTATATATGATTATAGTAGAAGAATTCGGGTGTGTTCTTTACAAAAGAAAGATGAAATGTTTACAACATTTAAGGAGATTAAAGCTTTGACTAAAAAACTAAGTGGAACATATTTAAATATAATAAGAATATATGGAGGGATTGAATACATGAATAAGGAATTTTAATATTTTTGTAAAGAACATGACATAAAGAAAGAATCAATTTTCTCTTATTCACCCAAAAAAATGGGGTTTCTAAAAGAAAAAATAGAATTATAATAGAAATGGCTATGTGTATGGTTCATTCTAGAAATCTAAAAGCTAATGGTTGAAGTAGTTCATATTGTCATATATATCTTAAATGGATCACCTACTAAGGTAATTTTCAACATAACACTAGAAAAGACATGGTATGGAAGAAAGCCTATAGTATCTCATTTTAGAATTTTTGGTTGTAATGCATATGCTCACATTTCTGATGAGAGAAGAAGAAAACTTGAAAGGAAAAGTGAGAAGTGCATAATGGTTGGATATAATGAGGAATCAAAAGGATATAGGTTATATAGTCCCAAAACAAATGAAATTTATATTAAAAGAAATGTATGGTTTGATGGAGATATTAAGAATGATAACTCCCCAGCATTATCTTTCTTTCCAATTTTGATTGAAGAAGAAAAGTCTACTTCTACCAATGGTCAAAGTCAAGGTGTGCAATCTTCTATAGGAGAAGAGACACAAGTTGAAGAATCAAGTGAAAGTGATAATGAAAATCCAAAGTAATTTAGAATCATCTAAGAAACTTATCAAGAAGGTCCTAGAAATATATTTGCTAACTATGCTCTTATGACTAAAGTGATACAAGTTGACACTCCAAGCATATATGAAGAATCAAAAGGAAAAGATAAATGGGAAGCATCCATGAAAGAAGAATAAACCTCTTTGATAAAAAATAGAACATGAGAATTAACAAAACTTCCAGAAGGAAAAAATGTGATTGGTTGTAAGTGGACCTATAGAACCAAGTTCACATCAGATGGATCTATTTAAAAATACAAAGCAAGGCCGGTGGCTAAATGTTTCTCACAAAGAGAAGGTATAGATTATACTTAAACCTTTGCTCCAATTACCAAAGTGACTTCCATTCATACAATAGTTGCTTTAGTTGCAAAGTTTGGTTGGAATTTTTTCCAAATGCATGTAAAAAGTGTGTTCTTGTATGGTGATTTAAAGGAAGAAATTTACATGCAACAACCTCCAGGATTTATTAAATATGGTGAAGAAAATTTGGTGTGTAGATTAAGAAAATTACTCTATGGCCTTAAGAAATCACCAAGACCATGATAATCCAAAATAAATAAGTACTTTCTAGATGTTGGATTTAAAAAGAAATAAAGTTGATCCAAATGTGTATGTAAAATATAGTGATGATAAAAAATTTATCATTGTATTGTATGTGGATGACTTTATTATTACAAGAGATCATGCACATGATATTGAGATAACTAAAGATCAACTCAAACGAGTTTTTGAAATAACTAATTTTTGGCTAATGCGCTACTTTTTGGCCATACAAGTATAGCAAGAAGAGTGAAGGTTCATACTTTCTCAAACTAAATATTCTCTTGATATATTAAATAAATTTAATATGAGTGAGTGTAAACCATCTAATACACCATGTGAAGTAGGATTAAAGTTCCATACTGACTCTACTCAAAAAAAGATGGGTGGAAAATTGTATAGGCAACTTGTTGGAAATCTTTTGTATCTTACTATAACTAGCCCACATGTTGCATATGCAATTGATATTATATCTAAGTACATGGTAGATCTGCACATTAAAAATTGGAAAGAAACCAAGAGAATATTAAGATACATTAAGGATACTTACCAGCTTAGCATTGAATATAAATATGGAGGAAAGCCTACTCTAGTTGGATATACAAATTCTCATTATGCAAGTGACATTGATGATAGAAAATCAACTTCTGGGTACATCTTCCATCTTGGATCAAGACCAATTTCATGGAGTAGCAAGAAGAAATCAATGGTGTCACTTTCATCTATGGAAGTTGAATATATTGTCTCATCAAAGGCATCTCAAGAAGCATTGTGGCTTAGATGATTGCTTGAAGAATTACACCATCTACAAGACTCTCCAACTACAATATTTTGTGATAATCAAAGTGCTATCAAGCTTGCAAAAAAATTAGTATATCATGAAAGGTCCAAGAGAATATAAGTGTATCATCATTTTTTTCAAGATCAAATTGAAAGTCAAGAGGTGGAGCTGCAATTTTGTGGAACAGAAGATCAAGTCACTGATATATTTATAAAAGCATTGTCTGTTGTCAATTTTTCCAAACTAAAAGATCTATTAAAACTTAAAGAAGTTTCTAATCTCTAAAAATAAGCATTATAAGGGAGTATTGGGAAAATGTTTATCAAATCAAAATATGGTAGTTGCACTTTTAATAAGCACTTCTAGAATTTTCTTAACAATGTTGCCAAATTACTCCATAAATCTTTCCCATCGTAAGTGTCCACTTAATTTTCTAGAGTTATGCAGTTTTTTGTGTTATGTTCAACTCTATTCTACTACTCTATTTTTAATTTAGTTATGTTGTTATATTGGTCTATATTCTTTTTTTTTTAAAGACCATCACTCTTTACCCAACCTTGCATTCATTCCATATTCTTTATTTTATTTTTTTATTAATGTGTGTGTGTGTGTGTGTGTGTGCGCGCGCGTGCGTGTGTGTGCCTGTGTGTGTGCATGTGCGTGTGTGTGTGTGTGCGCGTGCACATGTGCGTGCGCGTGTGCGTGCGTGTGTGTGTGTGTGTGTGTGTGTGTGTGTGTGTATTTTATCATATTTGGGTGGAGTTATTAGTTCCTATAGGATACTATCCCATTTTTTTAATGGGATAAAGACAAGTTCTTTAACCAATAGCATTTGAAAATGTTTCAATCATATAAGTTTGTCCTAAAGTTTCTTATTTACATATATATTTAAAATCTTAGAAAATATTTTTATCTATTATACTATGGGGTTGGGAAAAATAGCAAGGAGAAAAATAAATTTTATTAAGAAAAAATAGTAAAAAATTAATGAGTAAATTTTAGTTAATGCTAAGGTCAATCGATATATTGTATATATCTCTTCATTGTCTTCTAGAAACTGGAAGCCATTGTTCATGACATGGTTGTTGTGGCATTCCTTGTGGGAAAAACAAGGGTTTTACAAATTTTTACACAAATTACTCAAATCAACTTCATTACACTCTAAAGTTAGTGCCCTAAAGACTTGAACACACTGAAACTAGGGTTGTTGTTATCAGAGTATGTGGTTGTTGTGATGAGAAAGGTAGAGATTGTGGTGTCCAATTACACAGATTCTTAGGGTCATTCTCTCTAACACTAACAATGTTGTTGTTATAATACTATCCATTTTGACAACTGAGGACAACATGATTTAAGATCAACAAGCCTTCTCTTCCAAACTCTAGCAGTACTACATACAAACCCCAGTGACAATCAACAATCAACAATTTTTTAAAATGATAATAATAACATGAAATACTCACATCATACTTATCTAGGATTGAAAGAAAATATATGCGGGAGTAGTATATGTACCCCTTGTAACCACAAAAAATATGTGCAAAAAAACCATCAATTATGCTCTAAGAGCATTGTAACCCTTGTCACATTTTAGCGGCACACAAAAAAATTGTGAATTCGATGTCATTTAGAGGGATGACGTGAGATCATTCCTTTCACTCTACTATACAAAGTTGTAATATTGCTTTGTGGCATCTTCCAAGCCAGGTGGCAATAATGATGGTGCTAGGGTGCCAATGTAATGTCTTGATGCCACCTACAACAAACTGGATAATAGATGTTAGAACTTCATATTATTATACATTCTAAAATTTATAAGTTGCCCATCCATGTAGAAAAACATGGACCCAATTATGACATTTGTTCTCCATGGATCACATGGAATGAATTTGTTGATGTGTCTTCTCTCCATGGATCATGTGGGATGTATTTGTAGATGTGCTTTCCTTCTACAACCCACGATCTCTTATCTAGAGGCTTTATTTTATTTTCTAACTATCATGAATGAATCAATTTTCAAAAGTGATTTCCTAAATACATCTTAACTAGCAGTTGTAAGATTTTGTGCTTCCAACAATGAGTCAATATGTGTTTACTAATATTTTATAAAACTATAATTTGATGTGCATAAATTGAATAAAATTAAAATTATTTTTTTAATAAACTAAATAAATATTATTTATTTAATTAATTTATCATATACTAATATATTATCATCTAAAAAAAATTCCCACAAAAAAATTATTATAAAAAATCAATAGAAAAACAACATGAAAAATTGCACATATACTATAAAGCACAAAAAAAAACTAAAATAATTTTTAAAAACTAAAACTAAAATAATTTAAAGTTTATCAACTTAAATATATGAATTAAATAATCATTTAAAGAAAGACTTCATCAAAAAATCTATTATGAAAATTTACTTTGAAAAATATTTAAAATAGTAACTCATCCCACAAATATCTTATTTGCTAAACTAAAAATCAATAATTAAAGTGAAAAATTAAACTAATTTAAAAAAATTAAATTAAAATGACTTAAAAACTAAAACTTCCATCAATTTTAAAAATAAAAATTTAAATAAACAAGAAGAAAAATATGAGTTAAAAGTGAAGATAATAACTAATTAATTTTCTAAATAAATAGGAAAAATAAATAAGAGTTCAAAGTGGAGATAAATTAAAATATATAAATTAAATAAAAACTTATGTGAATAAATTATATTATAAATACTTTTTAATTAAAATAAAATAATATTTAAAAAATCTAATCAATAATAACTAATTAAGTTAAATAAACAAATTTTAAAACTATAGTTAACAGTAAAGATAATAGTTAATTAAGCTAAATAAATAGAAATATTTAAATAACCTATGACATATTTAATTAGTTTATCATTATAATTTTTAAGCTAAATAAAAAAAAAAGTCAAAATCATAGATAATAGAAAATTAAATTAAATAAAGAAAGAAAACAAGAGTTAAAAGTAGAGATAAATTAAAATTAAATTAAATGCTTGTGCCTTTGGTGAAATGGTGGGGCTTCTTTCCTGTAGGGCCTACAAACTACAGTTCAAAACTCTACAGGGTTGCTCTCTACTATGGTTCTTAATTGAGAGTTACTTACTTTTGACCCTTGATGAAATAGTGGGGCTTCTTGCCTATATTGCTTACAACCAAGAGTTTATAAAAATTTTAAGGGCTTGTGCCTTTGGTGAAATGGTGGGGCTTCTTGCCTATAGGGCCTACAATTAGGGTTCAAGTCTCCATAGGGTCACTCTCTACTGTAGTTCTTAATTGAGAGTTGCTTACTTTGACCCTTGGTGAAATAGTGGGGCTTCTTGCATGTAGTTCTTACAACCAAGAGTCAATAAAATTTAGGGCTTGTGCCTTCGGTGAAATGGTGGGGCTTCTTGCCTATAGGGCCTACAACTAGGGTTCAAGTCTCCACAGGGTCGCTCTATGTTGCGGTTCTTAATTGACAATTTCTTACTTTGATCCTTGGTGAAATAGTGGGGCTTCTTGCTTATAGTGCTTACAACCAAGAGTCAATAAAATTTTATTCATACAACAACTACCACAAATATTTTTTGAAATGGTCAAGACTATGATAGGCAAGAAACTAGAAGGAGGAAACTTAATGGAAGGGATCAATCGTAGAGGGACAAGGAATTGAAAGGTGGGGATTTCAATAGGTTCTACAGGATCTAATGAAATATTGGGAGAAAAAGATAAACTTTCAGGTTCCTACTCCATAATTTGTGGGGTCAGGAACACTCTTTCTGTTCCCTTGCCTACTTGTCACATGTTCAGTAGGGACCTAGAGCAAGAAAAGAATTTTTTGGAGGATGTGGAAGGGAATGCAAATGTATGTAGGATAGAGGACCAGACGAATGAGAAATTGCCAAATGATCAAAGGAAGTGGTCTTCATTATTCAGGATAAAACCTGGAGGAAAATCATCTTTCCCGCCAGTCACATCAAAATCCTGTTGGGAGAAAGGTGAGTTCCAAATCTTTATTCTAGATTTGATTATTGATTTATCTATCTTGACTATCGATTACTCTAGTTGGGAAATTTATAGGGGCTAGGCCTGATATTGATGCCTTGAGAAACATGATCAAAAGCAAATGGATCATCCATGGTCAAGTTGACATAGCATCTAAAATGAATGGTTTCTTTTCCTTTGTTTTTAACTATAAGGAAGATTTGAATATGGTGCTTTGTGGTGGACCTTGGTCGTTTGGTAATAGTACTCTTACTATTAAAAAATGGGAGCCAAATATGGATCTATCTAATGCCTTCTTCCTTACTACCTCAGTATGGGTTAGACTTCCTGGATTACCTATGGAGTTCTGGCATGAAGATATTTTCAAGGGTATAGTTGGCTCTTTTGGTGAACTTTTTTGTAGTTGACAACATCACAGCTTCAAAATCAAAACTCTAGTGTGTTAGAATATATGTGAAAGTAGCTCATTTGAAGAACCTTCCTAAGAAAGATGTAAGAGATATTTTTTGAAGATTTTCCAAATGCTTGTTTTGTCTATAAAAAATAGGGTCACTGGGCAAAAAATTGCCCTTACAAAACAAAGAATCAAACTAAATTTGCCAACATGGAGAAAAAGAAAGAAGTAAAGAGTCAGAAAAAGATATGGAAACCTAAAGCAATACCTAAGAAGGTGACTAAGGATAAAGATATCCTTGAAAATTAGGATTCAAGAATGTAGACAGAGCCAAATTTGACTTCTCCTATGTAGAGTAAAGAGAAAATAGTAGATCCTATGAATCAGTTGGTTATCTATCAAAAAAATGAATTAGAATGTGAAGATCTAGAAGAATTAGAAGAGATAGAGGAAGAGAAAATTATTGAGTAAAGGAGTAGATCTCTAGCTTTAGAGGAAATGTAGATCACTGTATACTAGTCTCTTGAGTTTCCCCTGTGTAAAGAAATTATATCCCCTAAGGAAGGCTTTGAATCCAAAGAAGTGGATGGGAAATCTAAAAAAAGGAACCTAAACATAAATAGACTCAAAGGAAAAAAAAAAAAAATAGAGAATAAAGGTAATACTATTTCTAAAGGAGTGGAGACTTGAAGTAGTAAATTGGAGTTGTTCCCAAAGTTGAAGCCAAATTTTGGAACCCTGGAGAAACTTGGAAGGAAAACTTCTAAAGAAATCAGAGAAAGTGAAAGTTTATAGAATATTGTTGATCGGAAGCAAGCAACTATTCTGAATTTTACCCCTAAAAAATAATGATGAATATTATCACTTGGAATAATAGGGGGTTGAATAGTATCCATAAATTGGATATTGTTCAAAATTTTGTTAGATAGTATAAACTAGATATTTTATTGCTCCAAGAAACCAAAATGGATAAAGAGAAGGCTAAGAAGATCAAATCTTTTAACAATTATTGCATTAAGGCCAGTAGCTCAGAAGGAGCTTTTGGGGGAACAATGATTTTGTGGAAGAGATCTTTGTTCTCAGGAACTTTGTTTAATGCTAATAAATGTTTTATGTTGATCAAAATTAAAAATATTGACCATAATAATGATTGGTATATTGTCAATGCGTATGCACCTAACATCATGAGTGCTAGAAAAAAGGTTTGGGAGACTCTTTCTAGCATAAAGAGTAAAAATTACTAAGATGGATTTTTTTGGGAGATTTTAATGTTCCTCTTTATGAGCATGAAAAATGGGGGGAAATGCAAGTCAATTGGATTGTAGATTGGATCTCATGGATTTTATTAACAAGGAAGGCTTAATAGATTTAGATCTACAAGGTATTGAGTTCACTTGGAGTAACAAAAGGATAGGTGATGAGTGTATCCAAGCTTGCTTGGATAGACTACTTATTTCTCCAGACTAGACTAAAGATTTTGTGTGTAATCTTAAGGATATCTAGAAGATTGGTCCAGACCAATTTCCTCCAATTTTAACTACTAAGAATTTCAATATCAAAAAGAATTTTCCTTTTAGATTTGAGAAGATTGGTTACAGCACCCACAGTTTTGTTAGGAATAAGGTGTCTCAACCTTGTATAATTCCTATTCTTATTATTTGTTTTGTAAAATGTATTTCTTGAAAATAATGTTGATGTGTCGACATCTTGAATTGTGTGTAAGGAGATCATGAATAAAATAGTTATGACAGATTCCTATGACATGTAAGAGCTAAGTTAGGAAGATTCAATGACAGGTGAAGACATGTGGCAACTAAGATATTTGAGTACTATACACTCTACCCCAATAGTTTTGGGGTTCCTATTTTCTTAGAGAATGGTAAAACCCTAATACGGTTTACCTTTGGGAGTAGCCCTAAAGTGAAGCACTTGCTATAACCATTTTTAGGGTTGCGAAGAGATGTAATGCGAAAAAGGTGTATTGTTGGTATTGCGAGTAGCTACTGGAGTCTTCTGTTGTTGATGTTGAACTTGCATTGCAAGTGTATTGTAACCTCGTGTTGAAGATAATACATTGTGCAGGTTCTGAAGGGGTGGGGTTGTTTTACGAAAAGGTTTTTTCCCACCGGAAAATCCTTGCGTTATGTGTTCCTTTCTCTGTCTATTTTCTGTATACATGGTTGGCTACAATATTGTTGTTTACATGATATTGAATCTATAAGTGTAGAAGATTTTAATCAGATTTGCATCATGCTTTCCTTATGATATTAGTGTAGGAAGTTGTTTCTACACCTGAGTTTCCCTACAAGTTTGAAGATTGGCTGGCTAAATGGAGGAACATTAACATTGGTGGTACTACTCTTTTCTAGGTGGCTTCTAAACTCAGAAATGTTAAAAATAAAGTTAAAATTTGGAAAAAAATATGTTTTGGTAACATTTTTGATAACAAATCTATAATCAAAGAGGATCTGCAATCAATCCAAGAAAGGATTCAGAAGGAAGGATACTCTTTGGATTTAGTGAGGGAAGAAAATGAGAAAATAGTGAAGTATCATGATATTGTTACTAAAGGAGAAATTTATTAGAGGCAAAGATCTAGATCTATATGGTTGGATGAAGGTGATAGAAATAGTAAATTTTTCCATCTATCTACTTTGAAACATAGAGCTAAAACTCAAATTTCAAATCATAATAAAGGTAGCACGAAGATAACTAAGGAAAAGGAAATCTTAGAGGGAATGGTCTCCTTTTTCTCTTCTTTGATGACATCAAACCCTAACATTGATTTGACTTATCAGGAAGATCTGTTAGATGTTATTCCTTCCTTGGTTACTAAAGAGAAAAATAAAATGTTATGCTCCATCCCTAAGGGAAGAGGAAATTTATAAGGTTGTTTGCTCTTTAGGTGAGGATAAATCTCTAGGGTTGGATGGTTTTCCTATGTTGTTTTTTTAGAAGGAATGGAAAATGGTTGGGAAAGATGTCGGTGATGCTATTAAAGATTTTTTTGGGGCTAAAATAATTTTGAAGGAAATTAATTCTACTTTTTTATGCCTTATTCCCAAAAAAATTTGGGCTAACTCCCTGGATCATTTTAGGCCTATCAATCTATGCAATTCTTTTTATAAAATTATTTCCAAAGTCCTCACTTTGAGGTTGTTGCTTCTGCTAACTTCAATAATTTCTAAGCAACAAATGGGTTTTTCCTTGGTAGACAAATCCTTAATTCCATTATTTATGTCCATGAGAATATCCATTCTTTATCTCTTTCTAATAATTAGGGCTTTATTATGAAATTTGATATTGCAAAAGCTTATGATAGAGTTGAATGGTCCTTTCTTCAAAATATTTTATTGTCTTTTGGCTTTAGTATCAATGTGGTGAAGCTAATCTTGTAGATAGTCTTTATTACTTTGATAGCTATCTTGGTTAATTGTTGTTCCTCAAAATTCTTTAAACCTTCTAGGGGGTAGAGACAAGGATATTCTTTATCTCCTATCCTCTTCACTATTATGGTAGATTGTTTGGGTAGATATATAGGGAAGTTGGTTTCTATAGGGGAAATCAGAGGATTATAGCCCTCTTCTCATCCTCTCATTTGTTCCCATGAGAAATTTGTGGATGATACCATTTTTCTAAGTAAAGTTGAGGTTAGGGAAGCAAGGAATCTCAAAAAAGCCCTTAATCTCTATTCTTCTACTTCTAGTCAACTAATTAACTGGAATAAGAGTTCCCTATATTTTATCAATACTCCAGTTTCTAGACAAAGTAAAATTGCTAAAATTCTTGGGTGCTCTATAGGTTCTTTCCCTTGTATTTATCTAGGCTTCCCTCTAGGGCCTAATCCTACAGATTCTTATTGGGATGATCTTGTTAAAAAATTCAACAAGAAGCTAGCAGGATGGAAAGGTAATCTATTGAGTCAAGCTAGTAAAAGTACACTCCTCAAGTTTAGTCTCCAAAGTATCCCTACTTATTCTTTGAGTCTCTTCAGGATTCCAGCTAAATATGTTGATTCTATTGACAAAATCCAAAGGAACTTCCTCTGGTCTGGTGTTGAGGATAGGTAGAGAATGGATTTAATTACTTGGGATCACATTTGTAAGCATAAATTAGTTTATCATGATGACAAGGAATGGAGTACTATTTGGAAAAATAAATACCTCTTTAATGCTCCTAATTTATTTGATAACTTTCTTATCCTAATCTTTTATCTCCCTTTGCTATATGGGGATCCATGCAGGGTGCTAAAAACATTTTAATCAAAGGTTATTCTTGGAAAGTGGATAACAAGCAAAAGATCAGGTTTTGGGATGATGTTTGGATTTTGGATCACCCTCCAATTGAGGATTTTTAAGATAGAACTATTATTGATAGATTTAAACAAAAATTTGATATTCTTGTGGAGAATCATTGGATCAATAATAAATGGGTTAACTTTGTTGAATATAATAAGGCTTTTTATAATACTTAGTTAATCTTTAATTCCTTTAGTCTTTATCCTCATATTGAAGATCAAATGATTTGTGGTGTTGATTCAAGTGGTTGTTTTAAAGTCTCCTTAGTTTTTGGTACTAAGGAAAAAGGCTTTATACCTTTATAGATGAAAGCATGGATAAAATGTCTCTTTCCTAAAATTAATATCTTTTTTTGGATCTTGATTCAAAACAAAATTCTTACTTTAGACAATTTGCAAAAAAGTGGTATCAATGTGGTTAACAGATGTAGCCTATGTAAAGAGGACTATGAAGATAGAAATCATATTTTCTTAAATTGTAGTTATAGTCAAAAACTGTGGAGTTACATCCTTAACTACTAGAACTTAGGTTGGGTTCAACACAATAATATTTATCAATGCTTCCAAAGCTGGACATTTCCATCAAAGGAGATCAATACTAGTTTTTTGTGGAAAATTACTCTTCCCCATCTCTGGTGGGTAATCTAGAAAGAAAGAAATAATACAATTTTTAGAGACAAATAAATTCTTGAGTGGGCTCTTGGTCATAACATAATCGGAGCTATCAAGGAAAACTTCAATTCCCATAGAAAATTTAGTGATGATTTCCAAATCAACAATCTTGTGTAGACTAAAAGATATAAAATCAAAACCGATGATCAAAGATAGAATGTTAAATGGAAATGTCCACCTATGGAATGGATCAAAGGAAACTTTAATGATGTTGCTAAAGGTAATCCTGGAAAAGTTGGTTGTGGAGGGGTGTTGAGGGACCATAATTGTAGAATTGTTGATGTTATTACTATCCCTATAGGGATTTCCAAAGGCCATAAAGTTGAGGCAATGACAGCACTATATACTATTGGGCTAGCTATGGAAATTGGTTATCAAAATCTTTGAATGGAAGGAGATTCACTTAACATTGTTAATATGCTTAACACCAAGAATCCATTCACTTGAACTATTGAAGCTAGTTTATTGGAAATCAAAAACCTTATTAATAAATTTGATAGTGTTATATTCTCCCATATTTTTCAAGAAGATAATTTTGTTGTTGATTGGATTGCTAATCAAGCTATCTATCAGGAAAGTAAGCTGAGGTGACATGCTGACCTATGCAAGAATGTGGAGCTAATGACAATTGTTAATAATGACAGGACACTCGCTAGAGAAGGAAAGATTTCCTAAGACTAGAAAATTTATGAAGAAGAGTGGTGGGTTTATAGAGGATAGATTGAGATTCCATAGGAAGTACCTTTGCACAATTATGACTTGTGTTTGGCATGTAATTATAGTTATTTTTTCATCGATAATCTTCAATACTTTATTACATTGTTTGGGTTGTGCTACTCTGGTGTTCTACAAAGATTTTTTAGTTTTTTGTGATGGGTAGGGAACCTAGAAAGAAAGAGTCAAGCAATTGCAAGGCATGGAAGGCTAAGGCCTATGTGTGGAAAATTTTACAAAAAGGTAATGTGACGACCTATTTGGAGCATCTCTGTAGGTATAAACCTCACTTACAAAAGCATTCTTCAAAACTTGGTTTGAAGATAGGGTTACTTTGCATGGGGTTGTAATGAATTTGACTAAAGATTTTATTATTAAGGTTAGGGGGCTTTCAAAAGAAGGGACAAAATTTAGTAAGGAGACTAGCATATCCAATGTGGCCTTCAAGAAATTTCCAAAGAATAAAGCTAAAGAAAAGTATCTGGAGAAAAATGGGGATTTCTACGAATTAAATCAAATTAAACTTAGCTGGAGGGATGTTCTATCTTGCATTTGTGAGTATTTTATTCTTGATGGTAGGGCTAAAAGGGTCCATAAATTTCACTTTATTTTCCTAAATCATTTTAGGCACAAAGATAGGATTTCCTTCCCATTTTTTTCTAAAATACTCTTTGCTTCTTAGCCTTTATGTGCATAGAAAGAAAAAGTCCCATCCTGTGCTTCATGAAGGTTTAATTTTAATTATTGATGATTGGTGTAAAAGTAAGGCTATAAAGCTCTCTTTTGTTCAAGTGAAAAGTAAAGGGACTGGAAGTGAGACCCACCCTAAGAAAGTTAATGCAGAAGAAGGGGCCAGTGTTAACAAGAAGGTTTTGAAATAGGAAAGGGTTAAGAAACATGTTGAGGAAATTACGGAGTCTGAGAATTCATACAATAATGAGAAGATGGAAATGGACATTGATTAGAAAACAAAAATGGGGGATTTTAGCTCTAACCTAGATGGTTACTCTAGGAGTAAAGCGGTGTCTACTAGTAAAGAAAATGTGGAGGCAACTCATGATAGAAATATAGACAAAAATCTGGGGTTGGAATACCTTGGGGAAGAGGATCAAAAATAGAGTGATCACCCCTCACATAATGCCAATGAGGAGAAAATGGAAAAGGATACAAGAAAGGAGAATGAAAAAAAAGACCCTATGGGTAAGGAAAATAGACAGAGTAAAGGTGTGAACAAGTAAAGGATAGAGAATATGGACATTAAAACTGATATCCAGATTAATAAAGTGACTTCCTTTGAGCCTAGGAATGTGGTTAACAGGAGGGATGACTCCCATGATGCTAAGCTCTCCTTTCTTCACACTGCCAAGCTTAAGGCAGAGACTTCTCTTCAAGGTGATTCGTGGCTATATAATGAATTAATGGTTCTCAAGAAGAAAATGAGGATAATTTAGAGAGATTTGGATGTTGAACACACTAAGAGAACCTAACTGGAAGTGCAAATTGGTAACATACCTTATAAGCTTAAAGAGTATGAATAGGAGCTTCGTCAACTTATACAAGAAAGTGGTCTAAAAATGGAACAGGTCACTTCCAATCTTTGTGCAATGGTGGCTAGACTGGGGAAGAAAAGTAATTGAAGAGATTATGTCTCTTGGTAATACTAGTGTGGGAAGTTCTGATGGGCCTAGTAAGAGAACTAGACAGAGCACAAGGAAAAAGGTTGCTAAGGCTCTTGGGGCTCCTATTCTTTCACCAATTGACATCATCTAGAGTACTATTGAAGTAGGTAAAGAGGTGGTGAACATTATCAAGGAATTGTTGTAGGTGTTGGCTATTGATTAGATGTGTTGGTTTCTGGGTTGGGTGGTTTTGTTGGTTTTTTCCTTTTACTTTCCTATTTGTTTAAAACTGTAGGTTCTTGGTCCTTGTAAAACCTGGTCCTTTAGTTTGGTTTTAACTTTTAGTTTTAGGTCCCTGTAGAACTTGGTTTGGATTTTTATTTTTTTCAACTTTAGGTTTCAAGTCCTTGTAAAACCTGGTAGTGCTTTATTCATTATCTTTAGTATTTTGTAAAGGGTTTTAGGTCCCTTTAAAATTTTCTTTTACCATAATCTATAAATAAGTAAGTTAAATAAATAAATTTAAAAATAAGAGTTAACAATAAAGATAATATCTAATTAACCTAATAAATATAAATATTTAAATAATCTATATGATATATCTTATCAGTTTATAGTTATAAATTTTAGGTAAATAAATAAATAAAAACAACAATCAAAAGTGTAGATAATAGTTAATTAAATTAAATAAATATAAAAATAAGAGTTAAAAGTGGAGTGAGATGAAAATTGGTTAGAAAATAAATTTAGGGGCTGACAATTTTGCAATCAAAAAAGTAATTTTACAGGAACAAAGTTCCCACATATAGCCTATTGGTTAAAAGATATACATAATATCACTCAGAATATAGAGGCACACTCAACAAATGATCATTTAAGGAGACCATTAAAAGAATATTTTAATTAATGTTAATTATTATTTTGATCCACTTTTTAAAAGAATTTTGAAAACATAGAAAAGTCTAATTATTATTAATATAATATTTTCAAAATATATTGCTTTTGATAATTTAAATTCTTTTAATTTTATTTTTACATTTTGAAATTTAGTTATAATAATTTAAATTTAAATATTCATAAAGTTTATTCGATTTTACATATTTTATTAAACATAATATAAAAAAACTTTAATTCTATTTTTATAGATGATTATAATTACAATTGAAATTTTGATTTTCAATGACATGGTTTAGTATAACTTTTTTGTGAATCTTTTCACTTAGACTACACTCTGCTTAATGTTAGTAGAGATGAAATTAATTTTGTTAAATAACTTATTTTTACATATTCAAAATAAGTAATCTTTACCTATTTCTCACTTCTTATATCTCTATCTTTACTTTTTAATCCACATTATGTCATATCTCTTTGTCTTCATCTCTACATATATGTAAGAATTTTCCTTAGGGAAAAATTCATCCAAGATCAAGGAACTCAAGCACAAGAACAATAGTATAGAAAAAGAGTATGATCAGAATATTAATATGTATTCAGTTCCATGTGAAAGTACATCAGGAGTGCCTGTGTATAAAGGACTTTGGAATGCTTCTAGAATGCCTAGGAATTAGCAACATGATAAGTCATACAACTAGGCACATGTCTATCAAGTGTGGGTTATCCTCCATTAAGCACTGGAGTAAGTGCAATGATGAGAGGATAAGCCTACAAAGGTGTAGCACAAAAAATAATGTTATAGATGCCATGTGCTATAATAGAAGTGTGAATAACTATGTTGTCTATAGGACAACTCAGTTAATTATGCAAATTCTAGTGTTGTAGACACCATGTGCTAAATTAGAGTTGCTTACTCCAATGTTGTGAACATGACAACTCATAAGAGTACACAAACTCCTAAGTGTCTCACCTAAGAAATAATAAAACAATGCATAATAATAAAATAATGCATTAACCTAAGTAAACTTAAGTAAAGTGTAATAAGTAAATACTTATTTACACCAACACCCCCCCTTAAGTTCAGCTTAGGGAAATGCACTTAATCTTATGAAAGCTAGGATGAAATGCAAGATGGGTCCCAGCTAATAGGCCATGTTAGGTACCCAGGTACATAATGAAATGTAATCTCTCATAAAACTAATAAAGAGGGAAAACCTCATGGGAAAAACCCTCCCCCAAAAAGAGAGATTAAAAGACAAGATGCATGGATGGATGGAATAATCAAGACCCCTCATTACGACATACATTAAGTATATACAAAAGAGAAGTATGAGAAGAAAAAAACCCCATAAGAGGAAAAAGTCCCCCCCATAAGAGAGAATAAGGAGAGAGACAAGATAGTCCCCCCCCAAAATGTAAAGTGTCGATCAGTGATAACTGCTCCAAGGAAGAAGTTGGTCTATGAGTGTTGAATAATGTTTCTCCCATTAGATGATAAAGAACCAACTGTCTCCAAATAACTAAAGAACTAAAGAACCAACTGTCTCCTCAAATGATAAAGAGACCTCCAACAACTATTGTACATAAGAATCCATAATCATATCAACCTATGAAGACTAATCATGTAGAGAATGGATAAGAGGTTTAGAGTGAGCCCTTGCAACAACTAAA
Source organism: Cupressus sempervirens (assembly GCA_028749045.1). Lineage (NCBI taxonomy): Eukaryota > Viridiplantae > Streptophyta > Pinopsida > Cupressales > Cupressaceae > Cupressus > Cupressus sempervirens. The sequence continues at coordinate 164,830,266 of CM053791.1, read as the reverse complement.
GAAGGACCGTCGTCATCAAAGAGAAGATGTATATCATCAATGACGTCTCCCAAATCTACTATGTATGACTCCACAAATAAACCTCAAATATCTACCATGTGGTCATCCCCTATTGTTGGAGCTAGAAGACAAGGTGTACCCTATTGTGCTAGACCTATCACTGTGGCAATATATGCATGTGGAATGTGTTGATGATGTGATGTCAGACTACAACTGTCAATAGGACCCCACATACCTAAGTCTATTGAATCACTATCACAGGTATCACTATTAGTTTCAATAATGTATGAAGTGCAGAGGATTAAAGGATAAGCTAGATGGACTTTCCTCAAAGTGAACATTCCTCTCTATAAAGATCTCATGAGTCTTAGGATCCATAAGTCTATATGCCTTAGCACTTTCTTCATATCTGATGAAAGTACAAGGCCATGGTGGTGGTGCCTTGCATTCCTTGGAAGATATGTTTTCCCATGTTGGACAACCAAAGACTCTAAAGTGTTTCACATCTAGTTTTGTACCACACCATGCCTCAAAAGGAGTCTTTCCATCTAGGATATAATGAGGAGTCATGTTAAGTATGTGATTGGCACTACTAATAGCTTTGACTTCAAGTGTAGGATCAAGAGACTTGGTTTGTATCATGAAACTTTCCATTGACTTAAGAATTCATATCCTCGGTGCTGCAACATATGTCTTATATGGATTGAATGCTGGTGGATTCTGAAGATCAATACCCTCAAGTTTGAAAAAGTCTTTAAGTCTTGTGTTCACATATCTTCTTTCATTGTCCATCCAAAGAACCTTGATGGATTTTATTGATTGTTGTTCAACATGAATCTTGAAGGCTTGAAGCTTATCAACCACTTCATTCTTGTGATGAAGAAAGTAGACCCATGTGTAGCGTGAGAAGTCATCAATGAAAGTAAGGACATAGCAACCCTAGCTGACTAATGTCACTGCAAAAGGACCTGCTAGTATCATGTGAACCAACTAAAGAATAATTGGTGCTCTTGAAGACTTCCCTTTATCATTCTTCTCCTTGAGATGCATATCCACTGAACTTTGTGAACACTCACCATTGGAAAAGTTGATTATAGGTAGACCTTTGACCATATTTTTGGAGCAAAGTTGATGAAGATAGCAGAAGGCAAGATGACCATACCGCTCATGCCATAATTTGGTTTGTGAATGAGATTGAGTTAATAAGGCATGTGAAGGAGACTTAGGCACAAAGTGGTAAAAGGAATAAAGCCTCTTGTCATGATTGACTTTTCCCACTACAACTAATGAATCATCTTTTAGATTTTGCACTATTACAAAATCAAGAAGGAACTCAACTTTTTTGCCATCTCCAAGGTGAGTGATTTGGTAGATTGAGAGGAGATTAGAGCTAAGGTTTGGAATGTAGAGAACATATTTGAATTCCCCATTTTCTATATCCACTTGTCCTTTCCCTTCAAGTTCCATTTTTGTATCATTTCCTACAAAGATGTGTAGTACCTATGATTGCTTCAATTAAGAAAAGTCTACTTTTAAAGAACCCATATGATATAAGGCACCTGAGTCAAGAATCCATTTCGATGAAGAACTTGAACCAGCCATAAGTGCTTTCCATTTTCCCTTTGAAGTAGTTGGAGTTGAATCCTTGGAAGCATTTGGCACATTGATTTTGTTCTTCTTGAGAAAGTTTTCTAACTCATCAATTCTCTTAGTCTTGCAATTATGCTCATCATGATTCAGTTTCTTACAATATGCACAAAATATTTTGTCCTTCTTTTCATTGGTTCCCTTCTTGTTGGAAGAAGAACTGCCTTGTTGTGTCTCAAATTGTGATTTTTTCTTCCGCTGCTTTTTTGTATTGTTGTTAGAACTTTTCCCACTTTCACTTGATTTGGTCTCATCACTAACCACCAATGCTTTGGTCTTTGATGACGTGAGAAGTCCCATATCTATCAACTTGGTTTGTTCAAAAATCAACATTTTTGAAAATGCATCAAATGTAGGCTTTTGGAAAGCACTTCCCATGGTCAACCTATGAGTGTTATAGCTTGAAATAAAGGAAGCATACTTTGAAGGTAGCTTCTTTAGGATATGATGAATCAACCTATCATCATTCATGGGATTAACACAATCTTTAAGTAGTGCTCTAAACTCATTGCTTCGTTGATATAATCTTAAATTGTCTCAAAATTCTTTGGATCCAATAGAAGTAGATTATCCTCAATCTAGAATCATTTTTCCTCATCCACCTTACCATACAATGCTTCAAGTTTGTCCCAAGTAGGTTTGGCTTCCTTGAAACTAGAAATGTGGAAGAAGAGATCTCTATGTACACAGCTCTTGATAATTCCTAAAGCCTATTGTTCTTTAATTTTCCAATCAAAAAGTGTTGTAGCATTAGTGGTTTTGGTAATTGTACCAATAACATAAAGATTTAGTCCTTTTTCCATTAATCTACTCCATACAATATCTTTCCATATAGAATAATTATGTGAAGTTAGAAGTGGACCTTTAGGTGAACCCATGATAAATGAAAAGAGCACAAGAGAGAGACACAAAAAACACAATACACACCCCCCCTATTCACTCAATCAAAGAACTCTCCACACCAAAAAAGATGCTTTTGGCACTATATATGTAATGCATGTACAATAGGCCACTTGTCAAAATGTACAAAGTGGACTTTTGATTTTGTTGTTTACAACTACCTTTTGAGGCTCAAATATGTCACTAAACATTGTAGCTTAGATGTACAAAAAAATTCAAAAGTAATCAAAGTAATATAATGTAGAAAATACCCTAAGTTTGAAAGTGATATATTTGTCCACACAACCCTATAATTAGATTATAGATCTGGAAAGTAGAGAAAAAATTAAGCACATTCAAAAAAATAGAACCTATTTTCAAGTCCAAATGAGCCCATACAGAGTGTTTTAAGTTGCAAAATGTTGGATTAGATAGGTACAATTGTCAAAAAATGCAATTTCTAACAAATTCATGCACCAAAACTAGAATAGAAATACACCACTAAAAAGTTCAAGAAATTCTACCCAAAATCAAAAAAATTGCACCTGATTTGGAGTCTAGATGACTGAGTTATGGCCTCCCAAAGTTAAACTATCAAATCAAAATTGCATCTGGAGAGGGGTTTGGGTAGAAAACTGTGAGGATAAATTTGATGGTCAAATGACCATCATAGTAGTTCAAAAGTGCCTAGGGAATGAAAATTAAATGGCTATAAAATTTAATGCCATGTTTGGCTGATGTCAACAAAAAAAGCCCCCTAACTGACATGGTAGGGTCATACGCTGATATGGTAGCTGAGTCAGAATGTATGGATCCTAGCTATCTATATAGATGGTATAGAATGGACACATGTCAAACAACATAGAATAACCTATGTGGAATGGTATGGTCTCATGTGGTAGTCATATTAGATGTGTTGACTAATCACTAAGTCATCAAGAGTCTACTGACTTATACTGGCCTCACTGTCGGCATACCACATGATAGGCTAGGGTTTGGCCATGTGGTGGTTGACTGCATAGGGATTGATGTATCTAATTTCTTCCATGTGGGGTCTACTCTACAGTTAGCCACAAACGTGGTGTAGAGGACAGGTCTAGCTGTCGCATGTTGTAGGATGTCGAAGATGCTCTATTTCTAGGCTAAGATTATAAATCGCTATCAAAGGATGGGATTACGGTGCCAAGGGGAGGAATTCTAATTATCCCACATCAGTGGAAAGACTAAACTTGGTGCTATTTAAAAGCCCAAGGTTGTGGGGCTTGAAACAAACATGAGATTGCCTAGGGTTGGTCGCTAGTAGAATGTGAGAGGCCGAAGATATGTGTTAAATTGTCAAAAGATATGTGACCTGTTGTGGTTTGTTGAGTTAAGTTGCCATGTTTGTTGGATTGTGTCAGCCAAAAATATTGATAATGCCACCAAAAAATTAAGATTTTGATGGAATATTTGGCTTTTCAAGGCTGGGGTGTCACTGCCTAGTTCCTGCAAAAAAAAAAATTCTACAGGCCCTGTAGGGCTAAAAAAATGTTTTGAAAAATTGTAGACAAAATATTGTAGAAAAATAAATGTAGATCTAAAAATAAAATTTGTAGATCTAATAAAAGATCATATTGTACTTGCAAATTAGGCCTTGGGGTGCCAGTTTGCAAAAAAAAATTGCCTCAAAATCAACTTTGGCCAAATATAGGAAAATTTATAGTCAATTTTCACCAAATCGACATTCTAGATGCAATGGCGAGGTCTATTTTGCCTCTAGACACTCCCAATTTCTATGAATTCTTTGGATTTGGTTTGAGGTATTGAAGCAAGAATGACCTCAAATAGGTATGTGAAGAGAAATTCTCCAAGCTCTAATACCATGTAAGAATTTTTCTTAGGGAAAAATTCACCCAAGATCGAGGAACTCAAGCACAAGCACAACAACAGACCAAAAGAGTATGATTAGAATATCGATATGTATTCAATTCCATGTGAAAGTAAACTAGGAGTGCCTATATATAAAGGCCTCTAAATGCTTATAAAATGCCTAGGAATCAGCAAAATGATAAGTTATACAACTAGGCACATGTCCACTAGATGTGGGTTATCCTCCATTAAGCACAAGAGTAAGTGTGATGATGAGAGGATAAGCCTACAAAGGTGTAGCACACAAAATAATGTTGTAGACACCATGTGCTATAATAGAGTATGAATAACTATGCTATCTATAGGACAACTTAGTTAATTATGCAAACTCTAGTGTTGTAGACACCATGTACTAAATTAGAGTTGCTTACTCTAGTGTTGTCAACATGACAACTCATAAGAGTATGCAAAATCCTAAGTGTCTCACCTAAGAAATGGTAAAATAATGCATAATAATAAAATAATGCATTAACCCAAGTAAACTTAAGTAAAGTGTAATAAGTAAGTACTTATTTAAACCAATAGTATGGATATGCATTTCTATCTATTTCTCTCTTCCCCTATGCTAACTCATATCTTCATCTCTTCATCTTTTTCATATTTCTTCTTCCACATTTTCTTATATTTCTATTCAAATTCTAGACCCCTCTCTCTACTCTCATCTACTCTAAATTATCCAACTTTTAGACAAGAACCTTGACACTTTGCATCTCTTGTTAAGACATATAATCATTTGCTAAGATTTGTTAGTATAATGATTACTATTTAATAACTAAGTTATGATTATCACATAGTTATTAATACATACATTTATTAATGAGATTTTTATAACTCTTATAATTATTTATTAAAGTATTATTTATTTCAAAAAAATTAATATTTAATAATTATTTATTATTTATAATAATAATATTTATAGATTACCATTATGTCACTATTATATTTATTATTATGATATGATATTATTTATTGAATTTAAATGTTAAGGGGGGATATTACAATAACCATGTGACTTCATGGATAATTTTCTTAGTTATGATGTATGGCCTATCTAACCACAATATTTCCTCATTAAATATTCTCAACACATACCTTATCCATTTCTATTGAAAGATATTTGGAATACTGACTACATTTGTAAAACCTTTCATCTCAGAGTGTTTGTGCATACTCTTTGGCTTGTAATTGTACGCAATTCCTCATATATATTTTTTATTTCCTCCACTCCAAATTATTCAAATTTTCAATGAATATATGAATGAACAACCTCTACCAATAGTAGTCAAAATGGTATCAAAGATAATGCACCTAACATATCAAGTTCACTCGCCTTCATTGGATGAAGCTTGAATTTTGGTTGTAGCTTCTCAATGACATTGATCAAAATAGGAGTATCAACTTTGTGTTCCATTTCTACTTTAGCTTCAATTTTTTAACCCTCTCACTATTCACAACAATATTCTTGACTTCACTAGCTCACAATTTCACCATTGAATCTCTTACTTAATTTTTGAATTCTTACCAAATATAGTAACAATATTTATAATCATAATAGTTATCTTCTCAAGTATGCTCCTAGATATGGGTAAGTGCACCAAGTTGCGGTGCCAAAAGGGGGGTATAAGTGGCCATTTTTTTTCTAAAATCAACAATTTCTAAACTTTGACAAGAATTTGAAAATAGTTACGCTAAAAATTTAAAGATATTACAAAAACAAAAGTAGTATTCTCTTGAATCTAGTTTCCAAACTACTAATGGTTTAGTTTTAGGTGCTCAAAAAAGGAGGCCACAAAAATTGCTACTATTTTTTCAAAAAAAAAAAACATAACATAGTGTAAAGTGTGGCCCCACTAAAATTTTAACTTTTCTTTTGAAATTATTTGATTGCTTTGGTCAAATTTTACCTAAAACCTTGTAATTTATTCAAGATTTTTTGGGTAATTTTATAATGTGTATTCTTTTATGAATTTTATAATTGGACACATCCCAAAAATTTGAAATATCTATGTGCTCTCCCTAGAAATGATTGAAAACTAATCTAAAATCAAAACTTCATTTCTAAACTTTGACAATAATTTGAAAATAGTTATGCTAAAAATTTAAAGATATGACAAAAACAAAAGTAGTATTCCCTTGAATCTAGTTTCCAAACTACTAATGGTTTAGTTTTAGGTCCTCAAAAAAGGAGGCCACAAAAAGTGCTACTATTTTTTCAAAAAAAAAAACATAACATAGTGTAAAGCGTGGCCCCACTAAAATTTTAACTTTTCTTTTGAAATTATTTGATTGCTCTGATCAAATTTTACATAAAACCTTGTAATTTATCCAAGATTTTTTGGGTAATTTTATAATGTGTATTCTTTTATGAATTTTATAATTGGACACATCCCAAAAATTTGAAATATCTATGTGCTCTCACTAGAAATGATTGAAAACTAATCTAAAATCAAAACTTCTTTTTTTTAAAGTATGTAGAATGGAGTCTAGTTTTAAAAAACTTTTTTGTTGCAAAATTTGATAAATGAGCTAAAATCTACGTACATGTTGGATTTTGAGAGAAAATGAACATAGATTCTATAGAATTATAGTTTAAAGGCTTGAAATAGTATGAATTCGAGATAGATTATATGGTTATATAGCTAACACAAAAATCTACAATATCATGTAACCTGATTTTATCGATGCTTAACCACAAGGAAACTTGAATGAGAGAACACAAGAAAAATAAATCATTTTTTATATGCTTGTTGTAAAACATGTCTCAGGCTAGTTTAGAGACTCCAAATCTTTAATTTGGATCCCCAAGGCAAATCTAAGTCTTAGGCTTGGTGGTATCCAATGCTTTAAATAGTGTGTGTGTGCCATAGCATGTACGTTCCACCTAAAGTATTTTTAAATTCAAGCCTTACATAGCACGTGCTCACTATAGCGCGTATGTGCTATAGTGTGCACACACTTTTTAAGCTTTGTATTTCAATAGAGAGGATGGATAGGGAGAGAGGGAAGGAGAGAGAGAGAGAGAGAGAGGGTAGAGAGTGAGAGAGAGTAGAGGATCATGAGAGAGTAGGAGAGAGAGAGAGAGAGAGAGAGAGAGAGAGAGAGATGTGTGTGAGAAATATATAGTAAAAGAGAGGAGTGGGAGAGAGATTTAGCTAGAGAAATATGGAGATAAAGATCAAGATAGATACATGAAAAAAAATATGGATAGAGAGAGAGAGAGAGGGGAAGGGAGAGATAAAGATAGAGAGAGTAGGGGATGGAAGATGGTGGGATAGGGAGAGATGGAGGGAGATATGGAGAGAGAGAGAGAGGGGGGGGGGGTGAGAGATGGTGTGTGTGTGTGTGTGTGTGTGTGTGTGTGTGTGTGTGTGTGTGTGTGAGAGAGAGAGAGAGAGAGAGTAGGGGATGTGAGAGGGTGAGAGGGAGGGAGAGAGAGGGAGGGAGGGAGGGAGAGAGAGAGAGAGAGAGAGAGAGAGAGAGAGAGAGAGAGAGAGATAAAGATAGAGAGAGCAGGGGATGGGAGAGGGTGGGATAGGGAGAGATGGAGGGAGATATAGAGAGAGGGGGGGTGAGAGATGGTGTGAGAGAGAGAGAGAGAGAGTAGGGAATGTGAGAGGGAGGGAGGGAGGGAGGGAGTGAGCGAGAGAGAGAGAGAGAGAGAGAGAGAGGGGTGGGAGGGGGAGAGGGAGAGAGAGAGAGAGAGAGAGAGAGAGAGAGAGAGAGAGAGAGAGAGAGAGAGAGAGAGAGAGAGAGAGAGAGAGAGAGAATGAAGGGGGGAGGGAAGGAGGGAGAGTGAGAGAGAGTGGGGTTGGATAGGGGGAGGGAGAGAGACGGGGGGAGAGGGAGAGAGGGGGGAGATAGAGAGGGAGAGTGGGAAGGGGAGAGAGAGAGAGAGAGAGAGAGAGAGAGAGAGAGAGAGAGAGAGAGAGTAGGGTTATAAGGATTCTCTTTTTTGTCTATTGTCTATTATGTTGTTCTGATAGAAAACACAGGTTTCATGGTATTCGAAGTTATCAAACACCAAATTAAATCATTGGGTACACTATTTGAAGGGTTTTTTTTAAAATTATTTGTATAGAAAATGTTACTGTAGTGTTTTTTCAATATTTTGTGTTATTATAAAGACAAATTTCATTATAATTTGACAAGTTGTTTAATATATAGTGAATTCATTGAAATTTGTATGTTTGAATGAATTGTTATTTGGAAATGGTTAAAAGTTTTAATGTATGAATAATTTATTATAATTTTACAAGTTGTTTAATATATATTGTGTATTCATTGAAATAATTGTAATTTGTATATGTATTTGAATGATTTTTTATTTACAAATTGTAAGTAATTTGGATGTTTGAATAATTTGACATATAGAAATTATCATCATGCCAAGGAAGAAACCAAAAACTCAAAAAACGGAAGAGAGGGAGAGATATATGGCAATTAAAAAAGATAAAATGAAACTACTATGTGAACAAAGAAAATTGTAATGCAATAATGAAGAATTTTCTTTTGAAGAGGCTTACAAACCACCAATACAAAGAAACAAAGAGGAAGAATTGGAAAGACAAAGATAACAAATGAGACTCTTATGCTCAAGAAGAAAATTGAATTATAGAGCTACACCATCTTCCAATGTTGGATTTGTATCATCATCTCATGTTGAAGAGGCACTAATTTCTACATCCAATGATGTACACACTCCATCATGTCATGTTAAAGGCACAACATCAACATATCAAGTAGGTGATATTCCATCTTTTGCATCAATTGCCAAGGCACATCATCTTTAGTTCAAGGTACGCATATCACTCAACCTTATGTTGATGTTCAAAATGTTGAGGGAATGGAAGAGATTATATCACCTTTTGGAATTCATTTTAGAAGACCAAAATATTTGTTTGATATTGATACTAACATTTTGAAATCAATGCCTGACAAGATTAGGAAGCATACGTGTCAAAGAAAAGTTAATTGTATGTGGATATTATTCTTTGAAGAATTAAATATGACATTTCAATGCCAATTATTTATTGAAATGATGAGGAATTTGAAATTTAGGCCCATCATGATGATTCTTGGGCTAAGAATGATGGATAGTTCAAATGAAACAAACATTGTAAAGAATCTAATGAGTGCATATGACAAAGTGGATTCTAAATCATGCACCAAAGATATTAATATCACAATAGGCATACTTACATCAACAATAGTAAGTTCCCAAAATAAAGAAAGCTTGACTTGTGAGAAAGACAAGAAAAACATTAAAAATTGGTAGAGATGCTCTAAGGAAAACCATGGTAATGTGTGAGAGAGTGGAAGATCTGACAAAAATGAGTTATGGAAATTTAGTGGTAGACTACCAAAAAAGGATAAAGAAATTAGTGAAGCTTTGAAATTGTTGATTGAAGATTTTTGGACAAACAACATGTTTGTTTCCCCTAATCAAAGAGATGTTGTAAGGAGGATTGGTAGCTAAAATCGTGATCCACATGTGAAACATTTTTGGACTCAACTCAAACACAATTTTTTGCAAAACTTATTGGTTTGTATCCTCAAATTTGAATAAGTCAAATATTTTAATTGATTAATTGTGTATTATCTTTGATGTTACACAAAATGTCATATCATTTCTAGTTAGTATATATTGACCTCACTCAGGCATTGATGATAGTTTCCTATATCTGTTGAGCATTCCAGAGTTTGTCTAGTTCAGAAGATAGTGTCTATCAAGTTGACTCGGGTCACAAAGTAAAATTTGCAAAAGTTGAGTGTTAACTGAGATCACTCTGTTAATGAAGGAAATGTTGGATGGAACCAATGTTAACCAAGCTCACCTAGTTACCAAAGAAACTTTGTGAATATGTAGTGTTAACTGAGTTCACTTGGTTAACATAAGAAAATTGCTTTGAGTATCTACCAAGTAGGGTCAACTAACGAAGGATTTTCTTGTTTCAACATATTGAGTTCAATTAAATTATTTGTTTTAGATTAAGTTAAAAGAGGGTTTTGAGGTGACCCAAAACCCCTAACAACAGTTTAAAAAGAAGTTAAAACATAGCATAACCAAGAAATAAAATCCTAAGACCAAAAAAAAGACTCAAAATCAGGTTTTACAGGGACCTAAAATCACAGAACGTAACTAGAAAAATGTGACCAGGTTTTACAAGGACCTAGAACCTACAAGTTTGAAAAAGCTTTCAAAATGAAAACTAAAACCATAAACAAAAAAACCATACCACTACTATAGCTCCTTGATCATCTTTGCAACCTCCTTCAGCACTTCAATTATACTAAGATTGGTATCAATAGGGGAAAAGATAGTACTAGCAGTAACCTTAGCAGCCTTCTTTTGTGAGCTCAATCTAGTCCTTTTACTTGGTCCTCTAGGAGACATAATATCCTCATTGGTCTTCTTCCCCAAACTTTCCATAGCCACACACAATCTAGAAGTCACTTGTTCCAAATTGTTGGCACTTTCCTTGATCATATGCCAGAGACCTTGTTCATATTCCTTCAATTTTTCAAGTATATTTCCCACCTAGGTTTCTAGCAACACAAGTTTGGTCCGATCATTCTCCTAATCCTTCTACACTTTACCCAATTTTTTCTTTAGTTACATAATCTCATTATAAGTCCAGGAATCTCCATGGAGAGAGGAGTCAACTTTAATCCATGTAGTATTAAGGAAGGAGAGTGAAATCCCCAAACTCAAATCATCCACCTCCTTCTCCCTAGGGATCTCTATGCCCTTCCCTTCTTCTTTTTCTAAATCTTTCTCCCTTCCCATTTCCTCCTCCACATTTTCCTCTTCAAATATTTGGGTTTATCTAGCCTAGTTTTCTTCATTACCAGTGTTATTCGACCCTTCATTTTTATCCAGACTTTCCTCCACATCATTCTTCCTAGTCTCGTCTTTACTCCTAGGATAACCCTCCAAATTACAGCTCCCCATCTCTGTGTCTTCCTCTGCCTCCACATTTTTATCTTCATATTTATCAGAAGAATCAGTAATATCCTCAACATTTTTTTGGGGGATATCCTTAATCACTAATTTATTCTTTGCACTCTATCCTTCATCCCCTTTGCTCTTAATAGATTGGGATTCACTCGCTAACCCCTTTTTCTTCTCTGAAATAGGGGAAACAATAATTTCCTTTATCTTGAAATAATTCTCAATTAAGAGAATGAGGCCTTCATGAAGGACAGGGTGAGTGTCTTTCTCCCTATGGGCCTGGAGGCTTTGTAATAACAAAAACCTCAGGTAGAAAGGAAAAGAAATCCTATATTTATACCGAAAATGGTTCAGAAAAATAAAATGGAACTTGTGGACTCTTTTGGATCTTCCATCTAAAATAAAATATTCATGAAGACAAGATAAAACATCCCTCTATATTACCTTTATCTGGTTAAGCTCATAAAAATCCCCATTCTTCTCCGACTTTTGCTCTTCCTCCTTAGTTTTTGGAAACTTTTTGAAGGTGGCATTAGAAATGCTTGTTTCCTTGTTGTATTTCAAACCATCCTTTGGGAGACCAATCACTTCAACAATGAAGTCCTTTGTGAGATGAACCATGACACCATGCAAAGTTACCCTATCCTCAAACCAATTCTTAAAGAAAGCATCTATAACATGTGGTTTGAAACCATGCAATTGCTCCAGTTAAGGAGTCACATTTCCTTTCTCAAGAATTTGCCAGATAGAGACTCTACCCTTCCAATTTTTGTAATTTTTGGGCTCTTGTTTCCTCAGCTCTCCCCCCATTTTCAAACAATGTGTGTCTCTGAGAATGAACAGAGTAGCTAATCCCAAAAAAAGAGATAAAATGAAGAAATCAACTTGAGGATTGAATGTGTGCAACATAATTGAAGATCTGATGATGACTAGAGGAAGAAAATTAGAAGGATAAGAAAAATATCCTTGTTGAGATGCAAAGATACATTCGATCAGGAAGGATCAAGTATACAAGTCATAATTGAGATCTATAAACAGAAATTTAGTTGCATTAGAAATCAGGTCATCTCACTATTACTCTCTAACCATTGTAGTAGTGATCTAAATCTCTTAATGGAGTTGGCTTAATAGCTATTTGTAAATCCTCTAACAAGGTGGCATTTCTATTGGATTATCTAAATATCTCTAATAAGGCTGCTCCTAATAAGGTGATTAAATCCTCTAACAAAGTCACACCTAATAGTGTGTTTTGTAACCTTTAATAAGGTTGGCTCCTAATAAGGCTCACTTTAGAAGAGTGAAAATTAGTATCTAGTTGCAATTGGTGGTTTTTTCCAAATTGGATTTCCACGTTAAAATCTTGGTGTTAATTGTGTTCATGCTATTTTTTTTATGTGTTTGCAACTAATTTAAAGTAACATCAATCACAAATAATATCTTAAGATTTTTATGTTAAGCATTTACCGAGCTATTTCAATGATTATCGAGTTACAGTATTTTTTTTGTGTCTTTACTAAATTACAACAGAGTTTAGTTTTGATTGACATCTAAGGGATCTAGGATTTATTTTTATGGTAATTGATTCAGCCCTCCCCCCTCAGTTACTCCTCTTATATTTCCAACAATTGGTATTAGAGATTTTGGTGCTTGCAAAGAAGTTTTCAAAGACCAAAGCTAAAGATCAGGATGTCTTACAAAAGAGAGATTCCCAAGTTGAACTGAGACAACTTTGCAGCATGGAAAGGACTTATGAGGTTCTTGTTGTTGAAAGATACATATTGAATTTTATAACCATTTTGATGTTTTAAGGCATATATGTGTATTTTTTCATTCGAAGGTTTTTTTGCAAGATTGTGACATGAATGAGCCACCTAGATCTTCAAGGGAATTAATATCCAACATTTTATGTGAAATAGGGGACAATCAACAATTTTACAAGATGTCATGCTTGGATGGTACATGCTTATTTTGTGGTTCTTTTTAGCTTTTATCAACTTGTGAACATATAGATAGTACACATGCAATTGGAAATCAAATAGCAGATTATGAAAAATATAAGATAGTGACATATGCTCTAAAATCTATATGAAATAGAGTAAAATATTTGATTTATTCATTGAAAAGATTCTAGTTTATGAGTTCATGAATATTTTTTGTGAAAATATTATTGACGAGTATGAAAGGCATACACATAGAATTTGATGGATGGATTTGTAATTCATGTTGTGCAAGGATAAATTTCCACTAGATACCATTGTTTTGGTTGTAGAAATCACAAAGAACTACACACTACAACCATAGAATGAGGTACAAGTAAAGTATTAAACTTCTCAATAGGTTTCCATATTTTTTCACATAAAATTCATGCATTCACCTACAAGTATAGAGGATGATAGGAAGATATTGGGGGAGTACCATTTTTACATTAATGATGATCGATCATATTCTATAGAGTTTATATATGGTTGTTTTCAACTATTTTATGGAGATTTGACTAACAAGGGCATACCATATCACCAACACATTTTGGTTAGACAATTGCACATCTCAATTCAAGAATGCATGGATATTCTATTGGTTGAGCAAGATGCACAAGTTGTCTAGAATTTAATGTATATGGTATTTCATAGAGATTGGTCATGGAAAGGAAGAGCGCGATGGTGCAGGTGCATGTGCCAAAAGAGCCTTAGCTTATGAAGAATTAAAGTACAAAGATGGAGAAATATTGATAGATGCAAAATCCCTCATCCAATGGTGTAATGCTACAAGGGTTCTAGGTAAGGAAGGTGAGTCTATGGTTCATAAATTTTTTTGGTTGATAGATAATACTAACATTGCACCATATGAGGATTATTGCACAATAAAAGGATCAAGTGAGTTACACTTTTTTAGAATCTCTAATGTAGGTTCATGGAGTATCCACACATGAAAAATTGTATGCTTTTGTCCTTCATGTATAGAAAAAATTGGGATTAGTGTGAGTTGACTGAATGGGTAGATAAATGGGATATATGGTTTTTGGACCCAATTGACACCTATCATCCCCCACAAGAACTAGAAATGGTAGAAATGGATTCATCCATTGACTTTGACTACTTGTCTGGTCTAGTGCAACCTGGTAATATATATCTCTATAAATTTAATATGTAATTTTATAACTTTTACCTAAGTATTTGTTGAATTAATGACAACATTATGTACATTTATTACTATAGGCCATATTTTTGCTGTTATTTCACCTAAATACAATAAAGAAGGGATAGATTATTATTTGTTTCATTGTGTACAGGTCAAAATAAATTAGATCACTTGGTTATAGATGGTGAAGGTTTAGAGTACCATATTGGAGTGGTGGTTGTACCTGGTACATGGGTTAGATGATATTCTATGAAGAACCCTAACTTGTGGTTATTTGAGGATTGGAAACAAAGAGGAAGATTCTTCATTATTTGAACCTTTTTGTCATGTCAAATTTCCACTTGATAAAATATGGAGGAAAACCACATAATAAGACTCTTTGGAAGGTTTTTGAGGTAGACCATAAGGAAAAACTTTAAACATTAAAATGTAGAATAGATCTAGCTAGTTCATTAGATTGAATATAATTACAAAGACATTTGATGTAACATTTATATATTTGAGAGCCTAAGAGTCACTAAATTCCATAGGGAAGTGAACTTTAACAAGGCATATCTCTGGTGATGTTGAAACTTGTAGTGTTGGCCAATGCAAAGTCACCAACTGGTGAATCTCTCTAACTGTTCATCATGGGACTGGACTATCTACTCCATTATCTCTAAGTAACTAGGTAAATCATTGTCCCAAACTCATATTTTCTCATTGACTGCTCAAACATTCTTGGGCACGTCAAACAAAATTGACCCTAAGAATCACTAAATTCCATAGGATAGAAAAATTTGATGGGGTGTATCATGGAGCTCATGTGAGGCATGGATGCAACATTAGGTGCTATAGGATTGTGTTTTAGAAACCTACAATAACCTCTCTCCCTTTTTGGAGATTGGATTCCATTTTGATTGTGCAGCCCCATCTCAGGTGATGTTGAAACTTATAGTATTGGTCAGTGCAAAGTCACCAATTGGTAAATCTCTCTAACCATTTATCATGAGATCAAACCATCTTCTTTTTTGGCTATGAGTGGCCAAGTAAACCCTAGTCCCAATCTTGTCCCATCTAGTTGATCGCTCAAAGATTCTTAGGCATGCCAAATAGAATTGACCCTGAGAGTTACTAAATGCCATAGGGCAGAAAACTTTGACAGGGAGTATCTCAGAGCTCATACAAGGTATGGATGCAATGTCAAGTGCTATAGGATTGTGTTGTCAAAACCTACAATAACCTCTCTCTCTTTTTGGAGATTGGATTCCATTTTGATTTGGTGGCCCCATCTTAGGTGATGTTCAAAATTGTAGTGTTGGCTAGTACAAAGTCACCAACTAGTGAATCTCTCTAACCGTTCATCATGGAACCAAACTATCTATGTTAGCTTTGAGTGACTAGGTAAACCCTAGTCCCAAGCTCTTCATGTCTCATTGACCACTTGAACATTCTCAAGCATGCTGAACAAAATTTACTCTAAGAGTTAATAAATGTCATAGGATAGCAAACTTTTAGGGGGTGTATCTTAGAGCTTGTACAAGGTATGGATGCAATGTTGGGTGCTATAGGATTGTGTTGTTGACACCTACAATAACTTCTCTCTCTTTTTGGATATTTTATTCCATTTTGATTTTGTGGCCCCATCTTGGGTGATGCTGAAACTTATAGTGTTTGCTAGTACAAATTCATCAACTAGTTAATCTCTCTAACCATTCATTGTGGGACCAAATTGTTTGCTTCATTAGCTTTGAGTGGTTGAGTAAACCCTAGTCCCAAGCTCATCCTATCTTGTTGACTACTCAAACATTCTTTGGCACACTAAAAAAAATTAACCCTAAGAATCACTAAATTTCATAGGGCATCAAAATTTGACAGGGCATATCTTGGAGCTCATGCTAGGTATGGATGCAATGCTAGGTGCTACAAGATCATGTTGTCGATACATACAATAAACTCCCTCTCTTTTTGGAGATTGGATTTCATTTTGATTTTGTAGCCCCATCTTGGGTGATGTCAAAACTTGTAGTGTAGTAAAAAATATGCAAGAAAAAATGACAATGACTATAGCTACAAGAATCATGAGAAGAGAATATATAATGTGTTTCCATGAATGAAGCTCTCAAAGAGATTGATAAGAAAGAAATGGTGATATCAAATTCCATGAATAAATTAAAAACTTTATTTCAAGTCTTCTCAAGTTGTGAAGACAAAGCATATATAAACTCTTGACATGTTTATGATGACACTAAGATTCAAGCTTAGACATTTCCATAATACATCCAACTCAAGATTCAAAATTTAATGTTAATTGTATAATAGTAATAATAATTCAAATTTCATTTTTCTCATCCTAAAAAAAACTCCAAATAAGTTACTCATAATCAAAATTACTCATAACTTGTACAATTTAAATACAAATTAATATCATAGCCTTATTTTCATGTCAAAAGTGTTGGAAATAAAAATGGGAAAGTAAGTTTTGAGGGGGGGTGAATTAGCACTTAAAAAATTTTAACTCCTAAAACATATCACCAGCATCCATCTCATAACTTAAAATGTAAACTGAAATAACTTAACATGCATCACATCCATAGCATAAAGTAAATAACACACAAAAAAATTAATTTGGTTACCCAAAAACCCTCTAATGAGAAGGTAAAACTAGGGTGGGGATGACACCCACAAATCTTGACTACTGTAGTTGCAAAGTGTGGCCAATTATGGCTATGATGTGTTTGATCATAAGCTATGATCTTCCCTATGAAAGTTATTCCCTATTAAGGCTTACAAATATTGTTAGGTTTTACATTGTTATAGGATTTAACTTATAATAAAGTAAGCACTCAGTTAAGAGATTTATAATAGCCTATTAGGACTACTTAGTTAAGAGATTTGCTCTACATTACCTGTTAGAATGATTCATCACCATGATCCTTTGGTTAGCACCTTGCTTCTTGATGTTAGATCTCCTCTTTATTGTTTAAACCTTGATCATCATGATTAGATATGTCTCCTATGTCCTTTCACTTATTTACTTTGTTCTTCTCAAACTAATTCTACAATGTATAACTCTCTCATAGCAATCTAAACAACTCAACTCTTAGCATTTGTCTCCTGGCACATTTATAAACCTTTTAGGGTTTTCCTTTGTTAAATAAATATTGGTGGTGATGGATTAGGTAAGAATCAATAGTTGTGGTTAATCCTTTTTACCACCTAATGCTTCCCTTAATTTGATTGGTTGCATGTATTGCATAGGGGTTTGTAATGTGACTCCGTACTTATCTCTTATAATCAAAATTATGATTGTGTTGGCACAAAAATAGTTTACACAGAAGTTTGTGCCATGAAAAACATCTATGACATAAACTATTCACTTGACATCCAAAGGGTCTAATACTTGGCCTTCATTGTACTCTTACTATTGATACTCAGCTCTTGAATAGCTTGGCACACTTCATTTGCTCGGCATCAAAATAACTTGGCACATACTATTTACCTAGCTTCTTCTATTGGATAGACATGCACTAACTGACATATTAATTTGCATGCACTATCTAAATAATTATGCCTGACATGCTTTGATCACTCAACTCATGCTGATTGCTCAGCTTGTTATGATCACTCAACATGCAATGTTCTTTGTTGAATAATGACTAAGTGTTTTGTCACTACTTTGTCAAAACCAATCTGAGATTAACAATCTCCCCCTTTAACATGAGTGGAAAAAACACTTTTTCATGGCATATACATTCTTATCTAATGCATAAGTCAAATAATGTTTCTTCGTTGCTCAACTTCAATGCAAAACTTCAAAATTTTGCAATTTGCAAAAGTGTTGTCTAGCTTCCAAACCTTATTACTCCCCCTGAGTAAATACTCCATTTTTGTTTCTTCATTCATTATTCCTGCTAAATAGATATTATCCCTTGATAAATTTCCTTCAAATTTTCACAAAAGTACTTATCCAAAACTTCATAAAAATACTTATCCAAAACTCCATATCCCCCTTTTTTGACATTTATGTCACTTGGGTTGTACACTTATAGTGTGCTTGTCCAAAAATGGCTGGTGTAGCTCCATTATAATCTTTAGTGCTACATCATAGTTATCACATGTTGCATCTAATGAATGAATTTGTATTTTGAGATCAGCAGCTAGGTCAACTATGCCTTTGTGAGTAGAAAGTTGGGAATATTTCTTCATCAAAGTGTCTAAAAAGGCTAGTTCCTTGTGTAAGACTTCCATGTGAGGTGTTAACATGGATTGGACACTGATCAGAGTAGATCTGATATTGGCATCTTTTTCTTGCAACTTGGCAAGCCTACTCTAAGTTGTCAATACCCTTTGAAAATGTATCTAACTATTACCAAGAGATAGTTTGAATGTACTACATATGAGTTGTTAATCTCCTTGTAGCTAGTCAATAGCCTATTTATTTTCCTTAATGAATAGACCAACATTACATAGCTTTGTGTAGAGAGATAAAATGTTCTCTCACACATTCTTCACACTTTCCATTTTGGTTGCAAGATAAACCTGTCTTAGTGCAATAGCACTAGATATCTCCTCTAAAACCTTTGTATTAAACATTCTTTTTTACCATTCTAATAATTTAACATTAGAATCCAAGTCTTCATGCTTTATCTTGTCCACAATGGTGACAATTTTCTCTATAATGGGTTTATCTGCATTCATTTCTGGGAGGCTAAAAGCATCAGTAAACATGTCTTTGATTTCATGCAAAACTTGATTTTTCTTATGCTCCCTCCTTAAGATTTCTTTAATTATCTTCCTTTGTGGAGCATCTTGAAGAATTCCCATTTCTTCAATTGTGATTGTGTTCAAATCAAACTTCAGTATCTCAATCACCTCATCTAAGCTTACATCCTCAAATGATGTAAATTCAACATTATTTGGTGTGCTTAAACTTGGCCTTGATATATGTAATGGTGTGGCATGTGTACTCGGCCTCTAAAGAGTATGACTATTGAGAGGAGATGTAGAAACTAGCAATGTAACCAAAGTCTACATTGCAATTTTCTCCTTGAGTTTAGTAGTCAACTTCAACTCTTCAATCTTGTCTCCTTCCTTTTGGACTTCACCTTGTGATGGTGGAATAGGTACAAGACTTTCTTCCTAACCCTTATGCACTTCTATTCCATCCTTATCAACAATCACTATAGCTAGTAAACGTCAACTATTTAGGCTTGGCACTGATGTATCTGTAGGTTGTGTTTCTACCTATTTCATTTGAATAAAAATTATTTACATTGCTAATGGTGTCTTAGTTGTAACATCCTTATGTTCTAGGTTTACACTTTGATATGGTCTCCTTTTCCTTTACCTCTATAGTTTTTGGGGGCCCATTTGATGTGTCTTTTTGTTTCTCCCCTGCAGATGCAACTTCTACCTTTTGAATCTCATCCACTCTCACCAATATTGATTACTGTATAAAAGTTTTGCATTGGTAGAGTCTTTCAAAAATTTCTTCAAATCATCTTCAGTCAATGGATTGACATTCTGTGATATTTTATAAAGGACATCCTTGATGATCACTAAGTCCAGTTGACTCCCTTGGTCATCATGTGGAGGATTGGCACTCGACACCTGTGTATCCTATACATCTTGTTGCTCTTATTCAACTATTACCTCCTCTATTGTTCCTTTAGTTCCCTCAACATTACCTTCTTTGACTGGGTTTGCCTCTTTATCTTTCTCTTCCTCATTCTTATTAGGTTCTTGCTCTTCTTGTTCACCTTTCTTAATTATTTCTTTAGTGGATAAACCTTAAATAACTTTCCATAACAATGTACACTAGGTTACCACATCCTCAACTTATTTCTTCAATATATTAAATTCTTAGTACTTGGGAGAAAATTTCCCTTTATATCTATCCATGGTTGTAGCAATCACCTTCTTATCCAAAGCAGGCATAACTTGGGCTAATATAGGCTCCCTTCTTTGTCTCTTAGTGGTCAAACTGAATTGCCACTTTTGCTCAACTCTATCATAAAGACTTTTGGTAAAGAGTTGACAACCTCTAGTGGAGTAATTTTGAAAGTAGCCATCATATCATATATGGCCTCTTCAACCTTATTTTTATCAACATTCCCTAGCTTATCAAAATTAACATGTATAAAACCTGAAAAATCTACATTGGTTTTAATGTTTTCACACAAGTTATCAATGGCAAAAGAGGGATTGTGGCTTACCACTTTGAATTGACTCAAGTCATCAAACTTTATCTTCTCCTCATCTAAATTCTCTTGTGGCTTGTACTTCTTCCTTAATCTCTTGAAAGTCTTTTGAGCAGGTAGGCTCAACTCTACTGTGACATTCTCTCTTTTGCTTTTAGGCTTTGCAACTTCTTTTTCCTATGCAGTGGTTACCCTAGTGCTAGACCTAGTTAAAGGTAAAATAGGTTTTTCCTATGACTACTTGACAGTCTTCTTAGGTTTCTTTGCTACTTTTTTCTTTGCCTTCCTCTTTTTCTTGACAACCTTAGGTGTTTCCTTGTCTTCTTCTCCCTCAACACCTTCTAGATCAACATCTTTATTTCTCCTAGGCCTTTTGTAAGTTCCAGTGGTGCTTGGCCTTTTGCTTCTTCTTCTTCTTCTTCTACTACTACTAATACTACTACTTCCTCATCACCTTCACCAAACTTTTTTTTTTAGTTTCTTCATTATTTTGTTCTTCTTTCTTATAATAGAGGTAGTCTATAAATTTATTGTTATTCTAGATTTTTCCTCATCATAGTTTGTGAAGGATGTAGTATCCTTGTTAATTTCCTTGGCCAATAGAGTTGTGATGGTTGTAGAGGCTTTATCCATATTAATTTAATATGGCAATGATTTTAACCATCTAACCCTAGGTATTGTTACTTGCACATATGTATAATATGCATCAACTAGGAAACACACATTATTGTAATATTATTCCACTAATGATATAAGAATCAACAACCTTTGCTTCATATATTTCTTGAAGTCCTCAAAATATCTAGTCATGATTGACTCAAAATTGTCTCCAAGTTGCTCAATAAATTCTGTAATATGCTACATAACAAACCTATTGGTCTTCCAAGAAACTTTACCAAAAGTGGGGAATGTGTTTTGCACATAGAAAAATATGCAAACAATCAAAGAACCAAACTTACAAGATGTACTTTTTCCCTTCTTAATAGCTTAAATTTTTTTATAATTGTTGTTGTAAATCGGCAAGGTCATAGGAATAAAATCTCTCCACAATTTTGTAACCTAAATCGACTGCCATACAAGAAATGTTATTTGGTCAGTTTGACTAAAAGAACTTATGGGCAATGACTCTGACTACAAAGGCAACAGTGGGTTTTGAAATAGTGTCAATTGACATCTCTCACTTGTTCCATATGGCACATGTATTTTTCTCAATAACCTCCTTTGCATCACTCTACATGCTCTTTGGTTGGTCAAGGGTAGGATACCATGTTACTCCATGCACAATCCTCTTAGTAATATGATTGGTCCACCCTCTAACCAAATCTAGTTGTTCTGTATATAGCTTAACACAATCCAAATCCATTCTTTTTCAAACATCTAAGTAAAATCTATTGAAGTTGATGAAAGATCAACCCAATAGCTCCCAAGAATCACCTGCATGCAAACACCTATCATAGAAGAGAGAAACAAAAAGCTATGGAGGTTGGAATTTCTAGATCCATAGATGAGACATTCTTGATGAGAAGAAAGAGAAATTATTATTATCAAAAGTGAACAAAATAAAATTACAAAGAGATAAATCCTTATAAAAGGAGATCAAAACCCTAATAGGTAAAGCCTAGGTTGCATGATAATAATTAATAAAAAAAAAAATTATTATATGCCTAAAGTTTAGCTTAATTAAATTGAGATAATAAGTGACTTAATAATCAAATCAATATGATTTAATTAATAAGAAAATACTTTATTACTATAACAAATTCTAGGGCATGCATTAACCCTTTTCACTTGATAATCTTATTCTCTTCCCTCAAAACACCATTGTCACATAACTTCTGGTATGATTCCCTTAATTTCATGTCTCCAACTTCTCCAATATTTCCAGTGTAGAAAAATTTAACATCCTGGATCATGAGAACCTTTGGTGGTATCATGGATACCACACCAGACGGATCTCCCTTATATGAAATGTTAGGAATTGCTCAAATTAGGGGTTTCCTAACATCATTTCTAATCAACTAAACATTGAAAACTTCCTCCCCCTCCTTCCTAATAGTAGACAAAGAACTAGCTATCATTTTAATTTCATAGGGTTTTTGAAAAAAAAATAGCATAACTCGACACAAGCTAAATACCTATTGAATTTGTAGCATGGTGTTAAGTAGCAGTTAGATCTAGTTTGCAAACACTAGAATGGTTTTTGCAACTTCTTGTAGCATCATCTTTGTTATATCTTTGTGTTGCACAATTCTATAGTTTTGTTTCCTCGTTTTTTGTTCATGTAGCACATTTCACCATGGTATTTCTTATAGTATAATTTGTCTAGTTTTCTCTCGTAGTAAGATGCAATCCAAAAAATAATATAACCTTGGATGCAGTTGTGTGAAAATTGTGGTGCAGGAGCACCTTAGGGAAGGAAAATTCCCTAAAGAAGCTTTGTCTTATAAATGGTCTAGGCACATTTGATGAATAATGACTAATGATGAAGTCCCATGGTATTTCTAGGAGATGTAAATAGGTAGAGGTGAAGTCCTAATCATGAACTTAGAAGATAGGACCTAAGTATGACTATAAGACAAAATTTGGTCAAAGAGGCAAAATATGGGAGAATACCTTAAAATGGGGTAAGGAGTAGTTTGGAGTGATCTTTGGATGTTCTTGGAACATTCTAGGAGGTTTTAAATGAAACTGGATCAGTTTAGAAAGTTAAGAAGCCATATTACCAAAAATTGTCAAGTTGATTTTAGCAAAGTTGCAATGACAAATTGTGCAGTTTTCACAAAAAAGGAAAAAGGAGAGTTTTTAAATTGACCTAAAGGTATGAGTGGTTAGATAAAGGGTATATGAGCATAATCCTACTCATTTATAGGGTTGGTTATGTGAATGTACGGACAGTTCATGAAATAACAAGAAATTGTTGACAAGAAATGAGGTTTTTTGATTGAAAGTTCTATTTTCTTGCATTGATTTTCTCACTATCCTGAATGGAATATATGGTTGAAGGAATGTAGAAACTCTATGCAATTTTGGGTAATAATTTTAATTAATTTAGGAAATTTTTGAAGATTAGTTAGTTTTGTGCTTCCTGCTAGTTGGTTTTGACTAGACAACACTAAAATGGGAAAAGATTTAAATCCCACTGTTCAAATCCAATTGTCTTTAGGATTCAAGTTGTATCCTTTGTATACTATGTACATAAGGTTTTTTCTTGGGTGTAGGAGTCAATTTTCTATTTTTGCAAGCAAGCCCTAGGCAAGCTAGTAAAAGCTTGGCAAGGTGAAATGATGCTTGGAAGTGAGTTCTAGTATGAACAGTCGATTGGTATGTGCCAATCTTGATTGAGAAATGGTGGAGTAATGTGTCAGGTGTCTAAAAACTATATGAGAAGGTTTTATTCATAGTTTAGACCATCTTATAAGTTATATTTTTGGCATTTCCCTTGAAACCCTCAAAATAGGAGCTTTTTGGAAAAGTACTATACAGACACCATGGAGGCCTAAGACCTAAAAAATCCTTGAGCCTGGGCCAATTTGGAACAAAGTATAGAAGGAATCAATAGGGCTTGTTAATATTTTTGACAAGTTATTGAAGAACCCTTGTTTTTTAGAAGGGCTAAGTAGGGCTCTTTGAGCTACAAGGCCAAATAGAGCAAGAAAGGGTTTTAGGTGTGAGTCCCAACAAAATGGTGTAGAATGGATTGAAACATCTCAAGAACCTCAAGAGGAAGGTCTAAACTTGGTTTTTTCTTATTGGGAGCATTTGGTGGACTTTTGGCTTGATAGGCCAAAAAGGTGCATAGTTAGGATTTTGGAGTTAGAGGAGTGATATTTGAATTGATAGGAGAGTTTCTTGGTAAAAGGGGATTAGGAGTGAATCCTTTAGGTTAGGGTTAGAGAAGATACCCTAAGAAGGCTAGAAGTAGTTGTGGTACAGAAAGAAATCTCTAAAAAGAAGAAGCTCCCCATCAAAGTAGTATCAGAGACATAAGATTAAGTCTTGTGGTGGTATGTTGTTTCCCATTGAATAAAGTGGATCTATAAAGATGGTGACCATTGCAGAATTGGCTAAGTGAGTAGATGAGAAGAAGAATATCATGGATGAGAAGATTAGCCTTCTAGATGAGGATATAGAAGAGGTGAAGGACAAATTAAAGGAAATGGAAGAGATAGCTCTAGCAAAGGGAGATGAAGACACTAGTACCAGTAAAGGCAAGAAGAAGATAGATTTGGAAGATGAGATTCCTAATCTTGATCCTCCACTTGGTGAGAAAGAACCATTCCTTAAGGCCCTTAAAGAATTTGGAGGAAAGGTTCTTGATAATATTCCAATGTTCTATAGGAAGATGGATAGAGAAGTAGTTCTAGAATGGATTAAGAGCATTGAAAAGAATTTTGAATGTGAAGGGATAATAGAGGCTCAAAAGTTAAGGGTGGAAAAGTCAAAATTGAAAGGACAGCACTAACTTGATGGAAGTTTGTGCAAGAGGGAAGAGAGTAAGAAACCAATAGCCAATTGGAAGGCTATGGTAGAAAAGATAAAGGAAACCTATTTATCAAAGGACTATGAGATCCAACTTCATAAGCAAAGATAGAATCTCAAGAAAAAGGATCTTGATGTGGCTTCCCACACTAAAGAGTTCCAAAAACTAGCTTTAGGTTAAGGGTACAAGGCAAAAAGTATCAAGGTGGAAAGATACATAAATGGCCTTAAGTGGTTTATATAAGATGAACTAATTTTTTTCAATCTCACGAATTTGTATAGTTGCTTCCAAATGTCTTGAAAGGTGGAAGACAAGTTGAGAAAAATGAATGACACAAGCTCTAAAGGAAAAGGCAGGAGTAAAGATTTCATAGGAAACTTAAGGGGTGGTCCTAGTGGAAGGACCAATGATTAGAGAAGCTATGGAGATTCCAAATGAACTAAGCATACCAATGAGACCAGTCAAAGGGGAGGCTCCAATAGAGGAAGAGGTTCCAATAATAGTGGCAGAGGAAGATATGGGAATACCAGTAGGGGATCACATTTTAGCAACATAAAATGTTACCAATGTAGAAAGCTAGGGTATCCTACCTATAGGTGTCTAGAGAAGGCATCATCATCTTATGGTGAGAATAAAATAACCTATGTACAAGAAGATGATAGTCAGAGAATAGGTGACGTAGAACTTGAACTAGAAAAAGGTGAGAACCTAATGTTGAGAAGAGTTTTGGTCAATGAACTAGTGAAGGAAGAAGCTAAAAAAAGGAGGGCATTTTTTAGAACTACATATAAGGTAATTGGAAAGGTACGCAAGGTGATCATAGACTTAGGTTCTACTAATAATGTGATATTAGAAGAAGTAGTGCACAACCTTGGTTTGAAAAAACTTCCACACGTGTCTCCTTATAGGATAACTTGGTTAAATAAAGGATAGAATACATTGGTGAATGATGTAGTATGGGTGGACATCATCATTGGTAAGTACCAAGAAAAAATCCTACATGATGTACTTCTAATGGATGCTTTCAATCTACTATTAAGAAGACCTTGGAAGTATCACAGAGAGGTAATGCATCATGGAAAGGAAAACAAATATTCCTTCAAGAAAGATGGAGTCACCTATAGGACACAATCATTGTTAGAAGAACACAACAGGGAAAAGGCTACTACCAAGACATTATTGATGAGTGGGAAAGAGTTTCGTAAGGACCTAATAGAAGGTGAAGGAGTTGGATATGATATCATTGTGAAACCAAAGGAGGAGGAGGCATCAGTATATGAACCTATACCTGCAAAAGTACAAGAACTACTAGATCAGTTCAAGGACATTAGATGTGATGGAGTACCACCAAAATTACCCCCCAAAGAGAGTCATAAGCCATCAAATTGACTTCATACTAGGTGCATCTTTACCAAATAAGATTGTATACAAGATAACACTAAAGCAAAATAAGGAGATAGCAAGGAAAGTCCAAGAATTTCTTGACCAAGGGCTAATTAGGAAGAGCATCAGTCCATGTGTAGTCCCAGATGTCCTATGCCCTAAAAAGGGAGGTAAGTGGAGAATGTGTATAGATTCTAGGGAAACCAATAGAATTATAATTAGATATAGATTCCCTATTCCTACAATAGAGGACCTTGTATATGTGAAAATTGACTTGTTAGGAGCACACTTAAACAAGGAAAATGTTAGTTGTACGTGTTCATAAATCAAGATTCAAAAAATAAAACAACAAAAACTACTTGCATTTTACTAAGCTAAACAACCAATAGATATGAGTCCTACGCAACCTCATAGTAGCTCAACAAGGGCACCCATAAGGTGTGCTCAATAGTGAGGGATGTGGATGTCCTCTCACAAACACAACTATTGAATGAATCCATTCAATGATGAAAGTATGCAAATGGGATATGAACCTAAGATAGATGAGTGAGGAATGCTTCAAAAGGAGGCTATGAAAGAATCCATTCTTGAAATATTCTAGGAATTGGAGCTAAACGCAAGAAAGTAAACTAAATTATCAATGCAAGAATGAAATCTAAAAACTACCAAAGAGTTAGCAGCAATACATGAAACTACTAAGAGCTCTAGAATTATACTAGCATGATAACAATGCAAATGAGGGAGATGAAGAATTCTTTAGAGAAGGGCTCTATTTATGGGCTTGAGAGAGGCCTTAAGGAGGTGGCATCTATGTGGCATCCACATAGATGCCATAAGGGAGACACATGGGCTAAGGGGAAAAGCCATGAAAAGGTCAACATAAGCCTTTTTTGGTGATT
Organism: Cupressus sempervirens; assembly: GCA_028749045.1. NCBI lineage: Eukaryota > Viridiplantae > Streptophyta > Pinopsida > Cupressales > Cupressaceae > Cupressus > Cupressus sempervirens. The sequence goes on along the minus strand of CM053791.1, from coordinate 164,802,798 downwards.
GAGATGGCTCAAGATGTGCTCACACATGTAAGAAAACTTGGAGAAAGGAAATGGGGACAGGTGTGTAAGAGTGTGAGAAGATTTTTGGATAAAATAATGAAAGGGGGGGCTTTCTTGGATTTTGAGTTTCTCACACGTGTGAGAAAACACTTAGGGCCCATTTGGTTGTAGGGATAGGAATTAGAAATAAGCATCTATTATTTTGGATTCACTATACTTGCATTTGTTATTCCAAATTCAGAATTCTTGATCTGTTTGGTTCACCTAGAATTTGATGAGGAATATGTTAATCCCATGTTTGGTTGTGCAAAAATGAAATTGGAATATGATTATTTATTAAGTTATTTTTTGTTTTAATTTAATATTTTTCCCCTTTTACATTTCTTTGAGTTGGTTTATTTTATTATTATTTTTATTTTTATTTTTCATTTGACGAAATTAAATCATCAAAAGCAAAAATGTATTACAAAAATAGAGAGAATCGTGAACAATAATGCACAATAGAATTTTTTCATCATATACATAATTAGTCACAAAAATCATAAATTAGTTACCATATTCATAAATGAGTTCTACATAACAAAATAGTACAATCCATATTAAATTTGTCCACTATTTTTATCTGAAATCAAAAAATAAGTTACAGTCTACAATAGTTGCTCTGAATTTTAACTGCATTTACACATATGGTCCCAATAGACTAGTGAGATTGACATAATTATAATACACACAAAACCTCTCAGAAACATGATTTCACCATCTGAAAACTTGCACATCTTGCAATCAATAATTTTATGTGTTGTAGATTTAGTTGTGGTGGATGTAGGTGGGACATCATTGAAAAACTGAAAGAAATTATAGCCACTATCCCCTTACAAAACCATATCTAAATTAGTGATTTCCATAATAATTCTAAATTAAAATGTAAGCATACAAAAAAAATTAGTAACAACCTTTAGTTTATTGGGGCAACATTGTAATTTCTATTCTGGGCTATTTGTTATGTGCGAGGTTTCACTGCTACAGGGCTACTGCCACACTCACACATTGGTAAATTTAAATCCACTAACCCTATAAAAATAATAAACAAGTCAAACATGGTAAAACCATTCAATTACCAAGATGATATATTTTTACATACATCCATTGAAACAACAAAACTAGCAAATATAAATTCAGATTTAAACAAGTTATAACAACAACTATAAGTAGTTGCAATAGTAAGCTTTATGTTTTGTAAATTAATAACATCACTATCATTATTCTAATTGTATAAATTCTATCAAATACTTTGAAGAACACACATAATCATTAGAATACTTTTTCACTCAAAACTTTAGAAGGGTTTTACAAGTCACAAGCAACCTCCACCATAGAAACATTATATTATTAAGAGAGCTTGTGGAAGTAAATAGAGCTTATCAATAAAAATAAGAAATATCTATGAAAAATAGAAAGCTCTATGGCCTCTAATTGGTAACATGATAAATGAAAGTACCACCAAAAAATTCAAAATGTTAAAAGTATCCATGTTTTGCATTTGTGGTGTCAGCAATTCTGATTTAGCATTCCTCTCTTGTAATTTGGATGTAAACTTCAAAAAGATATAGCCTGTGAGACTCTTGATAAAAATAGAGTATATATATTGTATCTATTGTGGATGTGATTTTTGTAATAGCAACTAAATGGAATTATAAAATCTTGTAAACAAATTGATACCATAGTTGTCCATTCATCAATTCATCATCTAAACTTTTACTAAACACTATCAACGTCAGGCATAGCTCCCATCATACTCCTACCAAAGCATGAATAAATATTCTCAACCCATCATTTTCAAGTATATCAAAAAGGAACAAGTTCATAAACATATTACAGAAATTGAAATGATCTAAATATAAAACAAACAAACAAAATGTTTTCCTCTATCCAGCAATAAGGACTTGGTTATTGGCTTGACACAAGCTAATGCTCAAATCTTAATGTATCTATGTGAGTATTTAATATCCATGACAACACATGGTCCAAGTGTGGAAGAAATAATGGATGAAATGAATCAGCATTAATGTTTTGATGAAAAGTACTGGTATAATATAGAACAACAAGCAGTGACTTGAAGGTAGCATGAAAAATAGTGATAAAATATAGAATAGAAAGAAGTGAATATAGCAGGGATGAAAAGTGGATTCTTGCATTAATATATGAATATTATAGTAGATAAAACATATTCTTGAGAACTTATATTGCAATTACAATTAAAATATATGTTAGAAATTATATATAGGAAAACTCATATTGCAATTCAAAATGAAACAACTAATAACAATCCAACATGTTTATAATGCTCCAAACTTGTACCTAACATAATTTTCCATTGCCTTTGCATCCATATCTAAGAACCAAACAGCTCTTTTAGGCTCATGCATAAAACTGTCACATGCCACACTCATAGTCTCTCATCTAATTCTAGGTATGGCTTTCAGAGCAACTAACACATCTACAACATCTTTCTTAGTATCCTCTTTATCAACCTTGATAGTATGAGGCTTACTAATTCCCTCTTGTATCATATGGATGCTTTCAAATATTGCATCCAAAGAAGCATCCATGCTCGCCTTCCTCCTCTTTGGTCATCTTGTCGATGGTGTACATGGATTATTTCTTGTGGAATTAGCTGACTGATTTTACTGAAGGAAATCTTCATCTACATCAGCAAAAATATTCACATGTGCATTAAAATCATCATCCTCATTTAGATCAATGGCATTAGAAAAAATGTTACCATCTTTAGTATCTTGCACTGTTGGAGTTGCATTTCCTCCTGTCATGTCATTCCCAACAATGGTTGCTAGGTCATTAAAATAGTTGTACACTTTTGCAATCCTAAATTCCATTCTCTACACATTTTTATATAAAATAATTATATTTTTGTCTAACATTAGAAATTTAAAACCCTTTGAAGAGTACTTTACATTCAATAGTTCATCCCAAACACTATCCTCAGCATCCATGCATTGTGTTGTCTCATTCCCAGAAAAGCCACTTGTATTTCATAACTCTTTCATTAATCTATAGCCCACCTTCCACATTTTCAACTTGTTCTTGAAGTTCTCTTTTCCAAGATTCAGCTTCAAATCTTTGTTAAATATATTTACTATGGTTGTCCATTCCTCTTTTTGAAAACCTCATTTACCTTTTCTTCCTAGGTGAACTTGTTATGGGAGAAAATCCAGGAGCTTTCACTCCATCTCTCTAGTCCATATCACTTTTTAATTTCTAGAAGAACTAATAGTCAGGGTAGAAATGGGGGGAGCAATGGGTGTAGCAATAGGGGGCATATAGTTCTCTTCATGTATGTTGGTCATTAGATTGGTGAAAGAAATTTTTATCTCTTAGATAAGTAGTTGTTATATTGTTGCAAACTTCAAATAATTAATGAATAGTTAGTATAAGCGTACAATAATAGTATGAAGCACACATCACAATTAAATACAAGCAATATATTAGTGAAAAGAATTAATTTTTGGTCTATTGAAAGTGATGCTATGAATTGTCAAAATAGTACAACATAGCATCATATAGTTTTAAATACATGACATGTATGTAAATAAGATGTGTATGAACCAATCATGTGAGGCCAACATATATAGCTGACTGGAACTAAGATTTTATAATACAACTCACATAGTTGAGTGGAAGAAAGTGGTAATCATTAGTTTTCTGCAAGTTGAAGTGACAATCCATTGATGATAGGAAATTAAAATTTTAGCCTATTTTAGATTATGCTTTGCATATCAAACGAATTTATTGAAAACAACCAATTTTTTTATCATACACAAACTAAAAATTATGGCAAAATATTTAACATCTTGTAATCAAAAGATTTCCATAAGCATTGCTAATTGGTTAACATTATCAGATTTCGACAATCCGTTAATAATGAGAGCAATGTTTCTGGATTAGATTGTGTGGGTTTGTTTTAGCATCAACGTTTCGGATCATACTACATGATCCATCATCAGGATGAGAGAACATCAGAATATGAAATGTCATGATGTTCTCTCATCTTGATGATGGATCATGTAGTATGATCTAAAATGTTGATGATAAAACAAACTCACACAATCTAATCCAGAAACATTGCTCTCATTGCTAATTGGTTCCAAAGTTGACCCTATATGAAATCACATTACTTCAAATTCATCACTTCCATCTTTTTTTATGTAGAAAACCATAAACAATGAAATGTGAAAATAATGAATAAATAAGGGGGTGTGTATAGATGTGTTTTTCGTTGTAAAGAAACTCTAAAAAATATTGTCTATTGATTTTTCACATTTGTGATACTGAAACTTTTCTTTGATCTATGTCTATGAAGTAAGAAACTTTTATTTGGTTAATTCTAAGAATTGGACACCATCCTTAATTATGTAAGCATTGTGATTAGAAAATATTCCTCAAAGAACTCTCTAAGAAACTCTTTTTTGTGGTACTAGAGTCAAAAAAATTTCCTACCAATATGTTTTTATTTTTCTAGATGTGGAATATGCCACAAGGATTGAAATTTAAATTCAAACTCTATTTGCATTAAAAATTATGATGATGCTACAATAGCAACTGCTAGTTGGTTAAAATTTGTATAAACTCCTTGATTGTGTAAGTTGAGTGGCTAAACAAATCCAAAAAATCTATTAGGCTGGGTAGGAAACGTTATAATTTGTTCAACCTGTGTGCCACTAGAAATTCCCAAATATTTAAAAGGATGGCCATGAATGTGAAACTATGTTCCTTGTGGTAGAATGAGTATTTGGAACTAATTATCATACACAAATAAGAAATTATGACAGAATGTTTAACTTTGGAACACAAACTTGTACTCCAACAGAACATGACACTGTGACAAGATAAAGCAATTTCTATGATGATAACTTGTATTCAAGCCTCACTTTGTATGCTTCAAATGGATGCTATAGGAATTCAAGCCCACCAATTATTGATTTTTAATTCAAAACCTAACAAACACATTTGGAAAACCAATTCACCAACATATTCTCAGACCAAATGCAACTAGAAGATTAGCCTACTAAAAGTGGTAATATTAATTGTCAAAATTGAAATAATTCTTAAACAAAATAACCTACCAAATTTTGATCGATCCATGTGATGATGCAGGCTTCTAAGCAACCACTCCAGCAAGCAATCAATGTCTGATCATAACATCACGGCAATAATCAATCTATTTATGCAGGGGGGCCGAATTGTAGGGTAGGGCACCAATTTATTGGAAGGAATGAATATATATATATATATGGTACTCTAAATTCCTATTCTATACTAAAGGTAAGAACTTAAATTCTTAACTGATATTAATAGGTTATAGGTTCCATTTCAATAAGATAATTGAAAACCAATCATTCTTCTTCCTATTGGAAAATTCTAAATCCCCTATTAGACCTAGGGACTATAAATTGGTTATACAACATATCCAAGTGATAAATAAGAATACGTGAAATACCTTACCTATGATCTCTGATAAATAAAGAAAAATATCTTTTTCCCTTAGGATAAACTAGATATGGGGATGGCAACATAGCCAAGTGGTAAGGCAAGGGACTGCAAATCCTTGATCCCCAGTTCAAATCTGGGTGTTGCCTTGGTAGTCTAAACAAATACAAAAGTCTCTATCTGTATCCATGTCTTTTGGAGACAACTTGTGTAGCTTCAGGTGCTATTGCTAATATAGAAAATAAAATTCAATTTTATCATTAATGTTTAATCTGATAAGTATTTTATAGTAATTAGTTACAATAAAAAAAATTGAGAAGCCTCTACTATTGACTCATTCTTTCATAATAGGAAGGTAGAAGATTCCCAAGTTCCCAACATCTATCACATGCCCTAACCCAATTTTTGAGGGTTTGCTAAGGTTTACCAGCAATTTAGATTGGTCGATAATAAAACTACTCTTTCTTATTTACTATGGAGTTAAAACACTCCTCCTCGCATCCATAGAGTCTCCATTCAATGATATATCCTTCCATAACACTCATCCTATTCAAAATACTTCACCCTTGCAAGAAATCTAGTTTCCTTGGCTCAATTTCTAGCCGAGTACAACTATGTCTCACCTAGGGCTTCCAAGGAAATTGCTTGGCCCTTAATCCTTTTCTCAAACTTTCCTAATAAAAAATTTACAAGGTTTCTACTATCATTCCTCAAGATTTTAAAGTGTTTTTTAATTATGAGGAATGTTGGTAGACACCATTTTTCCAAGTATGCCCCAGTACTGGCTAGCAACCAAGCAGTTTACTAAAACACTTATTGTGAATGCAAAATAATTGATAAGAAATTATAAAAAAATAATAAATAAGTATGAAAAATTTAGAAACTAGATTCCAATGAAAAATAATTGATCTATTCTCGTGTCAATCAAAATCTTGTTCTTTCATTCAAACTATCATTGATTTCCTTATTTGTTGTATGCATTTGTACAACTCCAAGATTGCCAACCATACTATACTGACTTGGAGGGATTTAAAAATTGATTTCCCAACTCAATTACCAACTCCCACTCATTAGTAACTTCCTTATTCCTTCTAACCACCTTTGAAACTTTTGACAAGAAAAGTTGCAAAAAGTGCAAAATTGTCAATGTGCAATTTTTGCAAAATTGATAATTTTTGCATTTTGACACTTTAGACTTTAAAAGAATACATACTTAGAATCCAAATAAACCATTTATATTATTTATACCATTTTTATGCCATTTCCATACCTAACTACCCTTCTATTCTTATCTAGCCCTCTACAACAACTTTTTGCACTTTGTGCCTAATTGACAATAATGCAACATTACATCTAGTTGCCTATCATGCACTACATTGGTGCTTCACATTCATGAGGATGCCTATACCAAGGACCTCTTTATTCCTCCTATTTCTTATCAAGACTCTTATTTCTTCCTAATGACCTATCCTAGGTGCTCCTGCACTATACTCCCCCCAATGAGTTGAAAGTCCTTCCGAGACTTTAAGAGGAAATAAGAGAAAGATCAATTCCATGTTTCTTGAAGTCCCCTTTTGCAACCTAAGTGGCATCACTATCTATTTTACCCTGTCATTTCATAAGATACTTCTACCTTATGCACCTTATAACTCAAAATCTTCTCAGCTTACACCTTCCTTGTAGATGGTTTTGGCTAGGTAGTTATAATGTCTTGAAGGCTTGTATCCTTTCTTAGAATGGAGATGGAATAAGACCCTTGTAGGTTTCCAAATATACAACTAAATATAGTGGATAATCCCATATCTACTGGTAGATAAACTTGTTTTGCATTGGCTCCATACTTGGCTAGAATCTTGCCTGGGCCCACCTTCCTCATCTGTAACTTATTAGATTTTCCTTTTGATAATATATTCTTGTTAAGATGAACCATGATGTAGTCCCCAAGTGAAAATTGAAAATCACTCTTAACTCTATTTTCCCATTACTTCATTTTAGTTGTATTCTACTCCAAAGTGTGTTTTACCATATCATGAACCTTTTTCATGGAAAGGGAAAATTCTTCAACCACTCCACTAACCTCTACACCTGTCTTCATGTCCCTTAGTTCAAGAATGCCTCTTGGATGCACTCCATAAACCAATTCAGAAGGACTCTTCCTAGTAGACCTATTTATAGTGTCATTGTAGGCATACTCTACTTATGCACAATAATGTGGTCCCATCTCTGACCATACTCCTTGGTTAAACATCTTAAAAGGTTTCGTATGCTCTTGTTAACCACTTTTATCTATCCATCCATTTGAGGGTGGTAGGTAAATCCAAATGATAAGTTTGTACCCAACTTGTGCCATAGATTCTTCCAAAAGTGACTCATAAACTTAGTGTCCATATCAGATACAATGCTAAGAGGTAGGCCATATATCCTTACTACTTTCCTAAAGAGAAAATTAGCAATGGTACATGCATCATGTTAGATTGTGGTGACTAATTAGGAAATTATTGTACATCATAAATTCTTTGGGGCTTGGGGCATTGGCCCAAAAAAAATTTGGGCCCTATTTTATCAAGATTTTGGGTCGATATGTAATTATTAATTATAACCCTAAAGCAGTAAAAATACTTGTATAAAAGAGCTTAGGGTTAGGGATTATTTCATAGTTTTGATGCAAAAATTAGTTCTTGTAATGGTATTGAGTTGTAAGGGATTACAAATTGTAATCAGGTTATAATCATTGGATCGTAACAATATCAAACTTGTTAATTGGTGGATGTAGCCCAGGGATTGGGTGAACCATGTTAAATCTTGGTGCCTTGTGTTCTTTTTAGTTTGATATTTCTTTTTTGTTATTTCTATCTATAGAATAATCCTAACAAGTGGTATCAGAGCAAGGTTTTTTTTAGTTATCCTCTGTAAGAAAGTCTCATGGTTGAGTGGGAGTGATGGCAGATGAGGTTAAACTGAGGGTTGACAGGTTTATTGGGTAGAACTTCTAGTTATGGAAGATGCAAATGGAAGATTATCTTTATCAGAAGGATTTATAGAAGTTGTTAGAAGGAAAAGCCAAGAATCAAGGATCTATGTCAAACAATGAATGGGATCTTTTGGAAAAAAATGCACTTGGAAGCATTTGATTATGCTTGGCACCATTGGTGGCATTTAATATTAAAAAAGTGAAGACAACAAAAGAGTTGATGAAAACCCTAGCGACACTTTATGAAAAGCCCTTCACTTCAAATAAGGCATTTCTCATGAAGCATTTATTTAATATGAAAATGGAAGAAGGTGGATCTATTGAAAATCATTTAAATGAGTTTAATACTATTACTAGTCAGTTATCTTCTATGGGTATCAATTTTGAAGAAGATTTTAGGGCTCTCTTGATTTTGTGTTCTTTGCTTGAAAGTTGGAATGGCTTGGTAATGGCTATGAGTAATTTTGTTTCTGGATCTAGTACCCTAAAATATGATGATGTGATTGATGTTATTTTGAGTGAGGAAACTCATAGAAAATCCTCAGGTGGATCTACATCAGGAAGTGCTTTGAATGCACCAAGCACAGGCAGAACGACTGAGAGAGGAAGTAATTCTAGACATCATGGGAAATAAAGAGGAAATTCAAAGGGGAGGAGGTATTAATTGAGAGGACTGAATGATTGATGACACTATAGGAAACTAGGTCATAAAAAGAAAGATTGTTGTAATTGAAAGAAAAATGAAAGAGATAAACTAGAGGGAGACAAGGAGGCAAATGTGGTAAGTAAAAAATCTGAAGAGGATGCTTTTCTTTTGTCTTTAGAAAGTGTCAATGATTCATGGGTTTTAGATTCTAGTGCTTCATTTCAAGCTACACCTTATAGAGGTTATTTCATTGATTATGTCCAAGGGATTTTGGGCTTGTTTATTTGGGGGATAATAAACCCTATCAGATTGTTGGAAAGGAAAAAAATAAATTTAAGTTGCGGAATGGGAATTATTGGCTACTACATGAGGTAAGAATGTTCCAAGGCTAAGTAGGAATTTAATTTGAGTAGGGTAACTCGGTGATGAGGGTTGTGTAGTTACTTTTAATGATAAAAATTGGAAGGTTTCAAAAGGTTCTCTTGTAGCAGCAAAAGGTTCCCTTGTAGTAGGTACCTTATATCTTTGTACAGGTCATATTATTCCTTCCACTTTAATTGTTTTGAAGAAAACTGAATGTTCAGGAACAATTATTGCAGTTGAGTAGGGAGAACAAATAGTTATTGTAGATTTTGATACAGCATTGTGGCACAATAGACTTGGGCACATGAGTGAGAAAGGTATGAAAGTACTTCATTCAAAGAAAGTTTTACCAAGTCTAAAATGTGTTAACATGGATTTCTTTGAAAGTTGTGTGTATGGAAAACAAAAGAGAGTGAGTTTTGTAAAGATTGGTAAGGAAAACAAAAAGGAAAAATTAGAGCTTGTGCATACCGATGTATGGGAACCGACTCGGGTATCTTCTCTTGGAGGCTCTCATTATTATGTTACATTTATTGATGATGCAACTAGAAAGGTATAAATTTATTTCCTTAGACAAAAATCTGATGTATTTCAAAATTTTAAGAAATGAAAATGCTTGGTTGAAAATGAGACTGGTAAGAAATTAAAATGTCTCAAATTTGATAATGGCAGTGAGTATTGTAGTCATGAATTTGAAGATTATTGCTCCACTAATGGTATTTATAGACAAAAAACTATTCCAAGGACTCCACAGGAAAATGGAGTGGCTAAATGCATGAACAGGACTATAATGGAGCATGCAAGGAGCATGAGGTTGCATGCTAGGTTGCCCTTATACATGTGGGCGACAGCTGTCAATACTATTGTATATTTGATTAATAGAGGTTCCTCTACTACTTTGGGTTGTGGTATTATAGAGGAAGCATGGACTAGTAAGAAGGTGAGTTATTATTTTCTCAAGACCTTTGGTTGTGAAGCTTTTGCTCATATAGATTTTGAAAATAGAACCAAGCTAGAAGCTAAGTCAAAGAAATATTTTTTTTTGGATATGGCATTAATGAATTTGGATATAGGCTTTGGAATTTTAAAAATCATAAAATTGCAAGAAGTAGGGATGTCATATTCAATGAGAAAGTGTTGTACAAAGATCTATTGCAACAACATGAGAAGAAAGAAGATGATTATGTATTGTTGGATGATACTCTAAAAGCTGATGTTCTAGCCATTCCTCATGATGTGCAAGAACCACAACAACAAATACCACACACATCGGTGAATGTTAGACAGTCAACAAGGAAAATTAGACCTCCAAAAAGATTCTCTCCCTCTTTGTATTTAATTTTACTTACTGATGCTAGTGAACTTGAATGTTATGATGAAGTTCTAAAGGTGGATAAGAAGATTGAGTGGGAGTCTACAATGAAAGATGAAATGGACTCTTTGTTGAAGAATAAGACATGGGCTTTATGCAAGTTGTCTATAGGTAAAAGAGCTTTACAAAATAAGTGGGTTTATAGGTTAAAAGAAGAGGAAGGAGGTAAAAAAATATTTAAAGCCAGGTTAGTTGTGAAAGGATTTGCACAGAAAAAGGGCATTAATTTTGTTGAGATATTTTCTCACATTGTTAAGATGATTTCTATCCATATTTTTTTAAGTCTTGTGGCTACTGAAGATTTTCATTTAGAGCAGCTTGATGTTAAAATAGCCTTCCTTCATGGTGATTTGGATGAAGAGATATATGGCTGAACCACAGGGATTTGTAGTCAAAGGTAAGGAGAACTTAGTGTGCAAATTGAAGAAAAGTTTATATGGTTTGAAGCAAGCACCTCAACAATGGTATCTGAAATTAGATAGTTTTATGCATGAGCATTTATACAATAGGTTTTATTTAGATAATTGTGTTTATTTAAAGAGGTTAGATGATGATAGCTACATTATTTTATGTTTATATATTGATGATATTCTTGTAGATGGGTCTAACTTGGATCACATTAAGGGGCTGAAATGCCAATTAGCACATGCATTTTCTATGAAGGATTTGGGGGTAGAAAAAAAAATCATTGGTATGAAGATTTGGAAATATAGGAATAAAAAAACATTGATGCTATCTCAGGCTGATTATGTGGAGAAGGTGTTGTAATGTTTCTCTATAGAGAATGCTAAAGCTGTTAGCACACCTTTACCTGGTCATTTGAAGTTGACTAAGGAGATGTGTCCTAAGACACAAAAAGAGGAGGATAATATGTCCAAGGTACCCTATGCTTCAATTTTAGGAATCTTGATGTATGCTATGGTATGTAATAGGCTAGATATTGCACATGTAGTGGGAGTTGTTAGCAAGTATATGAGTCATCCAAGAATTGAGCATTGGATTGTAGTTAAATGGATTCTCAAATATTTGTGAAGAACCTCCTTATAGCAATATCGTGAGAATGCTCGAAATAACAGAATACAAAGTGATAGCAGAACTCAGAATGAATCTACTGATCGCAGGCCACTTCGAGGGGGTAACCTCTTTTGAGCAAGCTCAATACAATAAATTCGTCCTTGCCCATCAAGGGCCTCAACCTATTCTTATATACTGAGTACGATCTAGAAAAGTAATACTACCTATGCATGTGGGATAATAAAATATACTCACGGGACGACTTACAAAGCATATGCGTCCAACAACACTACTCTAACAAAATAAATAGAAGGAACACACAGGTTCCTAACATCCCATCTCCCTTAGAAAAAAGCTTTGTCCTCAAAGCTTAAGGTGTGGAAATTGTTGTTGAATCTGAAGAAGGGATTCCCAGGTAGCATCCTCTGGTTGCATGCCATGCCACTGAATCAAGACCTCAGAGATGGAGCGAGAGCGAAGCTGGCGAGTGCGCTGGTCAATGATTGCCACCGGCTCCAGGATAATGGATCCTTCTGTATCCATTTCAGGGAGAGTAGTTTGTGCTCTGACAGTGGTACCCAGAACTTTCTTTAGACAAGAAACATGAAAGACTGGATGAATGCGGGAAGAAGGAGGAAGTTCCAGTTTATAAGCAACTAAACCAATCTTCTGCAGAACCTTATAAGGCCCATAAAATTTTGGGGCCAGCTTATGACGCCCTTTCAGCTTTAGGGAGGATTGTTTGTATGGCTGTAGACGAAGAAAAACCATATCCCCAACTTGAAATGAGCGCTCAGAACGGTGTTGATCTGCTTGTTGTTTCATCCGATTACGGGCCATGTGAAGATTATCCTGTAAGGTACGAAGAATCTGATCCCTGCTACGGAGAACTATGTCAACTGCCTGGACTGGTGAGCTGTTGGGAGTGTAGGGAAGGAGCACTGGAGGTGCCTGACCATAGACTACTTCATATGGAGTCATTTTAGAGGCAGTGTGGTAAGAGGTATTGTACCACCATTCAGCTAAAGGGAGCCACTTGGCCCACTGATGTTGCTGTTCGGAAGTGAAGCAACGAAGATAAGTTTCCAAGCATTTATTGACAATTTTAGTTTGACCATCAGTTTGTGGGTGATAGCCCGAACTCATCTTCAGTTTGGTGCCAGTTTTCTGAAACAGTTCAGTCCAAAAATGACTGGTAAAAGTTGCATCACGATCAGAGACAATGGAAGAAGGGAGTCCATGAAGATGAAATATCTGGTCCATGAAGATTTGTGCAACAGAGGAGGCAGTATAGGGGTGGCTGAGGGCACAAAAATGACTATATTTCGAGAGACGATCAACCACAACCAAGATCACTGTCTTGCCACCGGATTTAGGAAGCCCTTCAATGAAATCCATAGAAATATCAGTCCAAATCTGTGTAGGGATGGGCAATGGTTCGAGCAAGCCAGGAAGGAGGGTCGTTTCACCCTTGTGGCGTTGGCAAGTATCACATTCAGCCACCATCTGTTGAATCGCCTGTTTCATCCCTTTCCAAAAGAAGTTTCTCCTTGCTCGCTCATAAGTTTTGAGGAAGCCTGAGTGCCCTGCTGAAGGAGAAGCATGGAGTTCATAAAAAATAGCCTGATGTAGAGCTGGGTTCTGAGGAAGCACTAGCCGACCCTTGTATCGAAGAGAAGCACCATCCCAAGAGTAATGTGGTATAGCAGAAGGATTATTGGCTAGCTGGTGAATGATTTGAGATAAAGAAGAGTCACTGACATAGCCCTGTTGAACAGACGCTAACCAATTGGGAATGGGCATAGAAATAGCAGAAAGGGAAGCTTGATTATCAAATGTGCGAGAAAGAGCATCTGCCACAATATTCTCCTTACCCTTCTTGTAGGTGATCTCATAATCATACCCCATGAGTTTTCTGACCCATTTCTGTTGTGTAGGAGAGGATACCCGTTGTTCCAGGAAGTATTTCAGACTTTGGTGATCGGTTCTGATGCAAAAATAACTCCCTAAGAGGTATGGCCGCCACTTCTGTACAGCATGCAAAATAGCCATCATTTCTTTTTCATAAGTAGAGAGGGCTAGATTCTTACCAGAGAGGGCTTTGCTAGTGAACGCAATAGGATGGTCATCTTGCAGGAGAACAGCACCCAATCCATTGCCGCAAGCATCACTCTCAATAGTGAAGGGTTTGGAAAAATCTGGCATCGCGAGAACAGGTGTACTGCACATAGCCTGTTTCAGTTGTTCAAATGCAGTCTCAGCAACAGGGGTCCAGGAGAAGGCATCCTTTTTTAACAGAGCTGTCAATGGTGCTGCAATTTTCCCGTAATCTTTGACAAACTTGCGGTAGTAGCCATTCAACCCCAAAAAACCCCGAAGGCTCTTGAGAGTTTTAGGATGCGGCCAAGTTTTCATGGCATCTATTTTTGTAGGATCCACCCGCACTCCATGGTGTGCAACAATATGCCCGAGATACTCCACTTCCTCCTGGCCAAACACACATTTAGATAGTTTTGCACAGAGTTGATGATCAGAGAGAAATTGCAAGACAAGCTCCAGATGATAGAGATGCTCAGCCCAAGTTTTGCTATATATGAGGATATCATCAAAGAAGACCAGAATGAATTTCCGGAGGTATGGTCGAAATATGTTATTCATCACTGCCTGAAATGTTGAAGGAGCATTCGTGAGGCCAAAGGGCATGACTAAAAATTCATAGTGACCATCATGTGTGCGGAAGGCAGTTTTAGGTATATCCTCCTCATTAACCCGAATTTGATGATACCCAGAACGAAGATCTAACTTGGAGAAAAAATGAGCCCCATGAAGTTCATCAAGAAGTTCATCAACAACTGGAATGGGAAACTTGTCCTTTATAGTGAGATGATTAAGTGCTCGGAAATCAATGCAGAGTCGCCATGACCCATCTTTTTTGCGAACAAGCAGAACTGGAGAAGAAAAGGAACTGGTACTAGGGCGAATAATACCTTGCTTCAGTAAGTCATGAACAAGTATCTCGATTTTGGTCTTCTGATGAAATGGGTAGCGGTAGGGCCTGATGTTGGGCGGAACACTGCCAGGAAGGAGCTGAATACGGTGGTCCTCTGGACGAGAAGGAGGTAATCCCACAGGTTCAGCAAATACACCAGAATACTTGTCCAAAATGTGTTGGAGATCGGCAGGAGTGCTAGAGACTGCTGATGGCTGCATCTGAATGGAATGGAGCTGAGCGATGACACCATGTGAATTCTTCTTAAGAAGTTTTTCCATATGGTGTGAACTGATGATGCTGAGAGACCCTGGTTGTAAGCCTTTCAAAGTGTGTTGGTGCCCCTCGGCTGAAAACTGCATCCAAAGTTCAGCAAAATCCCAGAGAATGGGGCCAAGAGTGCGTAACCATTGGGCACCCAAAACCACATCACAGCCACCTAAGGGTAAGGCAAACATGTCAGAGCGCATGTTATAATCTCCAATAGAGAGACGCACATTGCGACATTTCCCTTTACAAGGTAAAGTGCCCCCATTGGCAATCATGACTTCAAAGCTAGAGCAGGGATGGATAAAGCAATCAGCCTGTTTGGCTATTCGTGGATCAATGAAGTTATGAGTGCTACCAGAATCAATGAGTATAGTAAGAGGGATCTTCTTGAAGAAACCCTGGACCCGCATGGTTTGTGGAGTAGTGACTCCTGCCAAAGCATGGACAGATATCTCTGGTGGAGCTTCTGGTGAAGGAGGTTCAGGCTGGTGAGGCTCAACCTCATCATCCACTGTTTCCTGAGCATCTACATATTCTTCCAGTTCCGGTGGAGAATCCACATCCAAGAGATAGAGCTTTTGCTGAACACATCTATGGCCTCGAGACCATTTCTCATCACAATTATAACAAAGCCCTTTGTCTCACCTGACTCGCATCTCTGTTTCAGACAAGTGCTTGATCGGAGTAGTTCTGGGAGCTGGTATGACTGGAGGGTTGTGAGAACCTGTATTTCTGAATGGAACAAAATTAGATCTGGAGTGTTGTAGAGCACTAATCTTGTCTTCCGCTAACTTAGCCAACCCAAGGGCTTCCATCATTGTAGTAGGTCAAAACATTTTGACTTCTGAGCGAAGTGCATCCTTCAGACCACTGACAAAACAACTACGGAAGAATTCATCAGACAAGCCCTCTGTGTAATTAGCTAATTTTTCAAACTCTGTCTGGTATTCTCTTATAGTGCCTGTTTGACGCAGTTTAGTGAGTGCTCCTGTGAAATCATCAAAGGAACTAGGGCCAAAGCACTCCAAAATGAGGGTGCACAATTCTCTCCACGTTGGGCCTACATTAGCCTTGATGTACCAACGGAACCATTGAAGAGCTTCATGTTCCAAATGAAAAGATGCAAGGGGGACTTTGTGGTTATCCAAAGTATTATGCAAGCTGAAATACTGCTCTGCCCTATAGATCCATCCAGTCGGATCAGAACCATCGAAGCATGGAAAATCAAGCTTTGGTCCACGGAAATTGCCAGAAGAGGACCCAGTATCTCCTGAATGGTTTCGGCTCATGGCTGACTGCTGAAAGTTAAGACCCAGAATTTTGTCATCCAAATCTTGAAGTTTGGTTTTGAGGGATGCAATTTCCTCTTCCATGATTTTTGCTCCTGAAGGCCACGACAGAAAAAAAAAAATTTGATGTAATTTCCACCCAGCGAGCCCAAGAGAGTGCTCTGATACCAGATGTGAAGAACCTCCTTATAGCAATATCGTGAGAATGCTCGAAATAACAGAATACAAAGTGATAGCAAAACTCAGAATGAATCTACTGATCGCAGGCCACTTCGAGGGGGTAACCTCCTTTGAGCAAGCTCAATACAATAAATTCTTCCTTGCCCATCAAGGGCCTCAACCTATTCTTATATACTGAGTACGATCTAGAAAAGTAATACTACCTATGCATGTGGGATAATAAAATATACTCACGGGACGACTTACAAAGCATATGCGTCCAACAACACTACTCTAACAAAATAAACAGAAGGAACACACAGGTTCCTAACAATATTTGAGAGGAACATCCAATAAGTGTTTACACTTTGGGGGCTCTACTATTGATTTATAGGGCTATGTTGACTCAGATTTGGTAGGGGATATTGATACTAGGTGGAGTACTATAGGTCATGTCTTTATTGTTGGTGAGGCAGCTATGAGTTGGGTTTCTAGGGTACAAAAGGTTAATGCTTTATTCACTACAAAGGCAGACAAGGAGATGATATGGCTTCAATTCTTCTTGGAAGAATTGGGACACCCTTAGAAAGATAATTATTTGTTTACATATAGTCAAAGTTCCATTCATCTTGCAAAGAATTCAGCTCTGCATTCAAAAACCAAACACATACAGTTGCAGTACCATTTCATTTAGTCAATTTTGGAGGATGGATAGTTAAAGATGGAGAAGATACATACAAATGACAATCCAACAAATATGTTGACAAAGGTAGTAACAAGGGAGAAGCTAAACTCCTCTTTAGCTTTAGTTGGTCTTCTAGACTGAACATGAATAAAAGAATAGTAGAGTCTAGGGTAGTTTGATCTAGTGGGAGCCTCATGGAGTAGCGACATAGCTACAAGAGCAGTCTCCAAGTGGGAGATTGTTGTTTAGTGTGGAGCTTGATCAGTCCCCAAGTGGGGGATTGTTAGATTGTGGTGATTGATTAGGAAATTACTATGCATACTTCATAAATACTTTCTATAAAAAATTTGGGCCCTATTTTATTGAGATTTTGGGCTAACATGTAATTATTAATTAAAACCATAAAGTGGTAAAAATACTTGTATAAAAGAGCTTACGGTTAGGGATTGTTTCATAGTTGTGATGCAAAAATTGGTTCTTATGGTGGTATTGAGTTGTAAGGGATTACGAATTGTAATCAGGTTATAATCACTGGATCATAATAATATCAGACTTTCTATTTGGTGGACATATCCCATGGACTAGGTGAACCATGTTAAATCTTGGTGCCTTGTGTTCTTTTCTGTGTGATCTATTATATTTTGTTATTGGTTATATTTGCATTTAATTTTTATTTCTATCCATGGTTTAATCCTAACACATCGTGAGTGGTTTTACATGGCACAAAGTGAGCCATTTTGCTAAACCTATCCACAATGACATAAACATTGTCAAAACCTTGCTTGGTTTTAGGTAGCCCCACCACAAAGTCCATGCTCAAACATTCCTAAGGTCTTTGAGGAATAGGAAATGGTTGGCATAGTCTTGCATTGGTGGTAACTCCCTTGGCTTTTAGATAAACCATGCAACATTCAACATACCTCTTCGCATCCCTGCTCAAGGTAGGCTAGTAGTAGAACCTTTAAACCAAATCCATTATCTTATGAACTCCAAAATTCCCACTCAAAGCACCATTATGATTCTCTTAGATCAGGTTTTCTTTTATGGGTCCCCTTGGGACACATAACTAATTGTCTTTGAACAAGAGGCCTTCTTGCTAGGTGAAATCAAAATACTCATGAGGGAAATGGTTAGTATCACTAGTACACACTTGATAAGGCTTAGAAAAGTTTGGATCATCAAGATATAGCTCCTTGAAGTTGTCAATTCCCACACTCTAATCCAAACTTCTTGTACAATTAGCAAACTATGACTAAGTACATCTGAAACTTTGTTTATGATGTCTTTTTTGTGTTTTATGGTGAAGATATAGGCCTGAATACACTCCACCCACTTCATGTTCTTGTGACTCAACTTATCTTGGGAATTTAGAAAGCTTAAGGCCTGATTTTTTGAATAAAAAAAAAATTCTTTAGGCAATAGGTGATGCCTCCATTTCCTCGAGGTTGGACCAAGGTATACATCACAAGTTCATAGGAACAATACTTTCTCTTGGCTTCATTTAACTTTTCACTATGGAATGAAACTAGTGTACCGTCATGGCCAAGGATTGCTTTAATGGAAAGGTTATTGGCATCACATTCAACACAAAACAACTTCTCAAAACTAGGTCAGACCAAAATGGGTTGAGTAGCGATCTATTGTTTCGGTAATTCAAAGTTTCGAGTGGCTTGTTTAGTCCACTTGAACTTGGCTCTAATGCCACCTTTAATGGTCTCTAAAAAGGGTGCACAAATATGACTAAACTACTTAATGAACTTTTTATAAAATTATACTAAGTCATTAAAGCTCCTTACCTCTAAGGTAGTCTTGGATTTTGGCCAACTAAGTATGGCCTCCACCTTGCTAGAATCCATCTTGAGTTGTCCCTGTGAGATAACAAAACCCAAGTAGACCAGTTCCTCCATAAAATCACACTTTTCCAAGTTTAGTGTGAACTTAGCATCAGACAACCTTTTCAAGACTAGACTCAAATGCCTTAAGTGCTCATCTTTAGTGCTACTAAAAATCAAGATATCATCAAGATAAATGACAACAAAGTTACCCAAGTAATCAGTAAATACTTCATTCATGAGCCTCATAAATGTGGAGGGAGAATTCAAAAAACCAAAGGGCATCACTAGCCACTCATGCAACCCTTCAGTAGTTTTAAAATTTGTATTCCACTCATCTCCCTCTTAATCCTTATTTGAGGATATCCACTCTTTAAGTCAATTTTGGTGAAGTACTTTACATTGCCCAAACAATCAAGTAAATCTTTAATTATTGGGATTGGGAATCTATACCTAATTGTTATCTTATTAATTGCCCTTGAATTTGTACACGTTCTTCAATAACCTCCCTTCTTGGCACCAAAATAGTTGGAACTATACACGGGCTCAAACTTTTCTATATCAATCCATGATCTAGAAATTCTTGCACTTGCTTGGCTATCTCCTCACATTGACTAGGTGTCATCTTATAGGATGCCTTATTAGGAAAAACTACTCCATTGGTAAAATCTATCTAATGGTTGATAGATATCTTAGGTGATAATGTTGGCTTCCCATCACTTATAATGTCTTCAAATTGATCCAACAGGTCCTACATTTCCTTAGGCAACTGTGATTTAATTATGCTTTGTGCATTCTGTGGCTTGACAATAATGGCATACCCTATGCCTTCCCTTTCCTTCATGATGTTTAGGAATCCTTTCTCACCTACCATTAGGACATTAGATCCCACCAACTTTTCCCTCTAACAAAGATTGAATGGTATAAGACTCTTCTCCTTTCTTGAACTTGTAAACATTCTTCTTGCCATCATATTGAGCTTCTCTATCATATTTCCATGGCCTCCCTAAAAGGATATGGCATGCATCCATTATTAGTATATTACAAATAACTCTATCCTTATACCCACCAATATTGAAGTCAACCCATGCTTGTTTCTTTACCTCTACATGTTGACCCTTATTTACCCATGTGACTTTATAATGAATGTTATGAAGGAATCTTTTAAGTTTTAATTTTACTACTACTTCTTCTGAAATTATGATATCATTAGACCTAGAGTCCATGATAAATTTTCATATCTTGTCTTGTACCTTACATTTGACCCTAAATAGGGCTCTCCTTTGGCTTGGCTCCTCCTTCTTGTGCTCCCTAATGAGTGTTCTTCTGAACATTAGATTCTCACCTTCTTCTAAATCAAGTGCTAGATTAGATGACTTCTTGCTTTCACCATCTTCTTGAGCATAAGCCGCCTTTCTTTCTCCTAATGTGGAATCCTTCTCTGGACACCTATAAGAATTATGCCCTAATTGGTTACAATTGTAACACTTCATGGTGGAAAAGTATGAAGGTTTTCTACCTTTACTATTATTTCTACCCCTAAAGCTATTATTCCCTCTGCCTCTTTGGTTGAATCCACCTCTTGGACTACTTGAACCACTTGGTTTACTTGGTGTACTATCTCCTTGGGGTCTAGTTGCTTGGCCTCTTCCACCACCAAAATTACCTCTCTGATTGCTCCACTCTTTATCTTTGCCCCTTCTTCTATTGTTGAAGTCTGCTTCTTCTTTAACTTCTCCTCTATCTTAAGTGCTAGTTGATAACACTTTTATATAGTGTTAGGACTCCACAACTAAAGTTCTTCTTGGATGCTCCACCTCAAGATTATTGGTGTTTTAAAATTATAGGCTTCAAAATAGCACTAAGATGCAGAATGATAATGGATGCCTAGGGGCTAGCTAATTCCCATACTTAGTACAAAACCATCTAGCTCTTGACCAACTAGACAAAACTCAAGGGTTTTCTACACTTTAGGCTCTGTAGGGCCAAGGTGGGTGCACATAGGGATTATATTTATCCATTGGTGTTCTTCATATTATATTTATCCCTTATATAAAAAAATGGACAAAAGTCTTCTTGAAAATTTAATCAACTTTTTGATTTACAACAACATACTATTAATTCGAAGAAAACTATTACAATAAAGAAATGACCCACACTATAGTTCTTTATTACAAAAATTAAACAATTGATTTTGATTTAAATGTGTATTGTGAAACCAAGTAAATGTATCAATTTGCATCACAATTTATGAATAGTGTCTTATCCATTGCTATATAGAGCCATACTAGTAATTCTTGACCTATTTAATTGACTTGCAATTAAATTTATCAACTGTTGACCCTAAATTCCATTCTTATAATATCCTTCCCATATACCTAGAAAACCTATCAATTCATAGAATAATTTACTTAATTCTTTGAATTAAAAGCAACAATGAAATGACATACAACCTATCCCAACTATATTAAATTGAAAGAAGCTTTTCTCATTCAATCTTAAAATAAAAAGCATATGAAAATGGAGACAGAAATTAGAGACACAGGTACTCAAAACTTCCTCTTTGTATTAATCTTCTTTGAAAATAATACATTTATGATAAGAGACTCATAATATAACTCAAAATATGACAAATTATGTCATTCAATATTCATTGTATTCTCGGATTTGCAAATTTCAAACAACATACAATTGACACAAAAGGTTAGACCGACTACAATAGCATAAACACTAAAATTATACAAAACTCAGACCCTTACTCCACATCTTGGAAATCCTTTTATAGACAAGAATTGAAACAAGCTTTAGATGGGAGGACACATGTCAAAATCTTATTCAAAATAAATACAAAGATATTTTAGATAAATTTTCTTTACAAACATTCTTTATACTTGGACAAAATTGGGGAAGCAGTTCTAAAACTAATAGGTGCCACTTTCTTCAGGTGTCTTCAATGTGAATCTATTTACACTTTAACAAGCTATCACTTTTGTTGTCTTTTCTTCATTTTGTCTCTTCTACCTTTTGGTTGTGACTTTAATAGCTCAATCACTTTTCCTGTATGGCAAGGCCTTTATGCCAGCTATGACCTCCCAAATTTCTATGTCAATTTCAATGTCAGGCCAGGTGGCATCTTTGATCCCATTTAACTCTTCAAGGCTTTTGTTCCATTTAGCATTTGTAATGGCCTTAACCTTTGCAGTTATTTTACCCATTTTAGACTCTAGTTTATATAGCATGTCAATCAAATCATAAAATATTACAATATCTACCTCACCATTGTAGTATGCCATAAACCTAGAGTGACTCAAAATTTCATCAAAAGAGGTTGACCATTCTTTCCAATCTTTCACTGCTCCACCTTCCTCTAATATATTAGGCACAAAATTTTGAGTTCTGTAGCAATAGTTTTTTTTTTTTTTTTTGAATTAA
This sequence comes from Cupressus sempervirens, assembly GCA_028749045.1. Classification (NCBI taxonomy): domain Eukaryota; kingdom Viridiplantae; phylum Streptophyta; class Pinopsida; order Cupressales; family Cupressaceae; genus Cupressus; species Cupressus sempervirens. The sequence goes on along the minus strand of CM053791.1, from coordinate 164,780,271 downwards.
TTGTAATTTTCCCACAAAGAAAACATTTAATTCCTTCACCCTATGAATTAATTTCTTGACAAAAATGATTAACACTTTTGGAAAGTGTTTCTTTTGTGTTAGCAGGGGTATAAGGCTCTTAAAAAATTGGGTGTATGGGCCCCATGTGGTGAACAAAGGAGACAATAAGGATATTACCTCAAAACACTGATACTTTACACATGCAAGACAATATAGTTGTTGTGTACATTTTGAGAAACATATTTTTTGGAACTTATTTTATGGATCAGAAAATCCTTTATAGTTGTGATCTCTATCTCTTTTCTTGATTCCAATTCCTCTTCATCAGTAGGCATGATCTAACCTGTCATATCCTCTACTTTAGGTGTGTAGCCCTCTATTTGCACACCTTTATCTTCTATCTCAGTAGTAGATCTAACAATATTCTTCAAAACCATTGAAGAAAATGAGATAGTGGTTTTGAAGAATATTGTTAGATCTACTACTGAGATAGAAGATAAAGGTGTGCAAATAGAGGGCTACACACCTAAAGTAGAGGATATGACAGGTTAGATCATGCCTACTGATGAAGAGGAATTGGAATCAAGAAAAGAGATAGAGATCACAACTATAAAGGATTTGCTGATCCATAAAATAAGTTCCAAAAAATATGTTTCTCAAAATGTACACAACAACTATATTGTCTTGCATGTGTAAAGTATCAGTGTTTTGAGGTAATATCCTTATTGTCTCCTTTGTTCACCACATGGGGCCCATACACCCAATTTTTTAAGAGCCTTATACCCCTGCTAACACAAAAGAAACACTTTCCAAAAGTGTTAATCATTTTTGGAGATTCTTTTGTTCTAAAACATAGGTTTTCTTCATCTCCTCTTTTAGTGCCTCCTAGTCTTGATATACCTGTCATTGGCTCCATCAAATTTCTCTTCTAGCACATCAATTATGTTCTTTTCTAACAATGATGCTGAAGTCAACAACCCATAGATCTGGTTGCTTAAAGTGGAATGGACATTCCAAAAGATGACATTTCCCCTAGGGGACTCCTTGATTTCCATGGGGATTAGCTTCTAGTTTTGTGGAACTAAACTCCATATTGTCATGGTTTGGACATCAATTTTATATCCAAACCCTCACAATCTCCCCTGTTGATTCTCATCTTCAAATGAGATAGTTCTTTCTTGCCTCCTCATTTGATCTAATAGAAAGAGGAACTAATATCCCATCCTAGGAAGACAATCATACTACTCCTCTATATTAACTCTCTTGCCTCTTCTACTATTAGAGTTTCACTTGCAAGATCATACTCTTGTAGCTTCTTGACCATCTTAGCTACTATCTCATCAGAGTCACTTGGCTTCATTTATAATGACAGTTCATTTAGTTTAAACTTAAACAAGAAACTTTTGAATTCTTCTATCTTGATGAAGTTTTCATCATTCATGAACTCATTAGCCTCAATAATTTTTCATCAATCATTTGGGCTTGAAGCTCCAACTTTTTGACCCTTTTCCCATCTTTAGTGGCTTGATCCATCAAGTAGCTTCTCCTTGCATTGTCAAAATTTTGAGTGTTCCTTGGTAAAATCTATGAGGCTTTTTCTCTAGCATTTTTTAGAATCTCTACCATATTTTTTTCTTTTCTTTTCTGATGAGCCCATTCTAAGATTTCTGGTTGATCCTCATCATCACTAACTTCTATAATAATATCATGATCAATAGACTTAGGATCTACTCTATTTCTGATTTCCTTAGGAACTTGAGATGCAATCTCATCAAAATTTTCAATGCATTTATTAAACGTAGACCAATAGTCCACTTCATGACAAAACCCCTTCAAGGATAGATCAATATTTTTCATTTCCAACTGTATTTTCATTATATCTCTAAATTTTATCATTCTTTCTCTTTAAATATTCTTGTCTATGTAATTAGCAATTACATCCTCCTCCCATAAACCCTTAGTTGGAGGCAGGTTGTTTCCCCTCATTTTCTTTAATGCATTTCTAACTACACATAGGGGTCATATGTTCTTATAGAAATAGTTGGCAACCTATAATTTCTTAAGAAGGCATCAGTTTCCTTAATTACCTTTTTTCCAATGTCAAAATCTCCAACTTTGGAGCATCTACACAAAAAAGTGCCCTTCCTAACATTTCAACCTAGGTATTTTGTATTCAATGAAATTAGTTACCAAAAGATTTCTACAATTCCTAATCTTTCTAGAACAAATTAAGGTGGGGTGGCTAAGGGCATTCATAAACCCTAATGACTATATAATATTCAAAAATAAAAACACTTCTCCACTCATGCCCTAATTTCTTACCCTCATCATAACACAAGTTAGGCTTAACCAATTTCCTAACACTCCTAGGTATCATTTCTATTATAGCCCCTAACATGTTCAGAATAGGGTACACAAAACCATTATAAAAAGGGATAGTATTCAAATAAGGGTAGAATCTTTCCCATACCCTTGTCCAATGATGTATAGGAAATTTGTCTCCCCATTCCTTTGTGCTCTCAAAGAAAATTTTGTTGATGAATTGTACATTCTTATACATAATCAAATGCATGAGCAATGAGTAGTGATGAAATTTTAAATGTTCTAGCCTCCCTTCCTCTGTTGCAACAATCTCATCATGAATCCTATTTATTATATATGTGACATAGTCATACCCAACATTAGTGTATGGGTCCTAAATATTTAATGCCATGACATAATGTGCACCAGTAGCATTCATGGTTCCATCTAATCCTAAGATCTTGTTCAAACCAAATATCATGTTCTAGAGATATCTGTGGAAGTACTCAAGGGGCATAAAATCTTCCACTTTCTTTGATATTTCTCCTTTCTCATTTTTTGAAATTGGGGTAGGTCTGGTCATAGTTCTACCCATGCAAAATTTCTTATGACTACTAAAATTCTCATTGAATTTATCAATGTCAATTGGTAATGACATAGGTCCACCCAAGTCAAAAGTTTCAATGAACGTTTCTTTGTCTAGTGCATAGAGTATACTTCTATCCTTTCTATAGAATGTTTTGCTAACTGGGTTGTATGATTTTATCAATGCCTTAACTAGATCAACATCTACGAAAACCTCAAGCATGATCAAATTTCCCAAATTCCTAGTCCAAGGGTTGGATATAAGAACATTTTCCACCCTATATTATATAAGTACAAAATAAGCTCAATTCTATTCCTATTAGGCACCTTTGCATCTCTACAAAAATTGTAGGGGTCTCTGAATGCAAGGTCATTAGCAGATTGGAGATTAGAGGAACTTGGTAAAATTTGTAACCACTCATCTATGAAAGGACTAGGGATTTTTCCCTTTGTTGCAATTTTCTCAATTTCAGCTTGTGTGATCAAGTCTCCTTCCTTTTGTGCCATAACTTCAAGTATCACAACAATTTCAAACTCTGTATGCTAAAATTTGTTTTACAATTTGGACTCTATTCTAAAACTTCAAATAATATGCAACTAGTAATAAAAATTCTTGTTATTTCCACTTTTAAATGTTTTTGAAAACTGGAGCCTGGCATTAATGTCATTAAAATTGGCATGCTCAAAATCCTTTCAGTACTTTAAAATTTGTGTTGTTTTTAAATTTTACATTGTTTGTACCTCCATCTCATCATCACTTTTTCCAGCTTAGACATGCACTTTTTAGCCTTGTTTTATGCCTTTAAAATTGAGAATTGTGAAGTGGAGATCAACTCTTTATCTCTACTTCTTGGAGGTCTCTTACTTTTCTTTTTTCTGGTCATGACCATGTGAAAAGGGCTATTTTGAATGTATTGTAACTTTTCTACCTAATTCTTTAACTGTCGGGTTAACCCTATGATGTTGTGCTTCAAGTCAATCTCTTCTTCACAACTCTATCTCCATGTTTACCATGTGGGCCTACGAAGTAGCGAAAAAATCATTTAACCCTTTATCACCTCCTCACAGTAATTTACTATTCTACTTCACTAACCACAAAGATGTAGTGATAACTACAGTACTAACCATGTTTTCATCTTTGCAACATTTAATAAAACTATTTATAACTATCCCATGAAGTAGTGAATTCATAAAACTTGACCATCTCATCACTTCACAACCTTTTAACCTTTTACTTCATTAACCATTGTAACCTAGTAAAATAGTCGGTTTAGCATCTTTCTATAACATCAGTGCTTGAAAATTCAACCATGGCTTGACACTTGTGATGGTGCAAAACTACTTATCTCCACACTGTTGCTTACATTCTTAACTATCACTTTAAGCCTACAAAGTAGCGAAACCCTTTGAATTGACTACCTCACAACTTCTTTGTGGCTTATAACTTAACATCTTTATCACTTACAATGCTACAAAAACCAAAAATTTTAACCTCATCACCACTTTCCAATTTCCAAACATATAATACTTTTAAAGCATACAATATTATGATAACTATCCTAATTGACTACTACTTTGTTCTACAGCTTCACAACCAAATAATTTAACTCATGATCAAACCTTGCAATGGTGCGATGACTATATATCTCTTCTTCACTACCTTAACCGCATATCATCATTAACTATAGGAGATGAAGTGATAGCCTTAAACTTGACTACCCAGGTTACTTTTCACACCTTCGCAACTCATAAATTATTAAATGAAGCATGGGCCACAATGCCATGATTGCTAGCTTATCTCCACTTCTCAACTCAAAATATTAACTTACTTCTTAGCCCCATAAGGCTATGATAACAAGCCATCTCCACTTCTTTGCTATAACCCTTGGTTAACTTTAACTACCTATAACGTTGCAATAGCTTGCAATTTTGACTACCATAGTTACCTTTCGCATCATTGCAACTTAAAATCCCTTAAGACAAACCTAAGCCACAACCCTATGATTATCAATTTATCTTCTCTTCACATCCCTAACTTGAAAGTTGGAAATGACACCTATGACATTGTGATGACCCTTTTGATGACTACTTCGTGACTTTGCAGTTATCAAAATAGTTACAAATCAAAACAGAGAGATGAAGTGATTAAGAAGATTTTGCAACATTTCAACTTAAAATATTTTAGGGATATGACTTAGGATATATGAAAATACAAAGGACTTAGGGATATGGATAAATTAAGAATATAACCAAAGTTTATAATGTATCCCTATTTTATCCTTGCATACTAACTTGTGAATAATTCATCAAAACATAAGGTATGACTACTTCTCTAGGGTTTTTCTTGAGGGGTGATAGAATTCTAAGAAACCCTAAGCAACAAAAACATATTTTTTTCCTAATTTTCACATGATACAAAAATATATATAAAAATGGGTAAAAATTTAGGCCATTAAGACCTTTAATATACCTAGCTATCTTAATTATTTTAGCCTCTTGCACTTTAGTTCTTAGGAAATTCTTCTAAAACTCCTCAGTATAATTTTCCACATCATTATCCCTTTGCTTGAGATTCTTCCTTTTGATATGCAACTACACTTTAAAGTCTTCAGGAAGGTAGGTTTGTTGAATCTATCTTACCATACTCTTGCAATTTGAATAGGGTTTCTTTCCCTCTTTCACTCTTTCATATCGAGTGAACTTCCACCATGTTAAAGCTTCTCATCTCATCCTTGCCTTTTTTACTTTCACCTTTTGGGCTTTGGTTACATTTTCACTCTCAAAGTAGTTCTCCATACCTTCCAATCATTCTAAAACATGGTCTATGTCCAGCTTTCCACTAAAAAGTGGCACTACTTCCAAGCCTTTCTAATTTAATGCCTTGATTTCTCAATGAAATGGTTCTTCAACTATTTGAGGATTAGGTGTGGGTGCCTGCTCTTCATCAGAAATCTGCTACTTCTACTTACTACATGCATTCTAGCAGTTGGCTTTATTGGTCACTGCTTCAATCTTGAGAGCTGCTCTCTCAAGTGTTTTCTCCAAGGATATTATCTTAGCCTTAAATTCTAAGTTTTCCTCATCCTTCTTAGCCAACTCTACATTTGTCACCATGGTGGATCCTATAGAGGATTCCCCTTCATAGTCAAACATGCACTTATTTCTCCCAAAATCAAATTTTCTCTAATACCAATTTGATAGGAGTAGTCTAGGGTAGTATAGACAGTCAATATGTACTTTTGATGGGACTCAAAATTGTGTTCCCATTTTGAGTACCATTCCAAAATTTTGAGTCATTTTAAGCCCTATAAGCCCATTTTCTTGCCTATGTACTCGGTTGTCATTTTAAGGTCTAAGAGGTGATTAATGTTTCTAACACCTTGTATTCAACATATTCATGCATCCTATAATGATAAACTATCATTCTAAGTCATTCTGTGAAGTTCTATTTTGAGTTGTGTTTGGTTCTGCATTTTTGCATGTGTCAACTAGCAACAGGAAGCCTAGTTTGCATTTGAATGCCTTGCACCCAGTTATGTTTCATGAGTCACCACTTTGGGAGTGTTTAGTATGCATATCAAAGAAACTATTTTTCAATTTTCAAGTCATTTTGATATGTTTTGACTAGGTTTTGAATCCCTCAAAATTGGTTTCTTATCTTTTTCATGTCGATGCAAATTGCCCTGAATTCTAGGAGGCCCTATTTGACCAATTATAACTTTGACTTAATTGATCATATTGAGAATATTATTTTTTCATTTCATTCTAAAGGTTATACACTTTCTATGTTCCAAATTTGAGCCTATAACGAATCTATTTGATTGGTTTTCAAATGCAGTTCCAATTGCAATTTGTGAAGTTTTACTGGTGCCATAAAATGCAAATTGATCAGTACCCCTATTTAGGATTTTGTAACTTTGAATCCATGAATGATGAGACTAGATGGATTGTACCACTGTGTTCCACTCTAAAAATATGTCAAGTTTTCCATTTTTCATGTCTTGATGAATCCATCTGCACACTTTCTCAGGTCCATTCCATTAGCAAAAACCACTTTTATGTTGATGTTTCCAGTCCTACAAATCTAAGTACCCCACTTTGTAGGCTTGCTAAATGTGCCTTGTTATTCATCATGAGCCCAAATCATAGATCTATATTCTCCTCATGGAAATGAACTAATCCCCATTTTTTGTACCCTCAAGTATCTATTTTCCCTATTTTCAAATCCAAAACCAAATGCACTTTCCTAATTTCCGACGTGTGTTAGTAGGCATCTTTAACTGAGAAACTTTGATGGTCAATATCTTTTGACCTTGAAATCATCATGAGACAAGATCTAACAAGGTGCAAGATTTTAGAACAAAGTATCGATGTGTCAAATCTCAAATCCTGGTCAGGTGTTTCAGTCAATTTTTAAAGCCAGCTCAGAGGCCTCCGGGCAGAGAGTCACAATTTGCAGAAGAGTTTTAAATGATTTTTAAAGGTTCAGTGTTTTAATTTATTTTTTGAGTCAGTAAGTTGAGTTTAGTTGATCAATTTGAGGTATTAATTATTTCAGTTCAACAAGAAATTAGCCAGACTCGCTTTGGGGTCCAACTGACTTCAAACTAATAAAAATTGAGGGAACAGAGGATATTTTCAAAGAAGAAAGTGGTAATGTTTTGAGTCATTACAAGTATTGAAATTTATACATAACATTGTTGATTGCAACTTTGAAGGGTGTTTTTCTCCCTCTTTTCATACTTGCACAAACATCATTGCAAGTCTAGTAGATAGGAAGCAACTAGTGGATGACATGGGCAAATCCATAGCCAGATAGATAAATGCACTGAGCAGGTGGCTTCACACTTATTCTGGTTACATGGGCATGGCATTCATAATCACATTGGCACAAAGGACATTCCCCAATTGGATTATTTTATTGAGAAGGGAAATAAAATTTATAAAAAAAGGGGGAAACATTTTAACTGTGGTATGGAGGCCTTGAACTAGGCATAGAAATGGTCCATAGTGGAAGTTGCCTTTTGAAAATTTATCCTCAGACCTCTATAAATGTGTGTTCCTCAGCCTGAATGTGGGTGTGGCTTGTCCCAAGAAAAACTATTTGTTCCCAACATATTGGGCTGGAGTCACTAGGTCAGAGCCATAAAAATGCTCCCTTTCTGCCCTTATCACTTATGTGCTACTATAGATTGGAATATGATTGTGATGACATATTTTTGGTGAGCAACTCATTATTTTCTTAAGCTATATGGACATGAGGTGGAGCTTTGACATGGGTTTGTATAAGTATGAGCCCTACTCGTTATGAAGTGTCTAATCCTTAAAGGAAAGCCACCCTCCCACCTTATGGTTTGGGGGTATATTGGAATGCCTTTTAGCACTGATGGGTGACAATGGGTCTATAGATACATTTTTTCCCCCTTTTGTAGATGTCTAGTATCTCGATTGTGAGAGGAATAGATGCAGCAACAACAACCATTGATGATAGTCCAGTTTTTAGAGTGAGATGGGCATTGTTTATATAAAAGGGAGAAGTTGTGGCTTGTACATAGGAGAAGGATAAGAGGAATGGAGACATTTTTCATTGCTATGTGACCACCTTATTGGTTCCAACCTGATTAAAATTCCCTCCATAACTGTAATTTCAAATTTCTTATCACTTTCTCTATTATGAATAGTAGCACTTATATTTCTTTTGAAGCATTTAACTTATATAGTCATTCATAGGGTATTCTCTGAGTTTTTTGCTTACACATGATGTATTGATTTCAAGAAAATGAATATAGAGCTTTATTTGAAACTTTCAAATCTAAATTTGTCTCCTCTGTGTGGTTTGTAATTTTCTATTCATATATGCCCAAAGTGCATATTAGCTAGTTGCAGCTTGATTTCTAAAGTTGTATGCCACTATATGTCTTACAGTTGGATCAAGAACCTTAGTAATTTGCTTGATATGCATTGATGGAACTGCAATGAGAATAGGAGGATTTGATAAGTATGAATTTGGTAATGCCGCACCAGGGAACCCAAAAGAAATTAACCTAAGGTTTCACTAAGTTTGTCAAACTTTGTTTTTAAGTTAAAGATAATAACTTAAGAACAATAGTTATAGAATAGTGGAAGCAATTAACATACACTCATACATCAATAACACATAAACCAGTTACAACTCTTAAGGGTCCTATGACAATGAATTACATTTAATTTTAATTAACACTAAACCCTATATATAATGAATCCATATCAAACAAAAATGTACAAGTATGAATCCATTTAAATAATATATAGTCATCTCGAATGCCACTTGGCAATAATCATAATGCACCATCATCCATTATATAGGTCATAGGGTATGAAGGGCTGAAAGAATATACATCATAAAAATAGATACAACAACATCTCATAAGATTCACAAAATCAAATACAATACAAAAGCTATAACCATCCATCATAGAAATACAAGAATAGATAGAAAGGAGCATCTGCACAAACACATCTAGCAGTGGCATCTGACAGTAGGATCTCAATGGTATAAGAAAAAGCACTACCACATAACCTCGTGGAACCCAAAAAGGTCCACTCCCACTACACTGAGGAGATAAACTCAAGTCCTAAACAAGATAACAAACTCAAAAGTCAAAACCACCATCTAGGTTCAAGGAATCACCTGAAAGTAAGCTATCTCAAAAGTTACCAAAAACACAAGTATCAATTAAACCGAGAGGCAACAATGAGACGTGGGAAATCTATTAGGCATGTGAGAAAGTTTCATCACAGGAACTAACTCTAAGGTTACCTAGCTAGTCTTTTAATCCTTCAGCCCCCCAGTGACTCTATGTGGCACTAGTATCCTTTCATACTGACAAGGAATACTAACGAAGCATGTTTGCAACCAAGCATCCTCTCTACTCCCATCCTAGCCTATACTAGCACTTGAGGCATGGGCAAGAAAAATAATGAGTCTTATTAATTCATTTTAAACTCATTTAATGATATGTTATCACTTATTAAATAACCTACAACGGTTACCTGTCAACCTCTTTAGGGCCTTGGCCTCCATTGCAAGCCACTTTCCAATATGACATACAGATAACCTACCCTAAGCTCAAAAAAATCAAAAGATCACATACCATACATCAGTTCTTAAACAAGCAGCTAACAAGTACCAAAAATCATTGATCATAATCACAGATTTCATCAAAATGATCATCCAAATAGGACTGATCCCAAAATCAAGTACACATGAACTAATCCATGTCATAACATGATATCACCAAGACCAAATCATATAAGCACCTCATTCCTATACAAGCGACTAGAAAGCAACCCAAAAACAACTAATCGACGACTCAAAGGTTATATTAGATAGGTCACACCATTCACCTAAGTTTCACACAAGAACTCTAGAAAGCAATAAATATCAATAGATCAAAACACATCATAGAGCATACAAGATACATTACAATGAGTGATTATAAAAGATCATGATCAAAACATCATCATGACATCACAAAATAGAACTCTTGAGCCTTTTGTAAACATCTTAATTTGGTCAAAGCTAAGTCAACACAACACCCAACAATAAAATCACACATCATGAAAAAGTGCATACAAAAGTAGCTTTCACATTATATTAGGTTTTGAAAATACATCAGTTTAATTTTCATTAAAGGTTTTGAAGTTTCAATTTTTCATTTTTCAAATATTATAGTTCATAATGTTTGCGATCTCAAATAGGGTCATAGTTCCCATTTCGCTAGTTACAAGATTTACTAAGGTTTCTGAGTTTACTAGAATTCTAGACGATTCAACAAATCATATAAAGTTGTTTAAACATTGTTTTATAGTTCAATTCTTTATCAAAAACATAAGAGTTCAGTGAACATACACATCACAGTTTTCATCTTTTTAAAGTATGTTAATTATTAAGGTTTTCAAATAAGAAAATTTTTCTAGCAATATAAATTATTTTCATATAAAATCAAATTATCAAAGCACAACTTAAGTTTACTAAAGATAACTATTAATTCTCCCAATTAATTTCTTTGATTTTTAATTTACTTTAGAATTATATTTAAATAATAAAGTAATAAACCAAAGTTTGAAATAATGAAATTTAAAATTTTAACAATACTTATTCAAATTATTAATAATTATTATTATCAATTAATAACATAATAATTTTAAATTTATTAAACTTTGGAAAAACTTTCCCAAAAAGGAAACCTACTAAAAATAGAGACCTACTAAAAATAGAAACTTTTTGAAAATGAAAACCTACTAAAATAAAAACTTTCCAAAATAGAAACCTACTAAAAATAAAAACTTTCCAAAATGATGGGGACACAACCCAAGAATAGAATGGACACAACAGAAAAGGAAAATTGTATTAACTGAGAAAATAAGCTAGTACAAACAGTACAGAGAAAATAAACTTCAAAACATGCCCTAAGGGCTTACAATAGCATAAATCTAGAGATAATTTCTCCTTTCAGTACCTCCTCTCAAACTCCACTCCGAACTGCCTTTTACAATGCCATAAATCTCCTTAAATAGACCCCGAAGGGTTAAGGACTAGGAGTACATTCTAGAAAGTGCTAGTAGGCATCCACTGACCAAATAGAAGGTTCCAGAAGCTGCATTAGAAGTCGGTGCAAATCTAGAAGAATCCAGAAATGGTAACCCATTTTTTGTCCCTTTTTGAGGTCATTTAATGCCCCTAACCTGACTTTAAAGCATTCTTAGGAGGTCTCCAAAACTCGAAAAACTGCAATAACTTTCAAACGGTGGGGCCTTTTGACCTGATTCTTTTTCTGGAATGCTCTAAATTACAATTACATTCATCTAGCCAATTTACACCTCCTAAGTCACCAAAATGATGGCCCAATTACATGCTCCTATTTTTTTGGGATTTTCTAGCACATTGATAGTGGAACTGTGAGAGTTGGAACCTTTATTTGACCCAAATGGGTATCCAAAAATAAAAACACATGAAACAAAAACTAAGTCTAAGTACATTTTTTTGGGTGACACAAGATTGCCCTTATACCTCTAGATGCTCCTGCATCACAAAAATAGAAAGCTACTAAAAATAGAAACTTTCCAAAATGGAAACCTACAAAAATGGAAACTTTCCCAAAATAAAAACTTGTTAAAAATAGAGACCTTCCTGAAATAGAAACTTGTTAAAAACAGGAACTTTCTGAAATGGAAACTTACTAAAAATAAAAACTTTCTAAAATGGAAACTTATTAAAAATAAAAACTTACTAAAAACATAAACTTACTAAAAATGGAAACTTACTAAAAATAGAAACTTTTCAGAAACAGAAACTTACTAAAAATGAAAAGTTACTAAAATGGAAACTTTTTGAAAATGGAAACTTACTAAAAATAGAAATAAAAAGTTACTAAAAATGGAAACTTTCCAAAAATGAAAACTCACTAAAAATGGAAACTTTCCAATAGGAATCTGGTAGAGAAACTCAGATCAAACAGTTAAAATCTATAAAATAAAATTCATTTTCTTTTCAAAACCCAAATCCCAATTTCAACATCCAATTACAAAATATTGAAATAGTCAAACAAGGGTTTTCAATTTAACTCTTTCTCAAATGTATTTAAGAGTAGAGAACAATAAATTTTAACATGAGGATTTCAAATCTCTATTTCTCATATATAGATAATCGAACGAAGAACAATTAAAATATACAACAAGGTTTCAATTTCATTAATTCATTCACGGATGTAATCAAGAATATAAAATAATAAATTTCAATCACAAGGGTTTCAAACAATTCTAAAAGTTCTAAAAACATATTTAACTAGACATGAAGAAGATGGGAAAATTGAAGAATGTAAATCTACTATGCAAATTAACCACAAGATTCTACCTGAATCTGATGCTAATTCGATAACACACGAAGCACGCAAGAATATCACTTTCTTTCTGAAAACCTTCTTTTTCCAAATTGCTCCTCCAAAATCAGTGTAATTGCAAAATGAGCTCTAGATCTCTAATAAATAGTTCTCCCTTAATTTGGGGCTCTAATTGTGCAACCACATGATCTCTAATAAAGAGTTCTCCCCTAAATTTGGAACTCTAATTGTGCAATCATGCGAGGGAACTCACTAATCAATTATTGTTTATTACTTGTTATCTTTTACCTTTTCATGCACAAATCTTAGCAATTTTAAAATATCTTTATTAAATTAATTAGCTTTCTCTCTTTAATTTAATTTATTACATTTTAATTTCATGCATACGCTTTATGCAATTTAATTAAAATAAACGTTATTATATAATTGCTTACTCTCTCTTATTAATTTTCGAAGCATTTTTAATATAATATTTATTAACTTAAGTAATAATAATATTTAGCATTTATTTAAAAATGAACTCCTAAATATATTATTATTAAATTAAATATATATTATTACGCCCAAAATTAGACTATAACTTTATCTTTAAATGACTTCTTTTATTTAATAAATTCATGAGACGTTTTAATAATATATTTATTAATTCAACTAATAATATTATTTAGAGTTTATTATTTCAAATAAAACTCCTAATAATGATTATTAAATTAAATAAATATAATTACGCCTAAATTAGAACCATAACTTTATCTTTAAGTTTTATTCTTTTTTTAAAATAAATTCATGAGACTTTTTAATAATATATTTATCAACTTAATTAATAATATTATTTAGAATTTATTATTAAAATAAAACTCCTAAATAATTATTATTAAATTAAATAAACATAATTATGCCTAAAATAGAACCATAACAATATCTTTAAGTTTCATTCTTTTATTTAATTAGTTCACGAGACGTTTTTTAATAATATATTTATTAACTTAATTAATAACATTATTTAGAGTTTATTATTAAAATAATATTTCTAAATAATTATCATTAAATTAAATAAATATAAATACGTCAAAAATAGATCTTTAATAAAATCTTTTTAATTTTTTTTATTTAATATATTTCTCAATTAATTAAATATAATTATATACTGAATTTCTTTATAAAATTTTCATCAAATTAAATCATTAAATTATCTTTTAATTTGATTTAATATAACAAAAAATCACAAAAGACCCACAAAACCAAATATGAAAACTCATCATAAAGTACAAAATACCAAAACAAACTCTAGGGTAAAAATCATGAATTGATGTCACTTAACGAATTTGAAAAGGTGAAACTAACTCATATACTTGTCCTATTTTCTAGGACAATTGGCTTTGGGTTTAGGATTTGGACTCAAGAGTTATCTCCCCAGTTATACCATTGAAATACTACAATAAGGTACACTCATCCTGGCAATTTAGGGAAGTCGATACCCAATACCTGCAATCTGCATAAAATTCACGCATATGAAAACACAATATTCTAAACTAAATAGGCAATGGCAAGAAGTGGTTTGTCATGTAAATCCCAACTAGCAAGTGACTATGACTCCCCTCCTCAACCACATCAGAAATGCCATACATAAAGAAAACATACATTTACACCATACACATGCAAACATGGGGTAAGTAACAATAGAAAACACATATAAATAATCCATCATGAAATAACTGAAATCACTAACTGGACATACATATATCATCATCAAAATGATCATAAATACATAAAATAACTAGTAACTCATCACATACAAACAACTGAGTATAAAACACATCTAATCAAATCCAGTAACCAAGTATCAATAATCATAAAACACAATTAGAAAATTGACCTAAAAGAATTTGATAATACAATAGAAAAATCAAGTAGGGGTGGGTATTACAAATTTTGTTTGAAGATTGATGTCTATTTGCAAGGTAGATAGATAGATTAGATATCTAAGTATATGAGTATATTAGGATATCCATGCGTGTGTTCTAACATAGTTTTTGCCCAATGGATAAGGGACTGATTAGCTTGGAGATTACATGTTTTTGTTGTTGAATACCCAAGTTATGTTGATTCAAATATTTAATCGAATATCTTTTCCCTTTATGTTTAAGAACTGAAAAGAAGTTTCCCTCGCTTAGTGTATCAGATTCATGTGCCTTGTTATTAGCTATTTTGCATCCATGAATGTTTGCATTAACAAAGAAGATTCAAGAGGTTTTATCTATTATCTAGATTTAATTATTTGTCTTTACACTAGTTCCATATAAAGAATCTAAGGTCCACCCACCTAGGTCTTGCAGAGCCTGAAGAAGAAGAAGGAGAGTATAGCCTTATAGTTGGCCCTAGTGTCTGAATAGGTTTGTTGACCATGAGAATTAGCTATCGCTAGGTGTATGTGTTCTTATCACTAGGTTATTCAAAAATAGTTAATTCAAAAGCCAAAAAACTCCTTGATATCCCCTACTTACACAAGTTTAACCCTAATCAATTAGAGACAACTTTTCCTTGGACTAACCTACCCATTTAGGGTTGCTTACTAGTTCAAAACTTTATTTTAGGCCTCCTTGATGACTTATCTAATCTTACAAGTGTTGGAGGCTCTTCCTAGGTTGTCTTGGACTTCTTCCCAATCATCTTCACAGTCCATCCTTTAGCTTCCTATATGATCCCTTTAAACCAATGGAAAAGTCCTATTAGGTCTAATAGCCCCAAATTAGCCCTCTTGGTGGACTAAAACTAGATTTGTAAAAATCTTCCCTTAGAATGTTCCAAAAAAACTTCAAATTGAGATATCATTTTTAAAGGCCTTCAATATTCTTGAGATCACAAGTTCCCAATATCTATCACATGCCCTAACCCAATTTTTGAGGGTTTGCTAGGGTTTACCGGCAATTTAGACCAGTCAACAATAAAACTACTCTTGCTCCTTCACTAGGGACTTCCAACACTCCTCCTTGCATTCATAGAGTTTCCATTCAATCCTCTATCCTTCCATAATAGCCTTCCTATTCAAAATGCTTCACCCTTGCAAGAAATATGGTTTCCTTGGCTCAATTTCTAGTCGAGTACAACTTTTTCTCACCTAGGGATTCCAAGGTTGGCCCTTCACCCCTTGCTCCATTCTGCCTAATACATAATGTACAAGGTTCCTACTAGCATTTCTCAAGGTTTCAAGATTTTTAACCATGGGAAATGTTGGTAGACACCATTTTGCCAAGTCTGCCCCACTACTAGCTAGCAACCAAGCAATTTACTAAAACATTTATTGTGAACACAAACTGATTGCTAAGAACTTCTAAAAAAATAATAAACAAGTACTAAAAATTCAAAAAATGGATTCCAATGCAAAGGAACTAATCTAATCTCATGTCAATCAATATCCCATTCTTTCATCCAAACTATCATTGATTTCTTTGTTTGTTGTGTTATCTTGCATTTTCTCACCACAAAATGTTGGTAGCAACACGAAACTTTTTCAAGCTAGTTTTGCATTTCTCTAAGCTTGAATTTTGATATTCAATTGCTTAATTTTGCTTAAGTTGGAAATATAGATGAAGTAACTGAGAAAGGAGGGGTGAATTAGTTACCACAAAAACAAGTCCAAAAATCCCTTAGATGTCTAAAATGCTTATTTACTACTGATACTCGATAAATAGTGCAGAAATACTTTAACTCGGTAAGTTAACTAGTTACTATTCATCTAGCATTCAAAGTTATTAATATGCATGCAAAGATTAACTAAATGAACACAAGAGACACCAGATTTAACATGGAAACCCAATATGGGAAAAACCACCAAGTAACTAGTCACCAATTTTCACTCTTCTGAAGTGAGCCCTGTTAGGAGCCAACCTTGTTAAAGGTTACAATACACACTGTTAGGTGTGACCCTGTTAGAGGATTTAATCACCCTGTTAGGAGTGGCCTGGTTAGAGGTCTTTAGAACAATTCAACTGAACTGTCACCTTGTTAGAGGATTTACAAAATGGTTGTTAAACCAACTCTGTAAAGAGATTCTGAATTCACTGTTACAATGATAAGAAAGCAACAATGAAATGACTTGAATGATATGCAACTTATCTCTTTACTGATTACAGATCCATGTTCTACTTTTCTAAATCCTTACTAATCAAATACGACTTTGCAGCACCTCCAGGATATCTAATCCTTCATCAAAATTCGCTCTTCCATTCACTTTTTCACATGCACTCACTATTCCATAACTTGAATATCTATATATATACCTTTCAGATTTATCAAGTCAGCTCAAATATAAGTTACAATAACAAAAAAACATCAGTCAGCTACATTAATTCCATGAAACAATAAAATCCTTCGTTGGCTGACTTAGCTCGATAATCAAGTGTTAACCAAGTGAAGCTCAGTAAACACTACAAAATCTTGCAAAAGTCCTTTGGAGACCAAGTGAACTCAGTGAGCACGGACTTTCCTTTGTTGTCCTAGTGAACTCGATGGAAGTTAACTTCTCGCCATATTTCCTTTGATGACCAAGTGAGCTTGATAGACACTAGCTTTCCTTTGCTGACCGAGTGAACTCAATAGAAGCTAACTTTCCTTTGCTGACCGAGTGAGCTCGGTAGAATCTAACTTTCCTTTGCTAGCCTTGTGAGCTCAGTAGAAGCTAACTAATGACTAATATGACATTTGTGTAACATCAAAGACAACATTCAATTAACAATTGTATCCAACAGGTAGCAGCACAAAACTTTTTCAAGCTAGTTTCACATTTCTCTAAGCTTGAATTTTGATATTCAATTGCTTAATTTTGATTGATCGATCCATTTCAATTTGTATATCAAATCATTTTATTGAAGGCCTTTGTCAAGTCTTTTTTGTTTTACTTTCTGTCAAGCCTTTGCTTGATTTTTGAAGTCTTCATCATCCTTTCTTTTATTTTGAGTTTGTGTTTGTTGGTTTTTAGTCCTTTGTTTTTTCCATGTCATGCCTTTCATTTTTTCCTTTGATTCAGTCTAATCTAGAGGTCAATCGGAGTTTTCAGTCAAGAGTGCCTATTTTAGTGCTTCAAAAATAGACCTTTCGGGTGCAACAACATAAATTAAAAATATGATTTATATCTTCAATTTGACTTTGACTTTTTTATAAATATAAGTTATACTCATTTTTTGTTATGTTTTTAAGTTACTTTAACTTAAAAAATTTAACTTAAAGTGACTATAGTGCACTTTATGTTATGATTTCAAGTTGAGTTACTTTTTACTTTTTAATTTTGTTGGAATTATGTTGTGCTTCCAAAGGTAGGTTGCTTCGCATGGCTTGCATTAAAGTATAGGATCTTGACTAGTGACAGATTGAGTAGATTGCACATTGCCCCGTCATTTAACTACATTTTTTGTAATGTGTGTGAAGAATTAGTGGACCATCTTCTTATTACATGTCCATTTTCTAATCAATGTTGGAGCTACATAATGAATAAGTTAAACTATAGTACTCCACTCTAAAATAATTTATGGGACTTGTTTCAATCTTGGCCAGTCCTCTACCCAAATTCATTATTTGCAAACCTTTGGAAGTGTATCCTGACATCAGTGGTGTGGGCTATCTGGTAGGAACGTAATAAGCAGATTTTCAAAAAAGAGGTATCCACAATAGACAAAGTTCTGGAGGGAATTCAGAGAGCACTATCAAAAGAGACTAACACAAGTCTGAGAAATTGTAAATTTAATCCTATTGTTACTTCATGGGACACTAAAGTGATTCAAAATTGGAGGTAGTTAATCATCCTCGATTGTTGGAAAATTAAAAATATAACTTCATCTTCTATGTCTCGAAGGAAGATTTATTGGAGACCCTCATCTGAGGGATTTTGGAAATTGAATTTCGATGGGGCATCTAAAGGAAATCTAGGAAATTCTAGGTTGGGGGCATGTATCAGAGACTCTCAAGGAATAGTAGTGGTCATTACAACTTCCCCTTTACCTACTGGTACAAATAATATGGCAGAAGTTCAAGCTCTACTTGATGGCCTCATTCTAGATAAGCAAGGAAATTATCAAAGGTTGTATATTGAAGGAGACTCATCAATAATTATAGATGCTTGTATACATAGAAAAGTATACTCATGAAATTAAAGTATATCTTCAGTCAAGTCTAGAGACTTCTAGATGAATGCCAAGATGTTTGCATCTCACATGCATTTTAGCAAGGTAACCAAGTAGCTAACTACCTATCAAATTTGGGTTGTTATGGGTTGTTATTTTCATCACTACATCCATTCTCTATGATTGAAAAGTATGATATTCTTAATGATTAATAAAAGTTGACATGATTATTTGCTTGCATCTACATCATTACTCTAAGCATGATCTGGTATAGTCAATATATGTTGAATTTATTAATCAAGGGGAGTATTTTATGTGTCTCGTGTGAAATATTTGGGCAATTATGCTTATGTGCCTTACTGCATATGGATTCCTTTGAGACTCAATCCAAATGTGTTGTCATCTGATGTGGATGATGTTGTCCTCAACATGATGTTTATTGTCTATTCTCCTATAGTTTGGCAAGCCATCAGTCAAGTTATTGGAGAAGAATTTATGGTTTCTTCGACATCGCATTTGTTATATATGTTTCATAGATTGTGGTCCTAACCAAGAGAGGATGGACATGAATGATAAGGTAAATAGGGGTGCTCGTGGATGTGATGATATGGAGTGAATAGTGAAATGTGTTTGGTTTTTTTTATATTTTGTTGGATAATTTGTAAATTTGAACATCGGATATGATGGTAATTACGTTTTGAAAATTGAAAGTGTATTCCTAGGAGGTAGTTGATACTCCATAATGTATTTATGTAATGTTTCCAATAGTGTTCAAAAATGCAATTTTTCAAACTGTATCGATGTAATTAAAAGGGATGATGCTAGGTTTTCTTATTGATTCTTTCCCAGCTAACCTATCTGAATCAGATTTATTTATAAATATTATAGTGGCTTGCCACTTTTTCCTTATATATATATAATATTTTAGTTTAATTTTTTGTTTTAAAAATCAAATGTTTATTTAAATGTTACTTTTATATGATGTTTATATGTTATATTTCAAAATATGATAAATAAATATTCTTTATGACCCATTTTGTAACATTTTTTTATATTTTTTAAGTGAATTAAATGACTTAAAGTCTTCATATGTGGACATTTTATATGCAATAACATGTAAAATCCATCAAAAGTGGACATTTTACATGTCACTGCATATAAAGTTTACTTTGGTGAATCTTTTTGGTGCTATTGCATCAAAAGTGAAGTTTTCATGCTTAGACATATAAAAGGTGAGTTGCATTCTAAAAAATGCTTCCTCCCACAAAAGGTTTATTTTTGCCTATGGGCATATTTTAAAACATGTAAGAGCACCCAAAAAGTGTGATTTTGAAGAGATGCACATTTTAAAATATGTAAGTGACTCAAAAAGGTCTATTTTTTATCAAAAAACATGTTTTAATATATGCCATGACATCCAAAAAGTCTATTTTTGAAGAAGAACATTTTTTACCCTTCAAGAACTCAATTTTGAAGATTGTGAGAGATTTACTTGATGGCTTTGCATGAGATTTTCTCCAATAGGGTTGTTTTTGCTTGGCAATGAATTTTCTAACATCAAAAATGGATTTATCTTGCTAAAAAATGTTTTACCAAACTCCCTCCAAGGGCACATTTTTGGATAAAAAAACTTCAAAAGACACCATTTTTGGCTCATGTTTTTGCTCAAAGAGGAAACCATTTGGCATTTTAAGTGTTTTTCATTGCATTGTGATACACATTTTCAACTTTAGAAGCCAAAATATTTTTGTTTTGTATCCTTTTTTTTTAATCACATTTTTGCTAAAAACACCCATAAAATTGGGGTTTTAATCCACTTTTTTGCATTTTGATCCATGTATATACATTTAGGGAAGTCATTTTTTGCATTCACAAGTCAAAAATGACTAAAAAAAAATTCATTTTATGGCCATGTTTTTTCAAAAATAGAACAGATTTTTGCATGAAGAAGTCATGTTTTTGTTCAAAAAACTCAAAAAAATGCATTTCCAGTCCATATATTTGATCAAGAGGGATTTTTTTGAGTTTTAAATGCATGATATTGTCTTTGGAGATCATGTATTTGGAACTTTCATGTCAAATTCAACCCTTCATTGCTCATTAATTTTTGTTAAATGCAAGTATAGAAAAAGTCAAAAAAATTGTTTGAAAATTTGGATTTGAAAATGAATTGGTCTTCAAGTCTATAAAACTTTCTATTTTGGCTCTTTAACCTCAAAGTAAGTGGAAATTTTCAAACTTTCTCATCAATTCATGCTTATCTTGCTATTTCCATGCATATTATGGCTTGTTATTGCACACTTGTCCATATATATGCCATGAAAAGTGCATTTTGCCTTTAAAAATGATCAAAACTATCACTCTCACACTTTTGGAATTTTCCAAAATTCCAAATTCAAATTTGCATGTTGAAGTGGCTTATTTGTTGACATGTTTGAGTCTTTTTCTAAAGGCATGTGTTTGTTTTCTGCTTGTTTTTGTGTTTTTCTTGTTTGCATTTCTATTTTTTCTCCACTTGGACAAATTACAAGTTCTTTCCCAAGAAATTTTTTTTTCTTCATTACATGTGAAAGCATCATCACACTCTACGTTCTATTTCCATGTCACAACACCTCATCTCTCACTCAACAAAATGCAATTACATGTTTTTCATCTCATTTGATATCTGCACATGCATATAATCTCGTTTTCCACTTCCATTTTCACTCATCTCACCTTTCATCTCCGATTACATGTTGTACTTACATGTAACCATTTTCTATTTAATGACATCTTGAAATCCCAAGTCACGTTTGGAAATCATTAATTTCCATTTGTGTGCATTCCCATGCGCTAAGCACTTTACTTCAAAAAAAATAGTTAAAGTTGTTGATGGAAAGTTGTTCCAAGTTTACATCTGGACACCATCGAGAAGGTTTCCAAAGTTTCAAAGACTCTAGTTTGTGCTGATCTACTAAGGAGAATTCATGACAACTTGAGTGAGAAAAGCTGGATCACATCAAGTTTCCACATGATAGAAAACAATTCATCAAAGTTAGAGGTTATCAAAAGACACAACACCATGGTTACCAAGGTGAATGTAGGGGTACAAAATATAGGAACTCCTAATCCTATTATCATTTGGGATAGTATCACCAAGTACAAGGCCCTTCAGAATTGTTTCCTTATCTTCCATCTTCTTTCTTCTTCTTTCATGTTTGTAGTTGGAGAGGATGTGTTACATGAAGATGTGTAATTACATGTAATGCAAGTTATGTGTGTCTATAGTTACATGTAATGAGATTTGCGTGTACATGTAAAAAATGTAATGTAAGTTGCACATGCAGTTGCATGTAACCGTATATTTTTTCCTTTAGTTGACTAGGTCAAAGTTGGTTGAGTTGCTTCCACTTTTTCCTCCACCTTTTTCTCAAACCTTGTGCCTATATAAAGGAGTACCCCTTCATTTTAAAAATCATCTTTTTATTGTATGCAAGAAAGCTCTACCACATTTGTGCAAGCATAACTTTGAGTGTGTAGTACAAATTTGGGAGAAAGTGATTAAAAGAAGCAATTGGATTCAAAGCTTTGACTAAAAATAATTGTGATAGAGAAAATTATAAGCTTTGACTTTCATTTGTGTCTATTTTCTTGATTCATATCATTATTGTTCAATAAAAGAGCATAGTAATTTAAGAATCAACCGGAGTTGAAACTTTGACTAGGAGCGGTTGTAGAAATATATAGCTAGAAGCTTTGTCTATAGCTTATACTTCTTTCTTAATTTGCAAAATAGTTAGGTTATTCTTACTTTTAGGAGTCTTTGTGCCCTAATTGTAGAACTTTTTCATACAGAAGTATGACCAGACTTAGAGCCAAACTAGTACATCTTTAGCTAGCCTTTGAGTTAGTGAAGGTTTATCGGTATTATTATTTCTAGCTATTGATAGAAGTGTAGTTAGAGATTCACCCTACCCATTACTCACTCCATGAGTAAGTGGATTATTTCTTGAAAGATAAGAAGAAATGATATTGGTAACACCCATTTTATAAAATCTCTCGACTTCTTGCTTACCTTGAGTTGATTTAAGAAACTGTGAGAAGGGGGAGCCTTCCCTTTAAGTTAAAAGATACTTTTTCTCACACGCTATATCTAGTCATCCTATTTTGGGACTAAATTTTTACCCAAAACTATCAGTTGCAAAATATCCACCCAACATGTTGTATGCATCTATACAACTCCAAAACTACGAACCATACAATAGTGACTTGGAGGGATTTAAAAATTAATTTCCCAAATAAATAAACCAAATCCCACTCATTGGTAACTTCCTTGTGCCTTCTAACCACATTTGCAACTTTTGACAAGAAATATTGCAAAAAGTGCAAAATTGTCAATGTGCATTTTTTGCAAAATTGACAATTTTTGCATTTTGGCACTTTAGACTTTGAAAGACAACATATTAAGACCCAAAATAAACCATGAAAGTTATTTATATTATGTTCAATCTATTTCCATTCCTGACTACCCTTCTATTCTTATCTAACCCTCTAAGATAACTTTTTGCACTTTTCCCCTAATTGACAACAATGCAACATTACATCTAGTTGCCTATCATGCACTACATTGGTGCTTCACACGCATGAGGAACCCTATAACAAGGACATCTTTATTCCTCCTAGGTCTTATCAAGACTCTTATTTATTCCTAATGACCTATCCTAGGTGCTCCTACACTAGTTGAAGTGGAACATGTTGGAATTACAATAAGAAAGGTAAACTTCTGGGGGGGTGAATCAGTAGTTTACACTAGGACCTATAAAAATTTCACCACACATCCATCTCATAAATTTAGCAAGTAAACTAAAATACCATGTAAAGCATGTAAGCAAGTAAAACATTCACACATTTAACAGTAGATATAATTATCCAGAAACCCTCCAATGAGAAGGTAAAACTAGGGTGGGGATGACACCCAAAAATCTTCACTACTGCAGTAATAAAGTGTATTCAATGAAGATTACAATGTTTTGACCATGAAACATGATCTACCCTATGAAAGGTCTACCCTATTAAAGGCTTACAATTGGGTCTTACCCTATTAGAGAATTTCAACACCCTGTTAAAAGTGTTCCTGATTAAAGGACTTTGACTCACAATTAAGTAAGCACCCTATAAAAGAATTTCAATGCAGCCTATTAAGACTGCCATGTTAAGAGATTTTGACTGAAATCACCTATTAGAATGTCTCAGCATTGATCTTGCGGTTAGCACTGGGTTGCTTGATAACAAATCACCTCTAAACTGTTGTCTTCTCGATCCTCCTTGATCAAATGTCTCTTTACTATATTCTTTTCCTTTCCTTTGTTCTGCTCTAACTGATTCTGCAATATAGTCTTACTTCATAACTCCTTAGTCACCATGAATGCTCTTTTTTTCTCATGCAAACTACTCTCTTTGTTCCTTCATACACCTTGCACACACTCTTCATATCATAGATAGTTTAGGGTTTGTCCTCCTTAAAAAGACTTTTGTGACTTAGGGTTAGGTATGAATCCACGGTTGTGATTTATCCATTTTACTGCTTAAATCTTCCCTTTTTTTGATTGGATGCATGTAATTACATTGGAAATCCAACTTAAGATTTGTCCTTATCTCCAAAAATATCGTAATTCATCTTTAAGTCAGCTCAAAAATGGTTTACTTAGTTGTTTGTTACTTAACGAACAAATATGTCAAAATTGTGTCACTTGGCATCTGAAATCTTTGATGCTCAACATATACTATTTTCTATGTTGTGACTCAACATCTATATCACTCGGCATTCATTGTTTACTCATCTCTTGTGTTACTCAGCTCCTAAGTGGCTCAGCATGTGAATGGATTGGTACTCACTATTGACTCTTAATATCTTAATCTCATGAGCATAACATATTTCTAACTTGGCTTATGTATAGAACTTCAAATTTTAAAACTTTTGTAACAACTTAAATACCTCAAAAATCTAATAACTCCCCTAAGTTGATAGGTATGTTCTGTATCCAAAATTTAGTACTCCTACTGAGTAAATGTGTCTTAGTTGATACTCTTTCATCTGATACTTCTTGTATTTTGATGCTTGTGATGCTTGCTTAGCTTATTCTGTCTTTTCTCTGTCCCTTTTTCTTACTCTCCCAGCTTGCTTTCCCATTCTTTATTCTCCTTATATCTCCTCCAAAAATTTCTCAATTTTCTCAATTTTCTCTCCCCCTTTTTTCTTGTTCTCCCCCTTTATTCGATCTCTCCCACTTTTGACACTTATGTCAATGGGCTATACACTTATAGTGTGTTTGTCTAGAAAAGATTTATGGACATCTAAGATTATCTTGAGAGTTGCATCCCAATTTTCACATGCAACATCCAAAGACTTGATTTGGATAACAAGCTTGGCAATAAGGTGGACTAGTCCATCTAATGTTGAAAGATGGGGGTCTTTCTTCAATAGAGTTTCAACATAACCTAGTTCTTTGTGCAAAATTTTCATATGGGGGGTCAAAGTTGTTTAAATGCTAATCAATTTTCTCTTATGTTGGCCTCATTTGTTGTTAATGCAGCTAATTGACTTTTGGTTTGTAGCAGTGTTCTAAAGTACTTTTCACTCTAAGCTGGTGTCATTGATAGTTGTGCACATGATAAACTTATCTAAGTTTCCAAGCTTAAAATGTTTCTTCTGATTTCTTGGGTGAAGAGTGTTGGATTGCATAATTTAGTGTACAGTGATCAAATGTTCTCAAGTACCTTCTTCACATCCTCAACCTTAGTTTCCAATGAACTTGTGTTAGTGCTATGTCACCTAATTTCTTTTCATTCACTTTCCTTTGAAATTTCTTTTCTGAACATTCTAATAATTGTGCATTTTTATCTAGGTTGGCATCATTGACCTTTTCCACTATATTTTTCAGTTGTTCAATGAGTAGCTTGGTCTCATCTAGAGTTGATATATTTAATGCATCTAAAAAGATGTCTTTAATATCCTATAGTACCTATTTCTATGTGTGCTCCCTTCTAAGCATTTCTTGATGCTTCTTCCTTGCTAGGGCTTGTTGGAGTATGCCTATTTGTTCTATTGTAATGCCCCACCAAGGGATCCAAAAGAATTAACCTAAAGTTTTACTAAGTTTTTCAAACATTTTTTTTTAAAGATCAACATACACATCAATCATAAAGTAGTTGAAGTAATAACAAACAACCATACATAAGCAAACATAACAGATTACATTCCTTAAGGATCCCAAGACATTAGGTCACATTTAAATTTAAATAATACTATGTCTAATAAATACCACATCCACATGAAAGAATAAATACAAGTCCAAGTCCATTTAAATAATATACATTTGTTCAAAATGCCACTTGGCAATAAATTTTGAAATGCACAATCATCCACTGTACATGTCACAGGGTATGAAATGCTGACAAAATATACATTTATAAAATAGGTTACATCATCCCTTTTGGATACATGAAACAAAGTACAATTCAATAAGGAAAAGTCATCCACTATAAAGATATAACCATCCATCATAATACACAAAGATAGAATGAAAGGAAAAGTAGACAAGAAACTCCAGCCATAGAAACAATGGACAGATCTCAATAAAAAGAGTAAAAAGCACTACCACCCAACCTCATGGTAACCCAAAAAGGTCCACTCTCACTGTACTAAGGAGATAGTCACAATTCCCAAACAGGATATCAATCCCAAAAACAAAAGTAATATCTAAGTCCAGGAAACCCTAAAAGTAATCTAACTCAAAGGTTCCAAGATAAATCGACATCTAGACCTAGAGGAAAATATAGACACATAGGAAATCTACGAGAAAGTGTCATCGCACGAATCAACACTGGAGTTACCCTAGTAGTCTAACTTGACCTTGAACCCCTAGTGACTCTATGTAGCACTAGTATCCTTTTGTACTGACAAGGCATACTAACAATGCATGGTCGCAACCAAGCATTCTCTCTACTCCCATCCTAGTATGTACTAGCACTCAAGGCATGGGTGAGAACATACAAAAACTGTTATTAGGTTTATTTTATTCTCATTTAGTGTAGTGTTTTCACTTATTAAACAACTTACAATGGGTTACCCTAGTAGCCACTTTGGGCCCCGGCCTCCATTACAAGCCTCTTCCCGATATTACATATAGATAACCTATCTTAAGCTCATGAAATCACAAATCAAAGAATCACAGTATATCACCTCGGTCCTATATAAGTGACTAAAAAGCATCAAAAGATAATTCATAATAACCCATTAGTTCTTTACAAGCAACTAGAAAACATCCCAAAAATATTGATCGAAGACTCAAAAAGGTTAAGTCAAATATGTCATAACATCCATCTTGTTATCCCACAAGGATGCTGAAAGCAATAACCAACAATATAACCAAACTCATCATAGAGCATACCAACACATTACCATGGTTGATTTTAAAAGATCAAGATCCAATCATCATAATACCACAATCACAGAACTCCCAAGCCTATGGTAGATGTCCTAAAACTGGTCAACATTCTAGTCAACCCAAACCCAAAGCACAAACAACATACAGATAACAGTGTTGTTCATAGTTTTGTTTGATTTTGAAAGCACATACTTGAGTTAATAGTAAGGTTTAAATTTTTTTTCAATGTAAGTTTGCATGTACCTAAGATTTACATTTTAACCCTTACTATTTAACCCATTTCTTGTTTTTAAACAAAGTGCACAATCACTCTTATCTTATGAAATTTAATGTTCACAATCAAATATCATCAGATGATTTAAAATAATTATCTCCAATAAATTATTATAATAATAATTGACCATTAATACAAAAAAAACTACGATTTTATTGCTAATCAAAATTATTAAATAATTATATATATTTTAAAAGAAATAATTTAAATGTTATTAACTAATACTTCATTATTAGTTATTATCTTATTTAAACTAAAAGTAATTAAATTAAATTAAAAATTATTTATAACAAACTATGTTAAATATTAATTAAAATTTAATTTATAATTAATAATGAATTTATTTATAATTAATAATTAATAATTTTATTAAAACTAAGAAATTTTTTTTTAAAAACCTCCCATATATTATCCCACACCTGCAACTTTAAATACAGTCGCAAGTGGGTTCGCTGCCACAACAGCTCTACTGTCATGATAGCAGGGTCTACCATAGCAGTACCCCTGCTGGCACGACAGCAAGGCCTACTGTGCAGCTCCTTAAAAAGGCCACCGAAATGAGGGAAAGGGAGATGGAGATTTGGTGGCCCTGCCTCCCTCTAAATTTATTTATTATATTGTGAATTTAATCTTATAGGAAAACCCAAAGCAATCATCGAATTTCTAATCTAAAATTTATATTCCATTCAAAACCCTTCCTAATATAATTTTCAATTTTAAATCTATTAAAAGGAGGTTCTAATGATATTTTAATCTTTCACGTATACAGAAGAAACCCACATGCATACTAGTAATTCCAAATTATAATATTCAAAGATTCGTCACAATGAAATTCAAATAATCAATTCACAATCATGAAGAAGATAGGAATATTTAAATAACGTAATTAACTAGTTGAATCAAAACACAAGAATCTACCTGGTTATAATGCTAAAATCTCAAACGCCCAAAAGATTATGAGAGAAATTTCTTCTCTCAAAACCTTCTCTCTAAAAATTCCTTCTCCAAAATTCCTGGTCCCTAGAAAATGCACCCTCAATTGTTGATAAGGAGTTCTCACCTAAATTCAAGGCACTAATTGTGTGACCACCCGAGTGGACTCCTTGATCACAACTTTTTAACTCTTTATTATCTTTTTTGAAACTTCACGTACACTTTATGCAATTTTAAATATATGTATTTAAATTTACTTGCCTTCTCTTTTTAATTAATTTATTATATTTTAATCTCATGCATACTTTATGCAATTCTAAAACTCTTTAATAAATTAATATCTTTTCCATTCTTTAATTTATTTTTGAAGCGTTAATTGATCAAATATTTATTAACTTAAGTGATAATAATATTTAGTATTTAACTACAAATGATCTCCTAAATGTATTATTATTAAATTAAATTAATATTATTACACTCTAAATTTAAACTATAATTTCATCTCTAAATTTAATTTTTTTATTTAATTAATTTCCCAATTAATTAAATATAATTAAATATTGAAAATATCATAATAATTTCCATTAAATTAAATCATTAATTTAACCTTTTAATTTGACTTAATTAATAGAAAAATCACCAAAGACCAATAGGACAAAATACGAAAACCCATCAAAAAATACCACATACAAAATCAAACTAAAGGGTTATAATCATGAATTTACATCATACAATGCATTTGGAAGGTAATTATCTGAGATGCTTGTCCTAATTTTTTAGGACAATTGGGTTTAAAGGTTAGGATTTGGACTCAAGAATTTATCTCCCCTCTCTTACCATTGAGATAATGTAACAGGGTATGTTCATCCTGGCAATTTAGGGAAATCAACACTTGGTACCTACAATCTGCATAAAATCCATGCATGTACAAACACATATATACTAAACTAAATAGGCAATGGTAGGAAGTGGTGCATCGTGTAGATCCCGACTAGTAGGTGACTACGACTCCCTTCCTTAACCACATCAAAAATATCATACATAAAGAAAATATACATGCACACCATACACATGTAGTATGGGGTAAGTATCCATAAGAAAACATGTATAATAATCCATCTAACTATTCATCATCAAATAACTGAAATCACTATAATAATCATCATCAAGATATAATCATGCATACATGAAGTAAATAGTATCAAGTAGTCTCATCATAAAATCAACTAAATATGAAACAATAACTAATAATCAGAAAGATAATGATACTAATCATCAAGCATAAAATTGGCCTAAAAGAGTTCGGCAATAATAACAAAATGTAAACTAGGGGCAAGCACTACATCTATAGTCATTCTATCATAATCATACTTTGGTAGAAAAATTTCTTCATCAAGGATCACATCTCTATATTGGATTACTTCCTCTACCTTTGATGTACTCAAGCTCAACATTGAGATCTACAATGGCATTGCATCTATGCTCGGCTTTTGAAGAGTTTGAGTAGAAGGAGTTCCAGATGCTAGTAAGGTTACCAGGGCTTGTATAGCTACCTACTCCTTCATTCTAGATGTTATTTTTGTCTCTACAGGCTTGCCCTTGCCTTCTACAATGACTTGTGATCCACCTTGATCTTGTGTTGTAGGTGCAGAGAAGTCTATCTAACCTATTTCTTGTTGTTCTTCAATAATGACTTGTGTTTCCACTGTATCTTTTTCAAGTGTATCAACCTTCTATGATGTAGCTTTAGGTACTTTTTCTAAAGGTTGTACATGAGTGACTTGAGGGGGCATTGTAGGTGGTTCTTGAGTATTCACCTTTTCCCTTGTTGTATCAGTCACTATCTTCTGCAATTCTTCCACACTCACCAATACAGGATTGTCACATAGTTTTGCCTATAGTGTGGACTGATCTAGTATCTTTTTGAGATCTTCCTCTGAAAGGGGATTGATGTTCTGATCTATGACATCAAAAAAATCCTTGATAGTTTTTTTTTTTGTATTTTCATTTATTTCATGTTGGGGGCTAACACTAGGCAATTGTGTGTCTTGCACACTCTATTCTTCTTGCTGCTCTGGCTTAGCTATTGTCTTGTCATATGTATGCATTTTAGTTCCTCTCTCAACAATCTCACCATGATCATCTTCTTCATCATCATCTTTTACCTCTATGGACTCTTCCTCACCATCCTTCATTGTAGTTAACCTATATGTAAGCTTCCACATCTGAGTAGTCTTCTTAACTACATCCTCAATGTTATTTTGAAAAATGTTAAAGGCTTTGTATTTAGGTAAAAACCTAATTTCATATTTCTTCATAGCCTTAGCAATTTGATCCTTAGTTTAGGCATCACTTGTGTAAGAGATGTCTCTCTAATTTGTGTCTCCAAGTTTAGACAATAGTGTCATTTATACTCAATTTTATCATAGAAATTCTTAGGCATTGAGTTGGAAATCTCTAGTGGGGTATTTTTGAATTTTTCCATCATGGCATATACAGCCTCCTCCACTTGATTTTTCTCCACTTTACCAAGATTGTCAAAAACTGTATGAGAAAATCCTAATAGATCTATACTATTCTTAACATTTTCACAAAGGTTCTCAAGATCTGATATAGGATTGTAACTCACCACTTTGAATTGGTTGTTGTCATCTAACTCCATTTTCTCCTCATTAGAATCTGCTTGTGCCACATATTTCCTTCTAGGCCTTTTCTGCACTTGACCTCCTTGTTCTACTAGTTTGGTCATTTCCTTAGCCTTTTGTGTAGTTGCACATGTACTAGCTCTTGTAGTAGGTGTAGTAAGCTTGGCTTGGCTTGGTTTGATAGTTTTCTTAGCCCTTGCCATAAGTTGGACCTTGTCCTTGTTCAATGGGTGTCGGTGCTCCCTCATCTTCCTCTTCCTCAGCACCTTCAATAGCTTCAGTCTCCTCTTCTCCCAGGTCTTCTCCCTTACCTTGTGTACGTGCAAGTGGTGCTTAAGTTTGAGAATCTTCTTCCTCTTCATCTTATTCTTCTTCTTCTCCTTCCTACTCAGCACCCTCTCCAAATTTTTCTTTCAACTTCTTCACCAATTTATCTTTCTTCTTAATTACAGAAGCATTTTTCAATTCCATTGAGATTTTAGACTTGTCATCTCATAGTTTCCAAATACCTTTTCCTTATAGATGCAAAAGCTTCATCCACATTAATTTCATATCCTAAGGGTCTCAACCATCTCACCCTTGGTGTAGCAACTTGTACAAAAGTATAGTCAACATCTACTAGAAAATAGATATCATCATAACGTTTTTCTACTAGAGATACTAGTATTCTCATTCGCTTCTTCATTGATTGTTTGAAGTCCTCAAAATAACTTGTCATCACATATTCAAAATTCTCTCCTAATTTCTCAATGTATTCACCAATATGTATTGCCACTAATCTATTTGCTTTCCATGCATTTGTTCTAAAAGTAGGAAAAGTGTTTTGCACATAAAAGAATATGCATATCAATATATAGCCAAATTTACATTGTGCACTCTTTGGCTTTTAGATTTCTCCAAGGTTCTCAAATAGTTTTTTTAATTGTAGCTCTGCTAGATCATATGTATGATCTTTCTTGACAATTTATATCCCACACCTACTACTATATAGGGCACACTATTTAATCTACTAGATTGGTAAAACTTGTGTGAAATGACCCTGACAACAAACTCTATCAATGGATCAGTAATTGTATCAATAGTCATGCCTCTCCATTTACATATAGCTCCAGTGTTCTTCTCAATTACTTCCTTTGAATCACTTCTCAGTGTCTTAGGCTAATCTAGGGTTGGATAACCAGCAACCCTATGAATTTTATCCTCTTGGTTATTTTGATAGGTCCATTATCTAGCCATAATGAACTATCATGTATTCTACCCAGGACTATGCTAATCCATTCAATTTTGAACACATTTGGAAAATCTAGGGCTCATGTTAACCCTTTCTTCTTGATAATTTTGAATTCTTCTTTAAAAACACCATTATCACAGAGTTTTTTATATGCTTCCCTGATCATCAATGCACCAATGCTACCAATTTTGTAGTTATAGCATTTTCTAACATCTTGTACCATTAAAACATTTGGTGGTATCATAGATAAACCACCGAAGGGGTCTTTCTTGTAAGAAATGTCAAGAATAGCCTTGAAAATGGGTTGCTTAACTTCATTACTAACTAGTTGAACATTTAAAACCTCCTTACCCTCTACATGCTTTGAACTAGATATCATTTCATGAAACTAGGGTTTGTAAAAATATAAATTGTGAAGCTTGGCTCTTGATAAATACCTTTATAAGATCTTAAAAAGTGATGTAGATTCATTCCTTGGATCTTCTACAATTTCTTGGGATGATTTTTCTAATCACCTCTACTCTCCTTGCTCATTCTCTATTTCAAAATGATGAAAAATGAGTCAAAAATCAATCAAATACCCTTTGAAAACCCTGCAATAAATGTTGAGTGCTTACACATTTGTAAGCTCAGCATCAATTAATTTTAGGCTTACTTGGCATCCATTAATATTTCAATCAATCGACAACCACTATGAGTTCGACACCAACTAGATGGTTTATTAGCTTGACATCTTCTAGTACTTTACTTGGCACACATGTGAAGTGATTCATACTCAGAAAGAGACATGAAAAAATTAAAGAGTTTTCTTGAACATCTTGCATCTTTATTCATGTTTATATGATATTTTTAGTACTAAATTTGTTTGGAACTTATGTATAAAATAATTTTTAAATATCAGTCCCACATAGCTCTTGATTGCTTAGTTTGATGAGGTGTGATCACCTGACCCATCGGGTGAAGTGATATCTTCTCCTTTTGATTTTTTGCAACCATCCTTTTTCTTCCATGTCTTGTTCATCTCATCTTTGATGTGTTCAACATCAGCCTTGCCTTTCCCTTTATCAAACTCATAGCTTGGTGCCTTTGACTTTGTTGGACAATATCAACTGATGTGACCAGTCTTCAAGTAGCTAAAACATGTGGTTTGACTTAACCACATTTTTTAGTCATCTTTGAAGTGTGTCCTAATTCAATTCTTAGGAACATGTCCATATTATTGACAATAATGATAGCTATATCTTGTATTATAATCCTAGTTATAAGAATTGTCATTTTTCCTTACCTTTTCTTGCCTATTTAATGACCACATGAGTTTGGATCTACATTCAAAAGCTCTATGTCCATACTTCTGATAGTTATAGAAATATCCTTCAATTTTTTGTATCTGCATGGTTTTGGTTCTACATTCATGTACCTGATGACCTTGTTTGTTGCACTTTTGGCACTGAACCATATTCTTATATTTGACATTCTAATTTACAGTCTTGCTCCTACACACATTATCAATATGTTCTTTCTTACCACAATTATGACAAGTAGATTTAGAGTTCTTACCTTTTTTGTTCCTTTCTTCAGCATTTTTGGATAACTCTTCTTCTTTAGTACTTTTGTATCCCAGTCCAAATGTATAATTATTGGATCTAGGAGATCTCAATAATTGCTCAATGTATTTTATGGCTTCATTTGGTTTCTTGAAACTTTTAGCAAATTTCATTTCCCTTCTTAGATCATTTTTTAATTGCTCTTTCTATAGTTTCAATGTTGTTATCTTGATGTTCTTGACATTCAATTCATAGTTGGCATTCATCATTTGACTTAGAGTATCCAATTTCATATTGGAAATCTTAGTTAGCTCTGTTGACTTCTCTTCTATTCTATTGCTTAAAATTATTTTGTCTTCTTCAATCATGGCTTTCTTCTTCTATTTAGTCACCTCACATAGCAGTATGGCTTGTGATTCTTTCTCTAGCTTTAGATTTTTTATTTCCTCAACTTGGACTCTATTCTTTTCCATTAGATCTACAACTTCTAAATCAAATTCATTAGAGTCTCCATTTGCAAATAACTTATTAGTGTCTATCTCTTTGTATTGTGTGTCATTTTCTGCAATAGCAATTGTTTTCCTTCTCTTTAAAGATTTCTTTAGTTCTTCTCTTGCTTCATCCAGTTGATGTAGAATGAGTTGTATTTCAATTTGCTAATTCTCAATAATATTTCCCAACTTTTAGACTTCCATTTCAAGATCTTTCCTTAAAGTTAGAAAGCTTCTCTTTTAGAGAACAAGGCTCTAGTACCAATTGTTGGAATTATAATAGGAAAGGTAAACTTATGGGGGTGAATCAGTAGTTTACACTAAGACCCATAAAAATTTCACCACACATCCATCTCATACATTTAGCAAGTAAATTTAAATACCATGTAAAACATATATATCTAAAGCATGTAAGTAAAACATTCACACATTTAACACCAAATATGATTCCAGAAACCCTCCAACGAGAAGGTAAAATTGGAGTGGGGATGACACCCACAAATCTTCACTACTGTAATAATAAAGTGTATCCAATGAAGGTTACAACATTTTGACCATGAAAAATGATCTACCCTATGAAAGGTCTTCCCTGTTAAAGGCTTACTAAGACTATTAGATCTTACCCTATTAGAGGATTTCAACACCCTATTAAAAGTGTGCTTGATTAAAGGACTTTGACTCAAAATTAAGTAAACACCCTATAAAAGGATTTCAATACAACCTATTAGGACTACTTTGTTAAGAGATTTTGACTGAAATCACCTGTTAGAATGTCTCAGCATTGATCCTGTGGTCAGCACTTGGTTGCTTGATAACAGATCACCTCTATTAGATTGTCTTCTCGATCCTCCTTGATCAAATGTCTCTTTGTTGTATTCTTTTCCTTTCCTCTGTTCTGCTCTAACTAATTCTGTAATGTATTCATACTTCATAACTCCTTAGTCACCATCAATCCTCTATTTTTCTCATGCAAACTATTCTCTTCTCTCCTTTATACACCTTGCACATGCTCTTCATATCATAGATAGTTTAGGGTTTGTCCTCCTTAAAAATACTTTGTTGACTTAGGGTTAGGTATGAATCCACAACTATGATTTATCCATTTTTTCACTTAAACCTTCTTTTTTCTAATTGGCAATATGTAATTGCATTGGGAATCCAACTTAAGATTTTTCCTTATCCCTAAAAATATCGTAATTGAACTTTAAGTCAACTCAAAAATAGTTTACATAGTTGTTTGTGCCTTAACAAAAAAAAGTCAAAATTGTGTCACTCGACATCTAAAGTCTCTAATGCTCAGCATATACTATTTTCTATGTTGTGACTCAACATTTGTATCACTTGACATCCACTATTTACTCAAATTCTATGTTAATTGGCATACACTATTTACTTGGCTCCTAAGTGGCTTGGCATGTGAATGGCTCAGCATTCACTATTGACTCGGCATGCATTGTAATATATATATATATATATATATATATATATATATACACACACACATACATATATATACATATATATATATATATACATATATATATACATATATATATATATATATATGTATATATATACATATATATATACATATATATATATGTATATATATATACATACATATATATACATATATATATGTATATATATAAAGACATATATATACATATATATACATATATATACATACATATATATATATATACATACATATATATATATATATATGTATATATATATATATATGTATATATATATATACGTATATATATATACATATGTATATATATATACATATATATATATACATATGTATATATATATATACATATATATATATACATATGTATATATATATATACATATATATATATACATATGTATATATATATATACATATATATGTGTGTGTGTGTGTTGTGCTCGACATGTACTACTTTTTCAACATGAACTAAGTAAATAACTTAAGTGTGTTGACATTCACTTGTTAAAACCACTTTGAGATCAATAGAACATAAAAGAAGAAATCAGTCTATGGATGCTTACAATAGTTCATAATTGTTTCCAATTGGCACTAAAAGTGGAAGAGAGGAATAGAAAGAAATCAAACACTAACTTTACAGGAAAAGATGGTAGGAATAAAAGAGGTTATGGTGGTAGAGGTTCAAATTTAAGGACCCAAGGGGAAACCAAGTTGACTAAATAACAAGAAGGGAACTCAAATAGAGGGAGTTTTAGTCAGGGAAGAAGTTCTAACAATAGTGTAAGAGGAAGAAGTAATAGCCAAGGCAGAAGATCGTACATTGCAACTATGAAATAATCATTGCAACCAGATGGGTTGCCCTACATATAGGTGCCCTAAGAAAGGTTCTCCTTCCCAAGGGAGTGTAAAAATGGTCAATTATATATAAGAAGAGTCTAGTAATAGAAAAAAACCATCTAAAGTGTCCCTGGAATCAAAAGAAGGGGAAAATGTGATGATAAGGAGAACATTGATTAAAGAAACCATAAAAGAAGAACCAAGCCAAAGGAGAGAACTATTTAGGGTGAAGTGCAAGGTGATGGAAAAAGTGGGCAAGGTCATCATAAACTCAGGTTCCATAGATAATATTGGATCAAAGGAGGTAGCAAGCAAGCTGAATATGAAAATAATTCCACATAATAGTCCCTATAAAGTTACATCGCTAAACAAGGGACAGCATATTCTTGTAAGTGAAAAACCATGGGAAGAATTTTTATAGGAAATTATAAGGAAAAAGTGTTATGTGACATTCTACCTATGGATGCATGTAACCTTCTACTAGGAAGGCCATAGAAGTTTGATAGACAAGCAATGCATGATGGAAACAAAAATGCATAGTCCTTTAAGAAAGATGGTGTGGCATTCAAGATTCAATCCTTAATAGAAGATGGAGAAGTGAAATCTTTAATTTCTAATGTCCTTATGGTTGGTGAAAAGAAGTTCTTAAAGACCTTGGAGGAAGGAGAAGGAGTATGATTTTCCTTAGTGTTGAAACCTAAATAAGAAGTTGACAAGGCAGAAAACAAAACGGAGCTACCTAAGCAAGTGCAAGAAATGCTTGACAAGTACAAGGACATTATTAGTGATGGACAACCTACTTCCCTACCTCCCAAGAGACTTGTTAGCCATAAAATTTATTTTATTATAGGATCCACCTTTCCCAAAAAAGCTACCTATTAAACGACCCCTAAAAAAATGAGGAAATTGCCAAGCAAATCCAAGAACTCTTAGACCAAGGCCTAATTAGGAAAAGTATAATCCCTTGTGTTGTACCCACCATTTTAGCACCCCTAAGGGGGGGGAACTTGGAGAATTTGTACTAATTCAAGAGCCATTAATAGGATCATCATTAGGTATAGATTCCCAATACCTAGGATTGAAGACCTAATGGACAGTTTAGGGGAAGCAAGGTACTTTACTAAGATAGAATGCAAAAGTGGTTATCACCAAATCAAGATAAGGGAAGGGGATGAGTAGAAAACAACCTTCAAGACCATATAAGGTTTGTATGAATGGATTGTAATGTTATTTGGCTTATCAAATGCTCCCTCAACTTTTATGAGGATTATGAACGACATATTAAAAGACTACATTGGTAAGTTTATTGTTATATATTTAGATGACATATTGATTTTTAGTAAAATTAGGGAGGAGCATATTAAACTTTGAAAGTTTTTTTCAAGAAATTACATGAATAAAAGCTAATCATAAATTTGGAGAAGTGTGACTTCATGAAGAAGGAGCTAGTGTACCTTAGGTTTGTTTTGTCTCAAGGGAACCTTAAAATGGATCAAAGTAAAGTGGATGCCATCCTAAATTGTCCTACTCCTAGAGTTGCAATAGAGGTGAGAATTTCTCATGGTTTGGCCCAACATTACAGGATGTTTATCAAACATTTCAATGCTATTGGTGCTCCTGTGTTAGACACTATCAAAGGTGCAATGAAGAAAAAGTTCCATTGGACTCCTCAAGAAAATAATGGGTTTGAAACACTCACGAAGATACTCAGCCCATTCTCATTCTACCTAGTTTTGAAAAACTCTTCATAATGGAGTGTGATGCTAGAAATGTGGCAATTAGAGTAGTCCTAAGCCAAGAAGGGAGGTCAATGGATTTTCATCTTGAGAAGATCAATGATGCAAAGAGGAAGTACTCTTCCTATGACTTAGAGTTATATGCTCTAATCCAAGGTTTTAGAAAGTGGAGGCATTATTTTCTCCCAAAGGAGTTTGTGATATATTCAGATAATCAAGCCCTTAGTTTCCTTATCTCCCAAGATAAGCTCAATAGAAAATATATGAAGTGGGTGGAATACCTACAAGATTACACTTTTAACATCAAGCATAAGAAAGGAGTGTAGAAAAAGGTAGTTGATTCCATGAGTAGGAGACTCCTTATAGTACAAGAGGTTCAATTGCAGAGCATTGATATTGACAATGTCAAGGACCTATATGTTGATGATGAAGATTTTGTAGACATTTACAAGGTATGTAAGGAGTACAAGAACAATTTCCATGGTGAATTTTCTGATTACACTTTGCAAAATGATTTATTATTTAAGGGGAGTCAACTGTGTTCCTAGTGGATCAATAAGGGAAGATTTGATTCAAGAAAAATAAAATGGAGCACTCAGTGGTCATTTCAGAGTCAATAAGACTCAAGAGTTAGTCACTAGATTCTACTTTTGGCCCAAAATGAATAGGGATATCAGATAGTATGTTGAATTTTGTGTGGTGTGTCAAAAAGAAAAAGGCATATCTTCTAATGCAAGCCTTTATCAACTGCTTCCAATTCCTAGCAGGCCAATGGAGTGCTTAAGTATGGACTTTGTGGTAGGGTTACCAAGGACCAAGCAAGAGTTTGATAGTATTTATATTGTAGTGGATAGATTTAGTAAAATGGCACATTTTATCCCTTGAAAAATAGTCCATGATGCTTTTCAAATTGCACATTTATTCTTTTAGGGGGTGGTATGAATCCATGGCTTACTTATAAGTATTGTTTCAGATAGGGACATAAAGTTCATGAGCCATTTCTAGAAAACCTTGTGGTAAAAGCTAAGCACAAATTTTTCCTTTGGATATACCTATCACCCTTAGATAGATGGTCAAACTAAGGTAATACATAGAAGTCTTGGAAACTTTCTAAGATGTCTTACAAAGGAATATGGACAATTTTGGGATCAACTCATTGGGCAGGCTGAAGATGCATATAATGATACAGTTAGCAGGTCAACTAGTAAAAGTTCATTCGAAATTTTCTATGGGTTGCATCATAGAGGGGTATTTGAATTAAGGAAGCTAAAAGATGGTGAAAAAGGAAATGGTTATGCTAAGTACTTTTTCCACTCCATGAGGGAAGTCCATGAAATAGGGAGGAAGACCCTAATTGAAAATGCTATGAAACTCAAGCGTAAGAAATATGACAGTAAAAGAGATGCACAATTCAAATTTTGGGATCTTGTGATGATTCATCTACAAAAGGAACATTCATAGAAAGTAGTCCCTCATAATTTTCAAATGAGAAGGTTAGGACCTTACACAATACTGGCCAAGTATGGTAATAATGCATAGAAGGTGGAGCTTCCTGAAGGTATTGAGTTATCATCCATTTCCAATGTTGCCAATCTAGTTAAATATAAATGACCTACTATATATGTTGATCAGAGACTTAAATAAGTCATTCAAGATGTAGCAAACCTGAACTTACCTCCTACACCACCTAAGATAGTTGAAAAGATGCTTGACTCAAGGGTTTACAAGAAAACTAGGAGAAAGACTTATTGGGAACATCTTGTAAAGTGGCATGGAAAAGATGATGCAGAGGCTACTTGGATCAAGGAAGAAGACTTCAAGAAGTTGGAAATAGACTCTTATCTTCTCAATCCAAGGATGGATTGAACTCTTTGTGTTCAGGCGAGTATGGTGCAAGAGCACCTAGGCTAACTCCTAGTCCTAGTTCCACATTTTTGGTTTTTGGATTGTACTAACCTTAGCCAAGTTAGTTGGGTGTGTTTTGACCTTAGAAGGTCATGTCATTTTTCTCCTAGATGGATTTGACTAGGCTTAATCCATTCTAAATTTTTTTACTTACCTTGTGTTTAGGTTATTAGGAAGCAAGATTAGGGTTATGGTTCATATACTCTAGAAGTATAGAAAATTTTTGATTTGAGATTACTATGTCTTCTATGGTTTATTTACATCTTTTTTTATAATTTGGAGGTAATATGTTGTCATTTGGTACAATGTTAGGAAAGATATCAATTTGTTGCAAAAGTTGTCAATTAGGTCAAAGTGGTCCAAGTAATGTGAGTTGATTCTCTAAAGGCTAAATCATTATTAGAAATTTTAAAGAGATAATAGATCAATTTGGAAGTTTCCAAGTGATAAATTTAAAAGTTTCTAGAAAATGCAAAATGTTGTCAGCAACTTTGAAAAGTTGCATGACAATATTTTGACAAGAATGTTACATGTCATCAAAATGGAGTGATAGTTATAATAACTATCTAAAAAATTTGATAAAACTTATAAGACCATGAAGGAGACCCATCCCAAGGGTTGGAGGTTGTAATAAGTAGATTTTGAAAATTGAAATCCAAAAACTATTGTTTCAGAATTGACAGTTTTTGTGTTTTTGGATTGCACAAATGCCTTAATGCAAATAACACTCACTCATTAGTAGGAACATAATGGTAGGATTGAAGGATTCCTATTTGTGTTTGATCCTTGTATTTCATGTTCTTACCATGTATTTTTGTTTAGATTACAAATTGACGGGAGTTCATTTGTGTATAGTTTAAAAATCATTTGTAAATAAATAATTTGTTGTTCCTATTTTGATAGTTTTTTGAAATATGACTCCCCCATGAACCCTCAACATGGAATCATCATGTCCTTGAGGGATGTGTAATTGGAGTCCTTTTAAATTATACATAGCAAAGAAAAAATCTAGACAAGCTTAGTCTCTATTTTTCAAGTGATACCCTGGGCAATATTTTGATGCATGGCTACGCGATCATAGTGCTTGCAAGTTATTTTTGATAGATTGAATATGATAGAAATATCAATCTAGGTGTTTCATAAGGACAAGGGATGTCTAATGAAGCTATGTGTGAGAGGAGAATTTTCCAAGACAATATTTTCTAAGTGTTTCATTAGACCCTACTACGTGTTGACATGAAATTCTTGAAAACTTTACTTTTAGGCATAAATGTAGCAAAGTGGTGTATGGACAAGTTGAGAACTAGAGAGCTATGAAATATAGAAGTACTTCAAAAAGTGTATTCATATTGGTAATTATTTTTCCACCTTTTTAAGGAAAATTTGGAGTTATAGTCCAACAACCAATTTTGGAGGCCTAATTAGAGTAGTTTTGCCAAGTCTAAAGGAATCGATAGAGAAACCTATGGATTTTGAGACCAATGGTATAGTAGAATTCTAAAATTCCTTAAGTTGGATCCCTTACTCCATGTTGTAGGTAGAATAACCATTTTTGTTGAAATTGAGAGTTTGGAGGACAAGTTGAAATGTCTCTAGGATAGATGTAAATTGTGGAAACATTGGTGTAGCTGAATAATGAAGTGTGGGGGATAAGATAGCAATTCTCTTGAGGTTAGTTTGACAAAGGGGAACCATAGTTGGCTAGAAGAGAAGCCTAGGTGAGTCCTTACTAAAAAAAAGGGCTTCAAGTAATTCAATTACATCACTAAGACTTTACCACAAATAGTTGAACCCAAGAAACAACAAATTGAACCCGCCAAGTCACTGGCAGTGCAACCTAAGTCAAAGGCAACACAACCCAAGTTACATCTAGATCTAATAGTGCAACTTGAGTTGCAACTAGATCAGATAGTACAACATGAGTCACATGCAATATAACCTGAGTTGCACCAAGATCAAGTTGTACAACCTAAGTTACAATTAGATTAGCCAAAGGAACACAAGAAAAAGGTAGAAGATCATGGAGAACAATGTGAACCAAGTTCAGAATCAAGAAAGAAAGAACCAAGACTTGCAAAATATGTTAGAAGACATCATGCACCTAAACAAATAATTGGAGATATAGATGGAATCCTGATAAGGAATAGATTATAAAGGTAAATGTTTTCTTAGTGAATTTAAACCTATATCTATAAAATATTCTCTAGAAAATGAAAATTGGATAGAGGCAACGAATGAGGAAATTGAGAAAATGGAAAAGAATAATACCCGGTCTCTTATACCTAAACCTAAGCATAAGAATGTGATTGGTACAAAATGGATATTCAAAAACAAGCTAAATGAGAAAGGAGAAGTAATAAGGAACAAGGCAAGGCTAGTATGCAAAGGATATGCACAAGAAGAAGGTATTTACCATGTAGAAGCATTTTCCCCTATTGCAAGACTTGAAGGAGCTAGAATACTACTATCATATGTTCTAAAAAAGGGATTAAAAGTATATCAAATGGATCTAAAATCATTTTTTCTTAAATGGAATCCTAGAAGAAGTCTACATTGAACAGCCTTAAGGTCTCATTGATCCAAACAAAAGAACATGGTATGAAAACTACATGAAGCTCTATATGGATTGAAGCAAGCTCCTAAAACATCATATGAAAGGCTACATAGATATCTAGTAAGAACTGGCTTTGAAAAGACAAATGATAATAGTAATTTGTATATAAGGGAAGTACCACAAGACAAGATATTGCTAGAAAAAATATTTGTGGATGATATTATATTTGGAGGACATGAGATG
The DNA here is from genome assembly GCA_028749045.1 of Cupressus sempervirens. Taxonomy (NCBI): domain Eukaryota; kingdom Viridiplantae; phylum Streptophyta; class Pinopsida; order Cupressales; family Cupressaceae; genus Cupressus; species Cupressus sempervirens. The sequence continues at coordinate 164,737,086 of CM053791.1, read as the reverse complement.
TTATGAAAATCATTTGCTAAAGAAATAAGGAAAGAATTTGAAATGTCTATGTTTGGTGAGATAAACTTCTTTGTTGGCCTACAAGTTCATCAAATGAAGGATGGCATATTCATCACTTAGTCAAAGTACATTAGTGAAATTTTTCATTTGACATCTAGGGATAGGGAATTATATTTATGGTAACTAATTCACCCCTCCCCTCTTAGTTACTATCTCCATTTCCAACAATTGGTATCAGGGAAGCATTGAAAGATTTGGAATTGAAGACTCCAAACTAGTTGGAACACCTATGTGTACTGGACATAAACTTTCAAAGAATGATGATTCAAAGGAGGTAACTCAGACTACCTATAGATCAATGATTGGAAAATGTCAGCATGTGGTACACACCAGACCTAATATTGATTGGTTGTTGGCATAGTTGCAAGGTTTCTTGCAAATCCTAAAGAAAAAAACATGATGATCTAGTAAAAAGGATTCTAAGGTACCTAAAAGGAATTGGAGAATATGGTTTATGGTATAAGAAAGGAGAAAACCTTGATTTATGACCCTTTACTGATGTAACTTGGGTAGGAAGCATTAATGATAGAAAAAGCTCTAATGGAGGACCATTCTTTCTTGGAAAGATATTAGTATCTTGGAAAAGCAAGAAGAAAAAGTGTATTTCTCAATCAACAGAAGAGGTAGAGTATGTTGCTAAAATAGTCAATTATTCTAACATAATATGGATCAAGAAATTATTGTCAAGAATGGAGGAAATCAAGGAACCAGTGGTTATCTATTGTGATAACACAAGTGCAATCAATATGTCCAAAAACCATACGATGCACACAAAGATAAAACACATTGCAATTAGGTATCATTACCTAAGGGAACTTGTTCAAGATAAAGAGATGAGATTGGAATATGTGAACAACAAGGAGCAGATAGTAGACATATTTACTAAGTCATTAGCTAAGGATGCATTTATATATCTAAGAGGTGAACTAGGGGTAACTCCCCTATCTAATGCTCACTAAAGGACAAGATATTGATGCATCAACCAAGTTCCATTGAAGATCTATCAAATTAATGCAAGTTGTCATACTTCAAGTGTGAAACATAGAACATATTGCATATGAATCAATGCAAAAGGTACATCATAACTTCATGTTGAGTTGTCATTATGCACGATGCTAAACGGCAAGAATTCTTTCAAACTCCTCTCTTGAAAAGTCAGTCTTATGAATCAACTAAAAGGTTTTGGGTGATCTCGCGACCTACTAGAATCTATTTAGTTGAAGATAAATGTGATTGTTCATGAGGAGGCCTTTGCTAGTTCATTTGATTTTGGATGAGATGAAGAATTTGTTCGCTACTTCAAAATAAACACACAGAAGAACTATGTTTTTGTATTTTTTTATATTTTTTGATGAATGTAATCTAACAATGCAACTAATATGAATTCCTAATATAACAAGAGGTTAGTAAATAAAATGACAAAACTTTTTTAAAAATAATGTGAAATCAAAATCTTAATAGACATAAGCTATGAAAACAACACGTCTGTGAGTTAAACTTTCGAAGAAATACGTAGGTAACCAATGAAAATAGGAGCAGCGCTTCCTCGATTCCACTGATGCAATTGTCAATGGGAAACTTTGATAATCATAAGATATTTCACTCTTCATTGAATCACAAGGCAACAAAAAGTACACTCATGTGAGACAAGGAGTTATGCAAACACAATTTGATGATTTCTTCTCAAGCTAGATACATCAGTGGAATTCATTAAAATCATAGGAAACACTAGAACTAAAAGATTGCACAACCAGAAACAAAGCAATAAACTTTTGGCTCAACCAAAATTCCATGAACAAAAATTCACAAAACAATGACACATTTAAGCAAGAATCACTACACTCCAAATGCATGCACCAAAAGCATAATTTTATTGCAAAATAATGGTGGCCCTAATTACATATCATAATGGAGTATTGATAAGAAATCATCTCCTCAATTTGTGTTGAGAGTGAGAGATATCTTCATGCCATAATATACTTTTAAATTAAAAAACAAATGAATTATATATAAACTAAAAATCTAACTGGTGCTTAGAAGGACTCCATCTATTTTATATTCATTAATTGGATGCATGAGCCTTTACATCTCATAGGACAAAGAATTTATGAGAGAAAAAGAATAAGAAAGCCTTCAGTCAAAGTTAAACTATCATCAGAATGTGTTTCTAATGCATGGAAAGCTCTATTTTTGGAACTAGTAGTTAACTATTGGTGCACCTCTAGAAAAGTGCACCAGCTCACCAATGCACCTACATAACTATGCACTTGCACACCTCAAAAGGTCCAAAATCTCAAAATTTTCCAAAATCTCAAAATTTTACTAAGTGTCAAAATTGAATTATGGCTTTTGGGTTTTGTCGCCCTTCATACCAGAGCTATGTCTGGATGTTTGCCTTTGAATTTTTTGATGATCTCAGTAATCCTAGCTACATCTAGAAGATCTAAAGCATCATATTTATCTTTGACCTTTTTTCTATAGTTGTCTACTTCAATTCAGGTGTCAACAAGATCCCCAAGTTTTGTATCCAACACTAGCAAGGCTTCTTCTGTTCTGAATGCATGCCTGATGTCATACTTACTAGAAGCTTCTTCAAAAATCTTGTAGAACTTCTCTACTACTACCTCTATGGTCATTAATTTCTCCCATTCATCATCCTCAAAAATATCTAAACATGCACCACTATAATGCCTCTCTGCCTCCAAAATTCACTCTCGGGCTTGGTCCTTGAACCGATGGATCTCCACGTGTAATGTTTCCATTACTTTTTTACTATCTTCTATTTTCTCAATCCAATCATCATTTAAATCTAATTCTTTTGTTTTATATACACCTATCAAAATCCTATACCTCTATCATTTTATGGCTTACAAAACCAGTAAATCTCTAATCCATGCCCGCACTTCATCCATTATGCTGATATCCTACTTCAAAATTGCTAGTATCTTGTTTACATTTTCCTGTATAGCATGTAGTAACTTCAGATTTCCTTGGATGATTAAGACACCCTTTTCCTCAAAAATTTCCCGCCATTGCTAATAGGCTTTCAAAAATGGATCTAGATGTACACCTCCCCCTTCTCTAAGTGCAGCATTTAGAGTCTCTTCTAGGTGATCAAGATCCAGGGGACCAACAACTTTGACTAAATATCCTCATAGTATTTCATTTTATCTACAAAATGTTCTAAGTTTGACACCTTCTTCCTCTAAGCTTCTAAAGACTTCCTTTATTCCCATTGTAACCATTAATCTAGCACTATCCAATGTAGGCTTCTAAGCATGACCTCTCAAATCCGATAATCCTATGGGCCTAAGTCTTCTACATCTATATCTTGACAAGGGATAGCAACTTCAGTAAATAAATCTTGGTTTCGAATACTATTGATGAAAGCCAAAGCTCTCTCTTCCTTTGATGGGGACTCAGGTTTATTCAAAAACTTGGCCAACTTGATCATATCCTCTTCATTGGCACAGAATTGTGGCTTCCTATTTCTCATCATTTCCTTCCTCAACCACCTTCAAACTCTTTCTACTGAAGGCCCACCTCTTGAGGATGAAGGAGTGTTTTCAGCTACTACTTTCCCCTTTTCACTCCTTTTCAGAGTTCTTTCTTTCTGTGATGGTTCCCCCTTAGTGGTCTCTATTTTCATGGAGCTTGTAGTTTGAGCCTCAGTTTCTTGGGAGGCTTGTTGAGGATATTCAACCATTTGTCCCTCTTTAGACACTTAATCAATTGCCATTTGTTGTGGTTCCTCCTCTTGTGAGGGCTCCATTTCTACTTGTTCTTCTTTAGCATTTGGAGGTGGAGGAGTAGCAGAGCCTTTGTCTACAACTGTGATAGGGACAAGGGGTGGGGGAGTAAGATTAGGACCCTATGATTTTGGTGACATTTTTTTCCAATCTTCCTATTAAGGCTCACTTGTCAAGGTATCCCTAATATTATCTGTTAGAATTCTTTTAGAATAACTAAGAGGGGGGGGCGAATCAGTTATTCATGGTCCAATAATTCACAATAAAGCTTTTTCTTTCTAGCCCTTTTACTTTCTTATCAAATCCTTAATGGCATATAATTGAAATTATCATGCATGCAATTAAACATTAAACAATCATGAAAAGTAAACATGCATCACCACATAACACAAAGGATTTTGATGACCCAAAAACCCTCTAGGAATAAGAAGGTAAAACTAGGGTGGGGATGACACCCACAAAATTATTGTGCAATAGATTTCAACCACTTCTGATGGTTTGCCCTGTTAAAGGCCTACTCTATTAAAGGCTTTACACACTGTCAAATGTGACCCTGTTAAAGGATTTCTACACCCTGTTAGGAGTGTGCCATGTCAGAGGACTTAAGAGCATTCAACTTAGAATGCCACAATATTAAAGGATTTACACAGAGCTATTAGGCCCACCTAAGTCTGTGGGATTTATAGTCACCTTCTCAAAAGAATCTTTTATCCCTCTCTAAGGATCTCCTATCCTTCTCCTAAGGATCTCTTATCCTTCTCCTAGGGATCGTCTATCCTTTTCTTGAGGCTTATCCACCTAGCTGTTAAGCTAACCTAGTAATGTAGGATTTCAATATCTAATACAATGGTAAGAAAGTATTAGAAAGGTTTTGACCTGATAAAGATAGCAACTCTAACCTTGCAGATTTCATATCACTCTTTAGTTCTTTTCTTTGCTTGGCTTTTCTTCCTTGCAGTGCTGACAACTTGTTCACCCTTCAAGATCTATCTCCTTGAGTTCTTCCACTCGTTATGCCAATGCACTCTATGGTCACTTGATCAACTTAGAGTCTTAATCCTCTGTACTTACTCCTCATTGTGTCCTCCTTTTGACACTTCACACTAGCCTTCTCTTGTCTTCTTCACATGACCATACTTATGACCAACTCACTCCTCACTTTTGATATCTGACCTGTAACTCCTTATAAAGAAATTATGTTCTTCATTTTTTATTCAAATCTTCCCACTCATCAATTTGATTTGATCTAAGAGAACAATATTATATTCCCTCCAAATTGTTTCTTCTAGAAACTTCATGATAAGTCCATCAGCATTTGCCTTGAATTGGTTTGCATGGTTTACATAAAATTCTGTGACATCTACTCATCATCCTTATCGTCCAGCTAATTCACAAAATTCAATGTAACAAAGTTATTGTTACTGATTTGGAGAATCTTTTTGTCATATCAATAATGTAGCAACTAGGCATCATTGGTTTACTAATGCTTGGCACCTTCTGTGTTACTCAGCACCTGAATAATTGCTCGGCACCTTCTATGTTACTCGGCACCTGAAGAATTGCTTGGCACCTTCTGTGTTACTCGGCACCTAAAGAATTTCTCAGCACACACTAAAGTTGAACTTGCTTGGCTTCAACTAGTTTTCTCGACACTCACAAATGAACTTAGTCGGGTTCTAAAAATGACTTAGTTAAACTGTACATCTTTGATGTGTCTTGGTGTGTCCATTCCCTATGTCTTAGAGTATGTCATCAATACACTATTTTATCAATGGCTTAGCTAATCCTTATACTTCATTACAACATCATAACTTCAACCTTTCTCTAGGTGCTCTAGTTACATCTAATTGATTGCCTTCTCCTTGTCAATCAACCAATTGATAGTATTTAGATCACTAAAGCAATTATCATTCCTGCAAGTAGCAAGTCTGACATCAATGACAAAACAATGATTGAAATCATTATTTACTAGTTCCACTATTCTTCATTCATGATCTTTTCAATCATTTCCAACATTATCCCCAATCAACTCTATTCCCATGGGAATAAAGTCAAAATCTAACATTTTGAATACATCATTACCCTCTTCACCTTGCTCATCAACCCATTATTGTACTTCATCTTCTGAAGTAGTTATTTCTAGAGGTTCTTCTAGGACTGATGTCGGTGTCACAGTGGAACTTCTCCTCCTTTCTTGTTCTTTGGCTCTTGCTAGCCATGTTCTTCTTTGTAAAGGCACATCTTCTTCCTCATATTCCTCTTGTTCTTCTTCTCCCTTGGGAATAGGTTATGGGACAGATAGGAAAGGAATCATCCTTGTAATCACCCTTTGCCTCTTCTTCATGGGGGTCTTGATCTTTTTCTATTTCTTAGAGGTAGAAGGGGATGCTTTTTTAGCATATGAAGGAGGAGAGACTTCTTGGATTTCACCTTCTATCTAGCTAAGTGTAGCTAGTGGCAATAGTAGGTCTTCCTATTACATCAAAGTATCCTCTGGCCCTTGCACATTTTCTTGTTGTTGCAGAGGCACCAGAATTTCACCCTCCTCTAGTTTAGCTCTTTGAGGAGAACTCCTTTTTCTTTTTCCCTTCCCTTTCTTCTCTACAAGGTGATAGTATCCAACTGGTTGATCAAGTTGGTATATTATTTTTGGCCTTATAGGTAACTAGGCTACAAAGGTAGGAATAGTAACTTTCTTCCCTCTACCTTTGCCTAGGAGATCTTACGCATGAAAAATTATTGTGTCAGGTATTGGATCAAGTCTAAATGGTTTCCTAATCCAATCCTGTGTCAACTTGATAACATACCTCACCTAATGATTAATATCATCATTCCCCTCCCTGCCAATCTTAGCATTCATGATGGGTCTTTCTTTGATCTTATCTACATTGAACAGAGGGTCGAGCAACTCTCCAAAATCTTGCTATAGTATCCCTAATGGAATCTTTATATTCAAAGCCTTTTTCTACCAAATACGTAGTCATCCTACAATAGTCCTTGATATGGACATCATAGTCATTTGTTGTATTCATCCAATGGTCTTCGACAGCTTCTTCCTACTAAAATTCCTTGCCTGCTAGACTCTAGACTTTCCTGATATTATCAAAACAAAGCCTCGGGGAATTGTACTCTTCTAGGGGACATTGATCCCATTCCCATTCAAAAGAAGGAATATCTTGCTTCCTCTTAACTTGATATGGTCATATGACCAAGGTCCATGTCCAAAATGGTCTACGTTGTTTCCTGACTCTATCATATGCAGACTCAATCTATCACACAATATCCAAAAGAACAAGCTTATCACTAGGATATCTTGGGAGCTTCTTCAAATTAACAATGGCACTAGCTACCCTTAGATATGTAAATGTTTTAAACTGAATTAAATAGGCCCCAAGTGTTGATATCTATGCTACTACATCATCAGATAATATTTTGGCATAATCACCCTCTATGAATTGAATGATAGCAAATATGAATGCATCATTCACGATTCTATATTCCTAATTACTTTGGCCTGAAAGCTTCTTCCTTAGCAACTGGGGATAGACAATATATGGCCAAGCATTTGGATCCTAAATGTTGCCTCTTCTATACAAACTGGGATAATTTGTCACCCTTGCAGCCAACAAATAGACCAAATACAAAGTCATATAGAGCTTCTTTTTCTCATTTACTGCTCCCAGCTGCTCACATAGATTTTTGCTCAAAGTCATGGGCCAATCAAGTGGTATCCTTGCCACTTTGATAGTCTCAATGAAATGTATCATGAAGGCATTTAGGTGGCTGGCTGCAGGTAGATCCATCACCCTACTCAAAAGAATGATCAAGTATCCAATATCTTCTTTCATATATCCTCTCGGCATATCCATCTTGTCGGTTACTTTCCCTAGAGGAGTCTTTTCTATTAAATAAGAGGACTAGATGATTTTAGAAGCCTCTTTCAGATCTTCTTTGTACCACCTTTCTATTGCCTCATAGGTTAATCTGATGAATTGATCCTCCCTAGGGAGATGGAATACCCTTTCAATGTTATTGGATCAGAGGTCTAGGACAAATTCTCCAATAAAACTCTTCACCACCCTTTCCTTTGGAAAAAAATGTTGTGCAAGTGTCATGACAATCTTGGAAGATTCTACTAACATCAGATGTGAAGTTTTCGTTACTAGTCTTGATCAAATTAATGTTGAAACCAAAGTTGACCTCTCAGTGGTTCTGTTGCAAATATTTAAGAACTCTGCCAAATTGGTGTGTCCCAAATCTATGTCCTTAATCTCAGAATAGTCATCTTTGAACCTTGATTTTGATGACAGACCTCAAAATTTGAACACAACTAGTTTTGGTGCCATTTTCTCGCCTAATGAAGATGTCATTATATCTATATGACAAAAGAAAGATGTCCATTAGTTCAAAATCAAGAATAAAAAGATTACAATAATTCTTAGTCTAATCCTAAACCTAAAAATTTAAATGCACAAAAACACCCTATTATCCTCCTATTCTTAAAACAATTTTATTTCTTCAAATATAAGGTGCACACCAACACACCAAATTGGGTGCGCTAGTGTGCAGCTTATTCTTCCCTTGTGTTTTTTTTTTGTATTAAGGTTTGGTGCACACTTGCACACCATGTTAGGTGCACAAATGCACACCAAACTTTGGGTTTAGGTTTTATTTGTATGTGTTTTTTGAATTAATCCTTATATACTTTTATTCTATAGCTATACACTAGCGCACCTGGGAAGGTGCGTGAGTGTGAACCCAATCTTAGGGAGTCCCCTTCAAGTTTTGAGGTGTGCATTCACACACCTTGGAAGGTGCACTAGTGCATAGCCCAAAATGACCTTAGTGTCCTTTTGTTTTTAAAGTGATGCATGGGGATATTGGTATGCACTTAGTGTACCCAGTTAGGTGTGCTTGTGCTTTTGGCACAGACAAGAAGGATAATCATTGCACCTTGGTATAGGTTGTACTATGGAGTTAGAGATGTAGAAAAAGTGAAAATGTAGAGTGATCTTTTGTCAAGGAAAGTATTAAATTGGGGAGGAAATGAGCCCCGTTTACCTTATATAGACTTGGGGACATGCACATCTGTGCAGCTATGTAGTTGTGCAAAAAACACACATTTTTTCAATTTTAAATGCACCAGCGCACCCTCTAAGATGCATAAAAAATTATTATCCTTATCTTGTGCTTAGAATTTCTTGAATTTCTAACCTATAGGGTTTTACTAGCAGAACCTAGATATGAACTAGGGGTTAGGGCAGATCTCAAAATGGCTCGAATCCTTGAGTAAGAGTCTAAAAAGCCCAAAATATAAAGTAAGGGGGTCCCCATTTTATAACTAAAAATGGGGAATGTGTTGTGAAACCACAAAAAATAGCCTCAAAACAAGGAAGAAATGACAAAGGCATATCTTCATTGGCAAACATTCTTTCAACGTGTGTCAAACACCAACTATATCTTGAACATTCCAAGAAAATTTCAAATGACTTCATAGTCAAAAATTCAGGATCCAAAACCTTCAAGCTCAGTGTGTGTTCAATGTATCCATTGCCTTCAACATCTTGGGATGCAACCAATCAAAATATTTAGACAACTTGGAAACAATCTTCCACCCCTTTCCTGACACATCCATCAAGAATCTCCATGAAGGTCATCTATCGATCTTTTGCTTGAATTTCAAAATAGGAATCCTAAGGTTAAGAAAGAACACTAGCTCTTGTCCATAAACAAGCAAGTATGGAGATGTCCCCAAAGCATTCTTGACCCTTACTCGATCTGTCCATAAGGCATATTTGAGTTGTGTATGCCAATCTTTAGGATTCTCCTTCAATAACCGTCTTATTACTGTGACCAAGTTTTTGTTTGTAGATTCAGCTATGCCATTCCCTTGTGGATAATAATTTAAAGAAAACTTGATGATAACCTAATTTTCAAAAGCCCATTGAGTTAAGACTACTAATGTGAAAGCAGATCCATTATCACAGACAAGAGTGAATGACATTCGGAATCTAGTAATAATGTGTTCCTCCAAGAAATTCGTTGCAACCTTAGTAGTGCAATTTATGAAATTTTATGCTTTTTTCCACCTTGTACAATAATTAGTGGCTGTAAGAATGTAGGTGTGTCCTATTGATGATGGTGGATTGACTAGACCAATGAAATCTAGCCCCCACTTTGCGAAAGGGCATACCTCATATATGGGTTGTAGTGGCATTAACGAGTGTCTTTCTCTATTAGCACTAGTTGGAAAACATGACAAGAATGCACATGCTCAACATTTTCCTTGAATATCATAGGCCAAAAATAACCTGATCTTAAAATTATATGAGTAGTTGCTTCTGTCAAACCGTGCCCTATACCATACTTGTCATGAAATTGTTCTAGGACTTCCTTCACTTCTTCAAGTCCTAAGAATTTTAGGTAGATCCCTTCATATTTCCTTTTGTACAACTTTCTATCTTGCAACATATAGGACTCGCACTTCATTTTAAGTCCTCTGCATTATGAACGATTCATCCAACTAAGCCACCAATTCTATAGGAGATAATAAACAATGTCCTAGTACCAAACATCCATTACTACACCTTGACCAATGTCAACTTGAGATACTATCATTTTCTTCTCATCTTTAGTATATATTTCTTTCTCAAACTTAAATTTATTTTCATCATCAATCTGGTTATCAGCTATCATTCTTGATAATCCTTGACCCATAACTAATTTCATGTGTTGAATCTCTAGATCAAATTCTTGCAATATTGCCATCCATTTACCTCATCTTTCACCCAGTTCATTTTGCATCAACAATGTCTTTACTGTTGGATCAAGTACAATAGCATACACCTTACTCCTTAGTATGTAATGGTAGAACTTCTTTACCACTTTAACCAAGGCAAAAGACTTTTTATCAAGGTTAGGATAATTCAAGTCGACATTTCTTAGAGGGTAGCTCATAAAAGCAATAGGTCTTTCATCTTCCTTCTCCTTCTTCTAAGTTAGGATCCCTATGCATGAATGTTCTAAGGCAAAGGAATATATCTTAAAGGGAAGGTTGTAATCAAGACTTACTAGTACTGGAGCCATGGAAATGGCTACCTTAATATACTCAAACAATTTCTTTACCTCAGGAATCCATTCTATTTTAGCTCCTTTTTGAGTAAATCATTAAGGGGATGCACTATTTGAGAAAATCCACTTATGAATTTTTGAAGAAAATTTATCTTCCCAAAGAAAATCTTGAGTTCCTTCATACTGTTGGGGGGTGATAACTTCAAAATGGCTTCAACTTTATTAGGATCAATGGAGACGCCAGCTTTAGAAATGACATGACCAAGGATTTTTCCCTTAGTGACCCCAAATGAACACTTCTTGGGATTGAGAGATATGCCATATTCATGACACCTATTGAACACCTATCTTAGATCGGCAATGTGAGTAGTTTGATCCTTTGAAAAGATAGTCAAGTCATCCATATAGATAACTATACATCTATTAATCAATCCTTTAAAAGCTTCATACATGGCCTACTGAAATGTAGCCCCTACATTAATCAATCCAAATGGAATTCTCCTCTAGGTGAAGGTTCCCCATTTGGTCGTAAAGGTAGTCTTTAGTCTATCTTCTTCTTCTACCATTACCTGATTATAGTTTGAATATCCATCCAAGAAAGACATCATTTTCAAACCATTCACAATTTGTAAGACCTCATCCAGTGAGGGCAATGGGTAATTATCCTTCTGAGATGCCAGTTTCAAATTGCAAAAATATATGAAAATTTGAATCTCTTCGATCTTCTCCCATATAGGGACTAAATTAGCCACCCACGTAGAATGACGCATAGGGAAAATATTTTTTGCATCTAGTAACTTCTTGACTTCATTATCAAAGGTTTGAGGATGGGATTAATGGGTCTTTGCCTTTGTCGAAAAGGTTTGGCATCAGGTTTGAGTGGAATATCATGCATAATAATCTAAGGATCATACATATTCAATTCTTCATAGCTCTAGGTGATGAAATCCTTATATTCCATGAGCAATTTGAGCAGGTCTTCCATTTCTTGTAAATTGCATGCTTTCCCAATCCTTACAATCTTGGGATCATCTTTCATTCCTAAATTGTATGAATCACATTCTTTGGTACCCTTTTCTTTGGTGGTTCTTTTATTAAACATAGACTCATCACGATCAAAAATGCACTCCAACTCAATCATCCCCTTAGGAATAGTATTGGTTTTCAAATTCAAGATTTCGTCTTCATCTTGAGTTGCAATATCCTTAGGTGTGTTGCCCAAGGTGTCATCTATTTCTTGTCCTTTAAAGTGGCCATTGCACATAATAAATTCTAAAATATGTTGATCATCCTAAAAAACTTCAAAGTTTGTGATATTGTCAGGGATAGACAGAGCAACAACCTATTCAACTGAGAATTGTTTTAACTTTGTTCCTTTGACTGGTTCTAATGCACTTGCTGAAATAGCAAGGGCATCTACTACCATATTTGTCCTTCTTGGAATATACTTTATGTTTAAAGCTTCAAAATCATCTAGTAAATCCCATACCCTTTTTCTACAAGCAAGCAACCTCTTATCATTACAAGAATATAGTGATTTCCCTTGTTGAATAACCAACTAAGAATCTCCTTCAACTATGAGAGTTGTGACTCCTTTCTCGATTGCAAAAAGAAGTCCTCGAATCAATGCCTCATATTCTGTAGCATTGTTAGTACATCTAAATTGTAATTGATATACTATATAGAAAGACTTACCCTTTGGACTGATTAACTCAATACTCGCACCGACTCCAGACTTGCATTTGGAACCGTTGAAATGAATCATCCAAATTGGGCTTCCCTTGGTTTTACTAACCTTGTGCTTATTTGTCCTCAATTTTTCTTTTACCTGAGCTTGGAAGGATTGTCTCTTGGGTACCCACTATAATCTTTTGCAGGGTGGGCTTACTAATTTTCCATCGTCATTCTTCAAAACTGGGAATGTATGATTTTCTTGTTTGTCTTGAATTTCATCTATCAATTCTTTGATTTTGTCCACTTTATGTTTAGGATGGATGATCCTACCAAAGTCCATCCCTAGCCTTTTATGTACAATCTTCTTCTTTGTACTTTGATCATTTCGAGTTAAGGAGAAGACAAACCTCCATCGTCTGAAGACGTATCGATATATGATGCATCCACATCTCCAATTTCCTCTTCAATCTCTTCAACAGCATTGGATGTGTTTGTAAGACTTTGGTTTTCTATACATTCATTTTATGGGGCATTGAGTTTATTTACACCCACCATTTGTGTTAAAACCTTAGCAACTACTTCTTGACATGATGAACATTCGAACTTCAAATGGCTAACTTTATGTAATCGACAAAATCTTGGAAGGAGGAGGATATTGGGGTCGGCTTCTTCTCCCAAACATTGTAAATTAGCCATCATATGATCTATGAATTGTGTTATGACCCCATCCTTTAGGGTTGAAATTATGGGGTCCATATCTTGATCATTTGGTTTTCTAGTCGAAGTTACAGTACCAAAAACCATCACCTTGTAGGAGCCTAAATCTATTTGTAAGAAGGCTACCTCATTAGGAGCATTGTATTTGGTGATCATCTTTTTTAACTTTGGTTCTACATCTGTTTTGATTTGATTGTTCAGGCCTTTCCATAGTAACCAAAGTTGGGTGAAATCCATGGAAAACCATCCCCTTAAACATTTCATCCATTCTCTACTAAGGAGTAATCCATATGTCTCTGGGATATCAACCACATTTATATCAATGACATCTTGAATTCGTGGGTTGACTGTTAACTATATCCGCACATCCTTTAATACACCTATGAATTTCACCTCTGTTTTGTCCAACTGTATCACTATTTAGTTGATAGGTTGAGGGCTTACTCCTAGCTTTTTTGCTATGGAAAATGGCATGACATTGCATGAAGCTCTTGAATCAATAAGGCAATTGTGAAGATTCTTCCCATAAATTCTGATGCTAAGCAAAAATGGGGGCACCTCTACATTGTCTTTAAACATAGTGGGAAATACCTCCATAGAATTAACTTGTTGTGATATCATCTTTTGAGGGGTAGTATTCACATTGTGGGAGGTCTTTGTATGATCCAGAGTCTTCATGAGGGCTTCTCATTGTTGTGGATCATTTTGTAACATGTCAAACATGGACATATTGGCCTTTGTTTGTTTCAAGTCCTCCACCGTATTGTACTTTTAAGTAGACCAAGTAGTATTTTTCAATATTATTTGTACATTCACATGGTTTTGATTTTTTTGTCCTCCATATGGTGGTTTAACTAGTGTCATATTGTTGCTTGCCCTTGGATCAGGAGGAGTTGGTTGTAGTGTTGGGAGAATTCCATCTATTAGGGGCTCTTTTCTACTTCTCAAGTTGTACATATTCTGATTGTCATTGATAAAAGAAAACATCTCTTCATGGAAAAGGTTAGGTTAGTGGATAAATGGAAATGATAATTCTTCATGGTTTGGCTACTCTACCTATGTTATTTTCATAGAATCATAGGATTCTAATAACATAGCATTAAACTGCACAGGAGGAACATTGTTTTTTACCTGCAAATTTTGAGTCATTTCTTGATTTCCATCATAGTATGAACCATCGTTGTTTGATGCATTTTGACCATCATCATATTGATTGATATCTGTGCACTGAACATTACTATTATTATTGTCAGGAGGAATCCTTCCATTATTCAGATGGGTATTCCACTGTCGGTTCTATCTTTGAAATTCATTATTGTGATCAGGAGGATTGTAGTTGTTCCCTCCACTATTGTTCGTTGTATTGTTGTTGTTCCTATTATTATTGTAGATACCTAAATCTGATTACATCAATAGGTAATCATATTTAGTCATCTCCTAGGACATTATTGATTAAATATTTACTATTCAATTAATTAATCATCATCCCTAGTTAATTAATTTATTTAATTAACTATAGTCCAATTGATAAAATCAAATGATCACCCAAAATCAATTTATCAATTAAATCTCTCTTCCCTTATTAAATTGAATAAATCATTAAATCTATTCAATTTAATTCCATACTCCCCATTTCATTAAATAAAACATTTAATAAAATATCTAAAATCCAAAAGCCTTCCTGAACCTTATCCTAACCCCTAATCCAACCCATTCACCCATACTAAACTCACTTAGCCACCTAACTAACCCATCCCATCAAAGAAAAATCACTCACCGCCTAACCCCCCTTCTAAGCTGATCCTAACCCTCTTCTAATCATGTGCACAATCATAAACATGGGTTAAGACTGGCTAACCCAAGCTAAAGTAAACAAATATCTTCCCCTCACCCTCCAACATAAATGACCCTCAAATATCTCTTACACTCCTCTTAATGGCTCTTACACCTTCATTCATGAGTCTTGCATACTCAACCACCCTCATCAAGCCTTTGACCAACCCTTATCCTATCCTCTCACACTCATCCTGCTTGTGACAAGTGTCACCTCCCCATTAGTGCTAAACTAGCACAATCCTTGTGCTCCCTTTTGAGTGCATCCTGACCCTCCCTCACCATCTCATCATGTTGACATCTTGGCCCTCCATTTCTCCAACCCTTGCCTATAAATTGAACCTCCTCCCTTCACAAAATCACCCATCCTCAATGCAAAGTTATAATGATATTTTGAGAGCACACACACTACCAAAATACCATTATAATGGCAAAATCACTCCATGACTCCATTTTTGCAACCTTATCTCAGTCACCCCATCCATCCATTTGAAGCTTGAGCTATACTTGTGAGCACACATACCTTAAATCGGGGACAAATCTATTGCATCATTGTGTTATACCATTTGGAGCTTACCATTCTTGGTTTGCCTCCATTTGTGGTGATAACAAATCAGTCCTATCTTAATGTTTACTCATTTTAGTATTGTTAATGCTTTCCTTAATAGCTAGTATTCATGCAACACTACTAAACTAGGTGGTACGGTTATTGTTCCCACTAAAATCCCTATTATAATTTTGACCATAATTGTTGTTGTAGGGGCCAGTGTTGTTCCTTTGAAACTGTTATTTTGTCCCTATGACAACATTAGACGAGTTAGCTCATTATTCATTTGTGACATAGTCTTTTTCACCTGACCAAATTTAGAGATAATGTTATTTTCTGCTACACCTTTTGCTCAAAGAAGGAAATTTTCAAATATTCATACCCTAGATATGCTAGAGTAGGGTTCTACAGAGCACATGCTTTTTGTAATGAACTGGATTCATAGGTATAAATTGACTAGGCACGGTGGGTACTCCGACAAGATATGTTGGCATTATCGTGATAGCTTGGTTTGGAAGCATCAATCCTTCTCTGTTAGGGTGAAAACCTTTTCCAATGTATCAATATTTGTTAAAGGAAGCCTTCTCATAAAGATATTAGTAAGAGGATCCATAGCATTTAGATAAATTTGAATAACCACTTCAACTGGTATAGTATATGGTATTTCCAACCTGCGATACGCCATATGAAAGTGAAGATTGCAGTGTGAAACTATCTCAGCTACACCCCTTTTAATATATATGAACTGTTGATGTATCACTGCTAGGTTGACAAAAGTTTTAAATTGTTCTAAGAATAATTTTTTGAAGGTGTCCCAATCTCTAATACACCTAGGTGGAAAATTGATGTACCAGTTGTAGGCAACTTCCCCCAAAGAGTAGGAGAATAAACAAAGGACCACATCCTTGTTCTCAATTAGTTTTCAGTTACAAATTTCTTTGAATACTTTAATGTGGTATGAATTTTTGTTTCTCCATAAATGAATCTTGGGCAAAAATTCTTAGGATTTTTAGGGAGGTCATGGAGTGCACCTCTCAAGTTTATTGGTGAGTCTACAGTGTTTGCAAAGAAGGCCATCAAAGGATTTGGCAGACCCAAAGGTGGTTGTTAAGGTGGGACTATTGGAATATGTGATGGTCCACCAGGTGGTTGGAGTGGAGGTGGAGTTGAAGAAGATGATGAAAGTTTGAATGGAAGTGGTTGAATTTGAGGTATTCCTTTATCACTGCATGGTTTGCGAAAGTGGGTAAGCTCAAGAAACTCGTGTGCACTAGGTAAAGATCTTAACACTCGCAGAAATGGGGATTCAAGATCAAAACCCTCCAGTTTGCATCAACTCTAGAAAAAAGTGCACCTCTATAGAAGTACACTTTCTCACAAAATGAAACACACCATAGAATTTTGTAGACCTACAGACCTACGCAGCAATGCACCTGAATTTTTGAAAAACTCAAAAAAAAAATTGAACTTACAAAAAGTGCAAAATTTTGAAACACTGGTAGATTTTTCTTCTATTTTGAAAATCAAAATATTGGCCCTCCTTCTAGTGCCACTTTTGTTGAGCTATCATTATGTTCTATGAGATGCATGAGATAGTATATCATGAGTGGAAGAGTATGGCCGTTGGTGTATATGTTCTCTAGATATAGGCATGGGAGCATTGCCAGTTACACGACCTATTTTTTAGGATGCTCGTGAGCCTACAGAGCCATACATATGTAGATATAGAGGGCAGATTACCTAGGTAGGCCTAGGTAAGATAGAGAATTGGAGGGCTCATCTTGATGACCTAGTCTCCATTGTATGGTGGCCCTAGCGAGAGACGAAGGATTGGGATGATGCTCCTACGGAGCTAGGGTGTATGTTTTTCTCACAGTCATTGGTGGGGAGGACCATACAAATTATTGAGCAATTTTCCATCACACAAGTGTGGACGTAGTATTGGAGGCAGCAAGATATCTCCTAGGAGTTTTTTGCCTATGCGCAAGTCGCAAAGAACCTAACACAAGGATGGCCTACGAGGCTAGATGGGAGGTGATCTATGATCGATGTGTGCAACCTAGTTGCAGAATAGTGAGATTACCTACCAGAGGTATCAAATGTAGGGGTGATGGTAGTGAATTAAGCATATTTCATCAATCACCATATCCCATGATTCACAGATCCCTTGGGGGGAGAAGCACCAGCCCCACAGTAGGCACCTGCATAGCAACAACAAGTTCCCTAGTAGCAGGCTCCCCAGCAGTAGGCACCACACGACCCACTACCAAAGGTGTGACAAAGAGTTAGGTAGGTGCAGATCCCTACACAATAGATGGGGTTAGACCTAGGTGCAAGAGTCAGTGGCAGAGAGCAAAGGCGGTGACAGAGATTGAGGGTGGAGTAGCAAGCACCCATAGAGTAGGCACCCGAGATGCTTGATGAGGAGATGCAAAAGCAGCCTACTATAGGATCCTAGGATGCATTTTGATGATAGAGGGAGCAGATCTAGTAGGCTTCTCAATAGATCAGAGAGCTACAGATATAGGTAGCAGTGAGAGATGCATGGACCGTGGAGTAGGATCAAGAGATTCAATGATTATGGGATCAAGTGCAAGTTGCCAAGTAGAGGGTAGAGGTGCTATATGATGAGGTCCTATTGTAGATGACCCGAGCGGCTTATTAATTTGTAACATATTCTACAATTATGTCTAATGGGGCTCAGTAGGTTCCTTAGTTTTCATAGTATGCTTGAGACTCTGGGGGTGCACATCCTCCTACCAGACTAGATATGCTACCTCCTCCCCCTCCTCTAGCTGTCGGGGGTGATGGTGCAGGTCAAAGGTAGCCTTATGTTACTGTTACCTCATTTTTTATTCTATCTATGTATTGATCAGTGTGCCAACACCATTTTGTATCATTTTTTATTGATAGCGCTCATTCTTTTGTAGTGATACATTTTTGGAGATATATATATGAGATTTTGGGTCGATTAGCCTTGTGTTCATGTCATTGTCAGTGTTTTTCTTTTCCTTTGATGTACATGAGATGTTTTTATGCTTACGATTATGAGATGCAAATGTGATGTTGATGTATGTTTGATATTATTTGATTATGTGATGTAAATGATATGAGTTTATGGATGTAATGCATATGGAAATGAACTGACATCTCATGAAGTGTTGTGTGTTTTTGCTTGACAGTGATAGGTATCCCCTCGAAGAGCACGTGAATATGAACCAAAGAACCAAATGCTTGTGTAGGCATGGAGAATCCTAATACATTTGAAAAAATCCACAATCCCCCATCACAAATGATGGAAATAGAGTTGTAATTGAATTGCATGCTTATACAAGTGAAGTATGCAATGCAAGACTATGTTAAATGCAACCCTAGGTCTAGTTACCAACACTCGACAATTTATCATCATTGAGCATAGAATAAAATCTTGTATGTCCTACAACCCCCATTGATAATGCAATCATGGGAATATAAATAGTACATAGGTTATAGGTTTTTCAGGATTAAATGTAAGCATTTGAGGCACAAGAAGCCAGAATGACTAGAACATTTGTCCCTTTTATTGTAGAAAATTAACATAAGCATCAAAAAATAAATATTAGGATAACTAGAATGTCATTTGCATGGCAAACACACCAAACACATGAGAGATCTATCTTATGCTAAGTATTAAGTATTATGTCCACAGTGACCCTTGCATTTGTAACCTAAGATAGAAGTGTGCTAGGTATGCTCACAATGACCCATATGTTCACTTAATAGGACAAGTATCAGTATTTACTATAGCATAAAGAGTTTACTCCAATAGACAAGGAGAAGAACCAATGTTATTGATGCATTCATATAAAAGGAGTCGAGGTACACCTGGCCATCCAATATGAGATCGAGGCTCTTATAGTGGACACCCCTCTTATAGGAATATGTCAAATAATTGGAACTAAACCATAGATAGAAAGCAAAGAAAAGATCATGCCCCCAGTCATTACTTCTCTAGTCAAAAATGACATCATCAAGTTGGTCAAGGAAATATGATAAAGCGAGAACAAAAAAAACAAAGAAAAAAAATTAGCATATCCAAACAAAGTATGTTGTTTTGAGTTCATTTTTGTGTCATAGGATTGATGTCAAGTGTCAGTGTCCCAAACATGTTTGAAAGAAATCTCTTCAGTAGGGTGACAACAGTAGGCAGATGCAGTCAGAACAATTGGTGACTAAGGTCAAAAGAGGAATCTTCGAGATGAAGAACCTAAAGAGGACTGAGCGATAGTAGACAAACACAGCCAAAATGACTGCTGACTAACACTAAAGGTATCTTCCACAAATGAATCTGGAAAGATGACCTAAGCAATAGTAGGCAAACACAGCTAAAACAACTAGTGACTATTGCAAAAGAGATTTGATGAGGTGAATCTTGACAAAGAATGACACTGGCAATAGTAGGTAGATACAGCCAGAACAACTGGTGACTATTGCAAAAGAGATTCTATGAGGAGAATCTCAAAAAGAGTGACACTGGTTATAGTAGGCAGACATAGCCAGAATGATTGGTAATTGTCGCAAAAGATATTCTATGAGGAGAATCTTGCAAAGAGTGACACTGGTGACAATAGGCAGATGCAGCTAGAACAATTGGTGCTATCACAAAAGAGATTCTATGAGGAGAATCTTGAAAAGAGTGACACTGAAGGGGAATGCCCCTGAGCTGTGACAAGACTCAATCAATGGATACATAAGCAAAAAGCAGGAAAAGTAGTAAAGCAACTGTACAGATAGCCAAAAGATGTGCTACAAGATGAAGCATTAGGAACAAGAGGCACTTGTTTACCAGGTTTTCACCTTCTTGGCAAAAATTTCTTTTTTTTTGCTACCATGATGCCTGTTTCCAAGTTTTCACCAATGGAACTTTTCTTGTTTTTCAATTTTTTTTGTATTTTTCCTCTTTTTGATTTTTTTTGTATTTTTTGGATTCTTCAATTTTTTTGGTGTTACCAAGGTGCCTATTGCTAGGTTTTCACCTGGTTAACAATTTATTTTTCAAGACTTTTCTAATTTTTATGATTTTTTTGAGGACAGATAGATATGTACAAAGAACTACTAACATCAGATCAACTATAAAACTGCTTCAGATGGAGAGTGTTGATAGGTTCCTTGAGCACTTCTCCCTCAGCTATGGAAAGTTGGTAAGCACTTGATCCATACACTACAATGATGATGTAAGGACCCAGCCAGTTTGGTTCAAACTTCCCTTTTTGGTCTCGCTACTGTTGATTCTTAGGGTTCTCTCTCAAAACGAGGTCACCCAACTAGAAGTCACGTGACCTAACTTTATGATTGTAGCTTCTTAACATTCATTTTTGATAGGCTCGCAAATGATCACATGCCACTTCTCAACGTTCATCCAGTAACACTAGCTCTTGAAGCTGAGCTATCCTATAATCTTCATCAGTAATAAGGCCTTTCATAGAGATTCTCAAGGTAGGCATCTCCACCTCTATTGGAAGCATCGCATCTGCTCTGTACACCAAAGAAAAAAGCATTGTACCCATTGGAGTCTTGATGCTTGTCCTATATGCCCATAAGGCTAGATTAATCTAGAGGTGTCTGTATCTCCTAGATTTTTTGACTGTGTGATGAAGGATCTTGAGGATTGCCTTATTGGATGCCTCAGCCTGGCCATTACCTTGGGGGTAATAGATGGAAGACCAATGTTGTGTGATTTTGAATTTCTTGCATAATTCATTTGAGGTCTTTTTTTTTGAATTGTCCTCCATTGTCAGTATTGATTGAGGATGGTACACCATACCTGTAGATGATGTAGTTTGTGATAAAAAAGAGCTACAATTTTTCCATTGGTGACTGCAAGAGGTACTACCTCTACCCACTTAGTAAAGTAGTTTTTAGTTGTGATAATTAACTTATGTCCATTAGAATAAGTTGGATGAATCTAACCCACCAAGTCAAAGGCCCATTGTTGAAATGGCTATGTTGTAGTAGAGGGAATCAGCTCCCTAGCTGGAACATGGATCAAATTCCCATGGAGCTAACACTGCTTGCAGAACCTAACATACTTGATAGCTTCTTGCTCCATTTTAGGCCAATAGTAACCAGCTCTAATGAGTTTGTGAGCTAGTGTCAAGCCATTTGAGTGGGATCCACAAATGCCCTTGTGAACATTAATTAATCTATGTTTGGACTCTTTAGGTTCCAAACACCTAAGGAGTGTTTCATCGAGACCTCTCTTATACAAGTTGTCAGCAATAATAACATACCGTGAAGCATTACAAATAAGGTAAGATTTCTCATTCTGGGTCAAACCTTCTAAAATGGTTTGATTATGAAGATGGGAATAGATGTGATGGTAGCGGGATGAGTCCTATCCTACAATAGAACAGATCATCCTAGAATCAAGGGTGTTGTAGGCTAGGTAGTGTAACACTTCCACCAAGAACTCATGTTCAAGATCATTTTTAGGCATCTATAGCAAGGAGGCCAAAGTAGCCATCGCATCAACCACTTTATTATTTGTTCAAGGAATCTGCTGGAAGTTTATGTGTACAAAATACTTCATTAAGTAATCAACCATGCATTTGTAAGGAATTAATTTCTCATCCTTTGTTTGGTACACATCATTAACCTGGTTGATTACAAGTTGAGAGTTGCCAAAGATGTCGAGCTAATCCACTCTCCATTCAGCTACAATGTTCATGCCATTGATTAAAGCCTTGTATTTAGCAATTTTATTTGTACAAGGGAATAGAATCTTGTATGCTTTGGGCAATGAATATCTCTGTGGTGTTATGAAGAGTAATCTAGCACTATATCCCTATTGTGTGAAGGATTCATCGAAGAACATGACCCACCTTTGGTGTGTGAGTGTCAGAATTGACTCATCAAGGAAATCAATGTTCGTTGGTAGTAGACTTTGCATAGGTGCATCTATCAGCTGATCTACAATTGTTTGTTCCTTGATGGCTTTTCATTCAACATAGTGGATGTCAAATTCATTGAGTATCATAACCCACTTATTCTATCTTCCAATGAGAGTTTCCTTACTGAGCAAGTACTTTAGTGGATCTATTTTAGCCACAAGATGCTTAGTGTGGGCAAGCATGTAGTGTCTCAACTTCTAGGAAGTAAAAACAAATACCAAGCAAGCTTTCTCAATGATGTTGTAGCTCCTCCCATAAGAGATTAGTGTGTGACTCAAGTAGTAAGTAGCTCTCTCTTTGTTGTCATTGTCCTCTTGAGCTAATAGGATTCCTAGAGATGTTTCAGTCACTGAAATGTATAAAAGAAAAGGTTTCCCATAGATAGGAGGCATCAATATTGGTGGATTGGCAAGATATTGTTTGATCTATGTTAAGCTTTGCTCACAATCCTGACTCTAGTTGAATTTCACACCCTTATGTAAAGTCTTTTTGAAGGGTTGTGATCTATCTACCAACTATGAGATAAACCTACGAATAGATTGGAGTCTTCCTTGTAGACCTCTCATCTAGATGATGTTTCGAGGTGAAGGCATATCCATAATTGCTTGATCTTTCTCCAAATCCATGTCAATTCTTTTTGCAGATATGATATATCCCAGCAACTTTTCTAATGTGACACCAAATGTGCATTCCTTAGGATTGAGTTGAAGACTAAATTTTTTCATGCCATCTAGGATGGGTCCCAAATCTTGTAGATGAGTATTTCACTTTGCACTTTTGACCAAGGTATCATCCACGTAGTCCTCCATGGTCTTCATGATAGATTGTGGTTACTACTCTGTGATAGGTTGCACCAGCATTTTTCAAGCCAAATAGCATTATGTTCCAATAGAAAGTTCCCCATGCACATGTAAAAGTAGTCTTCTCCTAATCTTTTGGCACATTTTTTATCTAATTATAACTAGAAAACCCATCCGTTAGAGAGTACATCTCATAGCCTGTCATCATGTCCACTATCATATCAATGTTGGAAAGTGGAAAATCATCCTTCGGACATGCCAAGTTGAGATCATGAAAGTTAGTACAAACTCTGATAGATTTATCATGCTTAGAGACTAGAACAATGTTGGATATCCATTCGGCATAGTCAATTGCATGTATGAATCCTACTTTTAGAAGTTTCTCTAGTTCTGCATTGACAAGAAATGCAACATGAGGATGCATTTTTTGAAGTTTCTATTTAACTGGTTTGATGCCTGGTGTGATGGACAAGTGATGCATGATAAGATCAGGATCTAGTCCTGGCATGTCATATTATGTCCAAGCAAAATTTATCTTCTTCTCTCAGAAAAGGCAATGAACTCTTCCTTTTCTTCAAGAGATAGCGACTATGCTAGATGTATCATATGAGGATGTTCTTCTGTACCTAGGTTTATTGGTTGTGTCAGCTCTATCAACACTGATGATCTCTCTTGAAAGTGACTTGGAAGTGCATCAAATATCTCATCTGTGGGTGCCTCAAAGAGGTTTTCACCTTTGGATATGTCTTTTTTTTTTACTTTTTTGGGTTCCAACACTGCCACAATGTGGTTTTCACCATCAGACCTTCTGCATTTTTTCTTTTTAATTGTATGACTAAGATATTTGATATTAGCTTCAATCATTTTAATACTCTATTCACTGGTGGAAGACATTATAGGTTTGACAGTGTTTAGGTAGCAGGCAAGAGCATATTCATTCTAGAATGTGGGGACTTCACTAGATGCATTAGAGTTCCAATCTATAAGCTCAGGATGTGTGAGTGAAAGAGTAGTGATGAGTTCAATTGCATTCATGGTATAGTCATTAAGTGCTTGGACCAGCAATTCAAGACCTATGGTGACTTCATCCACAAGTGTGTTTGAATGCCTCTAAGTACTAACGACAACAATTGATGACTCTAGGACACTAGTTGGATCAGACCTATCTGACCTAACCCTAGACATTTCACCCACTTCAATTTGGTTTTCATAGACATGAACTTGGTCAATGTCTTTATTAGTAGTTGCTCTGAAAAAGAGTCAAACTCATATTCCTTAGAATCACTGCTACATGGTGAGAGACTATAGAACTCCCCAACAATGATAGGGATATACTTGCCTTCATCATCTGGGTTCTTATATAGGTACTCAATATGCAATGACTGACTAGACTCTCCCTTTTCTAAATGAGCTTTGTGTTGATTAGTATTGTCCTCAAAAGAATCACTAGTATCATCTACAGTGCTAACACATGGCACAAAGTCATCTAGCTCATCAAAGAATTTAGTGAGATAATGAGGAATAGGATAAGGATAGGGATCCTCATCATCAAATTGTTCCTCTTGAGTATCTAACTTGTCTTGTGACTCATTTCCAAATGAACTCTCGGGTTCTAGTATGAATTTATTAGGTCCCAAATGGAAAGGAACTTTCTTAAATCCTAGACTAATTGTATCATTGTTGCTTCGATCTGTTGCCTTGATCGGATCAATTAGGCCATTATTATTGCACCCAATAGGGCCAATTCCCTTGTAGCCAAAACTTTTCATGAGCCTAAGACTAGGCCCATATTTCTTAGGAGTGATTTCTCAAGCTTGCTCTATTCAGTCTACTAGAGTCTCTTCTCTATAAATCCATGTAGCAATGGCTCTATTTTAACTTTCATCCTCTAGGGGAACTGTAGCCTTGACAAAAGTGTCATTATACTTGGTTTGAGGTGTTAGCACAAATGGCTTCTTTGCCTCTGAGTGTCTCCCATAATGATGAGGAGACTTTGGAAGAGATGTTAATGATAGCACTAGTTCAATATGGTACTCTCCCATGCTAGTTTCTTTTAGTTTGAATGACTACTCAATTTGTTTTAGCTTATTGTCATGTTGATCAATGGATTCCTGGTTAGCAAGGACAAAAAAATTTGCAGCTTTGAGCATATTGCAGGTATAGCTAGTAGTGGTAGGAATAGTAATTTTGGAACCATGAAATGATAATTTGATGTATTGGTGATATGTGGATGGCACAGTGTGCATCTCATGTATCCATGGCCATCCTAATAGAATGTTATAAGCCAAGGGAATGTCAAGCACCTGACAAGTGACATCCCTTTCTACAAGACTGACATGAATGGGTAAGACCACAAGACCTAGAGACTTTCATTCAACTTCATCATATGCTTTGATAGTGATCTTGCTTTGAGGATCAATAGAGTCCTTAGAATAATTCAATTTTCTAACCAAAGTAGTAGAGATAATGTTTAGGCTAGTGTCATTATCAATGAGTACCCAACGAATATGTGTCTGATGTATCATAACCTCAATGTGTAGAGGTTGATTGTGCAGGAGACTCAGTGAGTTATCATCCTCCTCAAAGAAGGACATAAGATAAGGTGAGGTCAGGTGACCTACCATGGATTAAAATCACTCAAGATCAAGATCTTGAACATTTTCCTTAGTGACAGCTTTGTCCAGAATCTGCCTGTGAGTAGGCAAGATTTTAAGCAACTCTAAGATAGAGATTTGAGCATTAGTTCATTTCAATTGATCGAGAATACTATAGTTGGTTGCTGTTGAATGTGCTGTGAGTTTTTCACCTTTGCAAGATGGACCAGCAAGGGCTTTGTCTTTATGTTGTTCAAGAGCAGGAGTAGAAGGTGCAAGGCCTTTGAGCACCAATTTGGTGTGAGAGCAAGTAACAGCATTAGCACAGTGTTGCGAAGATGTGTTATCTATTGAGTTGGGAGTAGGGCCCCTCAAGACAAATGGTGTCTTAGGTTTATCATTATCTTGTTTCCCCTTAATGGTAATGACATCACAGTATTCAGAATCCATAGGTTCAACCATGTTGATCACATTGTCATCATTGGAATATGCATAGCTGACCTTGTTGTTGGGTTTTGGTTTTGAAGTCTCTCATTTTTCATAGGCTAGTAAAGGCTCTTTGAAGGCCTTGTGATCCAAGTTCTTGTTATGTCCATCTACCACAAGTTCACCAGCATCAATCATGTCCTAAACTTTATGGTGCAATTTTATGTAGTCACTGGTTTTGTGTCCCTTATTTTGGTGATACTTGTAGAATGAGGTTTCATTCCACCATTGTGGATGTGGTTGTGGATCATAGGGGCAAGGGTTGTCCAATGGTGAAATAATCTTGTGTTGTAACAATGTTTTGTAAACCATATCCAAAGGTTCACCCAAGGGTGTATAATCTTTCTTAGGGCATATAGCCCATGAGTTTCTTAGTTTATTCCCAAATTTCAAGTTGTCAAGAGGAGGCATCTTAGCATTTTTGGCCACATTGAGACCATCTGTGAGATTAAATGCTACCTTAGCAGGTTTGGGAGTGACATTTTCAACAATGCCATCATGTAAAATTTCTCGATTCTTGTTGACATATTTGGTTTTATCCTTGTTGGAGGTGGAACCTTGTTTTGTGTCCTTGTGAAGAGTGAGTTCACCTTTCTTGACCATAAATTCCTTAATATAGATAGCCTGTGTGATCATGTATTCAAAGGTATGCAGAACTTGAAGTTGGACTCTATACCCAAAATTAGGTAAGAGATTATCAGTGAAAATGTCAAGCTTTTCCATTTCTAGAATCTTGCATGAATATTTATTGTATAGTTGTCTCTACCATTGGAGGAATGCAAGGAAAGGTTCTCCAACTTTTTGCTTAAGGTTACATAGATCTCAAATATTGATGTTGAATGTTATGAGAATACTGCTAAAGAAATAAGTTGGCAATTTCGTCAAACATCTTGATACCAAGAGGTAAGTGTGAGAATAACTCCAAAGCCTAACCACCTAGACTTTTGGGGAAAAAACACATGAGGTATGTTTGGTCATGTATAAACTCCATAGACAAGGTGTCAAATTCTTGCAAGTGATCTTGGGGATCAATGGTGCCAAAGTACTTGTCATATTTAGGTAGCTCTACACCTCATGGGAAAGGAGGCATGTTTATGCTCTTTTCAAATGGAAATAGAAAAAGAGCATCTAATGTGTATGTTTTTGTGGATTTCTCTTTCTCATGCATCATCTGAGCCAGTTGGTCTTGCATAATTTTTAGTTGTTTTTGGAGTTTGGATGTCTTAGTTTCCTCTTTAGGTGTGATGATGGTTTCCACATTGAAATGAGAGGGTAGCTTAGCTCCTTCTTGGGCAAGTTGGATAAAGTACCTTTTTTTCTCTTCGTTAAGTAGAATTCCCATGACTTTTTGAAAGTTTTTGTCTCTGCAACATTTTGCTATGTGTTCAGGAAGTATTTCCACCTCTTCTTGTTCCTCATCAGTGTCATGGTCTTTTTCTTTCTCTTTATCATTCCTAGGTGGTTCTTGATGTCTATTGTGACTACTATGTTCAGGTTCACGATCAGTCATTGTAGGAATGTGTTCAATTTTACTACATTGTGATTCGAAAGGTCCTTTGAAAAGGAAGTTAGAAATTGTGTTTGGAGATACAGGACCTCTACCAGTCTCAAGATCCTCTTGATACAAAGGATTCCTAGTTTGTTGCAGGTTTATGGAAAATGTTCACTAGACTCGAGGTGACCTGAAGGGTGAGGGAGATCATGAAGATGCCTCACTAGACAAACAGGATGAAGACTGTGTAACAAAGGTAGGTGACCTCTGCCAGGATTACAACCCCTAGCATGACATCACCTACATCTAAGAGCATAAAACATTTTGCCACTTCTTGTCATGACAGTCATAGACAAGGACAAGAAGCAACAACTTGAACAAAGACTACACTAAAACTTAGCCTCAACAAGACAAGACAAGAATGTTGTATATTAAGGCACGAGTAGTCTAATTTGAAGGCTAGAATAGCTAAAGGTTATGACTATTTTAACATGGGGTATGACAAGCACTAAAGAACGAGAATCTAGAGAACTAAAGGATGAGACTAGTCAAAGTATAGATCACAAATCTTTAGTTAAGCTAAATGCCACTATCTAGGACTGTGTATAAACAGAGAAGGGACAACTCAATGTAGGAAACAAACTAAATGTAGATCACAAATTGGTCGAATAAGCTAATTTGATAGCTTTAGAATAAGTTCTCATGAAAATATCATTTAGGGGCCATGCGAGAAATTTTATCAGGTCATGCAAAGACTCAGAATAGCAGCAAAATTCTATGTGAGCAAGTGCTTCACATGAGAAAGTGCAATAGTTAGACAGTGTAGCTACAAGATCTCACACAAAGACTTGCAACTATTTTTGCAAGAGCCTATATGCAAAAATTAGGACTAATTTGACAATAGTGTTGGATTTCGAAGAGATTTTCAAAAATTTTGGATAGTTTTGAGAAGATTGCAAATTTGTTTGATCAATAGTAGATAAAATGCAGGTTTTTTTTTCAAACTTGTGAAAGTGGTGTTGAGTTTCAAATAAGAAAAAGTTTTTTCAATAGGATGCAGGAAGCAAGCAGTAGTCCAATACAATCCAACTAAGGGCAAAGCAACTCAGAGGGACAAGGGAGTCTTGACTCTTTAGTTTGTTTTATCAGGATGGGCATGTTGAAGACTCGATAACAAACATGCTTTATCCCTAGAAATAGAAAATGGTAGAGAAGGCAAAACCTTTGTCCAACATCTTATGTGCATGCATATACCTCACACAGTCATGTCACCCCCTAGAGGGACCCATGTTTTTGGTATATTCAAAGGACTCAATAGTATACACTAAATGAGCACCCTTATGGTAGGGGATAAGCATGTATACCACCTTCCAACATCTAGTAGCATGCCTAAGGTGAGTTCTATATGAGAGATTCTTCCCCCTCCTTACACAAAGATTATGCCTCCTTTTGGAGGTGAACCGAGTGGTTTCTAACTACAAGGTTTTTACTAGGCTTCCATTCAAATTAATTCCCAATGGCTCCACAAGTAGAGTTGAGACTAGTAGCCCACACTAGCATCTGAGAGTGCACACACTTGCTTAGCAAGACTGGGGTTGGCGTCGGCCAATGCAACAGACAAAGCTTCCCCTTGATAAGCGATATCAAGAATCAAGGGAAATAAATTAATCTAGCTTCAGATTCTTTCACTCTATAAAGAATCTTGATTATAGTGAGTTGGAATCTCTGGCTAAAGGAGTATGCTCACTTGGTCATTCCCAGATGTTGGATCACTCTGGAAGGCCCTCTAAAGGATTGACTCAGACTGGTGGTTCAATCGCAAGGGTCAAAGTTTTTGATTTCCCTCAAGGAGAAAGAACATACTCCTCTACCTTACTTTCTCACCCAAACACACAGAACAGGTTAATTTACTGACTTATCTTAATCAATCTAGACTTGTCCTTTCTCAAGATTTTGATTCCCTAAAAGGAAACCATCATCCCTTCATAGAAAAGGACCCATACTAGAGAGCCACTAAGCTACTTGCCTTCTTTGAAATGTCATCTTTTAGAAGCATCTAGGTTTTTTATTCACCCTTGGTTATGACCTCCAAGTGGTGAAGAGCATAATCCCCTATTCTTTTGTCTTGCATCCTAGGAAGTTCACAAGCCCTAATTAGTCTATGTTTTGAAAGAAAGAAAGAAAAAATGTTGTTTTGTGGGTTTTAAAATTAGTCTTCATCAAACATATCTTCAGCAATCATCCTACAAACAAAGGGTCAGTTCATGTTTGATTGGGTTTTGTAAGGAATCTTCGAGAAAACATCTTGCAAATAATAGTTAAGCTACAGAAAACTAGAGGAATAGAACAATAAAGATTCAGAGGAAAACACGTTAGAAAAATTAAATGAACAGCATGTTGAAAAGTGATAAAATTAAACTTGTTGTTTCAAGATCTTGTGCAAAACCTTTCATAGAGCTGCACAAAATTATTTATTGACCCATGCGAGAAAATGACATGTCACACGAAGACTTGCTAATGGGGCTTTTTTACGCATGAGAAAGTTTAAAACTTCTTGCGAGATCTCCAAATTCTCGCACAAAAATGGAATGTCTCATGCAAAGATTCGAGTGACTATACATAATAGTATAGATAGAATGCTAAAATAATAGAAAAAAATGTAGATGAGGCCAAAGAAATTAATTTTCTTGGCCCCATGGTGGGTGCTAGAAATGTATATGTGTAAATGTGGCCTCTGTTTAACACACACACTTCAACATGGTCCTTGTATGTGGATTCATCCTGGAATGAACATGAGATTGTTCACCCAAGAGGAGCCCTGCAAGACAACCTGTTGCCTTCTATCTAGAAGGATTTTGCCTATTCATGCTCTCAGAGTTGAAATGCAAGTAACTAGACCATTCTAGAATGAAGGGTTTAAAATGATATAATCTATATGCACATGCAAGTAATCTAAATGATTATGTGATTAAGCTATTAGAATATGAAATAAGATTAACTAAATGTATGCAATATTAAATCTAAATGATATTAAGCTAAGAAATGAAAGTCTATAGAAATAAAATAAGCTTAGATGAGTATGCAATTTAGCAGCAATTCAATTCAACCTCTGTGATGAAGAATTTTGAGTCTCTTAAATAGAATTCCTAGAATCCATCAACGAGTGAGATCAACTTGGATCAACGGTCAGGATTGAAGAAAATATTCAATTAAGATGGAAACTTCCTTGTGTAGGTGGAGTTAACTGTTTCAGATCTGAGTGTGATGAGTAGTTAACTAAACTTGTCATAGGGTGAGAGCAAGTTAATTGGGATTCCAATTTGAGAGATAGTTCACTCAGAGTTTCCATTTAGGACTGGAGAGAGGATTTTGTAGATATTATTTAATTTAATAGGTGAGATATGACCTCACAAATACTTTTCCATTTAATTGAATAATCTAATTCAATTAATTAAAGTGGGCACAATTATTAAATTAAAAAAATTAATTCCTTAGTACATTAGCCTTAGGATATAACTTAATTTAATTAAAGTATAAATACTTCAAATTAAATTAAATCTTCATCAGTAGGTTTAATGTGACTAATATGAGTCAATACTTTAGGAGTTAAATAAATAGCCTAATTAATGCAGATTGGGATTTTTTGCATTTGACAATTTAGTCAAGTAGTGAATATCAGAATAAGGGTTTCCTAGTGACATAGGACTTAGGATTGATTGAAATAGACCAAAATTGGTAATCATGGCAATGAGCCAATTTTGGGGTATTACACCACTAGTTGTTACTCGGTCACCACTACCTAGTACTTGATTATTATAGTATGGAACTTGGTTACCACTATTTTATGTCACTTGGTTTCTACTAGTACAACTTGGCCTCATAGGATTTATGGAAAAATAGACTTGATTCTTCTTCACTTCTTTTTCAAATTGCTTTCCATTAACAATGCAAATTCTCATAGTAGTACAATTAACCTCTTTTGGACTTTCAATTAAAAGCAACAATAATTTCTTTCTCCCATCCACCCAAAGAGTATATTGATTTAATCTTCCATCATGTATATAGCATATCTATCATATTTCCAAGGTCTACCCAATAGAATATGAAAATAGTCCATAGGCATAATATCACATAGAACTTCATCAAAATAATGTCCAGTCTTGAACTTCACAATACATTGTTCACTTACCAATATCTTATGCTCATCTTTGATCCATAAAACATGATAGGGTTTAGGATGCTTTAGCCGCTGCAACTACAACTTTGTAATTAGTTCTTCTAATACCAAATTTGTTGAATTTCCACTATCAATGATCACCTTGCAACATTTTCCATCCATCTTACATCTGGCCTTTAAAAGACTTATCCTTGGAATAGGTTCCTCATCACTTCCCTTATTACATAAGAATCTTCTCACCATTAGATTTTCTCCAGCCTTAGGTCCACTCGATGAACCCTCAATGACTCCTCAAACCATAGCATTTGTGTTACCTTGTTCATTCTCAAAGGATCTATGCTCTTCTTTGGCACATCTGAAGCAATTACAATGAAAACCACCTTAAGAATAAGAATTACCTCTTCCATGGTAAAAAATTGTACCTCCTTGGTAAGAATTACCACCTTTCCATTTTGTCTTTCCTTTGTCATCATTCTTCCATTCATATTTGCCCTTATCTTGCATAGTGTTGTCAGATTTGTCACCTCCTCCATAAAATCTACCTCTACCTCTCTAGAATCTACCACCTCTACCTCTTTGTCTTTTTTCATGCTTCTTTTTACAAGATCTCCTCAGCTTTCAAGGCATATTTATATGCTTCCTCCACACTTTCCAATTTTACAAAACTTATTTTATCTTGAATCCTTGATCTTAATCCATTTAGGTACCTTGTAATTTTCTCTACATCATCATCCACATGTCCAAATCTAATGTCTAACCTATAGAATTCCTCAGTATTCTCCTTCATAGTCATGTCCCTTTGTTTCAAATTTTGCATCTTTCTCAACAAGCTAACTTGGTAATCAACAAAAAGGAACTTCATTTTACCTTGTTCACCATTTTTAGCCAAGTCCTAATCTTCTCCTTTCATCTCCTTTATCTATTAGTTCACAAATTCTCCCACCACAGTGAGGCATGACCCTTCAACCTAGTAACTGCAATTTTCACCTTCCTATTATTAGGAGCATTTTGAAACTCAAAGAACTTCTCCATATAAAAGATCCAATCCAATACAACATTGGTGTCCAATTTTCCATCATAAGGAACAGCCTCTACAAAAGGATTTTAATGTGCCCTAGACAACACTCTCAACAATCTTTCCTCATATGGATCTTCTCCAAGTTCTGGATTAGGGTCTAGTGTTATTGCTTCATCATCAAGATGAGCTACTCTCCTATTGGCTATCTCCACAACAAAGAATCTGGTTATAATTTGTCTCAATGTATCCAATATGGCATTGTCAACATTTCCTCTACCTCAAACCATTTTTATAATCAAGCTCCCGCAAGATCATACCCTCTATAAGTTATAGGTCAAATACTTAGATCTTCTACCCTATAATCAAATCAACTTAGAGTTCTACATGATTCAATCTTCACAAGGATGAACCTCAAGATCTAATACCACTTGACGTAGGGAGACTGGTGGAAACCAAGGCCAAAGGAACACCCAACTACCAAAGCCACCTACAAGAGTAAACACAATGGAAACACAACACAAAGAACAACAACCAAAGGTGATATAAGAGAAAAATACAACATACATGCCCAACTATGAGGCCTTCTGGGTTATGGCTAACAATACAATTCAAACTTTGCTCTTCACATTCTAACCCTTCCATACAAAGACTATATGTTCCATCACTCTAACTCATCGACCCCCAAGACTTGATCCTAAACCTCCTTAAATACTTGTGTAGTCATAGGTTGTCCTATCATAGAAATTAAATCCTACATTAAATGCAAGCATAGCCACAATTCAAGTAGCAATAATTATTAAATACAAATACTAAAATTAAATATGTGTAAACTTGGCCCAAATTGGAACCAAACTTAGAGAGCTCGATCAAAGAAGGACTAAGACAAATAATGTCACTCAGTTTTGCTTGGCACATACTGGGAATTGCAACTCAGACAACACTATGAACTCAGCAACAATAGAGAAACATGAAAACATGTAGGATAGTAATGCAACCCAAGATTCTCCTGCATCAATTTGGATGTTTATGTTGGAATTCTTTTAGAATAATTGAGGGGGGAGGGTTAATTAGTTATTCAAGGACCAAATTTAAAAAATAAAACTTTTCATAATTTAGTGAACCCATTAAACTTTCTTAACCATGCATGCATTCATTGTGTGTTACCTAAAACTGATATGTTACAGTCAAATCAACATGCAAAAATGTAAAGCATAAAACACAACATGTCCATTATCATATTTGACACAAAGATTTAGCATGGAAACCCAATTTGGGAAAAACCACCAATAACATGCTACTCCTTTTTCACTCTTTTGAAGTGATGCCCTGTTAAAGGCCAACCCTGTTAAAGGTTACAATACACACTGTTAAATGTGACCCAATTAATGGATTTCAATCACCCTATCAAAAGTGAGCCTTGTTAGAGGACTTTAAGTCATTCACTTAGAATGCCACCCTATTAAAGGATTTTCCAATTATTTTTAAGTCAACCTTACTCCAAAGGATTTACCCTAGGCTGATACAATTGTTAGAAAGTGACAGTAGACCTTTGATCTGATACAACTTACAACCTTACTTGCATATTATAGATCACTAGTCAGTCCTCAACTCTACTTGGCTTATAATCTTTGCAGTTCAAATAGCTTGTTCACCCTTCAAGCATTCATCTTCTTTAAGCCTTCTTTCTTAGTACGCCATTGTAGACTTCTTCACTTGGGTCACTTGATGAAGCAAACCCCCTTCCTTCTCCTTATCATATTTTTACATCCAAACTCTCTAACTTCTTTGCTTCATGACTAGATATCCCTACATATAGGAAATTAGAACATTTTTTCCACTCATTATCCATCACCAAAATTAGGTTTTTGATGGATTAGGTAGGATATAATGTATCTTCCCTGGATCTTCCCCATATCTTGTCTTCTCTAGAAACTTCTCCTAGAATCTATTTGAATTCACCTCCAAAATGGTTTACATAAGATTGTGTGCCACCAGCTCATCAATCTTATCTTCCTCCTGATTTACAAGTTCCAAAAGAATAAACTTTTCAACTTTTATTTGGAAAATATTTGATC
The DNA here is from genome assembly GCA_028749045.1 of Cupressus sempervirens. Lineage (NCBI taxonomy): Eukaryota > Viridiplantae > Streptophyta > Pinopsida > Cupressales > Cupressaceae > Cupressus > Cupressus sempervirens. The sequence goes on along the minus strand of CM053791.1, from coordinate 164,701,864 downwards.
ATTTCATAATGTAGCAGCTTGACATTATTAATTTACTGATGCTTAGCACATACTGTGTTACTCAGCATCTATTGTAAAATCACTCGGCATCAACTAGATTCTACTAGTGTTCAACATCAACTAAATTTTACTCAGCATCTACTTACTTGCTCGGCATCCACTAGAATTTTCTTTCACTCGGCCCCAACTGAATTTTTGCTTGATTTGCACTAACTTTGCTTAGCACCTTCTATCAACTTGATCAAGCTTAGCAAATGAACTTTGTTCAACCTTATTCTTCTAAACTTTCTAAGTGTAGCCAATCATTTTGTAACCTCAAGTAGATCATCAATGCATTATGTTATCACTGTCTTAACTAATTCTTGCACTTTAATACATAATCATAACTCAACCTTTCCTCTAGGCACTTTTGTTACATCTTTTTGATCAAATCCTCCTCATCAATCAACTAAGTGATAGTGCTTGAAACATATAAGAAATTGTCTTACCAGCATGTATCAAGTTTGACATCAGTGACAAAATAATGATTGAAACACACAGTCTTCTTTCATAATATTTCCACTCAAATGATCTTTTCAATCATATATCAACAATCTCCCTCTTTGGCATTGATGGCAAACCAAACTAATCAACCAGTCAAACATATGATAAACATCGTGTTCCATCAAACTAACTAGGTTAAAATAGTAAGGCAATACCAAAAAGAAAGTTTGTGATTAAAAATTCTCCCTCTATCAACAGCTCCCTCTACTGATTAGGTTACAAAATAAACTCCCTTTCAGTTCCTTCTTTTTTTATTCTCTTCTGTCATGGATCAGCAGAATATCAGAATATCTCCCTCTTTTTGTTCTGATCCTTTCTCTGATTGCTTTCTACTTGATCTCTCTTTCTTTCTTACCAAACTGATCATCTGATGATGCACTATCTCCATTGTTCCTGATGCACTTGATTAGTCTAATGTAATTTCTCCCTTGATCATCTCCCTTGATCAATTTAATGTACTTTCTCCCTCTTTGACAACAATGCCAAAGACATATACTCAACATTTGGCATCTTTGATATATACAGACATAGGCTTTTTCTCCCTCTATCACCTTGCTTGTGACTAATTTGTAATTCTAGATCTGTAATTACTTTAGGCAATTTCCTAAAGTAAGATCCACTGCATCAATTTTTTTGATGCAAGGTACTCCCTCTATCTTTTATATAGCCTTTGATAGTAGTATCACCCCTAGTTTACCTCTAAGATACTCATAAGCATCCTTAGGTAATGCTTTGGTGAAGATATCAGCAATTTTCTCCTTTGTGTTAATATATTCCATCTTCACCTCTTTGTCTTGAACCAATTCCCTTACATAATGATACTTTATTGCAATGTGCTTTGTCTTTGTATGCATCACAGGATTCTTTGATATATTTATAGCACTTGTATTATCACAATAAAGTGTCACTAGTTCTATGATTTCTTCCTTCATTCCCTTAATTAGTTGTTTGATCCATAAAATATTTGTGCAGTTAATAGCAACAGCAACATACTCTGCTTTAGCAGTAGATTGGGAAGTACAACTCTGCATCTTTCTAGTCCATGTAACAAGTCTTCTACCTAAGAAGAATGCTCCTCCACTGGTGCTTAAAGGATTTTCCAATGACTATTAAGTCAACCTTACTCCAAAGGATTTACCCTAGGCTGATACAATTGTTAGAAAGTAATAGTAGAGCTTTGATCTAATACAACTTACAACCTTACTTGTAGATTACAAATCATTATTTAGTCCTCAACTTTTCTTGGCTTCCAAACTTTGCAGTTCTTATAGCTTGTTCACCCTTCAAACATTCATCGTCTTTAAGCCTTCTTGCTTAGTACACCATTGTAGACTTCTTTACTTGGTTCATTTGATGAAGCAAACCCCCTTCCTTCTCCTTGTCATATTTTTGCATCCAAACTCTCTAACTTCTTTGCTTCATGACTAGAAATCCCTACATATAGGAAATTAAAACATTTTTCCCGCTCATTATCCAACACCAAAATTAGGGTTTTTGATGGATTAGGTTGGATACAATGTATCTTCCCCATATCTTGTCTTCTCTAGAAACTTCTCCTAGAATCCATTTGAATTCACCTCCAAAATGGTTCACATAAGATTCTGTGCCACCAGCTCATTAATCATATCTTCCTCCTAATTTACAAGTTCCAAGAAAACAAACTTGTCAGCTTGACATCTACTATAAAATCACTCAGCATCAATTGGATTTTACTGGTGCTAAGCATCAACTAAATTTTACTCAGGATCTACTAACTTGCTTGGCATCCACTAGAATTTTCTTTCACTTGGCTCCAACTGAATTTTTGCTTAGCTTGCACTAACTTTACTCAACACCTTCTATCAACTTGATCAAGCTTAGCAAATGAACTTTGTTCAACCTTATTCTTCTAAACTTTCTAAGTGTAGCCAGTCATTTTGTAACCTCAAGTACATCATCAATACATTATGTTATAACTTTCTTAACTGATTCTTGCACTTCAATACATAATCATAACTCAACCTTTCCTTTAGGCACTTTTGTTACATCTTGTTGATCAAGTCCTCCTCATCAATCAACTAAGTGATAGTGCTTGAAACATATAAGCAATTATCTTACTAGCATGTAGCAAGTTTGACATCAGTCAAAAAATAATGATTGAAACACATAGTCTTCTTCAACAATCTTTCCACTCAAATGATCTTTTCAATCATATATCAACAGTTTAATTATTATCTAAAAGGGTATAAATCTTATGATATATAAGAAAGCTCAAGTAGTGAGGAGAAAGTGTAAGTGAATAATATGGAATAAGATGGAGATGTGATTGAAGGACAAGGCAAAGAAGGAAAGTGTGGAAGATAAGATGGAAAGAATATTTTGATTAGTAAGGATCCTGAGGTCAAGCCAGAATAGAGATTTGAATCCGCAAAAGAATTTGCTTCATAAATTAGGTCAAATTTTTGTTACCTTCTAACCATTGTAGCAGTGAAGAAATCTCTTAATAGAGTTGACTTAACAGTCATACTATAAAATCCTTTAACAATGTCACATTTCAAGATTGAAGTGTTTGGAGACCTCTAACTAGGCCACTCCTAACAGGGTGATCTAAATCATCTAACAAGGTCATACTTAATAGTATGTATTTTAACCTTCAATAGGGTTGCCTCCTTGTAGGGCTCACTTTAGAAGAGTGAAAAATATGGTAACTAGTTGCATTGTGATTTTCCCAAATTGAGTTTCCACGTTAAATCTTGGTTTCATCTATGTTCATGTCATTTTATTTATGCTTTATGTTTTCGTAAGTAAGTTACTAAAGGTTAAAATTGATTAATATTCATAAGACTTTGTTAACCAAGATACAAAAATAACTTCATTTTAACCAAGCTAGACAAAGAATTTGATTATTAGTGAAAAGTTTGATTTGACATCTAGGGATAGGAAATTGATTTTATGGTAACTGATTCATGCATTCCCTCTCAATTACTATCTTTATTTCCAAAAATTTGTATTAGAGCATTTGGTGCTTGAAGAAAGGTTTCAAGGACCTAAGTTAAAGATCAAGATGTCATATAGAAGGGAGATCCCCAAGCTTAACAAAGAAAACTTCTCACCATAGCAGGAGTTGATGAAGCTACACCTATCAAGCATTTGAGATACTAGCATCTTCTACTTGGAAAAAAAATATGTGTCACCACCTAAACCTGTGACTATGGAACAAATAAAAGAGGCAAAATATCACAATATAATGATGATTGATATAGTTTCCTATCTCAACTATTCTAAATTTGATTAGGTTAAAGATTGTTTGACTACATTTAAAATGTCAAAAAAACTATAGAAAGTCAATGGAGGTGATAAAAATGTGCAAAGAGCCAAGGAAGAAAAATTAGGAGGCAATTTTGATCGAATGAAAATGAAAGAAGGTGAAAACATTTTCCAATACAGTAAAAGAATCAAAGAAAGTTTGAGTAATCAAAGCTACATGAGGATAAAATAATTGATGAGATAGTGGTCAGCAAGGTACTAAGAACTCTTCTTCTTATTTATGCAATTAGAGTTTCATTAATTCAAGAGATCAAATGCAATCCAAAAAAATATAACCTTGGATTCACTTTTTGGAAGATTGACTGCTTTTGAATTGGATAACTTTGATAACTATGCTCTTGATCCTAGAAACTTTGAATCTACATTCAAAGCCAAACAAGCTCTTATTAGCTGATAAATTCTTGAGGACCACTGCAAATGTAATTGCACTGCCATTGTATTATGTATGTGTGTTCCAAAGGTATCTCTCCTCGTATTAATAATCATAAGACATGAGTAGACATGTCCCTATAAATGACATGTCTATTTGTTAATTTATAATTAATATTATAACATATTTATAATAATATTATTATATAATTTTAATGAATATAATCATAGTTATATATTTTATCATTATATTAATTTAACTCATATATTACACACATATATAATTATACTTCATGATATATATAAGATAAAGGCATCTACATTGACTAAAACATTAACACTCCCTCTTAGGCAAGAAGGATTTAAATACAATTTGATAATCAAAGATAATGGTCTATCACTATTTTACTCAACCCATAGACATTTTATTTAATGATTATCTAAGCTCTTAGTAATTAAAACACTTAGTATGCATTTATAAAAATAACTCAACGACAGTATAATTAATGTCTAAGCTCTTAGTCATAAGTCTCACAAAATGCATACTTACCAATATCTCTAATATGTATCTATACAAACAACTCAAAGATAGTCAATTTAATGACATCTAAGCACATAGTTGTAGGTCTCACAAAATACATATTCACATGATTTAAGAACAAAACTTAATCAAAATATATAGTAAAAAATTTAGCCAACTAAATCTACCACACATAAACACTCCCTCTTAGCTAGGAAGCATAAATACAAGGCATATATATTACACTATTGGTAATATTAGGAGTGATAATTTCTAAGGATCTCTTTGAGCAAAAGATATCCATCATTTTGATATCATATTTGATATTATGAGTATTGGTCTCCTATAATACATGATATTCACCAATTTCTCAAATGTATGATATCACATCTAATATCAAGAGAATTGACCTCCCAAAATATCAATAATATTCACCAAGGAATCAAATTAAGGTTTGATATCACATATGATATCAAGAGTATTGGCCTCCTAGAATATTAGTGATATTCACCAAATACTATTTTAGTAATGGCCTTCCAGAATATTGAGATGTAATACATTCACCATGTACTCAATTTGTTTGATCTTATAATACAAGTTATTATAAGACCGTCACCTTACAGTAACCTATGTAAATACAAGTGACATCATTTGGAAGTTGTCACTTCCTTGTGATGTACATAGGGGGTAGGCCCATTAAAATCACATAGTCACAAAGTATATTCGTGAATCTTAGTCCTCTTGATTGCTCCAAATTATTGGAGTATCCATCTCAAAATGGTTTACTCCCTTTGGATCAATATGATTGAGATCAGAAAAGTTGACTTAATCATATTCTCTTTACACTCCCTCTCTATCAAGGTTGCCTCTAATGACATGTCAAGATCCCTCTAAATCAAAATCTATCTTCCTCTTCCTACAAGAACATATTTAGATGAAAAGATCAAGGTAAATAGCTCTTATAGTACATATTGAAATACAAATGAGAGGCTAACTACAAAAGTAAATACAAGTAGTTCTCAAGATATTATAATCAAAACATACTTATCTCACTTAATATCATTGATGCAATTTGTTCCAATGAGGGTCCATATGTCATTTTAGTTCTTGCACTTGCACTTCCAAGGATATAATCAATGGTTTGACTGTAAGTCATATACTTTGATGAAATACAAATACTCATAAAATTGAATAATCATCAACACTAATAAAAAAACTCCTCTTTATCGATTTCAAATATATATATATATATATATATATATATATATATATATATATATATATATATATATATATATATATATATATATATATATATATATATATATATATATATATATATATATATATATATATATATATATATATATCCTTAATAAGAGATCATGCAAAGGATATTTCAATCTATTGGAATGTTATTATTATGTGACTCTTATGCATCATGTCATGTACAATTTATGGTGCACAACTTTGTACTCATTCTGCTCATTTGTCATTTAAGAGTAAAATCAAACACACTAGCAACTACAAAAAATATTGCATTAAAAACCAAATACCATCAGCCAAGCTTATGTGATTAATTAAAGATTATCTATCAAATAGTGAGCATTTTAGTGACATGCAATGTGCACCACTCACTATAGTAGATGAATGTAATTCTTTTCTTATCAATGCCCCTATTTTGATTATGTGTAAAGAAACTTGCAATAAAATAATATAACAATTTCCACATAACTTATAATAGATTAGAAATAGATATGCAAATGAAAGCCACATGCAAGAGAATAGACAACATACCCACAAAAATTGTGACACAAGATATGCCCTAGGAAACCCTCATTGAGGGAAAAAACCTAGCCTCAAAAAGCATCCATCACCATGTATTATTTAGCATAAACACTACTGCAATACAACCATGGAAGTCTTCAAATCCATAGTCACAACCAAGCAATCCATGTGAACAAGCATGAATCCACACATCCCATGCCATGCTTCCAACTCACAAATGCTCCCTTGGTTAACCTGTCAAGCATTGTCTCACTTGACTCTTGCCTTTTTCCCTTTTATCTTCACCTTGTCTCTACAACTACCCTTGTGGTTCTTATATAGTATCAAGTTTGACAAAACCTCTAAGTGGTATTACATAAACCATGTGCTAAAACCATGTGCTACTTAACCCATTGACCCCACATTTAATATTGGACATTTAATTTCTTTTTCCGAATATCAAATAATTACATGAAATATTATCACAATATTTTTTATTAAGGAAAACAGGCTTTAAAAGGGCCTTGAAACCTTGAACATAGAAAAGAAAGTCAACAGTTTAAACGAAAAAGGCCAAAATAGTAGTTCCCTAAAACATAAAAAGCTAGGGAAGAGCGCCAAAAACCAAGGTAGGCCACCAAAGGCCAAGGCAGATCAACCAATGTCTCTGAGCATCTCTGTGACATTGATCTCAAACTTGGACATCTTGCCCGTCTCCTCCTTCTTGTCCATATTGTCTTGTTCAGGGGTAGTGGTGTCTTTCTTTCTGGTGCTGGACGTAATTCTTTTCTAAACACCTTCCTCCAAGGGCTTGTCTTTCTAATTTATACCCTATTCCTTCTCCTTGCCGCTTTGAACCTTGCCACGATGGATGAGCCTCTTTATGTTATCATGATCCTTGAGGATGTTGAGTTTTTGCTTAGATATGCCCTACAAGGTCTTCACCATATCCAGGGAGGTAGTGTTGAAAGCCTCCAACTTCTTGTCCGTGTTGAGTTCATCCTCATTAACCCTATTCCTAAGGCTATAGGTCTCCCTTTCCAACTCACTGAGTCTATGTTTGAGATCAAGGATCTCATGGTAGATCAATTTAGTTGTCTTGTAGCTGTCCACAGTGTTGTTCTTAGCATTATTCAGCACATCCATCTCTGGTTTGTCCCTAGCAATGTCGCTGAGGATGATCAAGGAAGGGTTTATAAGTTCTTCTATCTAGATCCTACCCTCCTCATTCTCATAGATCTGGGTATGGATTATCTCTCTCTTGACCCCCAAATTGGAAGTGGTGTGGTCAAAATTTCTCCAAACCACCTTCCTATCCTTTCTAGTGATGGAGCACCTATAGGTGGAAGTGCCCACATCATCGTAACCCTGGTTGGGTTCCAAGTTGGGCTACTGCTCGGGCTTGTCATTAGGTTCTCCTCCATCATCGCACTTCCCTTGCCTTGCTTCTCCTTATTGAATTCTTCCTTCTTCCTCTTATTCTTAGTAGTCTCCATGGCTACCTTGTCTCTACTGGAAGGCACTTTGATAGTAATCTTTTGCTTGCTCTTCCTGCTATCTTTTCCTTTTTTAGCCTTGGTCGTCTCCTCGCCATTAGCACTGTCACCCCTAGTCTCCATGCCATTGTCCTATTCATTATACCCTTTTTCTGAAGAGGTATCTCTCCTAGTCTCAGGGGGAGTGGCAACCTCCTTGCTGAAATAGGGAGACATGTCCAAACTGCGCTTAGGGGATTCATAATCTTTCGAATCCATGTACAACTCCACCTCCTTAGTCTCAAAGGGGGAGTAAATTTCATTAGTATCACCCAAATCCCTTTTAACCCTTTTTCCCTCTTTCTTTCCCTTAATTTTCTTGCTTATTGTTTTAGACTTGAAATATTCATACTATAGTAAGAGCAACCCTTTGTGGAAAGCAGGGTTCCTTGTTTTCTTATCTTGAAATTCTTGGATATTATCATTCATCGACGAATAGAGGTAAAAAGGAATGGAGATTTTAGCTCCATACCTGAAGTGGTTTAGCAACACGAAGTGGGAGGTGCAGATGCGATCGAACCTTATCTCCAAAGTTATGTATTTGATAATGGCTCTCAGCACGAACCTCCAAATGGGCTTGATAGACCTCAGGAGAAAGTGGGTTCCACTTTTTTCCAGCTTTTTCTTCTCTTCCAAGTCTTTGGTGAACTTTTTCATTGCTTGCCCTGAGATTTTGTGATCTCTATAAAAAAATCTCCCAATAATGGGGATGCCAATTACATAAGAAATAATTTCCTCTATGATAGTGAATTCCACCCCATCAATCTCCACATTGCCCTCATTTTAGTGTTTCACCATAGCTTTGGTGATCGAAGGTTTCCAGCCATGGAGACACTCAATGTAATTGGTGATCTCCCCTTTCTTCAGGATCTTCCAGACTTTAGTTCTTCTCTTCCATTTCAAGGCCTCATCCTTTGGCTCCCATCTGTGTCATTCGCCCACCATGACTCTCTTCTTGCCTTTACCTCTGAGAGTTGAAACCTGCAAAATTTTCCAACTACAAACTCCTCTATTTTTCATGTTTCTAGAACTTCCCTTGTCATAATAGATGCTTGGCTTATGGTGAAAGATTTTGATGATGTGGGGAGTACCCGTGAGATTGTACTTTCACTTTATAGATCTGCACCTTCCTGAAAAGAAAGTAATTACCCTTTTGAGAACACACGTGTGTACTTAAATTAGCTTGTGGGCAACTAATATTCATTATTATCATTAATAATACCCAATCTGCTTGGGATTTGATCCATATCGATGGTTTCATTAATTTCTGACGGAATGTCACTTCCATCCATCCATCTAGCCACCTCACCATTTTTTATCCCCCAGTTCGCCAACCTGTCTACCACCTTGTTGGCTTTGCAAAATTTGTGTGCCACATGAATTTTATTGAAGGTTTGGAGGTCTTCAATGCTCTCCCTGATAATATTTTCCATAGTCCAGGTTGGTTTAGTTTTCCCCTTAAGGCAGTCGATAATGTTTTTGGAGTCTCCCTCTAACCAAAGACATTTGAATCCCACATCTTTGGCCAACTTGATAATTTGGTGAGCAGTCAAGGCCTCAAAAAAGTGATTAGTTTTTTGCCCAATGGGAGCAACAAAAGCCACAATACCTTTGCCATGTTCATTCTTGATAATTCCCCCCACTCCAACCCTGCCCAAGTTTCCTTTAGTAGCCCCATCAAAGTTGGCCTTGAGCCAACCAGCAGGGGGGAAGGACTAGCAACAATTCTCTCTGTTATTCTTGATTTTGAGAGGGGGAGGGGAGGGGCCCTTGGCAATGGTGTGGTTTTCCATAAGGGCATGGAAACATTTTTGGAAAACAACCATCTCATTTGCCTCTTTGTCCCTAAAGATGTGGTTGTTCCTCTCCTTCCACACCCCCCAACAGAGATGGGGGAGAGCCCAAATCCATAAAGAATTAGGGTGGGTTCCAAACCAAACCAAACTAGGAAACTTTGAAAAAGGACAGGAAGTGAGATCAAATAGCAACAGTGAAGGGGCAATGTAAAAATGAATGATCCACACTTTCACAATGCCTTTTGCAAAGGATGCATCTATTGGGTAACATGTTGCCACGTTTGGTGAGATTGTCAACCATGAGAATGCGATCTTGCAAGAGAGTCTAGAAAAAGAAGTTAATCTTTGGAGTAAGGCCATGAAGTTAGGCTTTTTCCCATGCTAGGGCTTGGATCTGGGGAAGGAGAGATGCATAACCAGAGGCCACCATGTAGAGGCCATTAGCAGTGTCCCCCCATACAATAGCATCCTTATTATTGGATAAAAGGATGAGTATATCACAATGTTACAATACAACTCAAGTATATCCCATGGGAATCTTTACATGTTGCATGTCCATCTAGGTGTAAAATTACATAATAAAATTAAATAATATAATATAAGAATACTATGCAATGTGTGGAACACTCATAATCTCAACATTATGGATATATTTTCCAATATAATTTTGTCTTCTTCTGCTAAACATACTATATACTTTTCTCTTGAATGCAATTTTACCGTACCACAACTTTTCTCTTCTTCTATGATTGGGAACACATTATTTTTGGATGTGGAGACAATCTTACACATCTAGTCAAGTCACAACTTGCAACAGTCATGATATTACTTTGTTTCCTTAAACCAATTTCTTAGACTTTTCATGAATGGTCATGTGAATGATCTCCTATCAACTAAGAAGAAACAAAATTTTCTTCCATGATATCCGTTGACCCTAATCTACTTGTCACATCAACACAGCCTTTTATGGATTTCTTCTACATAAATTCCAACATTTCTTTTCTTCCCTCATTTGATTTCATTTTAACATGTCTCATCTTTATAGAGACCCACAAGAAAGGAAGGTGGGGATAGAGCTCACTACACTTAAATATTCCTCATAACTTTATCAATAGCCAATAATATTAAATAGAGTACAACTATGAAGCATGAATTGACTTCATACTTTCTCTATCTAGTCACTGTTTCAAGTTTATCTATGTATACCTCGATTCTCAATGGCTCTGCATCTACGGATGAATCCTATCTCTAAGTATGAAGGGTGCTTTGAACATCTTGATACTTATAGTGTGTTGTGGTATGAATCAACACTCTTCTCTATTTCTACTATTTGGCACTAACGTGGAGAGTGCTCAGTGATGTTATTGGTTGTAAGCTTCCAAGTTGTCTTTTCATTTGAATTACTTGTGTGATATACAAATAATACATTTTTAGGACTTGGTGTCAGCTCCAAACTAGTGACATCTAAGAAATAATATTATTATTTGATTCCTCATAAAAGCCCAGTTCCTTATGTACATATGTAAACATCATTCATCATTGTCCCTATCCATTTTCTCAGGCTAGGAGTATTATATTATTTTGGGGTTTATTGTAAATTCTCTTATTCAATTAATATCCTTCATGGAGGTCACTCTAGGGTTGATTTTCATTACTGGTGGTTGCATACTTGTTCAATGAGAATCATCCTTCTCTCATTCTTTGCTATCTTAACATGTGCCTAATCTTTGCTTTGACCCCCCACAATATTGGTATGGCACACAATATGTTCTTGTATTTAGTATCAATCACTTCTATGTGTTTAATCGACATCACACTTCATTGTATGTCTACTTATTAACACATAACCATTTAATATGTTTTCCTTCAATGAGTGATATTTCTTGTATGGACTTGGCCTTGTGATTTGCTTCAACATTCCATTTGGTTGATTAATACACATCATTCTGTTGGCATCATATATATTTTCTCTAATATGCAAAGTTGCACTACCCATACCATGTGATAGTTTTATCTAGATTCAATAGTCTTTATCAAGACACTGTCTGGCAAAGGAATCATGTGCTTGACCCTCTTCCTTATTCTAGTGATAGACTTGTATCTCCTATGGTTGGATTGTAGAAATATATTCCTTCCTTAATCTTGTGTGCACTTTCCTATTTGAGTATATCCACGCATCTGGTGCCAATATGTTTGTCTGGCTTATGTCTACTAGGGATTCTTCTATGAGTCTTTGTTAGCATGAATGTTGATGCTAATGCTATGGAGGAGCATTGCAGAATATTGTTTGTCATTGATGAAAACATAGCAATAAGATCGTATAAGATTGTCAAAGCAGTTGACTGAGATTGATGTATTACAAACATCACATTGTGTATCTACCTATGCACAGTTACCAACATATACTACAACATGTATTTGACATGTGGGCAAGTGCGCAGAACTTGAATCAACAGCATACAAAAGATATTGATAATTTACAGAGAACTATAGGAAAATAGAGCAGTGGAAAAATAGTTTCTATTGTATGACCAATATAGAGCATTGTATTTGGAATTAAGGGTTGTGAAGTTAACTAGAGGTAGCACACTAACTACTAATGACATCAGCAAGTGTGCAAGTATAGAAGTTACATCTATGAAAGTTTTTGTATAACTGTGGGCTGACAGCATTAATTAAATGTGTATTTCATTTAATTAACTAATAATAAAGTATGGAGTCGACTCAAGGAATTAATATTGATTGTGGTATAAAGGAAAGTTGTTTTCCAAGTTTTAATTATCATGAGTGTGATTAAGAAGCAGAGAGAACTTGCAAATTGTGAAGTAGAGGAGCAGAGCAATCTACTAATGCATGTAAATGACCTCAAGGGTTACTATTGATGGATACATAGTTCCAGATTTGATTGCATGATCTGAAGGTGAAGTAGTCTGACATGCTAGATAGAGGAAGAAGCAAAAGATTGTCACACATCTATTATTCTAAAAGGAATAGTACCAAGATCAATTGGACAATGGGTTCATTGGTCTAATCTTGAAGCTATTTAGACAGTGGGTTTAGCTGCCTTCCACAACTCCTAATAGGGTTGGAATATCCTAATAGAGATTCAAAGTCTCCTAATAGGGACTCTTTGTACTAAGTGTTGTAACAGACTCCTCACAGGGTCCATCCTCTAACAAGAAATATTTAGATTAGTACATTATTTTTTGGGCATCATTCCCACTGGGGTTTTCCCTCTAATCAAGGGTTTCCCTTCTCAACATATCTAGTATAATTGTGTATGTGCATTTCTTTATGATCGCTATTTGCTTTGGTTTAATGATTAAGAATTGTTCAAAAGGTTTTAATTTTTAGATTACTATATAACTATTTCACCCCCCACCCCCCCTCCCCCCCCCCCCCCCCCCCCCCCAGGTTCTACTGGTGGACTACTATTTCTAACAATTGGTATCAAAACATCAAGTCCTTGAAGGGAAGTTTAACAACTTTGGGAGATCCATGGTGAATCTATTTAGGAAGGAAAGTCCTAGATTTGATGGCACAAACTACGACAATTGGAAAGAAAAAATGAAGACTCATCTCTTGTTCATGGGTCCAGGATATTAACTTGTAACCAAGACATCTAAGAACATTGCAGAAGAAGATAATCTTGAAACCTGCACCAAGGAATAGAGAGAAGTGTTTATGTGAAACATAAGGGCAAGAGAAGAAATATTGTCAATGTTATTGAAAAGTGACTATAGTCAGGTAAAACAACTTAAAACATCTCTTGAAATTTGGAAAACTTTAGAGGTTAATTATGACGGTGATACACACGCAAAGAGGGTTAGATTGCAAAATTTGTATTGTGCATTCTAAGATGCTAAAATGATGGAAGATGAATCTATAAGAAGTTGTGTTGGTAGAATATCTAAGATTTTTGCAGGAATCAAATCTCTTGATGGAAAGAAATCTAATGATGAAGTAATATGGAAGATCTTGAAAAGTATAACACAACCCTTCAAGACAATAACATAGATGATTTGAGTAATGTTACCTTGCACCACTAACTTCACCAAAGAAACATTGCTTGGGAGATTGGAAGCTAATGAATTTGATCTAAAACAATCTGGAGAATTAGCAAAGGTTGAGACAGCATTCAGTGTATTAAACATCAAATATGGTTTAGTAAGGAACACAAAAGAACATGGAGACATTGCCAGCAATAGCAAGTCCATTGAGGAAAAGATCCAAGAGGGAGTAGCTCTTCTTGTGGAAAGAGAAAAAGATGGTAAGAATATCTTCAAATGTTGGACATGTAATGAATATGGTCATTATGTATCTAAGTGTGCTAAAAAAGAAAGAAAGTTTAAGGGAAGGTTCAAGTCAAGAAGATCTAGAAATTGCTTATATGCTAATGAAGAAGAAGAAGAAGAGGAATCTGATTAAAACATGAGTGAAGATAAATTAGGGTTCATAGCTATAAAGGAGGATGATCTTGACAGAGAAATTATTGAAGAAACTGCGTTGATATCACAAGTTGAAAAGAAAGATCTAATCATTGATAGTGGTTGTTCACATCACATGAGTCAAATTCAAAAACTATGATGGAGGAATTGTCAAAGTAGGTAACAATGCACCCTATCACATTACAGGAATTGGATCTATCACTCTTGATGGTAAAACATACACTAATGATGTTTACTTTGTTGATGGACTGAAGCATAACCTATTAAGTGTTGGAAAGCTTATGGACAAGGGCTATCAATTGCAGTTTGGTAATGACACATGCATTATCAAGAATAAGGAAGGAAAACTACTTGGTACTAGCACAAAAACTAGAGGTAATGTATTTTAGTTAAACTCCACTGAAATAACATGTTTAGTACCAAAGACTAACAACGGTTGGTTATGGCAAAGAAGATTTTGTCACATTAACTTTGATAACATTGTGATGGCCAATAATACACTTGTTGTAAGAGATTTACCCAAGATCACTAAGCCCACTAACACTATTTGTAAGGAATGTATCTTGACTAAGAAGAAGGAAGTCTCATTTCCTAGCAAGCAGTTTTGTACTACACAAAAGCTAGAATTAGTTCATATAGATCTGAGTGGTCCTGCAAGAACAAGAGGATTTTATGGAGAAAGGTACTTTATGATTTGTGTTGATGATTTCACTAGAATGATGTGGGTAGCCTTTCTTAAAGAAAAGTCAGAGGCATTTGAGAAATTCAAGATATTTAAGAACAAAGTTGAGAATGAATCTAGAGTTAAAATCGAGAGTTTAAGACCAAATAGAGGAGGAGAATTCACCTTTAGAGAATTCAATATCTATTGTGAAGGGAATGGCATCAGAAGACAACTATCTTAACCCCATACACCTAAGCAAAATGGGATTGCTAAAAGAAGAAACAAATCAATTGCTAAAGCAACAAGAGCTATGTTATTTGAGAATGATGTACCAAAGACCTTTTGGAGAGAAATAGTCAATACAGTAGTATACACACTGAATAGAGTGCAGATTAGGAAAGGTACGAACAAAACACCCTATGAATTATGGTTTGGTAACTCACCATCAGTCAAGTGCTTTAGGATATTTGGAAGAAAATGTTACATCAAAAGAGATGATGATATTGGTAAGTTTGATCCAAGGAGCGATGAAGGTATGTTTCTTGGCTATTCATTAAAAAGTAAAGCCTACAGATGTTACAACTATAGGACAAAAACTATAGTAGAGTATGCAAATGCTAAAATTGATGAAAAGTTTGGAACCAAGGAAAAGATAATGGATTATAACTCTAATAAAGATGATTACTCTGAAATGACTAACAGAAGTAATGAGTTATTTCTCAAGACTAACAATGACTTGCAAAATAGTGTGCAAGTTGAAGATGTGAGAGAGAAATAGAGTGTAGTACCAAAAATAAGAGTTAAAGCAACAACTTCTACCCCAAATAGGAACTTGATAAGAAATCATCCTGCTAATCAAATAATAGGAAGCAAGGAAAAAGGAGTAGAATTAATGAAGAACTATGTCTGATATCTCAAGTAGAACCAAGAAGCACAGATGAAGCAATCAAATATGATCATTGGATAATGTCAATGAAGGAAGAGCTCTAGTATATAATTAAAAATGACACATGGGAATTAGTTCCTAGACCTAAGGACAAAAATGTGATTGGCACAAAATGGGTATTCAGAAATAAAATGAATGAATAGGGAGAAGTAATAAGGAACAAAGAAAGACTTGTATGCAAAGGTTACTCTTAGCAAGAAGGAATTGATTATGAAGAAACATATGCACCTGTAGCAAAAATGGAAGTAGTTAGAAAGTTCCTAGCATATGCAAAAAATAAGAATTTTAAGGTATATCATATGGATGTTAAGTCAACATTCTTGAATGGAGAGCTTGAAGAAGAGGTTTACATTGAACAACTAGAGGGTTTTCCTTTAATATAAGAGAAGGATATGGTTTGTAGACTAAAGAAAGCATTGTATGGATTAAAGCAAGCACCAAGAACCTGGTGTTCAAGGTTGGGAAAATACTTAGCAAAGCTTGAATTTGCTAAAGGAATAGCAGATAGTAACTTGTACTTGAACAAAATAGGAGATGATTTACTAATAATCATTGTATTTGTTAATGACATCATTTTTGGTGGAAATGATGAAGCCAGTAAAAAATTCTCAAAAGACATGAAGAATGAGTTTGAGATGAGCATGATAGGAGAAATGAAATTCTTCTTAGGATTGTAGATCGTCCAAAACAAAGAAGGTATCTTTATCTCTTAGACCAAGTACTTAAAATATTTTCTAAAAAGATTTGGTTTAGAAAATTGTAAACCTATTGGAACTCCTATGGTAACTGGTCATAAGTTATCAAGCAAAGGTGAGACCCCTACTATTGAACAAAAGAAGTACATATCTAAGATTAGAGGATTGTAGTATCTGGCTCATAGAAAATCAAATATAGCTAATACAGTTGGAATGGTGACAAGATTTCAAGCTGATCCTAAAGAATATCACTATGCAATAGTAAAGAGGATATTCAAATATCTAAAAGGAACATCAGATTACAGCATTTGGTATGATACAAGTAATAACTTTACTCATTGTACTTATACAGATGCTGATTGGGCTGAGAGAGAGATGAATGAAAAAGCACTAGTGGAGGAGCATTTTTCCTTGGAAGAAGAATAGTTTCTTGGCTTAGCAAGAAGCGCAATATGTTCTAGCAGCAAAAAACTATAATCAATTCATATAGATGAAGCAAATGATGAAGGATATTAGAATTACATTCATAGAACCTATTATCATTAACTGTGATAACATAAGTACTATTAATATGTCTAAGAATCCTATTTTGCACTCCAAAACTAAGCACATAGCAATAAAGTATCATGTGTTGAAAGAGAAAGTCACAAAAAAAGAAATCAGACTGGAGTACATTAACACTAAGGAACAGATTGCAAACATTTTTACAAAGGCCTTACCAAAGGATACCTTTGAGTACCTGAGAGGTATGCTTGGGGTTATGCCCCTAGCTAGCTCAAAGTAGAAGATGCAAAAGTGCATCAATCCAGGGTAGACAGCACCATTATTAGGCCGGACTAAATGTTGATGCTTCCTCTATGGGGGAGTATCTGTGATGAACAAAGTTAGCAAGGACTCTTGGTAAATGATAATTGGTATACAACTATGTCTTTAGAAACTTGTGTTGTTTATACAATTATATGCAAAAGTTGTAAAGCAAAAAACCAGCTTGTGGTCATGCTGATAGATTGTTATATGTTCAATTTTTGTACTACCTTTGCCATTGATGTCAATGGGGGAGAAAGTGACATGAAAAGCAATAGAAAGAGTTTGTATTATGGGGGAGAATTGGTGCAATAAAAGATTTTCATGCAGATTTGAGTGATGAAGAAAAATTGTTGGTATTCTTGGAACTAGATGTGTTTCATCTATGTTTCCATCAATTCCAAAGGGGGAGATTGTTAGCATGAATGTTGATGTTGATGCTATGGGGGAGCATTGTAGAACATTGTTTGTCATTGATGACAACATAGCAATAAGATCGTATAAGACTGTCAAAGTACCTGATTGAGACTTATGTATTACAAACATCACATTGTGTATCTACCTATGCACAATTACCAGCATATACCACAACATGTATTTGACATGTGGACAAGTGCACAAAACCTGAATCAAAAATGTAGGGAAGATATTGATAATTTACAGAGAACCACAAGAAAACAGTGTAGTGGAAAAATAGTTTATGTTGTATGACCAATATAGAGCATTGTATTTGGAATTAAGGGTTGTGTAGTTAATTGGAGATAGCACACTAACTACTGATGAAGTTAGCAAGTGTGCAAGTACAAAAGTCACACGTGTGAAATTTTGTGTATAACTATGGGCTGACAGCATTAATTTAATGTGTATTTCATTTAATTAACTTCTAATAAAGTATGGAGCTGACTCCAGGAATTAATATCGAGTGTGGTACAAAGGAAAGTTGTTTTCCAAGTTTTAATTATCATGAGTGTGATCAAGAATAGAGAGAACTTGTGAATTGTGAAGTAGAGGAGTACAGCAATCTTTTAATGCGTGTAAGTGACCTCAAGGGTTATTGTTGATGGATACATAGTTCTAGATCTAATTTCATGATCTAAAGGTGAAGTAGTTTGATGTACTATATAGAGGAAGAAGCAAAAGACTATCACACATCTATTATTCTAAAAGGAATAGTACCGAGATCAATTAGATAGTGGGTTCGTTGGTCTAATCCTGAAGCTATTTGGATAGTGGGTTCAACTGCCTTCCACAACTCCTAATAGGGTTGGAATCTCCTAACAGATATTTAAAGTCTCCTAACAAGGACTCTTTGTACTAAGTGTTGTAATAGACTCCTCACAAGGTCCATCCTATAACAAGAAATATTTAGATTAGTACATTATTTTGTGGGCATCATTCCCACTGGGGTTTTTCCTTTGATCATGGGTTTCCCTAGTCAACATATATGGTGTAATTGTGTATGCACATTTCTTTATGGTTGCTATTTGCTTTGGTTGAATGATTAAGAATTGTTTAAGAGGTTTTAATTTTTAGATTATTGTATAACTGATTCACCCCCCCTCTCAGTTATACTAGTGGACTACTATTTCTAATTATCTTATCACTAACTTGTTTGGAATCCACATTGTTTTGTTTGAGTCTACCAAACTTTGTGCTTACTATAGTGGTTTGCAAAGTATTTGGACTACCATCTGCCCCATCCCTCTTTTCACAAATAGTTATTTTGTTTGTAGAGAATGGTGTCCTTTTAAGTTGATCTTTCCTTACTAGTCATTATTTCCCTATGGCCTAATAACTATACAATTCATGTTCATTCCACATTTTCATCTATTAACCCTATTATGGCCCTGACCACATAATCAGTTACTACTATACTTGCATATAATTTCATTCTCCACTCATTCTTTCCTCATGTAGTTCCAATGTATTTAAATTATCTATTGATCATCACATTAGCCTTCAAATATATCTAATATACATTAATCAGTAAATGTCACAGTTGGGTTATTATCTCCACACTGGTCATTTGTTGTCATGTCCAATGGGCACCGGTCTTTAAAGGTCTTTGACTAGTTTCCCACGACTTGAAATATGAACAAAGGCTTCATGTGACTTTGAAGTTAAAGAAAATTCAATACTCTAATTCTCATGCAAGTGTTCTCCACCTATTTCTCACATTTACAACCTGCTCTGATACCATGATAAATTCTTGAGGACTGGTGCAAATATAATTGCACTTCCATTGTATTTGGCATGTGTTTTCCAAAGGCATCTCTCCTCCTATTAATAATCATAAGCAATGAATAGACATGGGACATGTCTATTTGTTAATTTATAATTAATATTATAACCTATTTATAATATTATTATTATATAATTATAATAAATACAACCATAGTCATATACATTATTATTATATTAATTTATCTAATATAATAAACACACATATATTTATAGATCATGATATATATATGCACACAGACATATATAAGATAAAGACATCTAAATTGACTAAAACTTTAATAGTAGCAAAGGAAGAAACTCAAATGGAAAATAGGTTGATAGAGAAGAAGAAGATGAAACAGATGAAGACCTTGAGGTCATTGAAGCTCTGCTTACAAAAAGAGTATCAAAAGAAAAAAGGAAAATTCAGAGGCAAAATTCCATTGATTTGTTTCTCATGTGAAGAGATTGGTCATATTGTTCCAAGATGTCCAAACAAAGAAGATAAAGATCAGAAAAGAAATAGCAGGTTCAAAGGAAAGAAAGACTTCAAGAACTACAAGGACTATAAAGAAAAAGGTAAGAAATCTTGTTACATTGCTAATGATAGTGATAGTGATGATAATGAAGAATAATAATTTAATATTGTTGTTAAGAATGAATTTGATAATGAGGAAGATAAAATATGGCACTTATTTCTCATGTTACTGAAAATGATACATGGATCATAGATAGTGGTTGTTCTCATCACATAAGTGGTGACAACACTATTTTTGAACATTTAGAACACTATGATGGTGGAAGTGTTAGGTTTGGAAATAGTGAACAATGTTATGTAAAAGGAAAAGGATTCATAGCATTAACTAAAGGAATCAAATGTGAAAATGCCTACTGGGTTGAAGGATTAAGACATAATCTACTCAGTGTGGCACAACTAAAAAATATAGGGTATAAGGTAGAATTCATGAATGGCAGAGCTAAGCTATTGGATTATAAAGGAAACCTAGTTGGAACTGGCAATCAAACAAAACATAATTTTTTTTACATTCATCTCACTGAAAATAAATGTTTATTGGCACAAATAGAGGAAATTTGGCTATGGCATAAAAGAATGTGTCGCATTAACTTTGATAACCTGATTACCATAAGCAAGATCAAAAGAGTAAGAGGCATATCAAATCTAAAGAAACCTGAGATGGGCATGTCTAAATAATACCATATTAGAAAGATGAGTAAAACAAGTTTCAGAAGACAATCTTTCAATTCTGAAGAAGTTTTGGAACTAGAGCATACATATCTTTGTGGACCAATAGGTATAGAAAGCTACTATGGAGACATATACATCATTATATTTGTTGATCACTATTCCAGGATGATGATTGTGTTGTTCTTAAAACACAAATTTTATGGTTTTCAAAAGTTCAAATGGTATTTGGCTAAAGTTGAGAAAGAAATACGAAAGAATCTGAAATGCCTAAGATCAGATAGAGGAGGTGAATTCATCTCAAATGAATTCAATGAATTTTGCAATGAAAGAGGAATCAAAAGAAAGTTATTAGCACCTATGACACCAAAGAAAAATGATATAGAAAAAAGAAGGAATAGATCCATTATGGAATGTGCAAGAACACTAATGAATGAGAAAAAATTTGTACCAAAATATTGGAGATAAGAAATTAGCAAAGCAATTCATACACTAAATCGAGTACAACTAAAGAAAGGTAATGACAAAACACCTTATGAATTATGGTATGGATACAAGCCTAATGTTTGTTATCTAGGAGTATTTAGAATAAAAATTTATATCTCAGAGGATTTAAGGAAAGTAAAACTCGATGCAAAAAGTGATGAAGGTATATTCCTAGGTTGCTCCAATAAAACTAAAGTGTACAAATGTTTAAATCTTGCTACTCACAAAGTCATAGAAAGTGCAGATGTGAATATTGATGAGTTTGTGGAAACAAGTGAAGAATAGAGCAGTGAGGAGCCTGAAGACTACATAAAATTTATTTATTATGAGGAAGAACGTGAGACTTTACCACAAATAGTTGCAGCCAAGAAACATCAAAGTGAACCCACCAAGTCACTGATAGTGCAACCTGAGTCACAAGCAATATAACCCAATTTGTAACCAAATCAGGCAGTGCAACCCAAGTCATAGGTAATACAACCCAATTTGTAGCTAGATCAAATATTACAACCTGAGTTATAGTCAAATCATCCAGACAAGCCCAAGAAAAAAGGCAAAAGATCATGGAGAACCAAGTTCAGAAACAAGAAAGAAAGAACTAAGACTTGAAAAATATGTCTGAAGACATCATCCACGTGAACAAATAATTAGAGGAGCAACAGATGGAATCCTGACAAGGAAAAAATTAAAAGTTACATGTTTGCTGAGTAAATTTGAACTTAGATTTGTAAAATATGCTAGAAAATTAAAGTTAGATAGAGGTAATGAATGAAGAAATTGAGAACATAGAAAAGAATAATACATGATCTCTTGCACCTAGACCTAAGGATAAGAATATGATTGGTACAAATTGGATATTCAAAAACAAGTTAAATGAGAAAGGAGAAGTAACAAGAAACAAAGCAAGGCTAGTGTGCAAAGGATATGTACAAGAAGAAGGTATTGACTATAGAGAAATATTTTCCCTTGTTACAAGACTTGAAGGAGTCAGAATACTACTAACATATGTTGCACAAAAGGGATTCAAAGTATGCCAAATTGATGTAAAATCATCTTTCTTAAATGGAATCCTAGAAGAAGAAGTCTACATTAAACAACCTAAAGGTTTCATTGATCCAAACAAAAGAAATATGGTATAAAAACTACACAAAGCTCTATATGGACTGTAACATGCTCCTAGAGCATGGTATGAAAGGTTGATGGATATCTGGTAAGAATTGGTTTTGAAAAGATAAATGATACTAATAATTTATATAGAAAGGAAGGACCACAAGACAAGATATTTCTAGCAAAAATATTTGTGGATTATATCATATTTGGAGGACATAAGATGTTATGCAAATCATTTGTTGAAGAAATGAGGAAAGAATTTGAAATGTCTATGTTTGGAGAGATAAAATTCTTTGTTGGCCTGCAAGTTCATCAAATGAAGGATGGCATATTCATCACTCAGTCAAAGTACATTAGTGAAAATTTTGATTTGACATATAGGGACATGGAATTATATTTGTGGCAACTGATTCACCCCTCCCCTCTTAGTTACTATCTTCATTTTCAACAACTAGTATCAGGGAAACATTGATAACATTTGTAATGGAAGACTCCAAACTAGTTGGAGCACCTATGTCTACTAGATATAAACTTTCAAAGAATGATGATTCAAAGGAGGTAAATTAGACTACCTAAATATTAATGATTGGAAAACTTTAGTATGTGGTACACACCAGACCTGATGTTGCATTGGCAGTTGGCATAGTTGAAAGGTTTTCTACAAATTCTAAAGAAAATCACATGATGATAGTAAAAAGGATTATGAGGTACTTAGAAGGAACTAAAGAATGTGGTTTATGGTATAATAAAGGAGGAAACCTTGAGTTGATAACCTCTATTGATGAAAATTAGGTAGGAAGCATTGATGACAAAAATAGTACCAGTAGACGAGCATTCTATCTTGGAAAGAGATTAGTATCTTGGAAAAGCAAGAAGAAAAATTATTTTTCTCAACCAATAGCAGAGGTAGAGTATGTTGGTGCAGTAGCCAATTATACTAACATAATATGGATCAAGTAATTATGTCAAGAATGAAGGAGGAAATCAAGGAACTAGTGGTTATCCATTGTGATAACACAAGTGAAATTAATATATCCAAAAACCCTATGATGCACACAAAGACAAAACACATTGCAATCAAGTGTCATTACCTAAGGGAATTGGTTCAAGACAAAAAGGTGAGATTGGAATATGTGAACACCAAGGAGTAGATAGATGACATATTTATTAAGGTATTACCTAAGGATGCACTTATGTATCTAAGAGCTAAACTAGGTGTTATTCCCTTATTGGTGCTCACTAAAGCACAAGATAGTGATGCATCAACAAAGTTTTATTGAAGATCTATCAAGTTGATGTAGATTGTCACATGTCAAGTGTGAAATGTAGAACATATTGCATATGAATTAGTACAAAAGGTACATATTAACTTCATAGTATGTATCCTTTGGCATTAGATGTCAAAGAGGGAGAGTTTGATGTCAAAGAGAGAGAGTTGTGTATCAAAGAGGGAGAGTTTTGTGTATCAGAAGGAAAAGTATTCAGATGATGGAATTTATAGAAAAGAGGGAGAAAATGACAAAATTTCATAGCAAAGTGATGATAAATGTAAGAGGGATGAATCATTTGGAAGAAGTTGAGAAAAATCCAGGCAGAATCATAGAGGGAGTTAGTATGCATAAGAATCATAATCAAACTAAAGATAGAATCTAATTGCTCATACTTTTATCATTGTATATTGACATGTTGTGTTTCCATCAATGACAAAGAGGGAGATTTTTGCAAACAATTCTTTGAATTGTATGTTTTCGTTGATGTTACACAAATGTCAGTATTAACTGAGCAATGAAGAACTTGTAGTATTAACCAAGCATATTCAGTGTTGACCGAATATTCAAGAAATGAAGGGTATTCTATGTTAACTGAGTGGTTAGGCAATGAAGGATATCTAGCTTTTAGTATTAAGTGATTGGTTGGACATCAAAGGACATCTAGTATTAACTAAGTGGTCGAGCATCAAAGGACTTCTAGTGTTGATGCAAGAGCATCCTAGGTTGCCTTATAATACTGCACATTTTCTTCATTATGACAATTCTTATCGAGTTCTTATAAACCTTGTCAAGCTCTTTAGTATGAACTGAGTTATTCCTTTGCGACCAAGTTCCATTAGTGTGAACCAAGTTTTTCCTGTATTGACCAAGCATTTCTTTATTCATGAAGTGAACCTATGTTATTGATGCTTGGGTCCTTCTTTGACTAAATTATTTGTGTTTTTGGTTCTTAGTTGGATTTGAATCTTGTATTTAATTTAGATTGTAAATTTAATGATAGGATCTTATCTAAAGATGAGTGTTGACCATTTTGAGGTCATCCTTTCTTTGATGTAATGTTCTAAAATATTGTGTAAGTCATTTTGGCAAGTATAAAGAGGTATTTGGTTTAGTATAGATATAGAACTTATAGGACTAGGAGTTAGAGCAGATGTTGATAGTTTAAAGTTGAATATAGAACTTGGTGATATATATACATATACATATATATACATATACATATATATATACACACATATACATATACATATATATACATATACATATACATATACATATACATACATATATATATATACATATACATATATATATACATATACATATACATATATATATACATATAAAGATATACATATATATATATATACATATATATATATGTATATATATATATATGTATATATATATATATATGTATATATATATATATATGTATATGTATATGTATATGTATATGTATATGTATATGTATATGTATATGTATATGTATATGTATATGTATATGTATATGTATATGTATATGTATATGTATATGTATATGTATATGTATATGTATATATATATATATATGTATATATGTATATATTTATATGTATATATATATTGTATCTAGTTGTAACCCAGAAGGCCTTATTGCTAAACATTTGATGAATTGATAAAAGTATTTATTCTCTCTCTCCATGGTGTTATATTCTATGTTTTGCTTCTTTTGTGTTTACTTATTGAGGTGGTTGGATAGTTGGGTCTGCCTTTGGCCCTAGCTGCTTCATCTCTCCTTACACGAAGTGGTATTAAAGCTTAAGGTTCATCCTTGTGAAGATTGGATTGTATAGAACCTTAAGTTGATTTGGTTGTAGGGTAGTAGATTTGAGGATTTGACTTATAACTTGCAGAGGGTTACGATCTTGCTAGAATGTGATTATAAAGATGGTTTGAGGTAGAGGAAATGTTGAGGATGCCATATTAGATGTTGATAATGAAGCTATAGCACCAGACCCTAATCCAGAACCTGAAGAAGATCAAGATGAGGAAAGATTGTTTAGATTATTGTCTAGGGCACATTCAAAGCCTATTATAGAATTGGTTCCTTATGATGGAAAATTGGACACCAATGTTGTGTTGGATTGGATCTTTAATATGGAGAAGTTCTTTGAATTTGAAAACACTTTTGATAATAGGAAGGTGAAAATTACAGTTACGAGGTTGAAAGGTAATGCCTCACTATGGTGGGAGAATTTTCAAACTGATAAAAAAAGGAAAGGAAAGGAGAAGATCAAGACTTGGCTGAAAAAGGTAAAGACAAAGTTCCTTCTTATTGATTACCAAGTTAGCTTGTTGAGGAAAATGCAAAATTTGAAACAAAGGGACATGACTGTGAAGGAGTATAATGAGGAATTCTATAGATTGGACATCAAATCTGAACATGTGGATGGTGATGTTGAGAAAGTTGCAAGGTACTTAAATGGATTGAGATCTAGAATTCAAGATGAAATAAGTTTTGTGAAATTGGAAAATGTGGAGGAAGCATATCAATATGCCTTGAAAGTTGAGACCTTGATAAAGAAGCATGAACAAAGACAAAGAGGTAGAGGTAGAAGATTCTAGAGAGGCAAAGGTGGTCCTTGTGGAGAAGGTAGAAAATCTAACAATATTGTGCAAGATAAGGGAAAATCTAAATGGAAGAATTATGAAAAAGAAAATACTGAGTGGAAAGGAGGTAATCCTTCCTAAGGAGATACTAGTTCTTACCGAGGAAGAAGTAATTATTATTCTAGAGGTAGTTTTCATGGTAATTATTTTAGATGTGGCAAAGAAGGGCATAGATCCTTTGAGTGTAGACCCTCTAAGAATGAACAAGGTGTTGAGATATCATTTTGCATGATGTTTAATGGTAGGATTCCTTTCAAACTCCTCTCTTGAAAATTTGATCTGGGATCAACTCCAAGGTTTTGGGTGATCTTGCGACCTACTGGAATCCACTTAGTAGAAGATAAATGTAAGTGTTTACGAGGAGGACTTTACTAGTTCTGACCAATTTTAGATAAGATGTTGAATCTGTTTTCTATCTCAAAAGAATAACCACACAAAAATGAATTTTTTTTTGTATTTTTCTATTTATAATGAATGAAAATTTAACTATGCAACTATATGAATTCCTAAATTAAACAAGTGTTTGTAAAAGAAAATAATGAAGATAAGGTAACAAGAAGTTTAATCAAATGACTTGAAAAGTAAATCCCTGATGGACATAAGTCATGGAAACAATAGGTCTGTGAGTTAAGCCTTTGAAAAGATTAGTAGGTAACCAATAAAAATAGGAGCAATGCTTCCTCAATTCCACTGATCCAATCATCGATGGGAATTTAGTAACCATAAGATGTTTCACTTTTCATCAGATCTCAAGGCCATAGAAAGTGTGCACATGCGAGACAAAAATCTATACAGGAACAATAAGGTGATCTCTTCTCAAACTAAGTACATCAGTGAAATTTGTAAACCTATAGCAAACACCAGAATTAAAAGATCTCTCAATCAAAATAATGCAATAAAACTATTGGCTCCATTACACTCCATGAATATACATTCACAAAATATAACACACTTAGGCAAGAATAACTACACTCTGAATGAGAGCACCAATAGCATATATTATTGCATTAAAATAATGGCCCAAAATAAATGTTTAATTCCTTAATTTATAGGAAATATTCTCCTCAATTTTTGTTGAGTGAGAGATTCCTTCATGCAAATATATGCTTCTAAACTAATAAAACAAATCTATTTATGTACAAACTAGCTCTCTAAATGGTGCTAAGTAGGACTCCACCCTTTTTTATATCAATTAATGGGTGCATGAGCCTTTACATGTCTTAAAACAAAGAAAGAATGAGAAAATAAGAAAAATAAAGCCATTAGATAATGTAGGAGTCTCTGGAGATGCCAAAAGTAGAAGCTCAACCTTCTTTAAATGTTTGTAGGAGTTAAACTATCATCAGAATGCATTTCTCGTGCATGGAAAGCTCTAAATTTGGAATTGGTAGTTAACTGTTGGTGCACCTCTAACTTCTTCAAAAACTTTTGGTGCACCTTTGGAGAAGTACACCTTGGAAGTAGGTCCAAAAAATGCAAAATTTTAGCAAGTGTCAAAACTGAAATTCTAGCTTCTGGGTTTTGTTCCCCTTCACACCAGAGCTATGTCTAGGTATTTGCTCTTGAATTTCTCTATAATCTCCATCACTTGGGTTACATATGGAAAATATAAAGCATCATATTTATCCTTTAATTTTTGTCGATAGTTTCCCACCTCAATGAGAGTCCCTGTAAAATCTCCCAATTTCCCATCTAGTTCTAGCAATGCCTCTTCAGTCTTAAATGCCTATCTAATATCCTCATCAATGGAAGCTTCTTAAAAATTCTTTCAAAATTGCTCAAAAATTACTTACACAGTCATAATTTTATCCCTTGAATCATCTTCAAAAATGTCCAAACAAGCATCAATTTAATGTCTCTCTACCTCCAAAATCTACTCTTGGGTTTGATCTTTGAGCTTATGAATATTTGTATGTAATGTTTCCATTAGTTTATTACCATCTACAATATTTTCTATGTAATCATCTATCTTATCTAACTCATCTACAGTATATACATCCATCAACATCTGATATCTCTGACCCTTTATTGATTGTAATGCTTGCAGGTCTTTACCCAAAGTATGTACTTTGTCCATTAACTCAAAATCCTAGTTCAATATAGAAACCAACTTATCTACATTATTCTACATGTGGTGTTGTTGTTTAATATTTACTTGTATAATCAACACACCTTTCTCTTCAAAACTTTCTCACCATTGTTGACAAGCCTTCAAAATTGAATCTAATTGTATAGTCTCCTTAGGATTTTCAAGGTCCAATAGACCAACTACTTTGTTTGAATAACCTCCTAATATTTCATTCTACTTCTAAAGGTTTAACAATTTAGACTCATCCTATTATAAGTGCCTAAACACTTCTTTGATTCTTGTAGTGACCATTAATTTGGCAATATCCACAATGGGTTTTCCAAGAAATACCTCCTTGATTTGATAACATTTTGGATTCAAATCCTTAATATCTGCATGTAGAGGAGGAATGGCAACTGTTGGCATTATGATACATTTTTGTCATTAGTTACAACACTTATTGGATTATGAATGCTTACCGAGCTCTCACCGGACATTCCTTTGTAAGCCAAGCTTTACCTAGTTCTCAATGTTTACTGAGTGATCGAGGTGAACAAAGAAGTCAGTATTTATCGAGTGATCAAGGTGAACAAAGCAGCCAGTGTTTACCGAGTGTTTGAGGTAAAGAAAGGAATTAGTTTTGATCGAGTGAAGATGTACTTAGTATTGATCGAGAACTTCGTGATAACCGAGCTTCTGAGGTTATCAAGGAAATTAATTTTATCAAGCTCAGACGGTTATCAAGGAAACTAACTATCACCGAGTCACAAGGTTCTATCGAGTGTTTCCTTTGATCACCGAGCTACAGTTCAAATAGAAGTGTTCACCGAGTGACATCTCTTCTACCGAGTCTCCAGTGGTTACCGAGTTTAGAACTACTCAAAGTGTTTAGTATGGACCGTGCCTTCACTTCTACCAAGTGCATGATGATGCCGAGTAACGCAGTGGACACCGAGTATCAGAAGGACACTGAGTCAGTTCAGTGAACCCGAGTTTTTTACCTTGGGCCGACTTTGTATAGAGATTTGCACTTGTTGTTTTGGCCAACCTTGCATGTATTGTTTATTTGGATGGTATATATATGCAATGTATTGTATCATTCAAATGCGATGGCAATAGCAATAGTAATTGTAATGAATGAAACTGCGAAAGTGTGAAAGAAATACATGCATGCGAAAGTATGTGTGCTGAGTTGTGAAGGTATTCAGCAAGGTCGAGTTTTGGAGCAAAAAAGTTTTATCTATCACATCAAGGTGAATCAGAGCATAGCGGATCTTATCAGCAATCAGTTGTAATCAGATCCACTGTTTCATTCTAACAGGTGAATCAGTTTTTGTAAATCCTTTAACAAGGTAGACTTAACAGTCTTTTGTAAATCTCCTAACAGAGTGCATACTTTATTGTATGTTTGTAAATCCTCTAACAAGGTGGATCTAGCAATCCTTTGTGCTCCTAACAGGGCAGATCACCAGAAGTGGTCATTGTAAGCCTTAACCGGCCAACTTCATACTGCAGTAACGAAGCTTTGTGGGTTTCATCCCCACCCCAGTTTTACTTTCTATTTGGAAGGTTTCTGGGTCACCAAAATCTGTGTGTTCAAGTGTTGCAAATGATTTTGTCTCATGCTTACAGTAGGTTACTTGGATGAATGATGAATATATCAGTATACAGTTTTATTGTTTGAAATTTTAGAAGTTACTGATTCACCCCTCCCCTCTCAGTAACTTGTCATATCTTGAATATTTCCAACAATTGGTATCAAAGCAATAAGGTTCTCAAGATAAAATTTTCACAGCTTGAGCAAAGATCAAGGATAATGGAGATATTCAGAATTTACAAAACTATTGAGAATGAAAAGCTAGATCTGAAAATGGCCATGGCTCAACTCAATGAAGCAAAAGAGCATCTTTCACAATCCTTGAAAAGAAGAAAAGAACTTGCAAGGCAAATGAATGACCATCAGTATGTTGAAGAAAAGATTGAAGATCTCTCACCATCAAGTAGTTCAGATGAAGCTGACAAAGAAATCAAAGAACTTTTAGAAAAGAATGGATCTCTGCAGGAAGAAGTAAGAAAGCTCAAAAGGGAACAAGGAATCCAGTCCATCAGGCTATGTGAAATCTTGGAGCAAAGGAACAAGGCAACTGAAGACTTAGAGGTAAGAAATAATCAATCCTCTCAGCTTGAAAATCTTGTAACTCAATTATCTAATGCAAATGAAGAAATTATGAATCTAAGATCTGAGAATGAGAATTTGAGAAATGACTTAATTACTGAAAGGCAAATCAATGCAAGCTTACAAAGTGATCTAATCTCTGAAAAACAAGTCAATGAGAGAATGATAAAATCTCAAAAGGACATGGATCAATTGAATCTGCAAAATGAAGAAAACTTTCATAAACAAAATGGTAAAGCAGGCCTTGGATACAAGGAAGAAGGTGAATCCTCCAAACAGGGTACTCAAAAGAATCAAAAACCTACTTGCAACCACTGTGGTAAGTTAGGTCATACATCTAACAGATGTTGGAGCAATGGAAAAGGCAAATTTAATGGAAAGTGCTACAATTTCAATCAGCATGGACACAAAGCCAATGAATGCAAAGAGAAACCAAAATTTGAAGGTAAATGTCACAAATGCCAAAAGGAAGGTCATAAGGCATCACAATGCAAATCCAAATCATTTAATCCAGCTGAACAACTTGTCAAAGCAATATTTGGTTGGGACTACAACACTTGGTGCAGATGTCATTATTGTGGAGAATATGGTCATACTGGCATAAATTGTGCAAGGCATCACCTAAGAAAAAGGGATACCACTGTAAGATGTTATACATGTACAGAACTTGGTCATATATCTAAAAACTGCATGAACATAAAGAAAGTCGAGGATGAGAAGAAAATCAAAGTAGACAATATTCGGAAGCAAATGAAGCAGCAATGGATTCCTAAGTCTACCGAGCCAGATAATTCAAATGATGGAATGGTCACTCAAGAAGTGAGTGACTCTACCATTTCCAATTAAGACTCATCAGGATAAGACCAGGACTGTATCTAAAAAGAAATATCCTAAGCAGTCCTAGAATGAAAATATGATCAAATCAGTATTTCAGATACATCAGGATCATGGTCGGTACATGACCTTACTGAGCTCAGTCGGATGCAATAAGGCTTCTTTCACCAAGTTGCACTTACCGAGCATGGTTGGTTCTTCTCTTACCGAGATTAAGGGCGGTTTAACCTATTTTCTTTTGGTCACCGAGTTGCAAAGTTTAAACCGAGCTAGTGGATGACAGTCTGTCGATCGCAGCTACCTCCGTACTGAACATTAATGGCAAATTTTTCATCAAAAGGGCAGATTTCGACCTCATTTTTTCACCGCGAATTCGAGATTTACAAAAAAAAAAGGGATTTCAAGAGAGTTCAAGCGATTTGAAGATATTTTCAGCGAAGTATTCTTACGAAATCTTTTCACTCACCGAGCAGCAATGGCATCCGCAAGCACCAGCAGCAGCAAGGCGAAGAAGGGTTCCGAAATGCTTGTGAAGGGAACGGAATGGAAGGCACGTACGTTCAAACTCGTTCCTACCATCGTTGAATCGCTCGATCCCAATGGAGCTCAATCACAGATTCCACCCAAGGTACTCCTCGTAAATGACATTCGCACTCATTTTAAGTGTGCTATTCAAGAAATAGGGACATTGGACATGGATAATGCCCTAGCGGAGTTATGTTTAAATGGTTCTCTCAAAATCGAGCACAAACATTTGGAAACTAAAGGTTTGACTCACATCGTGCATATGCCTAGAAACTTCCAAACCAAATGGATTAGGTATATCTTGAGTCGAGTGCATAATGGTCAGTTGTGGTTGGAACAACCCATTTTGATAACCAAAAAGATGATTCAAAAAATCACGGGTCTCCCGATGCTCAGCAAAGCCAAAACCACCAAAACCCTAGGACGGGATGAGTTACAGAGGAAAACCCTAGCTGAGTGGGATGGTAGAGGTTTGAAGGTTAACACTGTAACAGATCTGGAACTAAGATTTGGCATACATATTATTGCATATAAGTTATATAGTTCCAGTAGGTTAAATAGTGTACCGTGTGAAGCTGTGGATTTGGCCCTAAAAATTGTAAAGAAGAATCTTGAGTTTGATCTGTCAGAAGTAATGTTGAAGCAGTTAAATAAGAATATGGAAAGTATAAGGACATCGAAGAATAACCCCTGTAAATTTGGATCTCTGTTAATATGTTTACTATTTTATGTACAAAAATTCTTTCCATCAAAGGGAACCGTAGAATGGAGAAAAGATCTCCCAATTTTGTATCAGATTAAAGAGTTTATAGTAGAGATGGGAGAAAATTTTGATAGTATCATGGATAACTATTTTGAAGACTTTAAGGAGAGAATGAATAACCGATTCAGAATTCCTCCTAAGCTTGTTGAAAAATATAAAGATGACGTATGTTTTATGGTTGACTATGACAAGGTGTACATACAGGCAGTTAGACCCCGAGTTGCATGGGTGAAACCTCTTCCATATGAGGTAAATATTGATGAAACAAGGGATATCATTAAAGCACTGGTAAATGAGCTAGTAGACCCAAGGCAACGGATTTTTGGTACTTATGATGAAGCAAAGGCCAAAATTGAACTGGAAATCAAAATTCCACAGGCCATCAGCAAAGGTAAGAGGAAAGTGGCCAAACTGAAAACTGCAATGGGTCCTCTTATGCTCACCGAGGGAAGAGGTGAAGATAAAGAAAGTGAAGAAGAAGAAGAAGGAGAAAAATAACCAGAAGAAGAGCAACTGGCAAAGAAGAAAGGCAAGGTAATCATTACCAAGCCCAAGAAGCAGCCTACTGCAGTATTTACTTGGAGGACAAGAAAAGGTATTCAGGAACCTATATTGGTCAAGCCTACACCTACATTCGAGCAAAGGCTCAAATCATTGGAAGAAGGAACTGGCATTGCAAATTTCAAAGCATTGAAATTTGAGACAAGGACTGATGCAGAGAAAATGCAGATTGAGGAACTGGTACTTAACAAAATGGGAAAATGGAAATACTCCCCGGACCAGACTGCTCCTCATATCTCTAAAGAATTACTGGAGAGAGTACAGTCAAGATGGGTGTTAGCCACCAAAACAGTAAAAGATATATATGAGCAATCCCTAAAGAATCTTCGGCCTAGTCTCACTGGAGCAGAGGTAAAATCTGAATTGAAAACCCATGAAGGTAAAATGATGATCAGATTCCACACTTGTTTGATTTTGATCAAAGATATAGAGCATGTTGTAAATGATGCTACAAACATGTGGAAAAACATCTATCATCTACATAAGTCCAGTGTAGACCCAGTAGAAATAAAGGATGATGACAGCAGCAGCAGCAGTGATGAATCAGATAGCACTCCATCCATCACAGTTACACCAGGAGAGTTGCATGCAATGATGGAAGAGAAAGAGGAAGAAGACAAAGAGGAAGAAGCTGAAGAGGAAGATAAGGAGGATGATACGGTAAAAATTGCAACAGCAGTTATTGCATCCCTTCCTCACTCCCCAGCTAAACCTGTGACATCATCAAGGTTGGAGTCAGCTTCAGCAGGTTCATCTACACCAGATTTACCATCTACACCTGCCATATCTCAGCTCCAGGTATCATCAGTGGAAGTGACTACCACTTCATCTACCGAGCTGCATCCCTCTTCGTCTACCAAGCTACACCCCTCTTCATCTACCAAGTTGGCCTCCTCGACTCCATCATCATCAGTTGGTATTGCTGTGAGTTCTCCAATTTTGACTACTCCAATTTGTTCTACAATTTTGTCGCCATCTACTTCAGGCACAGTGAGCTTAGATACTATATTACCGAGTGTATCACCATTTTTGGCCAGTACTCAAATTTTTGACCCTGCACATACTTCTATTGGCACTCAACCCTCAAGCATCCCAATTTTTACTGCTAGTCCTTCTGTCTCTAATGTTGTGTCTATTCCAAAGGTCAAACCAGTCATCTCAGAAGTCAAACAAAAGCAACCATTCAGACTTATTATCACTGGAAAGGAAATTCCTGAAGACATTGACTTGGACACAGAGATAGTAATTCCAAAGATCGACTTTGATAATGCTACCATTGAAGAAATGAGGTATTCTAGTCAACTCATTGAGAAAAAGGCTACTCAGATGCAGTTAAGATCGGAAAGGGATAAGGAATACAGGATAATTGAGGATGCCCGAAACATAATTACTGAGGCTATAGGTGTTGATGTTGATACTTCTCAACACATTTTGATTCAATTGGAAGAGGCAGTTAATAAATTCAATGAAGATGCCTCCGGACAAGAAAAGTTGATTAAGCGTGCAGCAAAGAAATTTGATAATAAGGTATTGGGGCACATTGCCCAGAACATTGCAATAAATTAGGTTGCATTAACCTCAGTCTTGGCAGATATGGAAAATTCTTTTAATAATGTAACATCTCTTTTTGCTAAGCTTTTTGATGTTACCGAGTACACTAAGGGAATAAGAGAGAAACTAAATAAAATTGATGAGGATCTGAAGGTGAGCACATAGAACTTGAAGCTTGACCCTAGTTCAAGCTCATCTCATCACCTCAGGATCAAATTTTTGTCAGAGAAGCAGGCAGAGCTGTTGAGAGAAGAGGCAAGGATCTGATCTACATTGATAGATATCCAAAACATGATCCTTCCCATCATGGATTCAATGCAGAAGCACATTGCACATTCAAAGACATTAATCCATGATAATAACTTCTCCATTGCAGACCATGTGATTGAACTTTCGGCTGAAGTTCAAGTAGCTCTTTCCACCTGCAAAATTTTGCAAGAGAATTGGGATAAGACTCTCCAGCTTATTCTTCAGGTACATTCAGAGTTCATCTCTCATTTTGGTGTTTCTATATAAGTATATATATTCTTTTATTCTTTGGCATTATTGTCAAAAAGGGGGAGATTATTGTTAAATATGTATACTATGGGTGAATAAGTGTTTTCAAAAAATTGTACAAAGGAAGAGATATACAACTCATGTAAATACTGTATGTACATTCTATGGGGGAGTTGTATATAATGAAGCTATGTATATTCAGAATCAGTCATCAGCATGTCAGATAAATTTTGTCTCATAAGTGTTTTTGTCACTAATGCCAAAGGGGGAGATTGTTGGCATGATGATACATTTTTGTCATTAGTTACAACACTTATTGGATTCTGAATGCTTACCGAGCTCTCACCGAACATTCCTTTGTAAGCCAAGCTTTACCTAGTTCTCAGTGTTTACCGAGTGATCGAGGTGAACAAAGAAGTCAGTATTTACCGAGTGATCGAGGTGAACAAAGCAGCCAGTGTTTACCGAGTGTTCGAGGTAAAGAAAGGAATCAGTTTTGACCGAGTGAAGATGTACTTAGTATTGATCAAGAACTTCGTGATAATCGAGCTTCTGAGGTTATCAAGGAAATTAATTTTACCGAGCTCAGACGGTTATCAAGGAAACTAACTATCACCGAGTCACAAGGTTCTATCGAGTGTTTCCTTTGATCACTGAGCTACAGTTCAGATAGAAGTGTTCACCGAGTGACATCTCTTCTACCGAGTCTCCAGTGGTTACCGAGTTCAAAACTACTCGAAGTGTTTAGTATGGATCGTGCCTTCACTTCTACCGAGTGCATGACAATGCCGAGTAACGCAGTGGACGCCGAGTATCAGAAGGACACCGAGTCATTTCAGTGAACCCGAGTTTTTTACCTTGGGCTGACTTTGTATAGAGATTTGCACTTGTTGTTTTGGCTGACCTTGCATGTATTGTTTATTTGGATGGTATATATATGCAATGTATTGTATCATTCAAATGCGATGGCAATAGCAATAGTAATTGTAATGAATGAAACTACGAAAGTGTGAAAGAAATACATGCGTGCGAAAGTATGTGTGCTGAGTTGTGAAGGTATTCAGCAAGGTCGAGTTTTGGAGTAGAAAAGTTTTATCTATCACATCAAGGTGAATCAGAGCATAGCGGATCTTATCAGCAATCAGTTGTAATCAGATCCACTGTTTCATTCTAACAGGTGAATCAGTTTTTGTAAATCCTTTAACAAGGTAGACTTAACAGTCTTTTGTAAATCTCCTAACAGAGTGCATACTTTATTGTATGTTTGTAAATCCTCTAACAAGGTGGATCTAGCAATCCTTTGTGCTCCTAACAGGGCAGATCACCAGAAGTGGTCATTGTAAGCCTTAACCTGCCAACTTCATACTGCAGTAACGAAGCTTTGTGGGTTTCATCCCCACCCCAGTTTTACTTTCTATTTGGAAGGTTTCTGGGTCACCAAAATCTGTGTGTTCAAGTGTTGCAAATGATTTTGTCTCATGCTTACAGTAGGTTACTTGGATGAATGATGAATATATCAGTATACAGTTTTATTGTTTGAAATTTTAGAAGTTACTGATTCACCCCTCCCCTCTCAGTAACTTGTCATATCTTGAATATTTCCAACAGGCAACATGGGCGAACAAGTCCTAATTTTTATCACTCATGACAAAGGCCAATGTTTGTGCATCACCTATAGGCATCTCGGGTTTCTTAAGAGCTTCAATTAATTCTATCATTCCCTCTTCCTCAGTACAATACAGCTTCCTTTTGTGTCTAACCATCACCTCTTTTCTCAACCATCTTGGAGTATCTTTCATCGAAGATTTATCTTTAGATGAAGAAGGAGCTTGTATTTCTAGGCCTTTTCCCTTATCACTCCTCTTTGGTGTCTTCTCCTTTTGTGAGAGATCCACTTCAAGCATCTCTATGTTTGTCAAGTCCACATTCCTTACCTTTGTATCTTGGGAAGTCTATTGAGGTTCCTTATATATTTGTCCCTCTTCTAATACTTCATCAATGGGTATTTGTTGTAGCTCTTCTTCCTATTCATCTTGTACCTATTCTTTATTACTTGGAGGGAGAGGAGTAATTGAACCTTTATCCAAGCAAGCTAAATCTTGACTTGAAGATGGTAGAGCAACTAAAGGTCCTTGTGGCCGAGGTGACAATTGAATCCAATCCTCTTGTGGAGGTTGATTTATCATGGTATCCCTTATTTTTTTGCCTACAAGAATAAAATCATAATCTAATATCTTAAAGACATTAGCCCCTTGGTCTTCTTGATCATCAATCCATTGTTGTAACTCATCCTCTAAAGTTGTAGCTTGAATAAACTATGTAGGAATAGATGGTGGTATTATAGTGGAGCTTCTTCTCTACTCTACCTTTGTATCCCTAGCAAGTGAGTCCTTTGACTCAAGGGAAGGTTATCCTCTACATCTTCCTTATCCTCTTCTTCCTCTTTTGGAATAACTTATGGGACTGATGGAAAAGGAATAACCTTTCTTATCACCTTTTAATTAGATTTTTCATCTTTCTTTTCTTGATGGCTAATGGAGAGGCTTCTTCATCTTGCATAGGTAGAGACACTTCATGTGCTTCTGATTCATATCCTTGCCCTTGTTCTAGAGATGGCACTAGCAGATTATCTCGAGTGTGGATGACTTCTACATTTTTTTCCCCTTCTACATTCTCTTCCCCTTGGTGTTCTAGTGCTTGAGTTGCCTCTTCTTCAGGCTCAGCTTGCTAAGGGGAAGTTCTTTTCCTTTTGTTTTTACCCTTATGTTCACTGAAGTATATACCTTCTCTATCAAGATAATGCATTTCT
Source organism: Cupressus sempervirens (assembly GCA_028749045.1). Classification (NCBI taxonomy): domain Eukaryota; kingdom Viridiplantae; phylum Streptophyta; class Pinopsida; order Cupressales; family Cupressaceae; genus Cupressus; species Cupressus sempervirens. The sequence continues at coordinate 164,663,740 of CM053791.1, read as the reverse complement.
TTTGGCCTTACTGGAGATTGGGCTATGAATGTTGGCACTATCACCTTCACTCCTCTACCTTTCACTATGCGAGTTGTAGCTTAGAAAACTACATCTTGTAGAATTTGATCCAACTTGAATGGTCTCTTGATCCAATCCTTGGTTAACTGGATGACATGCCTTACCCTATGATTAATATTTGTGTTTTCTTCTCTATCAACCTTTACATTCATGATAGGTCAATCGTTTATCTTATCTCTATTATACAAGGGATCTAAGACCTCTTCAATATCTTGTTTCATTATCTTTAATGGGATCTTCATTTTCAAGACATTACTTGCCAAATAGAGAGTCATCCTACAATAATCCCTTATTTGGATTTTGTAGTCATCTACTACATTCATCCAATGATCCTCTATGGCATCTACATGTTGGAATTGTTTCCCCACCAAGTACTGAATAATACTAATGTTATCAAAATAGGGATGAGGAGAATTATAATTTTCCAAGGGATACTAATCTCATTCAAACTCAAAGGTCACAATATCTTGCTTCTGTTTAACATCAAATGGACGTATAGTGATGGGCCATACCTAGGGTTTCTTATCTTACTTCCTTACTCTCTCATATGCAGATGAGAGTTGTCATGTAATCTCCAACAATATAAATCTATCACACAGATACCTTGGGAGCTTCTTTGGATTCATAGTCATACCTGCTATCCTTAAATAGGTGAATGTCTTGAATTGGATGTAATAGGCACCTATTTCTATAATCTTTTTCGCTACCTCTTCTAACATCCTTTTCACATAATTCCCCTCAATGAACCAGATGATTGCAAAAAGGAAGGCATCATTAACTATTCTATACTCCTTGATATGATCTGAAAGCTTTTTCCTCACCAACTGGGGGTATACCACATAAGGCCATGCATTAGCATCTTGCAAGTTGCCCTTTTTGAACAACCCTAGATAATCTATTGCTCTTGTAGCTAATAGATATACCAAATAGGATGTCATATAGAAACTTTGGTTGTTTTTTACCACCACCAATTGCTCATCTAAATTCTCACTAAGAATTGAGGCCCAATCAATTGGTTGTTAGAATAATTATTCTTTTATGCTTATTAATTAGATCATCTTGATTTAATTAATTAAGTTGTTTATTACTCTATTTACTTAAGTTGTCTCTTAGGTGCATATAATTAATATTTTATATTAATTATATTGTACAACCTAGTTTTATTTCCCTTTAGAGTTTTGTTCACCTAAGGTTGAACTCTTGTATTTTTATTTTCATTATCTTGGAATACATTTTTTCTCTCACTCTGTTGAGATTTTCTAAGCTGTGGTTTTTCCTTCTTTGGTTTCTCTTCAGCAACAGATTATTTGCATGCAGGTGTTATTGGCGATCTGTAAAGTTGGTTTTCACAACTTCTACATGGTATCAAAGCTTCCCTGCTACTGCCTAGTTTGGAGATCTTGAAGCCATGATTTGAAAACAAAAACCCCAAATTTTTCAAGGTTTTTTCTTCAATTTGGAGGAGGCACCTTTTTTTGATGCACTGTGGGCAAAAATGGACACTGCCATTGTGCTTAGAAGGCCTAGTATAATCAAAATTCATATAAATTTTGAGAATTTCAGCCACCGTAGCCTCTAAAAACAAATTTTGGGCTCCCAGGGGCTATACAAACATAGAAATCGAGAAAAAAAAATTAAAAAACATATTTTCAAGCTACTTCATCCAACGGCCACCAAGGCATCACCCTGTTGCCACCGGAGTGCCACTCATGCCCAGCCTATGCCTCACTACAGCCAACACACCGCCAATGAGCCAACTTGTGCCACCCACCCACTGTCGCCCACCTAGCGACCACCACCAATGCCATCCCATCGCCCGGCTAGGTAACATCAAGTTCTTGACTGTTGACATCATTTTACCAATTCCTGATGCCAACATTCTGGCAAGTGAGAGGGTCACATTCTGACCATCAAAATTTTTCAACTTTTGACGTCATTTTCTAGCAACCTAAGGTCATTTTTTTGTGATCAAATATTTTTTTAATGACTGGATTTTTTTCTGGCAGATGACCATTTGACAGTCATACGGCTGTCAAATTTTTTCTCATGACTTTAATTTTCCAATGAGCTTATTTTTGGAGCAATTCATTTTTTTACCATAACTTGAGCATACAGAGGTCTTTTTTTGATCTGAAAGAAGCACCAAAAAGCTGGTCTGAGCCAAAGATGATGATGTAGGTTTTATTTTATTACAAGTCCATTTGAGCTCTTTTTTTTGGAATTAAATTAGAGGCTTCAGTTTCCTCCCTCTCTGCATCTTGCATCTAGTTTTTTTTCTCAACTTTTGTGCTTTCAGTAGTTGTTTCTTTGTTTTACGAGGGATATCTTTATGCATTGTGAGGGGGTGCATTTTATTTTCTACAATTTATTTTAGAATTGACCCTTCTACTTCCATTTTCTTCTCTTAATGTTGGACCCCTCTGTGGCCTAGCTGACACCACACAACTACCACAATTGGAAAGCACACATGACTCAGCTTCTTATGTCACATGGCTTATCGTCATGTTTGGATGAGAACTAACCTATCCTGTAGTGCCCTTTTGAGGTACTTCAGCACAAAAACAAAATGGATGAAGCCATGGGATTGATTGCACTGAACATCTCCAATAGTATCTTGTTTCACCTGGATGGTTTGACCACTCCTCAAGCTATTTGGACCAAGTTTCATAACTTGTTTGGCATATTGAATGAGTTTTGTGCACTACAACTTGATGCAAAGTTGACTTCTTTGACACATACTAGCTTTCCCACCATTTAGGACTTCTTGATGAAGTTCAAATCTCTACATACAGTTTTGCATGGATGTGGGAAAAACAAAATAGATGATGAATATATTTTTTTGATACTCTCAAAGTCGTGAGGATAGTATCAGATCTTTTCTTCCACTTTCTACTCCACTATGGATACCTTGGGTAATAGACATCAAATTCCTTCTTTTGAGACGTTCTATGATCAGTTGACATAGGAATAGGCAAAGATCCTACAGATGGATGCCTTTGGCTCTTCCAACCAAGCATTGGTTGCTTAGTCTTCTCAGGGGAAACTAAAATAAAAATCCAAACCAAAGAATGATACACCAAAAATGGATTCCAAACCTCCAGCTAACCCTTCCAAGGGTAAATATTCTTCAAAGTCTACTAAGTCTACCTCCAGGACTAAGAAGAAATTAGTTGAGACCTACAATTTTTGTGGAAAGGATGGACATCTCGTTTCTAGGTTTTGGAAACATTTGGAGGCTTTAGAGGAAGCCATGCAGGAGCATCACATTTTAGCTCCTAAGTCTTCATCCCCCCCTACAGGGAAAGGTCATGCTCTTACTACATGAGCTATGACTTCGGGGCCTCCCTAGATTCTTGATTCTTGTGCTTCTCACCACATGACAAATACTTAATAGTTGGTCACCTCACTTGCTCCTTGTGCTACTTCATATATTACTATTGGGAACTCATCACATCTTTAAGTCATGGGTTCTAGTTCTATTGCATTGGTTGGGGGTTCTCTTCAAGATGTTCTTTTTATCCATGTCATCTCAATAAACCTATTATCTATTTATCAAATTTTCCACTCTATCTCAGGTAAGACAATTGAGTTCTCACCACATGATGTAGTTATTCAAGACTTACATGATTTTGAGTTGATTGTGGCTACTAGGAGTGTTGACTCTACATCTTGCCTCTACAAATTTGATGAATTTGAGTCTTCTGATGACACAAGTTCCCATCTTGTAGCACATGCAGATTTAGGAAGCAGACTTTGGGCCATGTCAATTACAGATATCTTTAGCAGATGAGCACACAAGCACTTATTCTTGGGCTTCCCTAGATTTCTTGCATAGATGATGTTTGTCAAGGTTGTGCTCTTGGAAAACAACATAGGGATCCTTTTCCACATGGATGAGCTACTCATGCTTTGGCACCATTGGAGTTAATTCATAGTGACCTCATGTCATTTCCCACTCCTTTTTTTGTGCCAGATATGTGCTTAAGTTCATTGATGACTTCTCCAGACACACATGGGTGTACTTTTTGAAGTACAAGTCTAATGTCTTTAATTCATTTCAAGTCTTTAAGACATTTGTAGAGAAGCAGTCTAGTTTTTCTATTTAGTGGATACGCACTAATAATGGTGGGGATTATGTGAACCAAGCTTTCAAAGATTTTTGCTCTGAACATGGTCTTCAGCATCAGTTTTTAGTGCCCTACACCCCTTGGTAGAATGGTGTGGCAAAGAGAAATAATAGAAAACTTTGGGAGATGGCTAACTGTATGATTTATTCTAGGTCCATGGAATCGTCTTTTGGGTAGAGGTAGTCAATTGTGCCAACTATATTCAAAATCTAATGCTTCACAAGGTAGTTCGACATATGACTCTTGAGCAAGCTTGGTCTCATGTCAAGATTGATGTATCTTCATTCCAAGTTTTTGGTAGTGAAACATGGGCATTTATACCTATAAGAATTTTTCTTAGGCCAGAATTCACCCAAGACCAAGGAACTCAAACACAAGCACACAATAGACCAAAATAAAGAGAGTATGATTAGAATGATGATATTCATTCAATATGCCAGCTTGAGAGTACACTAGGAGTGTCTATATATAAAGGCCTTAGGAGAGCTTCTAGAATGCATAGAAGTCAGCATCATGATAAGTCATACAACCAGGCACATGTCCACCAGATATGGGTTATCCTCCATTAAGCACAGGAGTAAGTGTGATGATGTGAGGATAAGCCTACAATGGTGTATCATGCAAATTAGTGGTGTAGACAACATGTGCTAAATGAGGAGTGTGGATAACTATGTTGTCAACATGACAACTCAGTGAATGATGCGAACTCCTATGTTGTAGACACCATGTGCATAATTAGAGTTGCATAACTCATGAAAGTACACAAACTCCTAAGTGTCTCACCTAAATAAATAATTAAATAATGCATTGACCTAAGTAAAATTAAGTGTAATAAGTAAATACTTATTTACACAAACACCCCCCTTTAAGTGCAACTTAGGGGAATGCCCTTAAGCTTATGAAATCTAGGATGATATGCAAGATGGGTCCTGGCTACTAGGCCATGTTAGGTACCCATGTACATAATGTAGATGCAATCTCTCACAAAGCAAAGAAAGAGGGAAAACCTCATGGGAAAAACCCTCCCCCAAAAAAAGAGATATAAATAGGGATGCATGGATGGATGGAGTAATCAAGACCCCCCCATTATGACATACATCTAGTATATACATAAGAGAATGATGAGAAGAGGAAGAGAGATAGGATAGGCTCCCCCCCCCCCCCCCCCCCAAAGAAGAATGTTGAATAGTGAGTGCTCCCATGAAGAAGCTAATCGAGGACTACAGAATGGTGCTCGTCCCCTTAGGAAGAAACAATGCCAAGGGTACAAATGAGATGCTTCTGCTATGTGTGGAAAGAATCCCATGGATAAGTGATGTCTCTGAAACCTACTCAATTGGCTGAAGAACCTGTCTCAAAGAACTGTCTATCTCTACAACTGATGAAGAACCCTGCTGCAATTGTTGATCATAAGTATCCATAATCACTTCAACCTGTGAGGATCGATCATGTAGAGAATGAACAAGAGAGTCAGATGGAGCCCTCGTAACAATTGAAGAAGGTAATTCTACATCAAGAAGAAGAGGTAGATCATCAATATTGTCCCCCAAATCTGTCACTAAATTTGGACCTAGAAGATTGGATGTACCCTATTGTTCTAGACCTATCACTATGGTGATGTATGCATGCAGATTGAATTGATGTAATGACCTCTTGTTGCAACTGTCAATAGAACCCCGCATGTCTGAATCTGTTGAAGTAGTATCGTTGGTGTCACTATCAGTTTCCACACGATATGATGTGCAAAGAGGATGAGAGGACAAGCTAGGTGAACTTTCCTCAAAGTAGACATCCTTCTCCACAAAAATCTGATGTGTCTCTAGATCTAGAAGTTAGTATGCCTTCACACCATCTTCATAACCAATGAAGGTACAAGGCTAAGATGATTGTGCCTTGCATCCCCTAGAAGATTTCTTTGCCCATGCAGGACAAATGAAGACTCTAAAGTGTGTCATAATAGGTTTTCTGGTGTACCATGCCTCAAAAGGAGTTTTGTCATCTACAGTTGGATGAGGAGAATGATTAATAATGTGAGTGGCACTAGAGATTGCTTCGACTTCTAATGATGGATCGAGAGACTTAGCCTGAATCATGCAACTTTCCATAGACTTAAGATTTTGAATCCTCAATGCTACAACATATGTCTTATGCAGACTGAATGTTGCCGGAGTCTGAAGATCAATGCCCTCGAGTCTACAAAAGTCCATAATTCTTCTATTCACATACATGCTTCCATTATCCATTCAAAGTACTTTGATGGCCTTTTTGGATTTCTTTTCTACATGAGTTTTGAAGGCTAGAAACTTGTCCAACACTTCCTTACTATGAAGAAAGTAGACCCAAGTGACCCTTGAAAAGTCATCAACGAAAGTAAGTATGTAGCGACCCTAGCTGAATACAAAAGGACCTGCTAATACCATGTGAACCATCTATAGAACACAAGGTGCTCTTGAAGACTTCCCTCTCTATAACTTCCCCTCTGGATGTATATCCACTAAATCTGTTGAACGAAAAGTTGATTTGAGGTAGACCTTTCACCATTCGATTTGTGCAAAGTTGCTAAAGGTAGCGGTAGTCAAGATGACCATACTTCTCGTGCCATAACTACATGTTTGAATTTGATTGAGATAAAAAGGCCTTTGAAGGAGATTTGGGCACAAAATGAGAGAAAGATTATAACCTTTTGTTATGATTCACTTTCCCCACTACAACCAATGAATCATCTTTAAGATTGTGCACCTATACTAAGTTAGGAAGGAACTCAACTCTATGTCCATCTCTGAGGTGAGTGATTTGGTAGATTGAAAGGAGATTTAAACTTAGGTTTGGAACATAGAGAACATCTTGAAACTCTCCATTTTCCATTTCCATGTTTCCTTTCCCTTCAACTTCCATTTTTCTATCATCTCCCATGAAGATGTGTGGTACCTTTGATTGCTTCATTAAAGAAAAATCCTCCTTTGAAGAACCCATGTGATATGGGGCACCTGAGTCAAAATTTCATTCCTTTGAAGAGTTTGAATTTGCCATGAGTGCTTGCCGTTTGCCCTTGGAATCTGAAGAAGACCCTTTATTCTTGTAAGCATTAGGCAATGGAACATTATGTCTCTTCATGATGTTGGTCAATTCATCAATCTTTTTAAGATAACACTCATGCTCTTCATGACCCGATTTCTTGCAATAAGCACACTTCTTCTTCTCCTTATTGTTGTCCCCCTTCTTGTTGGAATTCAAGAACTTGCCTTGTTGATTGGATTGTGGTGTTGTTTTTTTTGCATCCTCAGATTTTCTCTTCCATTTCTTCTTACCCTTTCCTTTATTTGAAGACTGTCTAGCTAAATTTTGAGAACCCTCATTATTGGCCACCAATGCTTTAGAATGAGGTGATTTGAGAATCCCCATTGATTTCAACTTCTTTTCTTCATCATCCAATAGTTTAGCATATTCATCAAAAGTTACTTTCTTATAAGCAGACCCTAAGGTAGTCTTTGAGGTGTTAAAAGAAGATACAAATGTGGAATACTCTGATGGCAGCTTGTTATGTATGAGATAGATCAATCTGTCATCTTTGATAGAACTCCCACAATTAGTAAGCTTTGTCCTTAGTTCATCCACCTTGGTGATGAAATCATGTATAGAATCATATGACTTAGGATCTAAGGAAACAAGCTCATCTTCAATTTTAAACACATCCTCTTTAGACACTTTTCCATATAGGCTTTCGAGGGTATCCCAAGCTTCCTTGGATGTAGAACACTTCTTGATTTGATACATGATCTTATCATCAACCCCCAAAAATATATCACCTAGGGCTTTCCTATCCAATGCAACCCAAGCTGAAATATCACTTGCTAAAACTTTATCTGTGTCATTTTTATTACCAATAAGCTTAGTGGTGTAGGTAGTATCTTGATCTTGCTTAGGAGAAGACTTAAGACATGGTGGAATGAATGAGAAAGGATGTAAGGGATCAAAAGAACCATGAAATGGACCAGAAACATTGTGAAAATAATTGGATGACATAGGAGGTTCTTGATCTTGATCTTTCTTTATATTCTTTTCTTTATCATTTTTAGAGTCCTCTTGACATGAAGCCACTCCTAAGGAGAAGGGAGCATGTTGGAATTGTATGGAAGACTTTGGAATAGATGATGAAGGACTAGCTAAAGTAGGCATTATAGTGCATGAAGGCTTAGGCTCTTTAGGTTTAGAATTATTGGAATTATTTGTAGCCAAGTGAAGGTTAGCTTGAGTTTCTTTGAGAGGTAGCCCTTGAGGATAACTATAACGAACTGCATGAAAATCATCAGGATCTTTGTTGGATGAATGATTGGTAGAAGATTTGAGAGACTCAGAATCTTTAGGGAATGTATGGATAGTGGAGGAAGTAGAAGATGGAAGGGGAGCATTAGAAGACAAAGGTTCAACATTGACATGATCTTGCTTAACAGTGCAATCTTTACTTTTAGCATAAGGGTTCTTAGAAGAGGAACTCTTATACCATTTATGTTGTATTTCAGCACAAAAAAATGATTTCTCTTCATCAAAAAATGCAAATTTATCATTTAGGTATTGTTCACAAAATTTATAAATGTTGTTTTCAAGATTTAATTCATGTGGATTACCATCAATATCTATCTTTGACTCATCCCCTTTAAGCACAAGCATAGGAGTATGAGAACTTTTAATAATTGTAGGAATGTGATAGTCATCATCATCATAATAATTGTCATTACAAGAATTATAGATAGGCATATCACAAGACTTTTCATGTTGTTCATTATCATATGTCTCAATAAGAGGAATAAGACTCTTGGTAGAAGTAGAAAAAGAATGATATCGTGAAGAAGAGGTAGGTGAAGACCTACATGAATGATATTTAGAAGAATCATCATAAGACTTGGAATATGAAGAATGGGAATAATATTTAGAAGAATCATGATAAACCTTAGAAGATGAAAAATGTGAAGGATATTTAGAAGAATCATAGTGAGACTTGGAAGATGAAGAATTTGAATGATATTTAGAAGAATCATAGAAAGACTTGGAAGATAAAGAAGTTGAATGATATTTAGAAGAATCATCATAAGACTTGGAGGATGAAGATTGTAAATGATATTTAGAATAATCATGATAAGACTTAGAAGATGGGAAATATTTGGAAGAAGGATATTGTGATTTGATCTTGCACATGATCCTAGCAAAGGTGTCTGATTTATCCATTTTTTTAATCATTTTTGTCGCAACGTTAGCATCCATGTATCTATCGGAGTGACAACACTTTTCAAATTCAAGAAGGAGGTGGATTTCATCTGAGCTCAAATGAGGATCCCTAAAAAGATATCCAAGATCCATTGTTCTAGAAGAAGAAGAATCAAGCATAGAAGAAGAGAAAGGATGAATAGAAGAAGTTAGACTTATGATAATAGGAGGAAATGAATCAAGAAGACATGAAGAAGAGGAAGAATATAAATGGGAGATTAGAAAGACATGAAAGATGAAGAAGAAAGAAGACCAAGAGTCATTTTGGGAAATTTGATACCATTTGAGATCATTTGAAAGTTGAACAACATGTAATAGCACTTGTAATCAACATGAAAGAAAAGGTACTAGTTGATAGGATAACCCTAAGAAACGTTGATACCAAACTAGGATAGTAAAAGCTCTCACTTGTCCAAAATAGATGTAATAAGATAGAATTTTGCAATAGGTGTAAACCAACACCGCCACAGAGGTGCCCACAACTTTGAGTGAATACCTTAGTACATATGGACCAGGAGGATGATTTACCCAAATTTTAATTAATTAAAATTGAATTTTGATGAAAGCGGATGGACAAGAGATTACCAAGACTCTCCAAGTGTAATATCAAAGGATCCAAGTGTATATCTTTCTCAACAAGGATGGTTTCTAACTCACCAACTCCAAACAAGGTCTCTTGTGAAATCAATGACTATTAATTCAAGAGGTCAAATCACAATAACTTAAGGTGCAAAAAGGCTTCTAACAATGGGGTAAGTAGCCTAATCCAAATAGGATCAACCTAGGGAGACTAGAAATAATGGGATAACAAAGTTATTTGATTGTAAAGTCTCAGCTCAAGAACTCAGATTTTGTTCATTTTAAATATCCAACTATATGTATCAATAGATTCTCTATCATGAACCAAGCACACAAGATAGCAATCAAGGATTTCAAGAAAACAGTCTTCAAACAATGAGCAAGGGGTAAAGCAACCTTGCGTATGAACAAGTCTAGTGACTTAGTATTTCTACTCCTTAAAGGTTCTACTTGTGTATGTTCTTGACAATGTTTTAGCAAGCACTTAGAACACAACAACACCTTATCAAGTTGTCTACAAGGATATACATGGCTTTCTAAAAGGAGTCCTCGATATACGCAAGGTACGTGAGGCCCAAATCCTTAGATGAGAAGAATCCAAAATCACACAGCCGGAGGGAGACGGTAACCCAAATCTCCTCCTTCACTTCTCAAAGGTATAAAGTTCTTTGAGGCTTAGCCAAGAGTGATATCAAACTCAATTCCCAAGAGAGGTGTCTTTGGATTCACCTCCCAATATTTATACTCTGTCGAAACACAAGAGTTGAGGTCATCCCAAGGGGTGATGAAATCCCCAAGCAGGCCTCTTAGAAATAAAAACTAAGTAATTCACTATCAAAAGTATTTAAAGCACTAAAGGTGGAACACTTAACTCTTCAAGTAAATGTGAAGTGAGTCCAAAAGTGGAACAGTTAACCCTTTAAGATAATGTGAAGCAAGTCCAAAAGTGGAACATTTAACTCTTCACACCAACTCAAAGTGAGTCCACACCTTAGAAAACAAGTGCATTCCAAAAAGCACAAAAGGGTTGCCTAGTGGAGCAATTAATGCTTCTTTCCTGTAGACCCCTCCCCTTTAATGTGGCACTGATCTTGCAACCACGAGGTGGAAATGAGGGGTCGGAAAATTAGCAAGTCCAATAACCCAAGATAGCAATCTAGATCAATCACAAATAATCTAAGACTGCTAATCAATACTACTCACAAATGAAAAAGGGTTGAACAATGGAATATCTAACTTTCCAAGTAAACATAGAGTGAGTCCACAAAGTGGTGCATTCAACTCCCTATGTAAACAAGGAATGAATCCATGCCCTCAATCACTTAATGAGATATTTGATATTAGAACCAAGAATTACTTAAGGTTTAAACACAAACATTCACTTACACAAACTTGTATGAAAGAAAATCTATGTTCATTCATTTCCCATTAAGAGCATCAATTGAAATGTGTTTTATGAAAGCATGTAAAACACTCAAGCAAAACACATGAGAGGTTTAATTTTAATCCCAAATTTAAATATTTTAGAGATCAAAAAAAATACCTGGTAATCCTTGCAACGCATCTTTTCTTTGTTGTACCTCTTGCTTACGCTTGAACGCTCGCTCGCAACGACCAAAGCAACAAACAAAACAAGCAAACACAAGATATGCAATATATGTCAACTCATGAAAAACCAAGTTTAGATCTGAAAATCTAATTTTTAAGAGTGATGATAATCAGCAAGTAACCCAAATGAAAACCCACATTATGCATTGATTCATTGTAAAAATGAAATGCAAACTATTCATTCAATGCCTTTTTTTCAATTGATTTTTGACTTAGTCATAAAGATTGGATCTACATGATATGAATTCGGATCCAAAATTCAAAATACACAAAACTAACCCCTATCAAAAATTAGAGAACTTTCCAAAAATGCAAAAAAATTGAAAAGATCTTTTAATTTGTGCCCTAGGGAGTCATTTTGTCAAAACATACCAGTTTTTGCAAATCGAATTATTGACCCATAATATGACCTCTAAAATTGAAACACAAAGAACTAACTCTACTTAAAATTGCAAGAGCTTTTCAAAACTGTAAATTTTTCTAAAAAATGTGCTGATTTACGCCTAAAAATGATTTTTTATGAAAAATCAAGGAAAAATCATAAAAAATCAGAAATGTTTCAAAAAAATCTGAAAATTTTATCAAAGCTTTTTGGATACATTGCCACCCTAAAAAAAAAATTCAGATCAAAATACGTAGTCATTTAAAAGATATGATCAAATCTTTCAAATCTAGGGTTTCTTCAAGTCTACAAATAGATCTACACAAAAACCAGTAAGCAAAGGTGAGTTGCCCCACGGCGGGCACCAAAAATGTATGCCTAAAATGTGAGCACACTTCTATGAGTCATTATATCTAAGGTTACTCAAAAATGAGGTCTTGAATGTGACTCATAGCTCTCTATTCATGGAGTGCAAGGGTTTGTAATGGAGGCCCTCAATTTGACCTAGTTTGTGCCCATGCAAGTACACCATGAAACAAGAGATTCAATGATAAAAAAATATGCATGCAAATGAAAATGCAAACTAACCTAAATGATAACAATGCAAAACAATGCAAGAAAGAAAATCTAATAACAATACAATACTAATCTATGAAAATAAATTTGACTCTAAGATAATAGGCAAATGCAAGGATGAAACCTCATGATGGAAGCCATGGATGCATGAGAGAATAAGACAAGAAGATAGAAGTTCTCCACAAAAAGATTTGATGCTCAAACTCTTTCAAAAATTGCTCTCCAAACCTATAGCATAACAATAGCGTAATTTTGGATGAATCGTGGATGATTTGTGGTTGAATCATGGATGATTTGTGGTTGTTTTGTGGTTGTTCAAAATGAGGAGAGGGCTCTCCCTTATAAAGAAAATTATGGAGGTGAGAGGCTTCCCACAACCAATATGGGATAATAGAGTTTGATCCATGTGAGACAAAATTTCACCAATGAGAAAAGAGGAGTGGTTGAGAAGAAAGTGGAAAGATAAGTCCCACTTAGAAATATGTGCATTTGACTGTAGAGAAAATAAATAAAATATTTATTTAATTTATTTCTTTTTTTCAAGTGGGTTTAATTTATTTAATTAAAAGGGAGCAAGTTCTTTCAATTAAATAGGAAATATTTAATTAAATTAAAAGAGGGGTTTTTCTCTTAATTAATTAAATGTGGACTTATTTTATTTAATTAAAAAGGGAGATTTTTGTTTAATTAAATAAGACTTAGGATAAAATGATCAACATTAGAAATGAAATAATCGAATTTGATCAAGGAAATTGATTTAAATTGATTTAGTAAAATATTGCAAACCATTGATTCAAGAAATTTGATAAATCGACATATTGAATAATGGGGGCCCATAGTCTAGGCGACCATTTTAGGGTGCATACAAAGAGTACATTAGGAGTGCATGTATATAAAGGCCTCAAGAGAGCTTCTAGAATGCATAGAAGTTAGCATCATGATAAGTTATACAACCAAGAACATGTCCACCAAATATGGGTTATCCTCCATTAAGCACAGGATTAAGTGTGATGATATGAGGATAAGCCTACAATGGTGTATCATGCAAATTAGTGGTGTAGACAACATGTACTAAATGAAGAGTGCGGATAACTATGTTGTCAACATGACAACTCAGTGAATGATGCAAACTCATGTGTTATAGACACCATGTGCATAATTAGAGTTGTGTAACTCATGAGAGTACACAAACTCCTAAGTGTCTCACCTAAATAAATAATAAAATACTTATTTACACCAACAGTACTAGATGCTCAAAGGAGAGCAATGTAGTAGAAGAGCTAACACCTCATTTTTGTTGGCTACTACAAGGATGTTAAGTTTTACAAGTTGTTTGATCCTGATTCCAAACAAGTCCTATTTTGAAGGGATGTCTAGTTTGATGAGCGTCTTCCTATAGTAGATACCCTATCTCTAGAGTCTATTTTAATTACCACTACTCCCTCATCCTTTCTAGTCTCTTTTCTGGATGATGAGGATGATGATCTTGATGATCCAAATTTACCTCCACCCTAGGATCCTCCTTAGATGCCTAAATGGGCTCAAGCTATAGTTGAGGCTATAGGATCTCTAACTGGTGACCCTTCCACTTCCTGTTGCACCTGATCTCATATTGTGGGTTCTAGTCTTCTCAATCATGCTATTTTTATTGATCCTTAGATATTTGCAGTAGCGACAAGATATTCTAAGTGGGATAGTGCAATGGAGGAGGAGTATTCTTCTTTGATGAAGAATCATACTTGGGATCTTTTTTCTCTTCCTAAGGGAAGAAAGTTAGTGCAATGCAAATAGTTGTATCATACTAAGTTTTCTGTTGATGGTTCTATTAATAAACACAAGGAACATCTTTTTATGAAGGGTTTTTCATAGGTTGAGGGTATTGATTACACTGATACATTTTCCCCAGTCACCAAGATGAACTCTATTCACCTTGTCTTATCCCTCGCAAATTCTCAAGGATGACCCATTTTCCAGATGGATGTGAAGAGTATATTCTTGCATGGTGATCTTACTGAGGAGATTTACATGGAGTAGCCTCAGGGATTTGTGTAGGATTCCTCCTTGGTTTGTAGACTTTGACATTCATTGTATGGTCTCAAATAGGCCCTTCAAGCTTGGTATGAGAAGATGAACTCCTTTCCACTTTCTACAAGCTTCACATGCTGCCATTTTGATCCTACAGACTACATTTAACATCTTGAGGCTGAGGTTTTGATCCTTGTGCTATATGTTGATGATCTCCTTCACATAGGTAGCTCATCCTCTATGCTTTAGGATGTTCAGCAAGCCTTGATGGAATAGTTTGAGATGACTAATCTTGATCTATTACACTATTTTCTTGGTCTACAAATTGTTCAGTTCTCTACTAGAATCTTTGTTTACTAGCAGAAGTATGCTCTTGACATGCTTCAATGCTTTGACATGCTTGATTGAAAGCCTGTTCCCACACCTTTTCATTTGGGTGTTACTTTTTCTACCTCTTGCACTTTTCCTTTAGTGGATCCCACATTGTACTGGTAGTTGGTTAGCAACTTGTTGTACTTGACACACACACATCCTAATCTCTCCTTTGCAGTTGGTCTTGTCTCTCAATTTTCACATGAGCCTCATGAGATTCATTGGCGAGTTGTCAAGCATATTTTGAGATACATTCAAGGCACATTGATGTATGGAATTCATTACACATTAGGGACTCCTCACAATATTGGCTACACTGACTTAGATTGGGCTGGTGATGTTGATGATCAGAAGTCTTCTTCTAGCTTTATTTTTCTCTTGGCTCTAGTCATATCACATGGTCATGCAAGAAATAGCATGCTCACACACTTTCATCTATAGAGGTTGAGTACAAAGTAGCAGTGCTTGCTAGTTAGGACATTTTATGGCTTTGGCAGTTGATGACTAAGTTTGGTTTTCCTACTAATTGTCCCACTATTCTATGGTGCAATAATCTGAGTGCTATTCATATTTCTCACAACTCGGTGCAGCATCAATGCACTAAACACATTGAGCTTCATATGCATTTCATCTGTCAATTGATCTTGGATGGTGTTCTCTCTTTGGAGTACATTTCCACTGACACACAGGTTGCCGACATCTTCACCAAATCTTTTGCATCACCATGCTATCTTCAATTGCGATCTACGCTTGGGGTTACGAAAGTTATCCTTGGGGGGTCTTGTTGAGGCCTTCCTTCCTTCATGTTTTTTTAGCATTTTTTTTCTATCTCTTTTTTGAGAGGGGTTTCCCTATTGGGTTTTCTCCTTTGTCTCTGGTTTACAGAGATTTCCTTGTTTTGGGTACCTGATCAAGCCATGTTGTTGAGACCCATTTCCCTACTTTCATAGCTTTTCTAGGTTAGCTTACCTCCTAAGCTTCACTTAAGGGAGGGTGTTAGAGTAATTATTCTTTTACGCTTATTAATTAGATCATCTTGATTTAATTAATTAAGTTGTTTATTACTCTAGTTACTTAAGTTATCTCTTAGGTGCATATAATTAATATTTTATATTAATTATATTGCACAACCTAGTTTTATTTCCCTTAAGGGTTTCATTCACCTTTAAGGTTGAACTCTTGTATTTTTATTTTCATTATCTTGGAATAATTTTTTTCTCTCACTCCATTGAGATTTTCTAAGCTACATTTTTTCCTTCTCTAGTTTCTCTTCAGCAATAGGTTATTTGCATGCAGGTGTTCTTGGCGATCTGTGAAGTTGGTTTTCACAACTTCTACATTGGCATCTTCATTTTTTTGATGGTCTTAATGAAGTTTACCATCCATATATTCAATTTTCCTACTACTATTAATCCCATAACTCTACTCAGGAGCACTATAGAATGTCTGATATCATCTTTCATATAACCCCTCATCATATCTACTGTGCCTATCTTTTTCCCAAGAGGAGTCTTATCAATGAGATACAAGGATTGGATAATTTTTTATGCTTCCTCTCCATGCTCTCTATACCACCTTTTTTCTTGATGATATGTTAACTCAATGTGTTGATCTACTCTCGAAAGATGGAATACTTTCTCTATATTCTTAGGCCTCAGATCCAGGATGATCTCTCCAGTTAAGCTTTTTACAACTCTCTCCTCAAAAACATAGTTTTCTGCCAATGCCATAATCAACTCAGAAGACTGTAATAAAATTAGGTGTGATGTTGCATTCACTAGTCCTAATCTGATATTTGTAGATTCTATAGGGGCCCTTTCATTTGGCTTGTTGCATAGTTCCATGAATGCATTCCAATCAATATGATCTAGTTCAATGTCTTGGATCTCTGAATATGCATCCTGGAAGCATGACTTCGATTGAACACCTTGAAATTTGAAGACCACTAGTTTTAGAGCCATCTTTGCAATGAGGGAGGACAAGAAGGAAGCTATTTTATCCATCCCAAAAAAAACATCCATTAGTCTAGAAGGTTGAAAAAAAAATTTAAATAAACCCTAGTTATGACAAAAACAAACCCAGAACATAAAATCCTAAAAATCAACTAAAAAACCATTAAAAACCTCTAGAAAATAAAACATTGGTGCACCTTGCACACCTTGAGGGTATGCTAGGTGTGCCTCTCCCCAAGAAAACCTTCAAAAAAAGAGGGTGTGCACATAGTGCACCTTATGGGGTGCTCTAAGTGTGCACCCTTAACTATGTTCAAAGAAAGTATGTCTTACAAAGGGTACGCACATAGTGCACCTTGTGGGGTGTGTTATGTGTGTACCCTTTATCATGTGCAAAAGGAGAATAATTTCTTTGAACCTTGGATAGGTGTGCACATGCACACCTTTCACTTAAGTGAAAGCTTGTTAGTTTTTATGTTTTGTTAAACTTTTGTTAAGTTTGTGCAATAAAAGGTGTGCACCTTGGATAGGTGCACAAGGTGCGCACCTTTGCCTTGGTTATTTTTTAATGTGTTTGTTGGATCCATGAAGATTTTGCACACCTTATCGGCTGCGGAGGTGTGCAAAAAATTTAAGCAAAGGGAAGAATGAGTGAGTGAATAGGGAGGGGGTCTTGGGCTTTTATAGGCCAGGGATGGAGTGCACCTTTAGAGGTGTGCACCTTTGCATGTGTGCAGGTGTGAAATTCCAAAGGGAAATGCTCCCAAATTAGTGGCCTTAGTGCTCTAGCACACCTTGAAAGGTGTGTTATGTGTGTTAGGTGCACTAGTGCACACCTTTAGATCAACAATTTGATTTCCTCTCAAAATTTCCAATTTCTAGTAAAAGAGTTTTCTGGCATAGAGTCAAACTAAGTAAAAACACCAAGTAAAACCCTAAAAAAGACTTAGATCCCAGACTAGGGATATGGAAAGCTAAAAATATATACTAGGGGGTCCTCATTTTTAGCAGAAATGGGGCATGCGTTGTAAAACCACAACACAAGGTAAAAAAAATGTTATGGTTCAAGGAGACATTAAGGGGTCACTAAGTGGACCTAAGGTTGGAGAATATCTAATGGTAAGAAGAACTTTATGTAATAAGGGAAGTGATGAGGAACCTATTCTAAGGAGAAGTCTTTGCACGACCATATGTAAGATGGCAGGAAAGTGCTACAAGGTGATCATTAATAGTAGAAGTTATACAATATGGCATCATAAAAGCTAGTTACAAAGCTGCAGTTGTAGAGGCTGAAGCATCTTAAACCCTATTATGTTTCATGGATCCAAGATGAGCATAAGATATTGTGAAGTTCAAGATTGGACAATATTTTGATGAAGTTTTGTGTGATATTATGCCTATGGATTATTTTCATATTGTGTTGGGTAAACCTTGGCAATATGATAGTTATGCTATATATGATGGAAGATTCTTTGGCTGAATGGGAGAGAGCAAATATTTTTTCCTTTGATTGAAAGTCCATATGGGTTTAATTTTACTACAGTGAGAATTTGCATGGTTAATGGAAAGAAATTTGAAAAAGAAGTGAAGAAGAATCAAGTTTGATTTGCCATAATTCTAAGGAGAGCACATTATGCTAGTCATGACTGAGTGATAGATGGTGGCAACTTAGTGGAAGACCCTAGTGGTAATTGAGTAATAGATAATGGAAACCGAGTGATAGCAGAAGTTGGTAGTATTGACTAAGTACCAAAAGAAATTGTTAATTTGTTGAATGAGTATAAAGATATTATTGTAGAAGATATACTTGATGGTTTACCACTAGTAAGGAGTATAATTCATTGTATGGACTTGAATCCTAGAGCTATTTTACCAAATAAAACACCATATAGATTGGCACCTACAAAGAATGAAGAACTTAGTAGACAAGTACATGAATTTTTGCAAAAAAGGTTTGATTAGAGAAAGTTTGAGTCCATGTGTTGAACCTATTGTACTATTCCTAAGAAGAGTGGAGAATTCATATTGATTCCAGAGCTATTAACAATATCATAGTTAAATATAGGTTTCCTATGCCTAGGATGGATGATATAAAGGATTGTTTGAGTGGAGCAAAATATTTTATCAACATTGATTTGAAGAGTGGTTATCATCATATCAAAATTAGAGAAGGTGATGAGTGGAAGATTATTTTCAAGATAAAAGATGGTTTATGTGAATGGTTGGTAATGTCTTTTGGTTTGACTAATGCACCTAGTACTTTCATAAGGTTGATGAATAAAGTTCTCAAGAGATTTTTGTGTAAGTTTGTGATTGTTTATTTAGATGATATTTAGATATTCAGTAAGACTGAGGAAGAAGATCTTGAGCATGTTAGACAAGTACTGTAGAGATTGAAAGAGGATAAGTTGATGATTAATCTAAAAAAGTTTTCCTTTATGCAAGAGGATATTGTGTATTTGGGATTTGTGATTTCAACTAATGGTTTGAGAATGGATCTTGAGAAGGTTAAAGCAAATTTGGAATGGTCTACACCTAAAAATGTGGGTGAGATAAGATCATTTCATGGTTTGGCTAGTTTCTACAGAAAGTTTATAAAGAATTTCATTTCTATTTGTAATGCTATGACTGAGACAATGAGAGGAGATAAAAAGGATTTCAAGTGGACACATGGAGCTAATAAGTGTTTTGAGACTTTGAAACGAAAGGTTGTTGAGTTACCTGTATTGGCTTTGCCTAATTTCAATAAGGTATTTCAAGTTGAATGTGATGCAAGTGGAAGTGAAATAGGAGCTATATTAGGTCAAAAAGATAAACTTGTTACTTTTTTTATTGAAAAGTTAAATGATGCTAAAAGGAAGTATTATGAGTATAATCAAGAGTTTTATGAAATTAGTCAAGCCTTGAAGAAGTGGAAACATTATTTGATTGCTAAAGAGTTTGTGTTGTACATTGATCATAAAGCTTTATAGTAGTTGGGAAGTCGACATAAATTGAATCAAAGACATATGAAGTGGGTTGAGTATTTGCAGAGTTTCACATTTTTGATCAAGCATAAGAGTGGAGTTACTAATTGAGTTGCTAATGCATTGAGTAGAAGACATTCTTTATTGACTGAGATGAAGGTTGAAGTTCTTGGTTTTGATGAAATGAAAGAGTGTATGATACTAGCCCTAATATTTCTGAGGCATGAAGAGAGTGCAGAGAACCAGATCTATCAGATCACATGAGTAAGTATGATGAGTATTTAATTCAAGCAGGTATGTTATTCAAAGGATTTTAGTTATGTATACCAAGAAGTTCTATGAGAGTTAATTTGATTAAGGAGAAACATTATGGTGGATTGGTTGGACATTTTAGAATCAATAAGACATTGAATTTGTAGAAGGATAAGTATTATTGACCACAAATGTATAAGAATGTTTAGAAGTTTGTACGAAATTATGGAGTTTGTCAAGTTGCAAAAGGAGAAAGTCAAAATACTGATTTGTATACACCTATTTCTATTCATAAGAAGATTGACATTCCAGTCATGTTTGTTATTAGTGACATACACTTATTCAGATTGTGAGTTCATACAAAGTATATTGTACAATTAATAGTGTTAACCAAGCATTTCAATTGTTACCGAATTCTACAGTTTCTACTAAGTCCTTTGGATAGATTTCAATTTGCACCAAGCAATTACTTCAAAGGTGATAATCAGTAGTATAAACTAAGCATCTCAGTGTATGTCAATTTTACCAGTGCAAACTAAGTTGTGCAGTGCTTACCGAGTTCGTAGTTGATGTGATGCAAGTCTAGTGTTGACTGAGCTACTTAGTGTTAACCAAGAGACTCAATTTATACTGAGCTCATAGTGATAGTGTTTACTGAGCTATACAGTGCGAATCAAATATTTCAGTTTATATGTCAAGTTTCACAGTATTCGTTGAGTCACCAGCATAGACCAAGTTCAAGACCACTTAGAAGTGATCAGTATGGATTGAGCTTCTATGTCTACCAAGTACATGATGATGTCAAGCATTGATAGTGGATGCTGAGGATTAGAACCTCACTGAGTCAGTCTTCAGAGCCTGAGTTTCTACACTTCGGCCAACTTTGTAATCTTTGTGTAAACTTGTATTATGGTTGACTCTATAATTATGTAATTGGATTGATATATATGTAATGTATTGTATCACATCCAAATGTATCTATGGAAGTAATGTAATTATTAGAGAAGATTTAAATGGAAAATTACAAAGGCTATAGTAGTATAAGGAGTAGCAAAGATATACCTATCATAGAAAAGTGATTTTTACACTCAGAGGAATCTCATTCAGCAAAACAAGTTGAAGATCAGAGATCAGCCACTACTTCATCCTAACAAATGGATCAATCAAATCCTTTAACAAGGTAGACCTAACAGTCTTATGTAAATCTCTTTATCGAGTGTATACTTCATTGTATTTTTGTAAATCCTTTCACAAGGTGGAGCTAGCAGTCTTTATTGCTCCTAATAGGGTAGATCATCATTAGTGATCATTGTAAGCCTTAACAGGCTAACTTTATACTGTAGTACTAAAGCTTGTGGGTATCATCCCCACCCCAGTTTTACTTTCTATTTGGAAGGTTTCTGGGTCACCAAATCTTGTGTCAAAGTGTTGTGTTTGCTTTCATGTTTTCAATTTCTCATGCATAATCAGAATTCACATAAAGGTTTAATTGCTAAATTGGATAAAAGTTTTAGAAGTTACTGATTCACCCCTCCCCTCTCAGTAACTTATCTTGTCATAATATTTCCAACAATTGGTATTAGAGCATTGTGGTTCTTAGTAAAAAGTTTAACAACTTGAGAAAAGATCAAAGGCAATGGAGGTATTCAGACTTGACAAGGCTATTGACAATGAGAAGCTAGATTTAGAATTGGCCATTGGACAACTCAAAATAAAAAAGAGCAACTCTTTGAATTCCTAAAAAGAAAAAAGACCTTGCAATCCAGATGAATGATTCACTCTACATTGAAGAAAGAATTGAAGACATCCTTTCAAGCAATTTAGATGAAGCTGATGAAGTAATCAAAAAACTATTGGAGAATAATAGTACTCTTCAAGAAGAAGTAATAAAACTAAGAAGAGAGCAAGAAATTCAATCAGTAAGATTGTGTAAATTCATGGAAGAGAAAAACAAGATAAGAGAAGAGATAGAAGGAAAGAACAATGAAATCCAGCACCTATCCCTTCAGTAAGAAGACTTCATTGATTAGCTCACCAATGCAAATGAAGAAATCATGAACCTAAGATTAGAAAATGAAAGATTGCATAATGATCTAAACATTGAAAGACAAACCAATGAAAGATTGATGAAATCTCAAGCAGACATGAATTAGTTGAATGAGCAAAGTCATTTCAAACAAAAAGGAAAAGCAGGAATTGGATATATCGAAGAAGGTGAAACATCCAAGCAAGGAGCTCAAAGGAATCAAAAACCTACTTGCAGTCACTCTGGTAAGATAGGTCATACTTCAAACAAATATTGGAGCAATGGGAAAGCAAAATTTAGTGGAAAATGCTTCAATTGTAATCAACATGATCATAGAGAAAATGAATGCAAAGAGAAACCAAGATTTGAAGGCAAATGTCACAAATGTAAGAAGCATGGGCACAAGTCATCAAAATGCAAAACCAAGATTTTGAATCCAATAGAACAAATTGTGAAAGTTGTATTTGGTTGGGACTATAACACTTCATGTAGATGGCATTACTATGGAGAATTTGGACAAATTGGAATGAATTGTGTAAAACATCACATGAGAAAGAAAGATACTATCAAAAGATGTTTCATTTGTACAGAACTTGGTCATCTTCCCAAGAACTATATGAATAGTGGAAGAATTAAAGATGAAAAGAAGGCAAAAGCTGATAACATCAAAAAACAAATAAGACAAAAATGGGTTCCAATGTCTACCAAGAATGCAAGTCCAAGCAATGATGATCAAGTCACTCAAGAATTGGGTGACTCCACCATTTCCACTTGATTTCTCAGAGGAGAATTGGAACTAGGATACTAAAGAAGACATCTAAATTAGTTCTAGTTGACAGGACAAAAGATCCATATTAGCATTCAAGATGCAAAGGGATCATTGAGTAAGAGGTACTAGTTACTACTAAGTGAAGTTACAAACTCTACTAAACGAGGTCGAGAGTGACTTAGTCTTATATGGTTATCAATTCATGAAAGAGCCTACTGAGTAATCAATACAAGCAAAGTGGATGACATTTTGTCAATTTGATCTAACATTCATACTAGGCATTTATAATGAAATTTGATAAAAGGAATGAAATTGAAGTCATTTTTACTCTGAATTTTCAAGAGCTATTTGTGCAAAGTGATCTTTAAGAGCATTCAAGTGATTTGAGAAAATTGTTATCAAAAGTTTTTGAATTCTCTCAAACCCTACCGAGTGAAGATGGTAGCTACTAGCACCAAGGCAAAAAGAGGTTCAGATATGCTGGTTCGTGATGTAGAATGGAAGGCTCTAAATTTTAAGCTTACTCCTGCAACTATGAAAACCCTAGATCCAAGTGGAGCACAGTCACAAATCCCTCCCAAGGTATTGTTGATCAATGATATTTGTTCTCATTTCAAATGTGTGATTCGGGATATTGGTACACTAGAAATGGATGAATGTTTGGAGGAGCTATGTGTTAATGATGTGTTGAAACCTAAACACCAACATGTAGAGGCAAAAGGTTTAACTCATATTCATCACATGCCACGAGATTTCCAAGTGAAATAGATTAGGTTTATCCTCAATCATGTGCACAATGGTCAATTATGGTTGGAGCAACCAATTTTGATCACAAAGAAGATGATCCACAGGATAACTAGTATCCCCATGTTATTGTTACTAAAATTTTGCACGTGTAAAATTTTAAGCATACATGCAATAAAAGTACAGAAGTGCCATTCATTTCATTCAAACAATAGAAATGTCTTTGTATTTATTTATTTTCAAATATACATTGATGTTTTCAAGCAATGAAATGAGTTAATATGTTGAATGGAAAAGATCTCACACAAGCCATGAGTATAGATCACTATACTACATTTCTTTCATAAAGAAATACATGAATAGATACATATGAATGAAAGAAAAGAGTAGAGATAACCAGTCATTGCCTATTGCTTTGACTGGTTATAAACCCTCTGTTTGGCACACTTATCTAGCTCCAAGCTCCATGATATCCAACATCTGTAAAAACATGGAAACAACTGATGTTAGATCCCAAAGGATCTAAGCAATGACTAACTATCTCTACAACAACATATTATATCTGTCGATGCATTTCAAATAGAAAAGAAGTTGGAAGAAAGAAATAAAAGTCATTGTGAGTGTCATGAGCCCGTGCTCGAACCTCACATGATAATATGCTACAGCAAGTAAATAATGATCAACATCACAGATGGCAAACAGCTATAGTATGAGAAATCAGCATAGGAAATACCTTAAGTAATGCTGAAATTTAAAAGGTTTCAATGAAAAAAACCATGCAAACAAAGAATAATAGAGCACTGTGGAAAATAAGTCAAAGGGAAATAACATATATCTTTCATGGTGGCTATAAAAGAGCAATAATGAAACAATTGCTGAACAGATTTTTTAAAAAAATTGAATCAGCTCAAGGCACAAAATACTGAGCAAGAAAAGAATGTGAAGAGGGTTTGCCAAAGAGAGAAATGACTACAAGAGGCTTCTTTAAAGCAATAGTATGGGAGTATAAAGATGATTGTAGCATATCCAGCCTCATCATATCAAAAGAAGTCTACCGCTAATATCATTTTTATGGAAAGAGTTAGATTTCAAATGCAGCACTGGAGACATGCTTGCTTAGCCTCTGAAGGTGGAGTAGTGTCTTCTTATAAGAAAATAGCCCTAAATAATCAAATTTTCTGCACAAGACCTTGTTTGAGAATTAATGCCGCTAACAATTTCCAAGTATAGTTGATTCTAGAGGTATTGATAAAGTTTACTAAAAATCTTGTTCCTCTTACTAGCTCTGATGGAATTGGTACAGAAAAAGATTTAAGGTTGAATCTTCATTTAGAAATTTCTTGGAAATGTTAGGCAACATACACAATATGTGTGAAAAAAGAAATGAAATGTTGTCACGCAGTTATATAAGTTCATAACAACAAAATAACGGATCATTTATTTCAAACAACATATATGCTCAAAGAGAGAAAAGCACATTTCCAGCAAGATAGAAAAAGCACAGTTCAAGTTTTTGAAAAATGAATCTGACTGAATGTGTACTTAAGTTTTAAGAATGAAGCATTGTTCTTCATGTAACAGCTAAATACTACACTTCCAGCAGTGTTCTTGGAGCTCCAAAATCTGATCTTGTGGAAAGGTTTCCAAGGCAAAATGATGAAGAGTTCAAGCAGTATGCTGGTTATATCACCATTAGTGCATCCGAGCCCTCTTTTATTATTTCATGGAAGCTGATGTTGCTACACCCACATCAAGGCCATTAGCCTTGAGGCTCACTAAGGGGCCCGAATGTTCATCACTTGGGGTTGAAGTATTTGAAGAGCCTGGTCCTTTTAGACCTAGGCGTGGTATTTTGGAGGATGATCCATACTCTTGGAATAACGAAACAAATGTACTATATGTTGAGAGCCCAATTGGAGTGAGATACTCGTATTTAAATAACTCCAAAGATTATGAGAATTTTGATGCTGATGTTGCCAAAGACAATCTGGTATTCATTTTGAATTGGTATTAGAAATTTCCAAAATACAGAGATTTAGATTTTTACATCACAGGGGAGAGCTATGCCGGGCATTATGTTCCTCAACTAACAGCTCTTGTTCTACAATACAACAAAAGAAAATTGACAAGCCTATAAATTTGAAAGGAATCTCTTTGTGGGTATTGAGCTAAACATAAACAATGGACCATTTTTGTGGTCACATGGGCAAATATCAGATAGAGCATACAAGTGGAGTCAAAAATTTTCAAAACTCTTCAACACGATGGATTCAAAAGGAGAAAGATCATATAATAGCAGCGGCCATACCTTCAAAGCCGACCAGTGTGAAGAAAATCCAGTCCAAAGTCGACCACCGTGTGGAAAAAATATCAAGATCTTCAAAAAATGATTGATGAAACCCGTGTTTCTCTTCTTGCGAGATCCTTCAGAAATTGAAAATGAGGAAAATGAAAGAAGATTAGGGCTTTTCAATATGTATGCCCTTTTAGTTTTGCATAAATCTTTGGAGTCTGTGGGTAGCACAATGGGATATTTTATCCCTTTTTTTCTTTTTTACAAAGACTACTTTTATGCATAGTTTGTTTTAAATATAAGAAACAATATTAACATAATATTTAATATTATTTCTTATATTTAAAATGTAAAAAGCAATTAAAGGGAAGTTTTATTTCCTTTTTCTTTTGCATTAAAGTTCTAATTGTAAAGAAAAATATTTTAATGATATATCATGATCATTAAAAGTTTTTCTATTATTAATGCAAAAGATGAGTCTTTAAGTTCTTCATATCATGGTCTTTAAAGCTAAACATAGTTGGGAACATATGGAGAAAATATAGGGGGTCGGATTTGACTTTGTTAGGTCAGTTTGTGGGTCTTTATGACTTGTTGAAGCATTTTTAGGGAGGTTTTGATGAGTCATGGGGGCAGTTATGAGTTAGTGGAGTCAAATAAGTTATGAAACTTTATTTTTGGAAGTTTTTAAGCCCTCATTTTCAGGCTTTATTTTTGCATTCGACCCAAGGAGCTGGGTTTGGTACTTAAGGAGTTTTCTAACTTATTATGAGGGAGTTCTGATTTTAAGAGAAGTTTCTAAGACTCATTTTTAGAGTCTTAAGCTTTATTGAAAAATCTATAATTCATCTTTTGGAGATATAATATAAATGATAGCAGTGTGATGATATTATTTTATGTTAAGTGTTGAAGCCTTCTTTCTTTCTGCAAGTCCTGTGTGCATTTTATGAGTGATTTGAGAGAATAACTTGAGAATTTTCCTTATTCCTTGTTTTTTCTGTCTCATTCCAGCACCTGTTTGTAGAAAAGTAAGTTTATTTGTAGGTTATGATACATGTTTATAGGTGAAATTGATCAAAGTGAGATGTTAGTTTGTCTTTCTTTTGTCGTTTCAGTACTGGAACCTTATCATAAATGATTTGTGCAAGTCTTTACAGGAAGTTGTGTTTTATTTGCATTTCATATAAGCTATATAATCCTCTCTGTCATGTGATTTACGTCTTCATAATCACTTTGGTGTATCACCTCATTTTCTTAGTTTAAGCTTTAAGTTTTTAGGTTGACTTCCAGCATTCTCTTCCTTTTCCCTGACAATTTTTTTTAAGCTTTAGAGGTTATCATTGAAAGATTCAATAGGAGTCGGCCTAGAATCTAAAGGTTTCATTTCATTAGTCAGTCTCACATAGTGAAATTACTTCCATATTAAGTAAGGGTTACTGAACATCACTAGTTTAGTAGGGTGCAAATCCTAAAACTTAACAGTTATCTAAAGCCAAAATGACAAAAACCCTAGTTTAGGTCAAACTGGAGAAGAAAAGACTAGCCAAGTGGGATGGTAGGGGAATGAATATAAGCAATGTGATTGATATGGAATTAAATTTTGGTATTCATGTCATTGCATACAAAATCTATAGTTTGAACAAGTTGAATAGTGTGTTGTGTGAAGCTATGGACTTGGCATACAAGGTATTCAAGAATAACCTTTCTCCTAACCTTGCCAAGCTACCGTTGAATCAGTTCAACAAGAACATGGAAAGCATCAGGACATCAAAGAATAATCCATGTAAGTTTGGATCACTTTTGACATTTTTATTCTTCTATGTTCAAAAATTCTTTCCATCAAAAGGTATTGTTGTTTGGAGGAAAGATGTGCGAGTACTTTATTAAATTAATGAATACATTGCTAAGATGGGAGAAAATTACACTAGTATTATGGATAATTATTTTGATGCATTCAAGGAGAAAATGAATAACAGATTCTGAATCCCCAAGAAACTAGTTGAGGACTATAAAGATGATTTTTTTTTATGGTGGTTAGTGACAAAGTATACATTCAAGCAGTTAGACCTAGAATTGCATGGGTGAAACCTCTAGGATATGAGGTAAATGATGAGACAAAATATATAATTGAGGAATTAATAAATGAGCCAGTTGATCCCAACGCTACATATTTTGGCACATGTGATGAGGCTAAGTCCATAATAGAACTAGAGATTAAGCTCCCTTAGGCAGTTAACAAAGACAGGAAGACGATTGCCAACTTGAAAACAAGTTCCACTCTCCTGTTGACCGAGGGCAAAGGTGAAGATGAAGAAGCAAAGGATGAAGAACTAGAGGAAGAGGAGCCACTAAAGAAAAAGGGCAAGGTAATCATTACTAAGCCTACCAAGACATCCACTACAGTGTTCACTAGGAGATCCTCCATGAAGAAAGAAAACAAAGAAGGGGGAGACATAATTTTCAAGAGGTCTCCACCCACATTTGAGGAGAGAATGAAGGAATTAGAATCAAGTTCTAGAATAACAAACTTCAAGGCATTAAAATATGAGACTAGAAAAGCTGATGAGCAGAAGCAAATTGAAGACATATCAATAACTAAGATGAGTAAATGCTAATACTCACCTGATCAACTCACTCAGCAAATTCCAAATGCATTAATGAACAAAATCAAGCCAAGATGGGAATATGCAATGCAAACTACAAAGGATATACATGAGCAGACTGTGAGGAAACTTATGCCAAATTTGACTGACAAGGAAGTGAAAGAATCTTTAAAGAAAAATGAAGAAAAATTAACTTTAAGATTCAATACTTGTCTTATTTTGTTGAATGAAATAGAGCACGTTGTGAAGAATGCAAAAAATACATGGAAGAATTTCTATCTTCTTTACAAACTGAGTGATTTTCCAATTAGTATAAGTGACAAGGATGATGATGATGATCAAGAAAAAGATGAAGAGAAAGATGATGAAGAAGTAACACATTTTGATAATGAGGATGATGAAGAGGAACAGGAGCAAGAGGCTACTGAGAAAAATGCACAAGATGTTGTAGAAACTAACCAAGTTAAAATTGTTACAATGGTTATAGCCTCACTTCCTCATTCTCCCAAAAAAGCATTGACAACCTCAAGCTTAGAGACAGCATTAGTAGGATTGATTGTGACCTGCATTGCAACCACAAGCATCCAATCAATCTTTGCACCACTCTCGCTTAGTACATCATTGACTAAAGTACCAAACACTTCCTCTACAGAGCTGCAAGTTCTACCCTCTTTTGGTGTTTTAAAACTACTGAAGAACAAAATGTTCAATACCAGAATGATAACACTCACACAACCTAAGGATCAGCTAATTCCCATAATCAGCTGTATGAGTAACCCATTTGGACCCAACTTCAACAAAACCAAAGGATGGTTTCCTACTCTTTTGGCTCTGCTAAACCAAAGCAGGTATACCTAGGGATAATCCTGATGCAACTGTGTATGAAATTATCTTCATTTCATTCTAATTCTCATATGTTACCCTCACATACATACATAGTTCACTTCAGTTATTCAATGCTCTCAAACTTATACACATCCATTATCAGCAGATCTGGTCATAATTCTCCTAAAATTTACAAATATTCCTAGAAATAACAGCTACCTAAGACTCAGGAATAAGATGTAAATGAGTTGAGACCAGCATTTATAATTCTTGAGCAGGATTGAAAATAATTTTGATTTTATTAGATGATTTGATATGCAACAGCAGAATTCATCCTTGTTTACTTTTGATTTATAGGACCAGTGCCTTATCCATTGGGCAAGAAATTGACTATTGGTGGGAGATCTAATTCAAATAACTTGTATAAGAATTAATCAACTGCAATCACCTATCTCCATTATTATGCAATATCCCTTTTATGAACTCATAAACCCTACTGATTTATCGAAGCATTTATATAATTGCTTGAATTAAAAGAAACAATAAAACTAGCATACAACCCATCCAAACTGCATTTAGCCAAATAAAACTTATTTAAATGACTTCAAAGTAAACAAACCCATAAACTGGAGACAGAAATTGATGACACAGATATAGTGTAAATACCCCTTTGTATTATCCTTCTCATATGACTAATACAATAACCAATAGAAAATCAATTGAATGCCCAGAATAGATTGTCATTTCTATCATGTCAATTCACTTATCAGAAAGTACAATGGAAGCAAACTCAAAACCTCTACATACTATTGGACCGACTGTAATGTACTTTTCTTGAAAAGAAAAATTTGCACAAGTTCCAGGCCATCACAATGCCTTGAAAACTCACTTATAAAGGCATGAGTTGCAACAAGCAAAGGGAAATTGTGATTGACAGGTGTCCTTCAAAAGAAACTTACATTCACCTATCATAAAAGGAAAAAACTGCAAATAACAGAAAGACAAAGACATCAAAAATTCTTTTATGGGTCCTTTTTTGTTATATTCTCATTTTCTGAAACAAGAGTATATGATATGATTTCTTTTCACTCTTCATCCTCGGAGTAAGTTGCCATTAAGTTAGAAAGTGATGAGTCACCTTCAGTCGCTTGTTGTTGTTCTTTGTCCTGAGGATCCTCCTTGTTTTCATCATCATCTACAAGGGTGGCAGTTACCTCAGCATCATCATTTTCCTTGTCACCCTGTTGTTCCTGCTCTTTTGACACAAATTGATCCTTCCACTCATTAAAAATAGCATCATTTGGCCAATCAAAACTCACGACTTCTCTTTGCACAGTTACTAAAAAAGTTTTAGTTGCCTTAATATCAACAAAATCTTTTCTAATAGTTTTGTAAAATAACTGTACTTTCACCAACTCCTTATTTGTTTTTTCCCATAACAAATAGCCTATTTCATTAACAACTTTATTTATTCTTTCACAAAAAACCTTGTCCAACTCTTTCTTCCATTCTCCTTCTGCTCAGAAATGCTCGAGATCTTTGTTCACATAAGGTCGGATTAAGAAGACCTTCTATGTTATACTCTATTTTTTCTCACAAACAAAGCTTCCACTTCTCATTAATGCACAAGATGGCATCACCTTCTTTATTCAAATTCACACCATAGATTTTTGAAAAATCCTACGATCCTGGGATATAAAGCAAAAATGACTCATGCTCCATTTGACAAGTTGGCAGTCAAACCAATGAAAACTCATCGTGTGTATCTTTCCTTCCTTATTGGCACTTCGAAATGGACCCTATTGAATTTTGACGACACGTGTCACTTAGGCACTATCTTGCTATACATAAAGAGTGAGCACCTTGCCATAGCGACATAGTACCCGTCATTGATCCTGATTTGATCATGCGAATGACATTTGATGCATTATTTTAGAAAATCATGGTGGGCCCTTTGTCACTATGTCGCTATCATAACTTTTGAGCAAATCCCATTGGCGACATAGCGCCTACCACAGGATCTTCCATGTGTCGCAATCTCCTCATTCTGTCTACAATCTCACCACATCATCACCTACTCCAGAGCACCACGTCACCCTTTGTCACTATTTTGGCTACCACTTTTCCTTTTCTAATTGGCTGAGGACACGTTAAGAAGGACCCACCTATCTTCCCACACACTTCGTCAGATTTCAAAGTTTTCTAGCAGGGCGCTATGTCGCTAACAGCGAGAAACATAGATTTATCGATAGCGACATAGTGCCTTCTGGTGACTTCTCAAGATTTTGGGGCCGACAAGATAAAGGCAAGTGAGGTCATGATGACCCTCATCAATGCTTCTGACAAAGCAGTAAAACCACACATCCACCATGCCACTTGGGAATTTCATGGTTGCCAAAAAACCTCAAAAAAAGACTACCGCTTATATTTCTCGTAAAGGCGCCATGTTGCTAACGGCCAATCTTACAAATTTCCTGATAGCGACATAGCGCCCATGACATCATTGCTCCCAACCTGGCACACTTGTCACCTATCACCAATGAATGCAATCCATTTCACTTAATACTCTCCAGCGTGGCATGATTCAACGTATTTCCTAAGGTCTAGTCTCGATCCCACCATGCTCGCTTGCTCGCATTATTTAAACACCGAGCAACTTAATAATCTGGGAATGCAGGCATCGTTGATTTGAACAAGATCAACAGTGCTCAGAAAAGTATTTCAACTTGGCACATTTTAAGATAAAATATTGCAATTAAAACAACTCTAAGGTTTTTCATAAAGAATAAAAGGTATTCTGATGTAAATAAAACCCTAGGATGAACAAGCCCACCAAAATAGTTTTTGAAATAATACTTTTGAAAATTTTAAAACAAGAGCAATGTAGAAAAAAGGTATAAGGGCTTTCTCACACACTTATGGTTTTTTTTATAGGTGAACTGAGAGAAATCCTGAGAATTTAAAAGGATAACACAACACATGAAATAGGGCACAGTTAGGGTAATCTAAAGAATTTTCAAAATTACTTGAAAGGAAACCCTAATCTGCCTAATTCAAGGACTTAAATGATTTTTCACCCAAATATCAAGACTTTTCTATACTGTGAAAAATCAAACCAACAGTGGCTCTGTCTGGGGATGATAGACTACTTGAGTCTATGCAAGAATTCAGAATCTATGGAAGAGTAGACCACACACCTGGTGCAAACATGACAACTTCTTTAGAGAGCACAAAACAACACACAAGAATAGGAAGCCAAATTGTATAAGGAAGCTCATAGGAATTTACAAAAAAAAAAAAGAATGTATAAGGGAACCTAAGATTACTGTTCATGGAAAATAGATACTTTTAAGAAAAGTACCTCTTCAAGAATTGTCCATGAACTGGCAATTCAAGAATACCTCCAGTTAATTCCCTCAAAAAATATGAATCCTCTCCATTCTTATCATAGATGTTATATGGACCAAGCGAGATTGGGTCAAATTTTCCATGTTTTCCCTTATCTTCCATCCTGGCATTCCATATCAGTACCATATCTCCTATTTTAAACTTTCTCTCAAAAGCCCTCTTATCATATAAGTGCTTCATCTATGATTGGAACTTAGCATTTTGAACAGAGGAATCTTTTCTTGTCTCCTCTAATTGTTTCATGTCATCTAGTCTGAGTTGCATCTCATCAATGATATCATCTTCATATAACTGAATGAATTTATACATCTCCCTTAGATTATTCTAGGGAAGTCTAGCATGTATACCATAAACCAGGTCAAATGGGGCACAACCAATGGCCCTTTTAATAGTAACCCTGTCAGCCCACAGGGCTAGTGGCAATTTTGAATCCCATGCCTTCTTGTTTTCCCCTAGAATTCTTTTTATAATCTTTAATATGCTCTTATTGATCGATTCTGCCTGACCATTCCCTTGAGGATGATAAGATGAGGATGTATATTATGTAATGCCATATTTTCTGCAAAACTCTTTATATTCATCAGATCTGAAACACATAGCATTATCAGTAATTATCTTCTATGGGCAACCAAATATAGTTATAATGTTATTCAACATAAAATTGATCACCACTTTACTTGTAGCATTCTTGGTAGGGATTGCTTCAACCCATTTGGTGAAGTAATCAGTTGCCACCAGAATCCAGGAATTTCCACCACTGGATTTGTTTGAGATTTCACCTATGAAATCAATCCCCCACTGCTAAAATGGTGCCTATACTTCTACATGTCTTAGTGGTAAATTTCTAGAAAATTTCAATTTTCCACTAAATCTTTGACAAGTATCACATGTCTTAAAAAATTCATGAGCATCTTTGAAGAGTGTTGGCCACCAAAAACTAGATCTAAGGACTTTGTGCGCTGTGGTTTTAGCCATGTAATGACTTCCGCACACACCTTCATGCATATCTTTCAAAATCCTTGCAGCCTCAGTTTCATCTACACACTTCAAGAGTACCCCTTCCATACTCCTCCACCATAACTGTCCTTGTACTATAACATATCTTATGGCATGCAACTTGAGGGATCTCCTTTGATTATCAGTTAACTCTGGTGGGGATTTCATTGTTTGCAAGTAATAGATTACATCTTTGTACCAATCATAAATGCCCATATCACATAGCTCTTCCCTGCAATTATCATCCAATTGGTTAATCTGGTTTGCCTCTAGGTTTGCATCTGCCATCAACTTGGCTAAACCTTGACCTCTGACCAATTTAGTAATCTGGATGTCAATGTTGAATTCTTGTATTCTATTGATCCATCTACATCTCCTGCCAGATACTTCTTGTTGTGAGAAAATGTCTTTCACAGCAACAATGGGGACAAAAGCAATAACTGTAGCACCCATTAAATAACATTTGAAGGCCTTAACTCCTTTGACCAATGCATATGCATGTTTTTCATTAATATCATACTTTAGCTCAGCTGCTTGTAATGACTTGCTAAAGAATGCAATAGGTTGTTCATAGCCCTCTTCATTTTTTTGTAACAGTATTGTAGCCACAGTGTGAAATGAGGCAAAAGAAAATATGTGCATTGGTTTGTCATAATCAGGGGTTCTAAGAACAAGGGCATCTTTAATGGCTTGCTTAATTTTTTGAAATGCAATACTAGGTTCACCTTCCCATTTTATCTCAGATCCCTTTTTTAACATTCTTGATATAGGCCTACTGACCTCTGCAAAATTTATCACAAATCTCCTAAGAAAATTTATTTGTCCAAAGAATGACTGGACACCTTTAACGCTCTTGGGCTTCTAAATTTTGTCTATTGCTTCCACCCTTTCAGGGTCAATCCTCACTCCATGCTTGCCAACTAGGTGTCCTAACAATTTTCCTTCAGTGACACCAAAATTACATTTCCTTGGATTCAAATATATTCCATATTTAAGGGCTCTAATAAATACCTTCTCTAAGTGCATGCAATGACCATTTTCATCCTTGGAGTAGGCAATAAGGTCATCTTGATACACAGCCAGAAATCTATCAATGATATCAGCAAAAGAAACATCCATGGTTCTTTGGAAAGTAGCTCCAACATTAGTAAGCCCAAAAGGCATCCTGACATAGACATATGTACCCCATGGAGTGGTGAATGCAATCTTAAACTATTATGATTCTTTGACAACCACTTGGTTATACCCTGAAAAACTATCCATCATAGACATCAATCCTAAACCAATGACCCTTTGCAACATGGCTTCCATGTTGAGAAAACCATAATTATCCTTTAATGAAGATATGTTGAGATTCCTAAAATCAACACATAACCTTATATCTCCATTTTTCTTTCTTACTAGTACTAGGTTGGATACCCAGGAAGACTGTCTGATAGGCTTAATGATACTAGCATCTCTTAACTTTATCAATTCTTCCTACATCTTGGGAGCTAAGGTTGGATTTATTGGTCTTTTCTTTTGTCTAAAAGGCTTAGCATCTAGTTTCAAAGGGATTTCATACTGAAATAAGTCTTCCCTATAGGCCTTTAAATCATCATATAACCATGCAAATACATGCCTATATTTCCTTAGCAAATATATCAAACCCTGTCTTATCTTAGGAGGCAAATTTTTACCAATATACACCTTATTAGGGGTTTCCTTTGTTCCCAAATTTATCTCCTCCAAATCCTTAACATTATACTCATTAGTATCCACTTGAGATCTATCATGATTATCAAAAATAGTTTCCAAGGAAACTAAACCTTTTGGTATTTTATTAGTTTTCAATTGCACCACTTCTTGACCAAAAATAGTATCTTTTCCATTTATGCTTTCTACATATGCTACACAATCAATTTCTTGCCCTAATAACATATACTCACAATTCAAAAACCTTAAAATATCTTTATCATCCTCAAATACTTGCCAATTTTGGATATTGTCAGGAACAGAGGGTCTGGTCTAGTTTTCATTTTAGATATACCAGCAAATGTAACATCATCAGGTTTTATTGCTATGTTGGCCAGCAAATCAGCCATCTTATAATTAGATATGTCCTTCCAAATTATCCCAAATGCATGAAAACACTGAATCATATCCCATACTGCATTTCTATACTGTTTTAACCTTTTATTTTTTGACACATAGACATTTCTCACCTGGGATACAACTAACTCAGAATCTCCTATTACATGTATACATTTTATCCCATGTTTATGAGCTAGTCTGAGTCCTAACAACAAAGCCTCATATTCTACTATGTTATTAGTACAAGGGAAATTCAATGTGAAAGAAAATTTGTAAGTTATCCCAACAGGAGAGATTAATAAAATACCTGCACCTGCTCCATCTTTGCAATAAGCACCATCAAAGAACATGGCCCATAAGTCACCTTTATCTATCTTTGTACCAACTTCCATCTCTATCTGAGATCTTTGCTTGCTTTTCTTTAGAGTTAGGAACTCAGCTCTGAATACATTGACATCTGTATCCACAAAATTTGTCATATCATCCTCAACTTCCTCCACTATCATATATATTCTTTTTGGTTCTCTATTGATCTTTACAAACTTTCCATCAATGTTAAAAGTAGCGAATGATAAATCACATCGTAAACTTCCTCCCATGGCAGCACTCCATTTCCTAGACAATAACATGCCATATTGAGGTGTTATGTCAAGAACTAATACACTCATGGTGAGTTCTTTGTTTGGACAGGTTGTCAATCTATAGGGCAGAGCACTAATAGTGCCTATTACTATAACCTCCCTTTTATCCATGGCACAACACCTTCCTTGAGTAGTGTCAACTTTCACATCTAATTCTTTCATTATCTCATAAGGCATGACAGTGCTAGAAGCACCAGAATCAATCATACAATTTTTTAATGTCTTACCATTCACTAAGATGCTTAAGAAATATGGCTCAAAATTTCACATGCATTCATTGATAGAGTTATCTAAAAACATCTAGGGAATCTGAGACACAACCACTTCAGTGTCTTGTTCCTTTATCTTTTTCTTTTTCTGCTCCTTAGGAACATGATTTTCATTGCATTGTTGGCTTGCCTTCACCTCAGTGTTCCCCAACCATGCTATGGCTTTCTCTCGGTGCTCTAGGATTCTTAGCAACTCAGACAGAGGAACCTTAATATTTATCTGAGACAAAACAGCAAACATATTTATAGCAGAATCAGAAACATTATCATTATTCACAGTTCCTTTCTCATCATGCTTACCTAGAGTGCTCAATGGATTATGATAAGTCTTGTCTTGATCAGTGATATTCTATGACATCTTTCCATCCCTTTTCTTGGAGGTATTATCTGAGCACTCTACATTCTCTGTATTGCCCCTTTTCCTCAGTTCCCATTTTTTATTTGCAACTTTAACCTTCACAACAGGGGACTCTTTAGGTTTAACCATTTCTCCCTTCTTAAGATCAGACCCTTTTATGAAGATACTAGCTACCTTATTATTTTGATCTTTCTGAGCCATGCTCCTAGTCTGAACTTGAGCTATCATATTAGCAGTAATTTGGTCAATTTCTTCTTTGGAAGGTTTTCTTAGTGTTACCTCCTCTTTAGTACTCACCATGTTACACACATTATCTTCAATATCACTCTCATCAGAGAATACTTGTTGTTGCATTTTACTTTGAAATTACCTTTGTTCATTTACATCTCTATCATAATCTTCATAATCAAAGTATTCGCAAGATGAATCAAACATATTACACCCTACATCATCTTGGTTTTCTTCATGTTCATGACATTCTTCCACTACATTCTGATTTCCCAAAAATGATAAAGTCATTGTACAATACTCAGGGGCATGAGGTAACTGACAAACAGAGCACCATGTAGGTTCAGCAGTAAATTTAGGATCATCCACTAAGTTTACAAAGTTTTTAGCTAGAGGATCTGGGGTCACCTTGTTATTGTTATTCTTAGGAGGAATAGTAGGCTGACCATTCTTCTAAGTGGTATTGTAAGGGAAATTTTGCAGCCTATTTTGTCTATCAAAGTTAGATTGATAAGGGGCCCTATTTTCAGTGGGATTCCTATCACCTTTTGCTTGAGGAATATTTAGACTCTTTATAGCATTTAAAACCTAAGCTATCTCACTAGGCTCTTGCTTCTTCCCACCTACACCCTTGTTATCCTCTTTCTTGTTTCCCTTATTTCCAAACAACCTAGGGTCATCCCTTTTACTTTCTAACCTCCCTGAGATCCTTAAGTTATTCTCTACATTTATAGCAATTCTAAAAGCATCCCTTAAGGTTCTAGGTTCTTTGTCCCTAAGTTGATATGTTATCTTACCATCAAATGCATTTAGATAAGTAATTAGACATACCTTGTCATCAATGCGCATGGCTCCCAACCTGGCACACCTATCACCTATCACCAATGAATGTGCTCCATTTCACTTAATACTCTCCAGTGTGGCATGACTCAATGTATTTCCTAAGGTCTGGTCCCGATCCCACCATGCCCGCTTGCCCGCATTATTTAAACACTGAGCAATTTAATAATCTGAGAATGCAGGCATCATTGATTTGAACAAGATCAACGGTGCTCAAAAAAGTATTTCAACCTAGCACTTTTTAAGATAAAATATTGCGATTAAAACAACTCTAAGGTTTGTCATAAAGAATAAAAGGTATTCTGATGTAAATAAAACCCTAGGATGAACAAGCCCGCCAAAATAATCTTTGAAATAATACTTTTGAAAATTTTAAAACCAGAGAAACCAGAACAAAGGTATAAGGGCTTTCTCACACACTTAGGGTTTTCTTTTATAGGTGAACTAAGAGACAAATCCTGAGAATTTAAAAGGATAATACAACACATGAAACAGGGCACAGTTAGGGTAATCTAAAGAATTTTTAGAATTACTTGAAAGGAAACCCTAATATGCCTAATTCAAGGACTTAAATGATTTTTCACCCAAATACTAGGACTTTTCTATACTGTGAAAAATCAGACCAACACCCTCTACATCAATTTTGGCTACAATAGGTATTTCTGCTAGTATTTCAATGAGTGCAATATCAATTTTTGCAACAAGTCCTACTATTTCAACTTATCAATGTATCATTACTTTTTGGTAAGTTATGTGACACATCAATTTTCACAAAACAAATAAAAGACAAATTGTCTAAAATTGATAAAGATCTGAACGGAAGTGTATAGCAGTTGCAGCTTGACCCGAGTTCTAGCTCTGCTTACTTCAATAGAATTAGATTTCTAACAGATATGCAGGCAAAACTACTCAAAGAAGAAGCTAGAATTAGATCTACTTTGATAGATATCTGGAATATGCTTCTCCCTAACATGGATGCACTATAGAAGCATATTGTACATTCAAAAATGCTCATCCATGACAATAGTTTCTCTATTGCAGACCACATGATTGAATTGTCAACAGAAGTATATGTGACATTACACACATGCAAGGTCTTGCAAGAGAATTGGAACAAGACTTTGGTGCTCATACTAAAGGTACATTCAGACTTCTTGTCTCATTTTGGCATTACTATGTAAATATAAGCATAAATCTTTGGCATTAATGTCAAAAAGGGAGAGAAACTATAGGTGAAGCTATAAGGAGATAAAAGGGGGAGAAGATGTGAAATTGAAAGAAATTGAAAATTATAGAGAAAATTTATATTGTATGTATAGTATACTATATATTATGTATGGGGGAGCATTACCATTACAAAAATGTATCCTTTATAGAACCAATTTTGAAAAATCTCAAAAACAGTATACTCTACCGAGTTAGAGACATAAGGTGATGAATAATTTAGTTTTGACTGATAAGTGTTTTTGACACTAATGCTAAAGGGGGAGATTGTTGACATTCCAGTCATGTTTGTTATTAGTGACATACACTTATTTAGATTGTGAATTCATACTAAGCATATTGTACAGTTAACAGTGTTAACCAAGCATTTTAGGTGTTACCAAGTTCTACAGTTGCTACTGAGTCCTTTGAATAGATTTTAGTTTGCACCAAGTAGTTATTACAAAGGTAATGATCAGTAGTGGAAATCAGGCATCTCAATTAATGTTGAGTTTACCAATGCAAACCAAGTTGTGGAGTGCTTACCGAGTTCATAGTTGATGTGATGTGAGTCTAGTGTTGACCGAGCTACTCAATGTTAACCAAGAGACTCAGTTTATACCAAGCTCACAATGACAATGTTTACCAAGCTATATGGCATGAATCAAATGATTTAGTTTATTTTTCAAGTTTCATAGTATTTGTTGAGTCACCAGTGTAGACCGAGTTCAAGACTAGTTGGAAGTGATCAGTATGGACTGAGCTTCTACATCTACCAAGTGCATGATGATGTTGAGCACTGAAAGTGAAT
Organism: Cupressus sempervirens; assembly: GCA_028749045.1. NCBI lineage: Eukaryota > Viridiplantae > Streptophyta > Pinopsida > Cupressales > Cupressaceae > Cupressus > Cupressus sempervirens. The sequence continues at coordinate 164,623,492 of CM053791.1, read as the reverse complement.
GTCAAGTATTAGAACCTCACCAAGTCCCTTCAGAGCCTGAGTTTCTACACTTTGGCCAACTTTGTAATAATTGTGTAAACTTGTATTGTGGTTGACTTTGTAATTATGTAATTGGATTGATATATATGTAATGTATTGTATCACATCCAAATGTATGTATGGAAGTAATGTAATTATTAAAGAAGAGCAGCATAGCAAATTACAAAGGCTACAGCAATATAAGGAGCAGCAAAGATATACCTATCATAGCAAGGTGATTTGTACACTCAAAGGAATCTCATTCAACAAACCAAGTTGCAAATCAAAGATCAACCACTGCTTCATCCTAATAGGTGGATTAGTTAAATCCTTTAACAAGGTAGACCTAATAATCTTATGTAAATCTCTTTGCAGAGTGAATACTTCATTGTATGTTTGTAAATCCTTTCACAAGGTAGACCTAGCAGCACTTATTACTCCTAACAGGCTAGATCATCAAAAGCGATCATTTTAAGCCTTAATAGGCTAACTTTATACTGCAATACTAAAGCTTGTGGGTCTCATCCCTACCCCAGTTTTACTTTGTATTTGGAAGGTTTCTAGATCAACAAATATTGTGTTAAAGTGTTGTGTATGCTTTCATGTTTTTAGTTTCTCATGCATGATCAGAATTCACATAAAGGATTAATTGCTAAATTGGATAAAAGTTTTTGAAGTTACTGATTCACCCCTCCCCTCTCAATAACTTAGCTTGTCATAATATTTCCAATAAAGAAACCTTGGAGTGATATCAGTATGGATTTTTTTCTTGGATCACCTAAGATAGTAAAGGGGTATGATTCCATATTTGTTTTTGTGGATAGATTTTTTAAGATGGCTCATTTCATACCATGTAAGAAGACATCAGATGTTGAGCATGTTGCTGAAATTTTCTTTAAAGAGATTGTTAGATTGCAAGGATTGCCAAGAAGTATTATTTCTTACAGAGATAGTAAGTTTTTTGGTTATTTTTGGAGGAATTTTTGGAAGAAGATGGGTACTAAGTTGAGATTTAGTTCTATATTCCATCCATAGATAGAGGCTTTCAATAGAAGCTTGGGTAATTTTTTGAGATTTTTAGTTGGAGATAAACCAAAGAATTGGCCATTGGTATTGGCACAGACTAAATTTGCATATAAAAATTATTTGAATAGGAGTACAAGGAAAACACCTTTTGAGATTATTACTAGAATGCAGCCTAGAGGAATATCATATTTGAGAGATGTTGCTAGGGAAGAAAAGAGAAGCATTGTAGGGGAAGAATTTGTTGGTTTTATAGAGTCTTTGCATAAGGAAGTGAAGTTGAGGTTGGAAAAAAGTAATCAAAAGTATAAGGGGAATATTGATAAGTATAGAAGACATCATATTTTTGAATTTGGTGATAAGGTGATGGTTCATTTGAAGAAAGTTAGATTTCCTATTGGAACATACAATAATGTAAAGATGAGGAAGTTTGGACCTTGTAAGATCTTGAGGAAGTTTGACAATGGAAATGCTTATGAAGTTGAGTTACCTAATGACATGGATATATCTCCTATATTTTATATTGTTTATTTTTATAAGTATCATGAGTTAGATGATGATTTTTTTGTATCAAATGATTATCCTAAGAAAAGGATTGAACAGGTTGAATAGGTATGGGATCACAGAGTGGGTAAGAGTGCAAGAGGAAAATATTACTACAAGTACTTGGTAAAGTGGAAGAATAGACTAGTTGAAAATGCTACATGGATTTCTTAATCGGAGTTGGATTCAGCTCAGGTTGTGACACTTGCATCATTCAGGAGAACTAATTCTACAACCCTAGTTGTTTGGTGTGGGATCATCATGGGTTGACTTTTAATTCTACACTTTTTGTTCATTCTAACAATTTTGATTGAGTTCTTTTAGACCTTTCCAAGCTCTTCAGTATGAACCAAGTTGTTCCTTTGCTAACAGAGTTGTATTGGTGTGAACCAAGTTATTCCTATGTTAACCGAGCATTTCTTTGTTCATAGAGTGAACCTATATTTCTAATGCTCAAGCCCTTCTTTGATCGAGTTGTCTGTGTTTTTGGATCTTAGTTGGAGCTGACTCTTGTATTTAATTTAGATTGTGAATTTAATGATATGATCTTGTCTAGGGATGAGTGTTAGCCATTTTGAGGTCAACCTTTATTTGATGTAATATTCTGGAATCTTTGTAAGTCATTTTGGAAAGTATAAGTAGAAGTGTTTGGTTTATTTTAGATATAGAATTTATAGGATAGGGAGTCAAAGAAGATGTTGAGAGTTTGAAGTTGAATATAGAACTTAGTGATATATATCTGGTCATAACCCAAAAGGCCTTATAGTTGGGCATGTATACTAAACATTTGATGAATCAATAAAAGTTTATGTTCCCTCTCTCCTCGGTACTATTTTTTATGTTTTTCTTCCATTGTGTTTACTTAGTGAGGTGGTTGGACAGTTGGATGTGCCTTTGGCCCTAGTTTCTTCATCTTTGCTTGCACAAAGTGTCAACTGAGTGAACAATCTCAGTATTGACCAAGTGTCAGAAAAATATACTTGTCTATTAATTAAATAATTGAGGTTGACTATTTCGATGTTTATTTTTTATTTGAAAGGGTAGTCAAGATGACTTTTCAAAGCTTATGATATATAATAAAGGTCAAGTAAGTAGGAGAAAGTGTGAGTGAATAATATGGAATAAGATGGAAATGAAATCAAAGGAAAAGGTAGAGCAAGAAAGTGTGGAAGATAAGCTGCAAAGAATACTCTGATCAATAAGGATGTAGAGGTCAAGCTAGAACAAATATTTGAATTTACAAAATAAGTTGTTTCATAAATCAAGTCAAATTATTGTTACCTTCTAACCATTGTAGCAATGAAGAAATCTCTTAATAGAGTTGAATTAACAGTCATATTGTAAAATCCTTTAACAAGGTGACATTTCAAGATTGAAGTGTTTGAAGACCTCTAACCAGACCACTCCTAATAGGCTAGTCTAAATCCTCTAACAAGATCATACTTAACACTATGTATTGTAACCTTTAATAGGGTTGGCTTCTAACAAGGCTCACTTCAGAAGAGTGAAAAATATTGTAACTAGTTGCATGGTGGTTTTCCCAAATTTTGTTTCCATGTTAAATTTTGGTGTCATCCTTATTCATTTCATTTTCTTTATGCTTTATGTTCTTGCAACTAAGTTACTACAGGTTGAAACTGATTAATATTCATAAGACTACTTTGTTAACCAAGTTACAACAATAACTTGGTTTTAACCGAGCTGGACAAAGAATTACATTATCAGTGAAAAGTTTAATTTGACATCTAGGCACAGGGAATTTTTTTTGTGGTAATTGATTCAACCCTCCCCTCTCAGTTAGTATATTCATTTCCAAAAATTGGTATCAAAGCATTTTTTGCTTGTATTAAAGGTTTCAAGGAGCTAAGTTAAAGATCAAGATGTCATATAGAAGGGAGATTCCCAAGCTTAATAGAGAAAACTTCTTAGCATGGCAGGAGTTGATTAAGCTACACCTATCAAGCATTCGAGATAATAGCATATTCTACTTGGAAAACAAATATGTGCCACTACCTAAACCTATGACTCTAGAATAGATGAAAGAGGCAAAAGATCACAATATAGTGATGATTGATATAGCTTCCTCTCTCAACTATTTTGAATTTGATGAGGTTAAAGATTGTCCTACTACATTTTAAATGTGAGAAAATTTAAATAAAGTCTATGGATGTGATAAAAATGTGCAAAGAGAAAAGGCATAAAGTTTAAGAGGCTAGTATGATCAAATGAAAATGAAAGAAGGTGAAAACATTTTCCAATACAGTAAAAGAATCAAAGAAAGTGTGAGTGCAATTAGAGTTGTAGGAGGAACAATAACTAATGAGATAGTGATCAACAAGGTACTAAGAACAGTTCTTCCTATTTATGCAATTAGAGTTTCAGAAATTGAAGAGATGAGATGCAATCCAAAAAATAATATAACCTCGGATGCACTTATGGGAAGATTGACTACTTTTGATATAGATAACTTTGATAATTATGCTCCTAATCCTAGTAAGTTTGAATCTACATTCAATGCCAAACTAACTCTTGGTATCAAAGGAAGAAACACAAAATGCAAACAAGTTGAAAGTGAGGAAGAAGATGAAACAGATGAAAACCTTGAAGTCATTGAAGCCCTACTTGCAAAAAGAGTATCAAAAGGGAAAGGGAAATTCAGAGGAAGAATTCCATTGATTTTTTTCTTATGTGAAGAGGATGGTCATATTATTGCAAGTTGTCCAAACAAAGAAGATAAATATGAAAAAAGAAATAATAGGTTCAAAGGTAAGAAAGACTTCAAGAACTACAAGGACTATGAATAAAAAGGTAAGAAGTCTTGTTACATTGCTAAAGATAATGAGGATGATAATGAAGAAGTAGTTTATATTGTTATTAAGAATGGATTTGATCATGAGGAAGATGAAAAGATGGCACTTATTTCTCATATTAGCAAAAATGATACATGGATCATAGATAGTTGTTGTTCTCATTGCATGAGTGGTCAACAAACTAAGTTTGAACATTTAGAACACTATGATGATGGAAGTGTTAGGTTTTGAGATAGTGAACCATGTTATGTAAAAGGAAAAGGGTTCATAGCATTAATTGAAGGAATAAAATGTGACAATGCCTACTGGGTTGAAAGAATAAGACATAATCTACTCAGTGTGGCACAACTGAACAAAATAGGATATAAGGTAGAATTCATGAATGGAAAAGCTAAGCTATTAGATAGTAAAGGAAACTTGGTTGGAACTAGAAATTAGACAAAAGGTAATTTGTTTTAGTGATAAGCAGGAGATAATTTCCACAGTAAGTCAAATTATGATATTGCTATCATGATTTAACTATGTATTTTTTTAATCAAACTCATTGACCCATGTATCATGAGTAGTGATTAAACATGAATCCATCTCTCATGAGAATAAATAGAACTCTTAGCACTCATTGGATCTAGGTGATGCTCATAGAGGTGAAGCACCAAGACTTCCCAAGAGGTCAAGCTATAGTAGTACTGGGATGGATGACCTCCTAGGAAGTCTTGGTGCTTCACCTCTATGAATTTCACCTAGATCCAATGAGTGCTAAGTGTTCCATTCATTCTCATGAGAGATAGATTCATGTTGAATCACTACACATGATACATGTGTCAATGAGTTTGACTCAAAAACTAAGTTAAGTCTTGATACCAATATCATTATTTATTTTACCTTGATCTCACTAAAAATACATGTTCATTGGCACAAATAGAGGAAAGTTTGCTATGACATTGATGCAAGGAGAAGGAAACCTTAAGCAAAATTAGCTCAATTTCAGTTTACAAACAACCCTGCTCAGAGTTACACATGGAAGCAACATACACAAACCATGTACATAAGGTGAGATTCTAGAATTTTACTCAAGTGTAATTAATAAGCAACACATTTGAACATAAGGCCTGATAATTGGTAGCCACACTGATGTAATAATTAAAAGAAGTCTTTCAACATGCCTAAATGTGAGGCCATCTGGGTTTTGGCTATATACAATGGAATTACAAAGTGAGAATCCAAGTTCGCATCTATCCTGCTTCTCAATATCTCTTATCATCTTCCTTACTCCATGTTTATATCTTCCTAACTCTAACCAAGATTCTTATATATCTAGCTAAGCCATAAGTCAGCTAGTTAAGAATTTAATTACATTATAGGTCCAACCTAGGAAGAATAAACCAAAATCGATAGTAAGAAAAACATAAGGCAGTATGCACTTGAAGAAAAACATAAGGCAGTGTGCACTTGAAGGAAAATCCACTCTTGTCTTAGGAGTCAGCTCTTAACTTTGCAACACTTCATGTTAACATAATAATTTGCACCCAATGAAATAACACACCTCGCTAGAAGGAAATATGCCAAAACACACACCACAAAGAATGATTCACAACTTGAGAAATACAAATGACCAAGACCTGCACTCTTATGAGGAGGATCAAGGATAGGTCTTCATCAACATGTTAATTGTGCATAACACAACACTAATAGAAGTAATAGCTACTTCATGAACAACAGACTGGTACAGAAAAAGATATATTTTGGTTGATGCAAAATTTCTCAAAGACACAAGATGATCCTGCATTAAACACCTAGGATAAATAAAGAATTGATGTCCACATAAGGCACTACTCATATTTTGACTTGAATCATAAAGATCCAATTCATCTTGTGTAATCCATGGACTATCTTCAACTGATTTGTCTTTTCACTAAACTACATATTCCATGTAATCCTTTCCTGTGGTACTCTTGCTTACTCTGCTATTCAAAATCTTTTCAATGTCTTGTTTCTTTTTTTCTATGATAATCAAGGCTACTATCATTCTCATCTTCTGATTCATAATACTCAAAGATATCTGCAATGTTAAATATATGTGATATATCCATATATCCATATCATTTGGTAAATCCACTTCATAGGAATTTCCATTGTCAAACTTCTTCAAAATCTTACAAGGTCCAAACTTCCTCATTTTCAATTTACTGTAGGTACCAACTAGAAATCTATTCTTCTTCAAATTAATCATAACCCCATTACGAACTTCAAAAGATTTGTGTCTCTTCCTTTTATCAGCTCTCTATTTATACTTCTTATTATTGTCTACCAAATTTATTTGAACTTCCTCATGTAAAGTCTTCATTAAAATTACAAAGTCCTCAGATTCAGCACTCCTTCTTGATTGATTAGGCAATTCTCTCAACTCTTTGGTTCCTTTAGGATGAAATCTAGTAACAATCTCAAATGGTGTTTTCTTAGTACTTCTATTCACAAAGTTATTGTATCCAAACTTTGATTTTGCCAAAACTAAATCTCAATTAGTAGGTTTATCTCCAAGTAGGCATCTTAGTAAGTTACCCAAACTTTTGTCCACCACTTCAGTTTGTCCATCTATTTGAGGGTGAAATGTGGAACTAAACTTAAACTCTATATTTATCTTTTTTCCAAAGTGTTCTCTAGAAATAACCATCAAACATAGTGTCTCTATCTAAAACAACAGTCTTAGGAAAACCATGCAATCTTACTACTTCATTTAAAAATAACTCACCTACATGCCATGCATCAGAGGTCTTCTTAAAAGGTATGAAATGTGCCATCTTTGAAAATTTGTCCACCACTACAAAAATAGAATCATTACCCCTTTGAGTTTTAGGAAATCCCAGAATAAAATCCATGCTCACATCTTCCCAAGGTCTATAAGATACAGGTAAACGTGAATGCAATCCCACATTTTGACTAGTTCCTTTTGCTACTTGAAAAATTATGCAACTTCTAGCCATTCGTTGCACATCCCTATAAATTTGTGGCCAAAAGTATCTCTCAAAAATCAATTTAATAGTTTTATCAATCCCAAAATGTCCAACAAGTCCTCCACTATGTTTCTCTTTTATTATGTTCTCTCTCATCAATACTCTAGGTATGCATAATCGAATTCCCTTGAACACCATATCTTCTTGAATGAAATGATTAGTCGACTTATCACTCATTGTTTGTTCCTTACAAACTTTCCAAGGTTCTACAAAATCTAGATCAGTCTCATATAAACAGTTCAAGTCATCAAATCCAAGTACTTCAACTCTCATCTCTATCAATAAATTTCTTCTTTGGCTTAATGCATCAACAACGTTGTTTAACTATCCACTCTTATGCTTCAATGAAAAGGAAAAAATATGTAAGAACTCAAACCACTTCATATGTCTTTGATTCAACTTATTATGACTTCCCAAATATTGCAAAGCTTTATGGTCAGTGTACAATACAAAATCCTTAGGCATTAGATAATATCTCCATTTCTTCAAAGATTGAACAATAACATAGAATTCCTAATCATAAATTTAATATTTTCTCTTAGCATCATTCAATTTCTCATTAAAGAAAGCTATAGGCCTTCCTTCTTGACTCAAAATAGCTCCAATTGCACTTTCTCTAGCATCACATTCAACTTGAATTTTTTTTCTCAAATTAGGCAAAGCAAGCATAGGAAATTCTATAATATTTTGTTTCAATGTTTTGAAACTCTTTTGTGCTCCATGTGTCCATTTGAAATTCTTTTTATCTCCTCTCATGGTTTCAGTTATATCATTACAAATAGAATTGAAACTCCTGATAAACTTCCTATAAAAACTTGCCAATCCATGAAATGATCTTACCTCTCCAATATTCTCAAGTGTAGGCCAATCAAGAATTACTCTTACCTTTTTAGGGTCCATCTTCAAACCATCTACTTAAATTACAAAACCAAGGTACACAATCTTTTATTTCATAAATGAACATTTCTTCAAATTAATCAGCAACTTTTCCTCTTTTAATCTCTACAATGCTTGTCTGCTTACTTTTATTGAATATCAAAATGTCATCAAGATATACAATCACATGATTACCCAAGAAAATTTTCAAAACTTCATTCATTAGCCTCATGAAAGTACTAGGTGCATTAGTCAAACCAAAAGGCATAATCAACCATTCATACAAACCTTCATTAGTCTTAAAAGTAGTCTATTATTCATCTCCTTCTGTGATTCTAATCTGGGGATATCCACTTTTCAAATCAATCTTTGTAAAATATTTTTCTCCACTTAAACTATCCATTATGTCATCCATCCTAGGCAAAGGAAATCTATTTTTCACTATTATCTTATTTATAGCTCTAGAATTAGTGCACATTCTCCATTCCCCATTCTTCTTGGGTGCTAATACCATAGGTACAACACATGGACTCAAACTTTCTCTAAGCAATCCTTTCTCTACCAATTTTTGCACTTGTCTATTCAACTCAATCTTCTCATCAGGTGTTTACCTATATGGTTCTTTATTAGGAAAACTAGCTCCAGGTATCAAATCCATAAAATGACTTATAGTTCCCATAGGAGGGAAACCATCAGGTACATTATCAAAAATGATGTCATAAAATTTTGTCAGCAAAGGTTCAATCTCAGGTGCATGTTCTAATTCATCTTGTTTCTCATCTTTACTTGGAATCAAAGTATAGCAAACATTATATTCTTTCATTTCTCTTGCAAACCTAGCACCCTCAACTAAACATACTCTGATTGTAGTATAGTGATTTTCACTAAACTTCTCTACCAAAGGTAACAATATTTGTTTTGTCCCATTCACCCAAATAGTATATTGATTCAATCTACCATCATGCAAATCTTGTCTATCATATTGCCAAGGTCTACCCAAAGTAATATAACAATAATCCATAGGCATAATATCACAAAAAACCTCATCATGATAATTCCCAATTTTAAATTTGACAAGGCATTGTTCACTTACAAGTAATTTATGCTCCTTCTAGATCCAAGGAACATGGTATGGATTAGGATGTCTCAACCTCTGCAATTCCAATTTGTTAACCAGCTCTTCAGATGCTAAATTATCAAAACTTCTACTATCAATGATTACCTTACAACATTTTTCAGTGATCTGAGATTTGGTCTTGAATAAGCTTCTTCTCATAATAAGTTCTTCATCAATTTCTTCATTCCATAAGACTCTTCTTACCATCAAGTTTTCATCCTTCTTAGGTTCATTAGATATTTCATCAACTTCTTCACAAGCCAAAGTATTTATGTTATTACCTCTAGTTTTCTTTCTAGAGGTAGTACGTTCAAAAGCTCTATGACCTTCTTCTCCACATTTGTAACAAGTATCCTTAATCCAACATCTTTCTTCCCTTTTTCCACTATTGCTATTCCTAGTGTAACCAATATAGTTTCCTTGAGATTAGTTACCTATTTTACTAGTAGGTTCATCCTTCCATCCTTTATCTTGCACCAAATTGTTAGATCGACTACTTTCTCCATAAGTTTTGCTTCTACTTCTCTAAAATCTACCACCTCTTCCTCTCTGCCTTTGATTGTGTTTCTTTGTCAATATTTCTTCAGCCTTTAAAGAAAAATGATATGATTCCTCCACACTATCCATCTTAACATAGCTGATCTCATCTTGAATTGATATTCTTAGGCTATTCAGGTATCTAGCCACCTTTTCTACTTCATCATCTACATGTGTAGATCTGATATCTAGTTTTTAGAATTCCTCAGTATATTCCTTCACAGTCATGTCTTTTTGCCTCAAGTTTGGCATCTTCCTCAGTAAATTAACTTGGTAGTCTACAGGGAGAAACTTCTTCATCATCTTTCCAAGCATTTTCATCCATGTCTTGATCTTTTCTTTCTCTCTCTTTTGTATATCATCTTGCAAATGATCCCACCAAAGAGATGCATGACCTTTCAACTTTGTAACTTCTATCTTAACCTTCTCATTATCAGGAGTAACTTCATACTCAAATACTTTTCCATTTCAAAGATCCATTCCAATACCACATTAGTCTCAAGTTTTCCATCATAGCAAGTAACTTCAACAATAGGTCTAATATTTTCCCTAGCAAAACTCTTAGAAGCCTTTATTCATCTTGTTCAACTTCAGGTTTAGTATTAGGATTAGTTACTACTTCTCCTTCATCACTAACATCTTAAAGATGTACTTCTCTTCTCTAGGTTGTCTCCACAACTTCAAGTCCGGTTACAATCTGCCTCAACATATCCATTATAGCATTGTCAACATTTCCTCTACCACAAACCATCTTGATAATAATTTCTAGAAGATCATAACCTTCTACAAGTTATAGGTTAGATCTCAGATCTGCCACCCTACAACCAATCCAATAAGGTTCCCCATGATCCAATCTACAAGAAAGAAAGAACTTTGATACCACTCAACATAGAATGAAGGCAACCTTAAGAAGAATCAACTCAACTTAAGCTTACAAACAACCCTACTTAGAGTTACACATGGAAGCAACACACACATACCATAAATAAGGCAAGATTCTAGTATTTTACTTGGGTTTAATTAATAAGAATTACATTTAAACATAAGTCTCGACAATTGGCAGCCACACTAATGTAATAATTAAAAGAAGTCTTTCAACATGCCCGACTGTGAGGCCATATGGGTTTTGGCCATATACAATGGAATTACAAAGTTAGAATCCAAGTTCATATCTATCCTACTTCTCAATATCTCTTATCATCTTCCTTACTATGTGTCTATATCTTCCTAACTCTAACAAAGCTTCTTATATAGCCAGCTAAGCCACAAGTTGGCTAGTCAAGCATTTAATTACATTATAGGTCTAACCTAGGAAAAGTAAACCAAAACCAATGCTAAGAGAAACATGAGGTAATACACACTTGAAAGAAAATCCACTTGTGTCTTAGGAGTCGGCTCCTAACTTTGCAACACATCATGTTAACATAACAAACTGTGCCTCGCTAGAAGGAAATTCACCAAACCAAAGACCACAAAGAATGGTTCACAACTTAAGAAATACAAATGACCAAGGTTAAAAATCCTTGGAGGAGGATCAAGGATAGATACTCATCAACATGTTAATCACACATAACATGACACTAACAACAAGAATTACTACTTCAAAAGCAACAAAATGGTACAGAAAATAAGATATATTTTTGGTTGATGCAAGATTTCTCAAAGACCCAAGATGCTCCTGCATCAGGCATAAAAGAATGTGTCATGTTAAATTTGATAACCTAGTTATTATTAGCAAGACAAAAAGAGTAAGAGGCATACCAAATCTGAAGAAACCTGAGATGGGCATGTGTAAACAATGTCACATTGGAAAGATGAGTATAATAAGTTTCACAAGCAAGTCTTTCAATTCTATAGAATGTTCAAACTAGTATATACGGATATTTATGAACCAATAGGTATAGAAAGCTACTATGGAGACATATACTTCATTCTATTTGTTGATGAATATTTTAGGATGATAACTATGATGCTCTTAAAAGACAATTTTGATGTTTTTCAAAAGTTCAAATGGTATTTGGCTAGAGTTGAGAAAGAAACAAGAAAGAATCTAAAATTCCTAAGATTAGATAGAGGAGATGAATTCATCTCAAATGAATTTAATGAATTATGCAATGAAAGAGGAATCAAAAGATAGGTATCAGCACCTAAGACACTACAAAAACATGGTATAGTAGAAAGAAGGAATAGATCCATCATGGAATGTGCAAGAACACTAATGACTAAGAAAAATGTTGTACCAAAATACTAGAGAGAAGCAATCAGCAATAGTAGTTCATACACTAAACCAAGCTTAACTAAAGAAAGGTACTAAAAAAAAACCTTATGAATTATGGTATGGGTACAAGCCTAATGTTTGTTATCTTAGAGTATTTGGAAGTAAATTTAATATCTTGAAGGATGTAAGGAAAGGAGAATTTTATGCAAAAAGTGATAAATTTATATTCCTAGGTTACGCCAATAAAAGTAAAGCATACAAATATTTGAATATTGTTACACACAAAGTCATAGAAAGTGCCCATGTGAAGATTGATGAGTTTGTAGAAAGAAGTGAAGAATAGAGTAGCAAGGAGCTTGAAGACTAGAGAAAGTTTGTTTACTATGAGGAGGAACCCAAGACTTTACCACACCTAGTTGAAGCCAAGCAACAAAAAAATGAACCCACTAAGTCATTGATAATGCAATCCAAGTTACAGGAAATGCAACTTGAGTTGTAGCTAGATCACACAGTACAACCTGAGTTATAGTCAGATTAGCCAAAGGATCCTAAGAAAAAGGCAAAAGATCATGGAGAAAAAAGTGAACCAAGTCCAAAAACAAGAAAGAATGAACCAAGACATGAAAAATATATTAGAAGACATCATGCACATGAACAAATAATTAGAGGAGTGACAGATGGCATTGTCACAAGGAAAAAATTAAAAGGTACATATTTTCTTAGTGAATTTGAACCTAGATCTATAAAAGATGCTTTAGAAAATGAAGGTTGGATAAAAGGTAATGAATGAAGAAATTGAGCAAATAGAAAAGAATAATAGCTGGCCTCTTGCACCTAGACCTAAGGATAAGAATGTGATTGGTACAAAATTGATATTCAAAAACAAGTTAAATGAGAAAGCATAAGTAACAAGGAACAAGGTGAAGCTAGTATGCAAAGGATATGCACAAGAAGAAGGTATTGACAATGGAGAAACATTTGCCTGTGTTGCAAGACTTGAAGGAGTCAAAATACTACTAGCATATGTTGCACAAAAGGGATTCAAAGAATATCATATTGATGTAAATTTAGCTTTCTTAGAAGAATTCTACATTGAAAAAAAGCCTAAAGGTTTCATTGATCCAAACAAAAGAAACATGGTATGCAAACTACACAAAGCTCTAAATGGACTGAAGCATGCTCCTATAACATGTTGTGAAAGGTTGCATGGATATCTAGTCAGAATTGGTTTTAAAAAGACAAATGATAATAGTAATTTATATATAAAGGAAGGACCACAAGACAAGATATTGCTAGAAAAAATATTTATGGATGATATCATATTTGGAGGACATGAGATGTTATGCAAATCATTTTCTGAAGAAATGAGGAAAGAATTTGAAATTTCTATGTTTGGAGAGATAAAATTCTTTGTTGGCCTAAAAGTTCATCAAATAAAGGATGGCATATTCATCACTCAATCAAAGTATACTAGTGAAAAGTTTGTTTTGACATCTAGGGACATGGAATTGTATTTTTGGTAATTGATTCACCCCTCCCCTCTTACTTACTATATTCATTTTCAACAATTGGTATCATGGAAACATTGAAAGCATTTGGAATGGAAGACTCCAAACCACTTGGAAAACCTATGTCTACATGACATAAACTTTCAAAGAATGATGATTCAAATGAGGTAAATTAGATTACCTATAGATTAATGATTGGGAAACTTTAGTATGTGGTCACACCAGATTGATATTGTATTGGTAGTTGACATACTTGTGAGGTTCTCTACAAATCCTATCACATGATGGTAGTAAAAATGATTCTGAGGTACCTAAAAGGAACTAAAGGATATGGTTTATGGTATAAGAAAGGAGGAAACCTTGATTTGATAACATATAATAATGCAAATTAGGCAAGAAGCTTTGATGACAGGAAAAGCACTAGTGGAGGAGCATACTTTCTTGGAAAGAGATTTGTATCTTGGACAAGCAAGAAGCAAAATTATATTTCTCAATCAACAGTAGAGGAAGAGTATGTTGGTGCAGTAGCCAATTGTTTTAACATAATATGGATCAAGAAATTATTTTTAGGAATGAAGGAGGAAATCAAGCAACCAGTGGTTATCTATTGTGATAACACAAGTGCAATCAATATATCCAAAAACCCTGTGATGCACACAAAGAAAAAACACATTGCAATCAAGTGTCATTACCTAAGGGAATTGATTAAAGACAAAGAGGTGAGATTGGGATATGTAAACACCAAGAAGAAGATAGCAGACATGTTTACTAAGGCATTACCTAAGGATTCATTTATGTATCTAAGAGGTAAACTAGGGGTTATTCCCCTATATGGTGCTCACTAGAGCACAAGCTAGTGATGCATCAACCAAGTTTCATTGAAGATCAGTCAAGTTGATGTAGATTATCACACTTCAAGTGTGAAATGCATAACATATTGCATATGAATCAGTATAAAAGGTATATAGCAACTTCACATTATGTATCCTTTGGCATTTGATGTCAAAGAGAGAGAGTTTAGCATCACAAAGGAAGAGTTTTATATCTCAGAGGGAAAATTATTTAGATGATGGAATTTACAGAAAAGAGGGAGAAAATGACAAAAGTTCATCGCAAAGTAACGATAGATGTAAGAGGGATAAATCAGCTGGAAGCAACTGAGACAAATCTAGGTAGAATCATAGAGGGAACTAGTATGGATGAGAATCATAATCAAACTAAGGATAGTATCTAATTGCTCATACTTTATCATTGTATGTTGACATGTTGTATTGTCATCAATGCCAAAGATAGATATTGTTGGAAAAAATTCTTCAAATTGTATGTTTCCATTAATATTACACAAATTTTAGTCTTAATCGAGCAATGAAGAACTTGCAATATTAACCAAGCATATTCAGTGTTGACTGAGCAATCAGATAATGAAGGGTATTCATTGTTAACTAAGTGGTTAGGAAATGAAGGATATCTAGCTTCCAGTATTAACTAAGTGGTCAAACATCAAAGGACTTCCAAAATTAACTGAGTGGTCAAGCATCAAAGGAATTCTAGCATTAACTGAGTGAACATTCTCAGTATTGACCAAGTGTCAACAAAATGCATTTATATATTTATTAATTAATTGAGGCCAACTATTTGGATGTTTAATTTTTATTTGAAAGGGTATTAAAGATGACATGTCAAAGCTTATGATAGATAAGAAACGTAAATTAGTGAGGAGAAAGTGTAAGTGACTAATGTGGAATAAGATGGAGATGTGATCAAAGGAAAAGGTAGAGTAGGAAAGTGTGGAAGATAAGGTACAAAGAATGTTCTGTTAGAATTATTTAGAATAACTGAGAGGGGGGGGTGAATCAGTTATCCAAGGTCCAATGATGTCCAATAAAACTTTTTCTACAAATCCTTAATGGCACATAACTGAAATTATCATGTATGCAATTGAACATCAAACAATCATGAAATGTAAACATGCAACACAACATAACACTAAAGATTTGATAACCCAGAAACCCTCCAAGAATAAGAAGGTAAAACTGGAGTGGGGATGATACCCACAAAATAACTGCGCAATTGATTTCAACCACTTTTGATGGTCTGCCCTGTTAAAGGTTACAACACATTGTTAAATGTGACCTTGTTAAAGGATTTAAGAACATTCAAGTTGGAATGTCACCCTGTTAAAGGATTTACATAGAGTTGTTAGGCTCACCCAAGTCCATGGGATTTTCAGTCACCTTCTCAAAAGAATCTTTCATCCCTCTCTAAGGATCTCCTACCCTCCTCCTAAGGATCTTTTTATCCTTCTCTTGAGGATCTCTTTGTCCTTCTCCTAGGGATCTCTTTATCCTTTTCCTGAGGCTTATCCACCTAGCTGTTAAGCTAACCTAGAAATGTAGTGTTTCAATATCTAATACAATGGTAAGAAATTATTAGAATGGTTTTGACCTGATATAGATTTGCAACCTTTATTGTGTAGATTTCAGATCACTTCTTTAGTTCTCTTCCTTGCTTGGCTTTCCTCCTTTGCAGTGCAGATAGCTTGTTCACCCTTCAAGATCTATCTCCTTGAGTTCTTCCACTCATTATGCCAATGCAATCTTTGGTCACTTGATCAATTCAGAGTCTTGATTCTTTGTTCTTACTCCTCTTGGCTTCTTCACATTATCACACTTATGACCAATCCCCTCTCTTGCATGCGCACTTGATCTCTGACCTGTAACTCCTTATAAAGAAGTTATGTTCTTCATTTTCTGCTCAAATCTTAATTTGCTCTTGAGAAAACGGTATTGTTTTCCCTCCAAATTGTTTCTTCTGGAAAATTCATGATAAATCCATTTGCATTCACCAAAAATGTTTTACGTAGTGTTCTGTGCCACCAGCTCATCATTCTTATCTTCTATCTAGTTCACAAAATTATAGATAACTACCATGTCAGCTTAGATCTGGTGAATCTTCAATTTTCAAAATAATGCAGCAACTCGGCATTATTGGTTTACTGATGCTCGGCACCTTCTGTGTTACTCAACTTCTTAATGTTATCTTTACTGGCGCTCGACATCTTAATGTTATTTACTAGCACTCGGCACCTGAAGACTTACTTGGCATTCATTATCTTTTGCTATTACTCAGCACCTAAAGGATTCAATGTTACTCAGCATCTGAGTAATCACTCGGCTTACACTGAAGTTGAACTTGCTCGGCTTCAACTGAGAATTTGTTCGGCTCTAACTAGCTTACTTGGTTCTTTCGAATGAACTTAGTTAATCCTTACATCTTTGATGTATCATAGTGTGTCCATCCTCTTAGAGTATGTCATCAATACATTATTTCATTAATGGCTTAGCTGATCCTTATACTTCATTACATCATCATAACTTCAACCTTTCTCTAGGTACTCTAGTTACATCTTATTGATTGCCACCTCCTTGTCAATCAACCAATTAATAGTACTTGGATCACTAAAGCAATTGTCATTCCTGCAAGTAGCAAGTTTGACATCAATGATGAAACAATGATTGAAAACATTCTTTACCAGTTCCATTATCCTTCATTCATGATCCTTTTAATCATTTTTTAGCAATCTCCCTCTTTGGCATTGATGGCAGACCAAACTGATCAAATGATTAAGCTGATCAACTTAGTTACCACCAAAATCTGAATCCTTTTTTTTGCTTCTCCCTCTATACTACTACGTCCTTACTCTGTATTCATGATCCTTTATATATGATCTTCATATATCTCCCTCTTACTTTGTATTGATTAGTTTCTCCTATATCTCCCTCTTTGACATAAATGCCAAAGATGTAGCATCTTCAACATGCTAAATATAAGCTTTGCATTTTCATATTTTTCTCCTTCTATCACCATGCTTGTGACTGATCTAGAGTTTCTGCTCTTGTTGTCATCCTCTGCATCACTCTTCTAATATTTCAATGATCTACTCCTGTTGATGCAGGGCAGCTTCTATGTTCCTTTAGACTGCTTGAGTTAGGGGCATTACCCCCAACTTGCCTCTAAGATATTCATATGCATCCTTGGGCAATGGTTTGGTGAAGATATCTGCAATTTGTTCCTTTGTGTGAATGTACTCCATCTTCACTTGTTTGTCTTCCACCAATTCTCTAACATAGTGATACTTGATTGCAATGTGCTTGGTTTTTGCATGCATTACTGGATTCTTGGATATATTTATAGCACTTGTATTATCACAATACAGTATCACAGGTTTAGTTACCTCTTCTTTCATTCCTTTCAATAGATGTTTAAGCCACACAATGTTTGTGCAATTGATTTTTGCTGCCACATATTCTGCTTCTATAGTGGACTGAGATGTGCATGTTTGTTTCTTGCTAGTCCAAGTAACTAGCCTTTTTCCTAAGAATAATGCTCCTCCACTTGTGCTTTTTTTTGTCATCAATGTTTCCTCCCCAATCTGTGTTTGTATATGCATTGAGCTCAAACTTCTCATTCTTTTTTTAATATAGGCCAAAATCATTAGTTCC
Organism: Cupressus sempervirens; assembly: GCA_028749045.1. Classification (NCBI taxonomy): domain Eukaryota; kingdom Viridiplantae; phylum Streptophyta; class Pinopsida; order Cupressales; family Cupressaceae; genus Cupressus; species Cupressus sempervirens. Next base: position 164,605,329 of record CM053791.1, on the reverse strand, counting down.
TTTGAGATACCTTATTATCCTTTTTACTGCCATGAGATGATTTTCCCTAGGATTGGCAGAGAATCTAGCCACTATTCCAACTGCTAGTGCTATGTATGGTCTTTATGTACAACATATTGTAGTTTTCCAATCATGGATCTATACATTGTTTGATTAACTTCAGCAGATTCATCATTTTTAGATAGCTTATGTCCTATTACCATTGGTGTGCTAACTAGTTTGGAGTCTTCCAGTCAAAACTTCTTGAGTATCTCCTTGATGTATTTTGATTGTGTTACAAATATACCATTTTTTAGTTGATGTACTTGCAATCCTACAAAGAATTTGATTTCTCCAAACATAGACATTTCAAACTCATGTTTCATTTTGTTAGCAAAACTTTTTCAAAGCACTTCCTTTCCTCCAAAGACTATATCATCCACAAATATTTCAGATACAAGAATATCCTTACCTTCTTCTGATTTGATGTACATGTTTCTGTTGTCATCAGTTCTTTCAAATCCTATTTACACCAAATACTTGTGAAGTCTCTCATACCAAGCTCTAGGGGCTTGCTTTAATCCATATAGAGCCTTATGTAGTTTACATACCTTATTTTTGTTCTTTTCATCAAAAAAACCTTCTGGTTGCTCTATGTAGACTTTCTCTTCAAGTATACCATTCAAAAATGTGGATTTAACATCCATTTGATAGACTTTAAATCCTTTGAAGGTTATGTATGCTAGTAAGGTCCTTACACCTTCCATTCTAGCAACTGGAGCAAAAGTTTCTCCATAATATAGTCCTTCTTGTGCATATCCTTTGCAAACTAGTCTTTCCTTGTTCCTTATGATTTAACCTTTTTCATCTAACTTGTTTCTGAACACCCACTTGGTTCCAATCACATTCTTGTCAACTGGTCTTGAGACTAAGGTCCATGTCTTGTTCTTCTCAATTTGTTCTATTTCTTCTTTCATAGCATTATACTAGTCATCATCTATTATGGCTTCACTTACTATTTTTGGTTCCATTTTGCTAAGCAAACATGTTTCATTTCTGAGTCTATTCCTTGTCATTGGTCCTACCTCTTTATTTCCAATAATTTGATCTGCAAGATGATGTCTTTTCACATACTTTGCCAATACAGGTTCTTTCCTTGTTTTCATGTTATCTCTTTCAAAATTTATATCCTCATGCATATTTTCATCGATTATTTGTTCATTTTCTTCTTGTTGGCTGTTCTTAGAGTCTGAATGAACATTTTCTGTATTCTATAGCTTGGCTTCTGAATGTGTCTGTTGTTCGACATTCACTGTCTGTGACTCAGCAAATACCAAATTTTGTTGCTGATGGTCATTCTGAGTTGCAACTTCACCATTATTAGGTATACCTTCATAAAATTATACAAAGGTCTTGTATTCTTCTGCTTTCTTGGTGTTTTCAATACTTTGAACTTCTACAAGCTCATCAAATTTTACATTTGTACTGTCTAATACTTTGTTAGTGTTAACATTCAAGCACTTATAAGCTTTGCTTCTAGTAGAATAACCAAGAAATGTGCCTTCCTCACTCTTTGCATCAAACTTTCCATTTCTAGACTCTTTATATATATAACATTTGCATCCAAATATTTTGAAATGTTTTACATTAGGAGAATGCCCATACCATAATTCAAAAGGTGTTGCACTTGTACCTTTCTTGACTTGAACTCTATTGAGTGTGTAGACTACAATACTTACAGCTTCTCTCCAGTACTTGAGTGCAACATTTTTCTCCATCATTAAGGTCCAGGTACAATCAATAACTAATCTATTCCTTCTCTCTACTATACCATTCTGAGGTGGAGTCCTAGGTGTTAATGTCTGCCTTTTGATTCCTCTTTCATTGCAGAACTCTTCGAATTCTCTTGATGTGAATTCACCTCCTCTATCAAATCTGAGAGATTTTAGGCTCTTTTTAGTTTCTTTCTCAACTCTAGCCAAGTACCATTTGAACATTTGGAATGCATCTAATTTTTGTTTCAGGAACATGATTGTCATCATCCTTGAATAGTCATCTACAAATAGCATTATATATCGGTCACCTTTGTAGCTTTGTACTTCTATAGGACCACACAAGTTAGTATGAACTAACTCTAATACTTCATTAGAAGTATAAGTCTTGCTTTTGAAAGTTGAATTGGTCATCTTCCCTAGTTGGCATTGTTTGCACATGATGTTATCAAACTTCTTCAACTTTGGTAGTCCTCTAACTTTCTTCATCTTGCTGATGCTTATCAGATTGTCAAAATTTACATGACATAGCCTCTTATGCCATAACCATACATCATTGGTTTGAACAATAAGGCAAGAAGCATCTTCCATGTCAAGGTAAAACAAATTACTCCTAGTCTGATCACCTTTTCCTATTAGACTTCCTTGAGAATTATAAATCTTAGCAATTCTTTTTTCAAATTCAACCTTACATCCTATGTTGCCTAACTGTGAGACACTTAACAAGTTATAATTCAAGCCTTCAACATAGTATACATTATCACATGATATGTTTTCAATAAGCTTGATACTACCTTTCCCTTTGATTTGACATGGTGCATTGTTACCAAATCTAATACTATTTCCTTCATATTGAGTAAAGGAAATGAACTTACCTTTATCTCCAGTCATGTGATGAGAGCATCCGCTGTCTATGATCCATCTATCATTCTTGTTCATGCAGGTTACTAGGGTAGTTGCTTCTTCTTCATCTAATTCATCCTTCATAGCCACATAGACTACTTCATCATCATTCTCATCAGAATCTTCTTCAACAATGTAGCATCTTTTGCCTTTACCTTTGTAGTCCTTATTTTCCTCTTTCTTGTTCTTGAAGTTGCCTCCATCCTTGTAATTTTTCTTTTGTGTGCATTTGGCTACAATGTGACCAACTTCATTACAATTGAAACAAATGATTGGTAGCTTACCTTTGAATTTGCCTCTTCCTCTATGAAATCTTCTTGCTAGTAATGCCTCCAACTGGTCTACATCATCTTCATTAGTACTGCTGTCACTAGATACATACTTTTCTTTTCCATTCTTTCTCTTTGTTTGCACATCATCATTGTCTTTTATCGTCATCTTAGCTTTGAATGCAGATTCAAATTTTTTTGGCTTGTAGTTGTCAAAGTTGGATAACTCAAAGGCAGTGAGTCTTCCAATTATTCCTTCAAATGTCACTGTGTTCCCTGGTACACACCTTAGCTCTTGGATGGATGATACTCTTATAGCATAGATGGGAAGCAAAGTTCTCAAGTATTTGCTGCATACCATTTCTTCTGCTAACTGTCCTCCTAGGCTTCTTATGTCACTAACTACTTCCTTCATCCTTGCACTGTATTGAGCAGCATTCTCTCCTTCTTCCATCTTCATATCATCAAATTTTCCTCTTAGGATTTTTCTTTTGGCTCTCTTGACATTGTCATCTCCTCCATAGATTCTTGATAATTTATTCCACATCTGATGTGAAGTATCACATCCTTTGATGTCATCATACTCGGCATAGCTTAGTGCTGAAGCAATATCTAACATTGCTTGATTATGCTCCTTCTTCTTGCTCATGTCATCTGTAGTGAGGGGCCCTGCAGGGTCTACATGATCAACTATGATTAAGGTTTGTGCATAGTCGCCTATTGATCTAAGGTGTAGCTTCATCAAACTTTGCCATGCAACAAATTTTTCTTTGTTTAGTTTGGGAACTTCTCTCTTGGACATCTTGATCTTTTTGCTACTAGTACCTTGAAACAAATCAGTAGTCTTCTCTGATACCAATTGTTAGAATTATTTAGAATAACTGAGAGGGGGGGGTGAATCAGTTATCCAAGGTCCAATGATGTCCAATAAAACTTTTTCTACAAATCCTTAATGGCACATAACTGAAATTATCATGTATGCAATTGAACATCAAACAATCATGAAAAGTAAACATACAACACAACATAACACTAAGGATTTGATAACCCAGAAACCCTCCAAGAATAAGAAGGTAAAACTAGAGTGGGGATGATACCCACAAAATAACTACACAATTGATTTCAACCACTTCTGATGGTCTGCCCTGTTAAAGGCTACAACACATTGTTAAATGTGACCTTGTTAAAGGATTTAAGAACATTCAACTTGGAATGTCACCCTTTTAAAGGATTTACATAGAGCTATTAGGCTCACCCAAGTCCATGGGATTTATAGTCACCTTCTCAAAAGAATCTTTCATCCCTCTCTAAGGATCTCCTATCCTCCTCCTAAGGATCTCTTTATCCTTCTCTTGAGGATCTCTTTGTCCTTCTCCTAGGGATCTCTTTATCCTTTTCCTGAGGCTTATCCACCTAGCTGTTAAGCTAACCTAGCAATGTAGGGTTTCAATATCTAATACAATACTAAGAAAGTATTAGAAGGTTTTTTACCTGATATAGATTTGCAACCTTTACTGTGCAGATTTCAGATCACTTCTTTAGTTCTCTTCCTTGCTTGGCTTTCCTCCTTTGCAGTGCAGACAGCTTGTTCACCCTTCAAGATCTATCTCCTTGAGTTCTTCCACTCATTATGCCAATGTAATCTCTAGTCACTTGATCAATTCAGAGTCTTGATGCTCTGTTCTTACTCCTCTTGGCTTCTTTGCATTATCACACTTATGACCAATTCCCTTTCTTGCATGCGCACTTGATCTCTGACCTGTAACTCCTTATAAAGAATTTTTGTTCTTCATTTTCCGCTCAAATCTTAATTTTCTCTTGAGAAAATAGTATTTTTTTTCCTCCAAATTGTTTCTTCTGGAAACTTCATGATAAATCCATTTTCATTCACCAAAAATGTTTTACGTAGTGTTCTGTGCCACCAGCTCATCATTCTTATCTTCTATATGGTTCACAAAATTCTAGATAACTACCATGTCGGCTTAGATGTGGAAAATATTTAATTTTCAAAATAATGCAGCAACTCGGCATTATTGGTTTACAGATGCTCAGCACCTTTTGTGTTACTCGGCTTCTTAATGTTATCTTTACTGGCGCTCGGCATCTTAATGTTATTTACTGGCACTCGGCACCTGAAGACTTACTCGACATTCATTATCTTTTGCTACTATTCGAAACCTAAAGGATTCAGTGTTACTCAGCATCTAAGTAATTACTCAGCTTACAATGAAGTTGAACTTGCTTGGCTTCAACTGAGAATCTGTTCGGCTCTAACTATCTTACTCATTTCTTTCTAATGAACTTAGTTAATCCTTGCATCTTTGATGTATCACAGTGTGTCCATCCTCTTAGAGTATGTCATCAATACATTATTTCATTAATGGCTTAGTTGATCCTTATACTTCATTACATTATCATAACTTCAACCTTTCTCTAGGTACTCTAGTTACATCTTATTGATTGCCACCTCCTTGTCAATCAACCAATTAATAGTACTTGGATCACTAAAACAATTGTCATTCCTCCAAGTAACAAGTTTGACATCAATGAAAAAACAATGATTGAAAACATTCTTTACCAGTTCCATTATCCTTCATTCATGATCCTTTCAATCATTTCCAACATGTTCTAATCAGTAAGGATCTAGAGGTCAAGCCAAACCAAATATCTAAATCTGCAAAGGAAGTTGCTTCATAAATCATGTCAAATTAATCTTACCTTCTAACCATTGTAGCAGTGAAGAAATCTCTTAACAGAGTTTACTTAATAGTCATACTGTAATATCTTTTAACAAGGTGGCATTTCAAGATTGAAGTGTTTTAATGATGCAGTGCAAGTTAGGAGTATTCCCAAAGTTATATAACCACATAGTGGAAACACAACAACAATGCAAGATCTAATACCAAATTACAATAATTTGTTCATAAAATATAACTGTTACATGCAATGTGTCAAGTTGTAAGGCCTTCCTAGTTACAAAGAAATTACAATAACAGTTCTACAAGATCCCTCAAGATCCAATCCAAACACTAGCCTAGCTAGCCTAGATCTGTAACATAACAGCAATTTGGAAGAAAGCACGAAGGAAATCTAAACTTGTGCTCGCAAGCCCACCAAGAAATATCCTTGTTTCCAATTGTAGCCCTAGCTCTGCTCCAACTTTATCCGAGATCCAAGTGTAAATTTCCTCACATTTGGTACTCCATCCACACACTCACAACTCCATCATAATCTTGATGTAAACTACCTCATATTCACTGCTCTGTCCATAGACTCAGGAAAAACTCGCTCCTCTCCACCTCCTCTTCTCTAAGATGGATGAATAATCCCTAAAATATTTCACCACAACCTCTACTTATACCAATCTAAGCCACAAGTCAACCCAGAATGCCAAAAACTAACATTAAATACTTGAAGAACCACAACTCAGCCTCCAACAGTAATTAACTTTCCAGAAATTGATACCCGAGAAAAATTGCAATATCTCCTAGTTTTGATTGAATTAGAACTCATGCTTTGAACCAAAGGTAGAAATTTAAGTCCTCTACAACCCCTAAAGTGTGGAAAGGCTGATTCCCCAAGGATAAGTCTGCATCCATCTCGAAAATCATGCATAGAAAATGGCCGTGCAGAACTGCCAAAAATTGATACTTTAAGAGAATTGCCATATTTCCCAACTTATAAGGAATTAGAACTTTAACCTTTAGATAGAGATATTAATCTAGGCCCTCTTCAATCCTTGAAAATAATAGCCTCTCATATATTGCACAAGATTTTTTATACATCTTGCAATAGGCACCTAGAAACCTAAAAAAAACATAGTTCTAGCAATAAGGTAAAAACAACTCAAACTTCAACTCAATCCATCCAATCTCTATGCAATCATGAGGGAAGGTTCTCCAATGTGTCTCTAACACATCACTAACCATGAAAAACACAACTCCACCAAAATCCAAGCTTGATGCTCCTGCATCAGACTCCCCATGTAAATAGAAAAGTATGTCCCATACTTTGATGCCCAAAGGAAGATTTGCAACCAACTTCATCTTTACCAAAGGCTTCCACTTCATCAAAGTCAATAGAAAAAATCTGAAAATCCACCATATACACTTCATCCACTAAAACATCATAATCAAATACATATTAACAACCCAATCAGCATGCTCACACCCAAGAACAAACTAAACATAATGCTTCATCAACGAACCCTCATTCACATTAGCAACTAGTGAATCCATACTAGCAGCAAAAGACTTCATAAGTAGCAATATGGAACTCCTTAGCAAAAAATTCCAAACTCTCAACACTAGCAACCTCATTTCTCATAACAAGATTCTTTGCAATTCACAACTTATCACCAACAACAACTGGATCATTCATGACCAAGTGCTCTGCAATTTCCATGTCAGATCCAACCGACTAATCATGAAAACAAATATCTATCCCAACATCAACAAGGTTAGGAATATCTTCAACAACAACCTCTAGCTACTCTGCAAGTTCTGTATCAGACTTCACAAACTAATCAACAAAACCAACCTCTTCCACCTCGTCCTTTTCATGTCATCTTCTCTAACGAACAAGTCTCTTAACTGGCCAAACAACTCTTTTCCAGATTGGTAGACTTTAGCTCCACAAACATCTATGGAAAGCCTTCCTCACCTTGTCCTTATCTCAATCATCTAAACTAGTTTCAAACTGAGCAACCACCTTCTTAGTTCGATCAGCCAAACTAGCTTCAACCTGAGTAGACATCTCAGGAAACCTCCTTTCCAGCACATCACAGAGATCTGCAATCATCTCAGGGTCCAATCCTCTTGGAGCCATCTCCCAAGATCTTCATAAACCCTTTGCAACAAATCCTTCCCATGCTCCTTGTGACAACCTTGAACTATTTACAAGTTAGATCGCAACCTACCACCTCCCATAAATAATCAAGAACCACATCACAAGTCCAGGACCACAGATCTGCAATCCAAAAACTCTCTATGATCATGCCTCAACAAGATTAGTCTTCCATATTTACATCCATCAATCCATCTGTAAGCCCTCTACAATTACAAGTTAGAACCATAATCTTCCACCTCGCAACCAAGAGACCTAGGACTCCAAAAATAAAATTCACCAATAGATCAAGATCAACTCAGATCTACTTGTTCAACCCAAGTCCTAGTGCAAACTGCCACAACTTCGATGATATGTCTACATGCTCAGGAACAACCTTCACTCTGATACCATCTGATGTAATGCAGGGTAGGAGTATCCCCAAAGGAGATGTTCTAGCCCCCAACAATATAAGCACACAGCAGAAACACAACAACAATGCAAGATCTGATACCAAATTACAATAATTTGTTCATAAAATATAACTATTACATGCAATGTGTCAGGCTATAAGGCCTTCCTAATTCTAGCCAAATACAAAGAAATTACAATAATAGTTCTACAAGATCCCTCAAGATCCAATCCAAACACTATCCTAGCTAGCCTAGATCTGTAACATAACAACAATCTGGAAGAAACCACCAAGGAAATCTAAACTTGTGCTCACAAGACCACCAAGAAATTTCCTTGTTTCTAGCTACAGCCCTAGCTCTACTCCAACTTTATCCAAGATCCAAGTGTAAACTACCTCACATTTGGCCCTCTATCCACACACTCACAAATCTATCATAATCCTACGATAAACTGCCTCACATTCTGAAATCTCCCTTTCTCTAATTTTATATGATATTTCAAGCCTTTAATCAGATCTTTAAAATCAAACAACCAATATTTCAAAGATCCACCAATTTCTCAATAAATCCCAAATCGGGTATGCCGGAAATAGTGCCAAAAACTTCACAGCTTCACATATTATTAGTAAATATGAAAGTGGACATTTTTATAGAGATTTCAGCAGCATAACAGCCTAAAAAATGACATTTTCAGATTTGTATAACATTTACACAACAGCTCCCAAACGGAGGATAAAAACAATGCTCATCGGGCTCTCGAAAACAACATAGAATAGCCCGAAAACACCACAAAAACACTAATAATCTATCACAAAAGTATAATCACGACCAAATACATATATCTAGATCTATTTTAACATCTAAAAGTCTGAAATACAGCAGCAACCCAAACTGATATGAAATACTCAACTGGAAACACCAAACTCTTACAAAAAACACACCCGAAAACTCACAAATCTGCACTGTTCAGCACAAAGGCAAACTCTGTATGAGCATGCACATGGAATGGCTTCAAAATCCCATCCTTAGCCTTCCTAGAAACCTACAAACTCCCATTCTTGGGTCTCCTTCTCCACAGGTTTTGCAGCCTCTAAAGAACAACAAAGAAAATGAGCAAAATCAAGTTCTGGAATCAACCCAAAATGCCTCCAAACCCCTTAAAAGAGGGCATAACCCTAACTCACATACAATAGGGGTTAATAAAAAATATTTTAATAGTAATTTTTATTTATTAGTCCATTAGATTCCAAATATTATCCCCTTTTTCCGAAACTTCACCTTTTTGGGCCTGCCTGCCTTAGCAAAGATTATTATTTTTAATTATTTGAAAAGGGGACATGACAAGTCCTCCCCTTCCAAATATTTTTTGTCCTCAAGAAATGGCTGAACAATAGACAAATCAATCCACCTGGATCCCAAATGTAGTCATGAACTATACTATTGTCAATTAACATAGGCTCCTGCAATATCCTTTGCAATATAACCAGGAGGAATCCATAATCAAACTGACAATTACTGCTCAACCAAACTCCAAAGTCACAACTTCCACAGTCAAAAACCCATGAGACACAAACTCTTAGAACATCAAAACTCAAGTAAAGTGGACAAATCAAATTGCCAACATAGTAAATACCATCAATGCATCCTAGTGGCCTATATGGAATGTACAATCCAACTCTGTAACAATGGTGAATGCTCCCGAATGAAACTATACCAAGTATGGAGAATCCACACACTATACAACTCCTGTAGTCAACACAACTCTGCAGATCACCGGCCACTATCGCATAACCATAACTCCCATGCACCCTTGATGGTGAAAATCTATCACAAGATAAACAGCAAGAAATGGAACCCAAACCAAGTTTGTCTACCATCAACTCCTCGGCACAAGGATCAAATGCTAACTGATGTACATACCCTGCAATATAATGTTGATAAAAAAAACCAACCTCAGTCAATAGCTCACCATGAACAAGTGACACAACCCAGTGTGACTGATCACCAGCTAAGTCAGGAGATGTCATAGCCAAAGGAGTAGAATCAATAACAACACCCGCTGAAGCATCACTCCAAAACTCCTACTCTAAGTCATGTATTATCAAGCTGTCAACTGTAGGACCTATCGCCATGTCGTGCCCATCACAACTCTCATCCCGAGGCATCAAACTATCCCATAACTAATGATAAGCACTAGGAACCAAAGTACATATTTGTATCATCATCTCATCAACATGGTCATCAAAGGTGAATTGATGAGGATACCTCACAATGTAATGTCGATAGAATGTGCCAATCTCAGTTAGTGGCTCAGACTACAATCCAGATGTAACTAACTGCAATTGATCACTAACCAAGTTGGAACTGACTACTACCTCTGAAGACATCACCAAGGGAGTAGTATTACTAGCAGGAACCATGCCAATTTTTGGCTCACCAACATCACACATGGTCTTTGATACATCATCTCTAGTCTTTGTGCCATTAATACTAGAGGTCACCACCATGTCAGGCATACCACAACAATCTGTTGCAGCACCCAACTCAACTGAACCTGACTCTAGTGGGGACAAACCCGATATGCCAATGTTAGTATCAAGGATGGATGCATCCCCATCTCCACTGTCTTTGACAATCTCGAACATGGACATCCTTGGATCACCAGACACCATAGCTTGTGACTGTATAGAATCTAGTAAAGACTATAGTTTTTCTAACTCCATGGTCACCTTAGCCAAATGAAACTATGACTCCTTGAAAGCCAACTGTATACTCTCAAGAATCTCAAAAGTCACCTCAAGCTGCTGAGTAAGCTCACTCACCTCATCTTCCTTGGCCAACAATGCATCATATGTTGTACTGCCCCACTCCATAAGGTAATCTCTATCGACTACCAACTGCATATAATCTTGTCTCAAAATCTGGATAGCCTCCCATAAAGAGTGGAACTCTGTCAAGGAAACATAACTGCCTCCCTGCTCATCACTAGTAGGAGAACCCCATCCATAAATGGCTAACAACTGACAAGCAGCATCAAAATGCTGGCAAGCGATAGCAATGTATCGCTCACAAACTCTCAACTAATTAGACACATGATGGCACTGGCTAAACTTCCTCCTACAAACCTCCTCTGATGCACTATCTAAAGGAGTATCCTCAAAGTTACTAGTCTCTAGATTATTACCATCCATATCCTATGAATCAACTCCAAAGCTCATATCAACATATGGAGTATCAAAAACTATAGCACTGATGTCTAACTCCTCTGTACCAAAAGAAACTGCCAAGGAAACTAAGTCTTCAAAACTACCCACTGCATCCTCCTGGATGTCATCAATGCCAATATGATCCTGGGACTCATCTATACACACTGCCAAATATGAAAGATCATCAACACATTCCAAAAAGTATGGTAGACTAGATATATGAACAAAGCCCAACACTGGTGTATAAAAACTAATACCAGCATTGGACAAGCTACTGGCACAAGAAAAGACAACACTGTGCAATCTGCTAATCAAACCCATGATAGCACCCAAACAAACACTGCTACCAAAAAGTGTTAAAGATCTCCAATCAACTGAATCCCAAATGCCAATATAACAATCTCGAGTCCATATCTATAAACTAGAATCAGCTGGTAACTCAAGAAAACTCCTTAGCTGAGTAATATGACCAATACCAACTAACTCCACATACCTGTCATGATGAGATAATGAAGTCACAATACTATCTTTGTTCACTTTCAGCTGGCTGGACAAATCATGTGAAGTACTACCAGCCTCAACCTCATGTGTCAAAGCATCTAACTGTGCCTGGTACTCTTTCTTAGAAAAGTCATAAATGCTCAATGTCTACTCATCTCTACCAAGTATCTCACCATTATGCACAACAACATCCTCATAATCATCATCTGAACCCACTACGTTGTAGTCACTACCTGTTGTAACTATACCATCCTAAATACCTGTGACATCACCCTTTGACGACTTGTATACAATTGTCTCAATTTGAGTATCAAGTTGACCATTACTATCAATTTGCATAATATCCTTTCTCACTACCTCCTGTGGCAGAGTAGAATCTGAGATCTTAGCCTAGCTATAAGCTAGTTTCTCAAACTCCTCATGCAAGTTCTTGGTAATTGTGTCATCTGCCCTGTGAGAAAATCTGCCAAATAGAAATCCAGTCAACTTATCCACCTTAGCTGGGTCAGACAATATGTCATTCATTATACGATGGTGCTCAACCAACTGTTCAGACATGTCATGGCTTATTTTCCTAAGTTTATCTCGAATGTCTAAATAACCATCCTTTCTACTGTTCTGACTCTGGATATCAATTGTCCAAGATCGTGTCCTCTGAGACTCTGTACTATACCTATCCATTCTAGATAAAGTAGAGTGTAACCCCAATAGGTTATAACTTCTTTAAACACCAAGAACTAACATGCAATTGATTAGAAGTAGCATGCAACCATAGATTTTGACATGCAGTTGATTAGAAGCAACATGCAACCACCAAATTCACCAAGAACTAACATGCAAATGATTAGAAGTAGCATGCAACCATAGATTTTGACATGTATCTGATTAGAAGCAACATGCAACCACCAAATTCACCAAGAACTAACATGCAAATGATTAGAAGTAGCATGCAACCATAAATTTTGACATGCAAGATTTGGGTAGTTGTCAAAATTGACATGCAAACTTCTACAAACCCTTAGGCTGGCAAGATCATAGCTCTGATACCACTGAAATGTCCCTCTCTCTAATTTTATATGATATTTCAAGCCTCTAATCAGATCTTTAAAATCAAACAACCAATATTTCAAAGATCTACCAATTTCTCAATAAATCCCAAATTGGGTATGCCGAAAATAATGCCAAAAACTTCATAGCTTCACATATTATTAGTAAATCTGAAAGTGGAAATTTTTATAGAAATTTCAGCAGCATAACAGCCTAAAAAATGACATTTTCAGATCTATATAACATTTACACAACAGCTCCCAAATGGAGGATAAAAACAATGCTCATTGGGCTCCCGAAAACAACATAGAATAGCTCGAAAACACCACAAAAACACTAATAATCTATCACAAAAGTATAATCAAAACCAAATACATATATCCAGATCTATTTTAACATCTAAAATTCTTAAATACATCAACAACCCAAACTGATATGAAATACTCAACTGGAAACACCAAACTCTTACAAAAAACACACCCGAAAACTCACAAATCTGCACTGTTCAGCACAAAGGCAAACTCTGTATGAGCATGCACATGGAATGGCTTCAAACTCCCATCCTTAGCCTTCCTAGAAACTTGAAAACTCTCATTCTTGGGTCTCCTTCTCCACAGGTTTGGTAGCCTCTGAAGAACAACAAAGAAAATGAGCAAAATCAAGTTCTGGAATCAGCCCAAAATGCCTCCAAACCCCTTAAAAGAGGGCATAACCCTAACTCACGTCCAAGAGGGGTTAATAAAAAATATTTTAATAATAATTTTCATTTATTAGTCCATTATCTTCCAAAGATTATCCCCTTTTTTCTGAAACTTCACCTTTTTGGGCCTGCTTGCCTTAGCAAAGATTATTATTTTTAATTATTTGAAAAGAGAACATGACACATTCAGTGCTCTATCCGTAGTCTCGAGAAAAACTCGCTCCTCTCCACCTCCTCTTCTCTATGATGGATGAATAATTCCTAAATTACTTCACCACAACCCCTACTTATACCAATCTAAGCCACAATTTGGCCTAGAATGCCAAAAACTAACATTAAATACTTGAAGAGCCACAAGTCGACCTCCAACAACAATTAACTATCTAGAAATTGATACCCGAGAAAAATCATGATATCTCCTAGCTTTGATTGAATTAGAACTTTTACTTCAAACCACAGGTAGAAATTTAGGTCCTCTAAAACCCTTGAAGTGATCAAAGGCTAATTCACCAAGGATAAGTGTGCATCCATCCCAAAAGTCACGTACAAAAAATTGTCGCTCAAAACCACCAAAAATTGATACTCTAGGAGAATTTCCATATCTACCAACTTATAAGGAAATAGAACTTGTGCCTTTAACCAAAGATATTACTCTAGGACCTATTCAATCCTTGAAAAGAATAGCCTTTCATTCATTGTAAAAAAATTGTTACATATCTTGCAACAAGCACCCAAAAACTATAAAAAAACACAGTTCCAGTAGCAAGGTAAAAACAACTCAAACTTCGACTCAATCCATCCAATCTCTATGCAATCATGAGGGAAGGTTCTCTAATCTCTCTCCAACACATACCTAACCATGAAAATCACAACTCTACTAAAATCCAATTTTGATGCCCCTACATCATTGAAGACCTCTATCTAAGCCACTCTTAACAGGGTGATCTAAATCCTCTAACAAGGTCATACTTAATAGTATGTATTGTAATATTTAATAGGGTTGGATACTATCAAGGCCCATTTTAGAAGAATAAAAATTATTGTAACTAGATGCATGGTAGTTTTCCCAAATTGGGTTTCCATGTTAAATCTTGGTGTCATTTGTGTTCATAAGACTACTTTGTTAACTGAGTTATAATAATAACTTAGTTTTAACGGAGTTGGACAAAGAATTAAATTATTAGTGAAAAGTTTGATTTGATATCTAGGGATAGGGAATGGTTTTTGTGGTAACTGATTCACCCCTCCGCTCTCAATTACTATCTTCATTTCCAGTAGGATGTATCAATGCTCAATTTCCTTTTCTCCTATCTTCTTCCACTTTCTGCCATATTCTTCTAGTGATAGCCTCTTTTCTCAATGGCAACCTAGACCTAATCTTTAGGACTAGGTCAAATTAGGTTGACCTATTCTAGACTAGGTCAACTAGATTGACCTGGTCCCCCATAATTTCAAGGCTTGGGGTTCAAAAGACCTTGGGGGTTTAATTAGTTTTATTGTGCTCTCCAATTGGCTTGTATTGTTTTCCTACCCAAAAACTCATATATAAGGAAGATTAAGGACTTTATTTTCTTAATCAAGATATCAAATCTCAATCTCATAATGCTCTCAAGTCAATATTTATATCTCTTGCATTCAAGGAGTTCAAAAAATTTTAAGCATTCAAACAAGGAGATTTTTATCTATCATTAAAGGATCCTTTGTGGGAATTTCCTCTTCAAGATATAGCTCATTGTTGGCCATCAAGGGAGGAGATCTACATTGAAGAATTCATAATCCTCTTCATTGATGCACACTTACATCCATGGAACCATGATGGGATTGTGCTAGATCTATCGTAAATTGTGTAGATACCCTACATTCTTATACCTAACTCAATATCTACAACACATTATAGACAAAATCCTTATTAACAAGGATTTTAAGCAAGATGAATCTTAACATTTGTCTTATTTTTTAGTCATTTACATTTCTCATTTATAGTTAATTCCTTAACCTAGGGCTTGACTAAGGTAAGCCCTCACCCAACCCAACAACAAAAACCCTTCATTTTTTGTGTGTAGAAGCAAGATAGCACGATTCCATATGCAAATCTAGAAATAATTTTGTGAGAGATTTTTGAACAATTTTGTTATAGTGTCACCAAACTACATCAACTTTGTGGAAAGATATCCTTCCTCCAATTTGACCCAGTCCTTTTTTACTTATTGTCAAAAAAATTATGGGTTTTGTTCCCTTGTCATTTCATTCGGGAATCTGATGTCAAATATTCAGAAACAGGCTTAGATCCATGACTTTTGGAGCTAAAATACATCTTCCTATACATATTACAAGGCGAGTGTTTTATAATTTATTTCATTGTACATATATATCGTATATATGTATCTTAATTGGGCTTATTTTATACACATAGCATCTAGATCTACATTATTTAAGCAATTGGTTCAATTTTACATACACATTTTCCTATAATGGCCTAAGAGTGTATTTTCTTGTATTGCATTCCACTTTATAATTCAAATTTGGTATTGGTGCCCTTATTCCTTTGGGTTCTAGATAATCTAATTTGGGTTATAAGTGGAATCATATTTGGATATTTCCCTCTTTCCCTCACATACATATTTGAATGGCTTAGTGGCCTAGATAAGTGAAAACTTACAACCCTATTAATGTGTCCTCCTTTTCCCCCTAAACATTTTTGTGAGCCTGATGAGTCCTCCCTTCTTTTAGTTTTATATTATTATAAGTGTTTTAGCTTCTTTTGGTAAACTCGACTTATGCTCCTTTTTCTTCTTGGAGAAAGATTGCTTATTTTAGGTGTTTACTTTCCTTTTGGTGAACCCTATTTTTCCTTTTTATCATAGATTTATATTTGGCTATATTGAGTGTGGTTAGATCTCTCTTTTATGCTCTTTATTTCATTTATATGGTTAGACCTCATTAGATTTTCTTTTTGTGATCTCCCCTTTTTTAGCTTAATTACATGAAGTCCAACCTATAATATTCTCGTTAGGAAAATCCGTAGACTCATGGGCTCCTTTGACCATGGTTACTCTTGTCTTCCTAGGAATCATGATGATAGTCACATATTTTCTCATGACCTTCATCCTATAATAGAGCATAACTCTTCTCACTCATCTTTAAGAATTCCTCCTTCGCAAGTTGATAAGATTTCTCATGAATTTGATAAATTGGAAACTTGGCTTGCACAAAAGAAAATCATAAGCCTGATGGTGTTGCCACTATTGAATCTCTTAAGAAGCTTATTATTAATGATAATAATAACATTTCTATCTTGTGTGGCATATCTCACCTTATTAATACTCATGCTAAGTCTTTGACAAAATCTACTCAAGAGTTAGGATATCCTCCTCCATATGTAATTGTTGAACCATATATTCCAATTTCTACCACTCTTTCTAGAATACCTACATATTCTCTGCCTCTTATGACTACTTCTACACAAGTATCCACTCCTTTAAGTGTTGGTATTCCTAGCCTTTCACTTCTTGTGAGTGTTCCTTCCACTTCCATTCCTTCTTCACAACCTTCATATAATGTATTTTCTTTTAATTATTGCAACCCTTTACTCATTCCTTCTAATCCTCTGCCAACATCCTTACACAATCCTTCCAATTATTATAACTTTACTAATACATCTAGCATACCTATTCCAACTGACACATCTTATGATCCTACCGTTATTACCTTGGTTCAAATTGTCACTACACTACAACGACAACTATATCATTTGACCCAATTTTAGTACAACATTCCTACATGTGACATTGCTAATTCCCTTTCCTTATAAATCCCTTGTCCTTTTACACCACAACATATTGAGGTACCTCATCTTGAGACTTATAATGGTAAGGGAGATCCTGTAATTCATGTTAAATTTTTCTAGACTATATGTAGTTCTTTTTCTCATGACTATAGGTTTATGGCCAAGTTATTTCCACATACTTTTAGGGATAGAGCCTTGCAATGGTATTTCTCTCTACCTCATTTTTCTATGATTCCTTTAAAACTCTTGCTAATGCTTCATTCAACAATTTTAAAATAATATTGGTTGACAAATTTCTTTAACTGATTTAATGTATTGTAAGCAAAATGTCGAAGAGAAAGTTACTAATTTTATTGGTATATTTAAACATTTGTATGTTTAGATTTCTTATCTTGTGCCTGGTCATGACATTCAACACATATTTATTTATAATTTATATAAAGACATTAGAGATAAGATTCTCCTCATTGAGTGTACCTCCTTTTCACATTTATGTGCAGTGCTTCACCATTACCAGTTACAAATGAGTCAACTCAAGAGTTCTACTCCAATGACTCATATTTGTAGTGATAAGAGTGATGCCATTAGAAGTTCAAATAAGTTCTCTAAACCTAACAATTTCATAAAAATCAAGTCAACAAATACAATCGTTGATTAAGTGGGTACTACATCTAAAGACATTTGTTTTACCTTTATGTATCATCCTAAACATAAGTACACTCAATTATTTGAACCCTTTTCTAAGGTGATTGACTAAATTGATTCATGCTATAATTCTTAACCTTTCTCATATTTGTCCTATTGATACTAGTAAATTATTGACTAAGTATTTTGATTCAAAAGCTTTTGGTCAATGCCAGCGTCAACCTAGTCATGATACTCAAAGGTGTTATGCTTTAAATAATGTTATTTAGGACCTTATTCACTCTAATCTATATCTAGTAATGCCCAAGTTAATAATATGAATAAATGTGTTGTGCCACCTAATCAGAATTTGCAGATTTACACTAATCCTTTACCTTCACACTTAGAAAATGTTATTAATCAACCTTCTTCTTCTAATCACCATATTAATTATGATGAGAAGATAAAATAAGAAAATCATGTGGTTAATCATGTTGATTTGGAACCTCAATCTTTGAGTTCTTCTCCTCCTAAACCTAAACATACCCCTATTCTTATCTTTAGTCATTCTAATATGTTTAAGGCATTTAATGGTCCTCTTTACATCATCGTTAGAGTTTCTCATATCCCTTCTCATGGTATTTTGCTTGATCCTTCTTCTTCCATGAATGTTATCACCAAAGAACACCTTTTAAATAAAGTGTTGAATAAAGATACCTATGATACGATTGCTATATGGATTCAAACTTGTAATTTTTTCTTTATCATCCTCAAGGTTCTATCACTTTACCTGTTAATCTTTTAGGGAAAGTTGTTTTTAATACCTTTTTTGTTATTCCTACTTCCAATACATTTCAAGTTAAGTTGTTATTCCATGGCTTTCTTCCATGCAAATCATAGCTTCTCCTATTCATAAATGCATTAAATTTCCTTGTGAGGGAGACATTATCACTATTAATCATTCCCATTAAAAGCCATTATATCCTAGAGAATGTATTGAGATTGATTTCTATTGGACATCTTTTCCTTAAAAAAAACTAATCATCTCGATAGAAAATATCAACAACATAAACTAGCCAAGATCATGGAACTTAGTCTTCATAATGGTTATTCACCTATGCCTATCTTGCCTACTCCATATGCTCCTTCTACTTTTGATCCTATTTTACTTTGTACATCTATTTCTTTGGCTACTATATCTGAACATGTTGTTGTTCTCTCTTTGAAACCTATACTAGTTGATCCTATTCCTTCTACTATATCCCTTAATACTATTTTTAATCAACATGCCCATTAGTGTCACAAGAACTGTCAAGCTAAAGCTAATGCTAAAGCTCATTCTCTTTCTTCTAAACATGCATATTCATCTCAATCTTTACCTTCCTTTGATTGAACCATGTGTGGATGTTTGGAGGAAGCTAGACAAGGTAGTGTAGGGAACCTCCCTAATTTATTTTTTTGGAGTGAATAGAGGTTATTTAGGTGTGTGTGTGTGTGTGTGTGTGTGTGTGTGTGTGTTTGTGTGTGTGTGTGTGTGTGTGTGTGTGTGTGTGTGTGTGTTTTAATAAGTTCCAAGTGTCCTTCGAATGCAACTAATTCAATTGTAAGAGCCAAGTTGCTCACTAAGTCCTAGGTTGCTAAAAGTTGCTCTTTAAGCCAAAAGTTGCTCAATAGGTAAAATATGATTGGGGATGGGTAATTAATGTATTTTATTACCTAAATATGTCCTAGGTATCCTATATAGGGTCCTATAATGGTCCTAGGTGGACCCATTTTGCCAGAAGTCCTAAGGAGCAAAAATTGCTCAAAAGTTGCTTGAGCAAATTTTGCAATTTTTGCAAGAAATTGCAAAATGGTAGTTTTGGAGGTTTAAGTAGCCATTCTAGAATATATGAGCATGGAAGATCATATTTTTAAGATTGAAATGTTTAGCATCAATTTATGCACATGTGGGACTTCTGTACAGACAAATTTATGTGTTTTCTATTGTTTAATGGTGCGGTACGATTGTGTATGGATTGGCATAGGAGATCAAGTTCATGTTTTTTATAGTTTAGTCTTTCTTGGTTCTTTTTCATATTCAAACTTGTGCTAAAGTCCTAAGGTTTTCAAGCTACAACATTTTGATTTCTAACTAGCCTGAGTATTGCCTTCACAGGATTGTTTGTACAAAAATGGTTCTACCTAATCACTCATGATGGAAAATGCATGAAACTAGGTGGGGTGATAGGTTAGATTGTTTACATATAATTTGGATTTTTTTTGGCATTTTTATGATGGGTTTCCAAGCCATAGAGTGAATCCCTAGGCTGACTTCTAGGAGTATGTGAGCCTAGACAGTTTTGGAAAAGATGGTGCAGAGCACACCCATGATCATATTGGGTTAATCCAATCGAGATCCTAGAAGCCCTAGGAAGTAACCTTGAATATGAAACTATAATGGAAGGTTGGTTTTAGGTTTGAAGAGATTGAGATATTTTTTGTCACTAATTGGATTGGAGGCCTAAAACAAAGGCTACAAACTAGGGCTTAGGAGTAAGTGGGGTTGTGGATGTTTTGAAGTTTTGAAAATTTCAAATCTTGGAGTGCTTGTGGATAGATTTCAGATTCCTAAGGTTTTTCTATGTGTTTTTTGGAATAATTTAAAGTGTGGGAGAAAAAAAGGGTTACTAGACCTAGAAATCATTAGGCCTAATTAGCCTTGGTGAAGAAATTGAGTTTTCTATGGTTATTGTTGTGACCAGAAGTGTTGGATGAGGTCAAGAATATTATGGGGGGTATCTAAAATATCAGTAGACTCCAAGGAAATGGAAGAAAAAGATCCTAAGTGAGGGTGAGGGTGAGGGTTCTAAGGAAAAGAAGGGCTCATAGGACTTAGTAGGACTAGTGCCTTAGAAGGAAGATTCAGTCTACACCAGATCAACTACACCTAGGAGGTAAGTTTGGTGAAGAGTCTTGGAGGCTTGGATTGGTGGATTGGACAAGAAACAAGAATCATTGGATGATTCAATATTAGAAGAGTGGTTTTGGATAGAACCATAGGCCCTCTACAACATGAGGTAACACTGTGCATATGGATCAACATGATGATTATGTTCATATTTTAGATTCTATTCATCTTGAAATAGAAGATACTTTAGATGATGAAAATTTTAGTAGTGATGAATAATTGATTGATATGGATAATTAGTTTCCTAACATGCTTCCTACACATCTTACAATCACTTTTTGTAATGAACATAGTGACTCACAAAATCCTTGCTTGAAATTGCTTGTGAATTTTAATGTGATGGATGTAATTCCTCTCATGATGTAGTGCAAGGTAGGAGAATCCCCAAAGGAGATGTCCTAGCCCCTAGCAAATAACCACACAGTGGAAACACAATAGCAAGAAGCAATAACACAAAATTTGATACCAAATTACAATAATTGTTCATAAAATATAACTGATTACATGCAATATGCCCAGCTATAAGGCCTTTCAAGTTAGGGCCAAATACAAAAGCAATTACAATATTAGTTCTGCAAGATCCATCAAGATCCAACTCACAACACTAATCCTAGCTAGTTTAGATCTATAACACAGTAATCTAGAAGAAACCACCAAGGAAATTTAAACTTGTGCTCGCAAGCCCACCAAGAAACCTCCTTTTTTTCTATCCACAATAGTAGCTCTTCTCCAAGCTCCAAGATTCAAGTGTAAACTACCTCACATTGGCGCTCTATCCATACACTCACAACTCGATCACAATCTTGTTGTAAACTGTCTCACGTTTGGTGCTCTATCCACAGACTCAGGAAAACTCACCCTTTAGTTGCTCCCACAAATCATTCCATGAATTAATTACTAAAAGACTCCACAAGACCCCTACTTATACCAATATAAGCCACAAGTCATCCCAAAACAAAAATTAAATATGAATACATAAATTAAATGCCACAAGTTGGCTTGCAACAACAATTAAATGTCTACAAATCGATATCTGAGTAAAAGCATGATATCTCCTAGCTCTAATTGGATTAGAACTCATGTTTTGAATCATAGGTATAAATATAGGTCCTATACAACCCCTTAAATTTTAAAAGGTTGATTCCCCAAGGAAAAGTGTGCATCCATCCTAAAAAGTCATGTACACCAAAGTGTTACGTGAAAATGCCAGAAATTGATACTCTGGGAGAATTGAAATATCTCCCAATATATAATGAATTAGGACTTGAAAACTTGAAAAAAGGAAGTACTCTAGGCTCTCTTAAATCTTGGAAGTGTGTAGCCTTTCATTCATTAAGGATAATTAGTTATATGCTCTGCAACAGGCACCCAAAAACCAGAAAAACACAATTCCAGCAGCAAGGTAAAAATAATTCAAACTTCCACTCAATCCAATCTCTATGCAATCATGAGGAAAGGTTATCCAATGTGTCTCCAACACATCCTTAACCATGAAAAGCATAGATCCACCAAAATCCAAACTCGATGCTCCTGTATCAAACTCCCCTAGTAAATAGAAAAGTATGTCCCATACTTTGATGCCCAAAGAAAGATCTACAACCAACTTCATCTTTAATAAAGGCTTCCACTTCATCAAAGTCAATAGAAAAAATATAAACATCCACATATATACTTCATCCAATGAAACATCATAAAATACATATCAGCAACCTAATCAACATGCTCACACCCAAGAACAAACTAAACATAATGCTTCATCAAAAAACCCTCATCCATATCAACAACTAGTGAATCCACACTAGCAGAAACATACTCCATATCAGCATGTAGATTAAAATCTCCAAGAAGAAGAATATGTAAATCCTTGGCCATGTCAACCATAGGAAAATTAGGAACATACAGATCTACAGTATCATGTAGATCTAGAACCAAATCAGCAATGTCAACAATCTCATTGCTCACAACAAGATGCTCTGCAACACACAACTCATCACCAGTAGCAACTAGATCATCCATGACCAAGTGCTCTGCAATTTTCATGTCAAATTCAACCAACTGATCATAAAAATCAACCTCTATCCCAACATCAACAAGGTTAGGAATATCTTTAGCAACAACCTCTAGCTACTCTGCAAGTTATGTATCAGACTTTACAAACTAATCAATAAAACCAACCTCACTCACCTCGACCTTTTCATGCCATCTTCTCTCATGAACAAGTCTCTTAACTAGCCAAACAACTCTCTTCCAGATTGGTAGACTCTAGCTCCACAAACATCTACAAAATGTTTTCCTTATCCTATCCTTATCTTGATCATCTGAACTAGTGTCAAACTAAGCAACCACCTTCTTATTTTGATCAACCAAACTAGCTTCAAACTGAGTAGACATCTTAGAAAAATTCCTCTCCACCACATCACAGAGAGTCACAATCATCTCAAGGTCCAATCCTCTCAAAGACATCTCCCAAGATCTTTGTAAACCCTCTACAACAATTCCTTCCCATGCTCCTTGTGACAACCTCTAATTGTTTGCAAGTCAAATCACAACCTGCCACTTTGCAGGAACAATTAGGAACAAAATCACAAGTCTAGGACCATGAATCTGCAATCCACAAACTCTCTACGATCATGCCTTAATAAAATCAGTCTTCCATCTTCACATCCATCAATCCATCTACAAGCCCTCTATAACTGCAAGTTAGAACCATGATCTTTCACCTCACAACCAAGAGATCTAGGACTCCAGAAAGAAAATCCACCACTAGATCAAGATCAAATTAGATCTACTTCTCCAACCCAAGTCCTGGTGTAAACTACCTAAGCTTTGGTGATCTATTTACACACTTAGGAACAACCTTTTCTCTGATACCATCTAACGCAATGCAAGGTAGGAGAATCCCCAAAGGAGATTTCCTGGCCCCTAGCAAATAACCATGCAGTGGAAACACAACAAAAAGAAGCAATAACACAAGATCTAATACCAAATTACAATAATTGTTCATAAAATATAATTGATTACATGTAATATGCTTGACTATAAAGCCTTCTAAGTTAGGGCCAAATACAAAAGCAATTACACTATCAATTGTGCAAGATCCCTCAAGATCCAACTCACAACACTAGCCCTAGCTAGTCTAGATCTGTAACATAACAACAATCTGGAAGAAACCACCAAGGAAATTTAAACTTGTTCTCGCAAGCCCACCAAGAAACCTCCTTATTTTCCAACTGTAGCCCTAGATATTCTCCAATATCCAAGATCCAAGTATGAACTATCTCACATTGGCACTCTGTCCATACACTCACAACTCCATCACAATCCTACTATAAACTGCCTCACATTCGGCACTATATCCATAGACTCAGGAAAACTCACCCTTTAGCTGCTCCCATGAATCATTCCATGAATGAATTACTAAAATACTCCACAAGACCCCTACTAATACCAATCTAAGCCAAAAGTTAGAACAAAACACAAATTAAATAAATTTACATAAATTAAATGCCACAAGTCAACCTGCAACAAAAATTAAATGTCTAGAAATTCATATCTGAGTAAAATTGTGATATCTCCTAGCTCTTATTGAATTAGAAATAATTCTTTGAACCATAGTTACAAATTTAGGTCCTCCACAACCCCTTAAATTTGCAAAGGAAAATTCCCCAAGGAAAAGTGTGCATCCATCCTAAATGTCATGTACAATAGACTATCGCGCGAAACTACCAAAAATCAATACTCCAAGAGAATTTCCATATCTCCCAACCTATAATGAACTAGTACTTGAACTCTTGATACAAGGAATTTCTCTAGGCCCTCTTCAGTACTTGAAGTGTGCAACCTTTCATTCATTAAGGATAACTAGTTATACGCTCTGCAACAAGCACCTAGAAACTAGAAAAACACAGTTTTAGCAACAAAGTAAAAATAATTCAAAATTCCACTTAATCTATCCAATCTCTATGAAATCATGAGGAAAGGTTCTCCAATGTGTCTCCAACACATCCTTAACCATGAAAAGCATAGCTCCACCAAAATCCAAACTTGATGTTGTTGTATCAAACTCCCTAGGTAAATAGAAAAGTATGTCTTATACTTTGATGCCCAAAGAAAGATCTACAACCAACTTCATTTTTACCAAAGGCTTCCACTTCATCAAATTCAATGGAACAAATATAAAAAATCCACCATATATGTTTCATCCACTAAAATATCAGAAGATACATATCAGCATGCTCACACCCAAGAACAAACTAAACATAATGCTTCATCAGCAAACCCTCATCCACATCAACAACTAGTAAATCCACACTAGCAGCAACATGCTCCATATCAGCATGTAGATTAAAATCCCTAATAAGAAGAAAATTTAAATCCTTGGCCATGTCAACCATAGGTAAATCAAAAACATACAAATCTACAGTATCATTTAGATCCAAAACTAGATCAGCAATGTCAAAAATCTCATTGCTCACAACAAGATGCTCTGCAACACACAACTCGTCACCAATAGCAACTAGATCATCCATGACCAAGTTCTCTACAATTTCCATGTCAAATTTAGCCAACTAATCATTAAAACCAACCTCTATCCCAACATTAAAAAAGGTTAGGAATATCTTTAGCAACAACCCCCAGTTGCTCTGCAAGTTCTGTATCAGACTTCACAATTTAATCAACAAAACCAACCTCTCCCAAGTCAACCTTGTCATGCTATCTTCTCTCGTGAACAAGTCTCTTAACCAACCAAAAAACTCTCTTCTAGATTGATAGACTCTAGCTCCACAAACACCTATGGAATGCCTTCCTCATCTTGTCCTTGTCTCGATCATCTAAACTAGTTTCAAACTAAGCAACCACATTCTTATTTTGATCAGCCAAACTAGCTTCAAACCGAGAAGACATCTTAGAAAAATTCCTCTCCACCACATCATGGAGAGGCATAATCATCTTAGGGTCTAACCCTCTTAGAGCCATCTACAAAAATCTTTGTAAACCCTCTACAACAAATCCTTCTCATGCTCCTTGTGACAACCTCAAATTGTTTACAATTCAAATTGCAACTTGCCATCTCACATGAACAATCAAGAACCAAATCACAAGTCTAGGACCACAAATCTGCAATCCACAAACTCTCTACAATCATGCCTCACCAAGATGAGTCTTCCATCTTCGCATCCAATTATCCATCTGCAAGCCCTTTGCAACTGCAAGTTAGAACCATGATCTGCCACCTCACAACCAAGAGATCTAGGACTCCATAAAGAAAATCCTCCACTAGATCAAGATCAAATCAAATCTACTTCTCCAACCCAAGTCTTGGTGCAAACTTACTCAGCTTCAGTGATCTATCTACACACTCAGGAACAACCTTCACTCTAATACTATCACACATTGCAAGCTAGGAGAATCCCCAAAGGAGATGTCATAGCCCCCAGCAAATAACCACATAGTGGAAACACAACAGCAAGAAGCAATAACACAAGATCTGATACGAAATTACAATAATTGTTCATAAAATATAATTGATTACATGCAATATGCCCAGTTGTAAGGCCTTTAAAATCAGGGCCAAATACAACAGCAATTATAATATCACGTGTACAAGATTCCTCAAGATCCAACTCACAACACTAATCCTAGCTAGTCCATATTTGTAACATAACAGCAACTGGAAGAAACCACCAAGGAAATTTAAACTTGTGCTCATAAGCCCACCAAGAAACCTCCTTATTTTCTAGCCATAGCCCTATATCTTCTCCAATATACAAGATCCAAGTGTAAACTACCTCACATTGGTGCTCTATCCATACACTCAACAACTTCATCACAATCCTGCTATAAACTGCCTCACATTTAGCGCTCTATCCACAAACTTAGGAAAACTCACCCTTTAGATACCCCCATGAATCATTCCATACATGAATTACTAAAAGACTCCACAAGACCCCCACTTCTACCAATATAAGCCACAAGTCAGCCCAGAACACAAATTAAATACAAATACATAAATTAAATGCCACAAGTCAGCCTACAACAACAATTAAATATCCAAAAATTGATATCCGATTAAAATTGCAATATCTCCTAGGTCTAACTGAATTAGAACTTGTGCTTCAAACCATAGGTAGAAATCTAGGTCCTCTACAACCCCTTAAATGTGCAAAGGCTGATTCCCCAAGGAAAAGTGTGCATCCTATCACGTGAAATTGTTAGAAATTGATACTCCAGAAGAATTGTGATATCTCCCAACTTATAATGAATTAGGACTTGCACTCTTAATAAATGGAAGTAATCTAGTCCCTCTTCAATCCCTATAATGCATAGCCTTTCATTCATTAACAATAATTAGTTATACACTCTACAACAGGCACCCAAAAACCAAAAAAATACAATTCCAGTAGCAAGGTAAAAATAGTTCAAACTGCCACTCAATCTATCCAATCTCTATGCAATCATGAGGAAGGGTTCTCCAATGTTTCTCTAACACATACCTAACCATTAAAATCATAGCTCCATCAAAATCAAACTTGATGCTCATGCATCATCTTACAAGTCAGAATCCTTCCCCTAACATTTCAAACCAAGATGGGGGGGTGGGGGGTAGGGGTCACGTAGAATCCTTGATTTTTAGTTCATCTACCATGGTATACTTTGTGTACTTATGTCATTTTTTCTCCCGTTTCATGTTTTTGTTATATGCTTTGATTTGATTACTTTAGATGATCTATCTTTCTTTGTTGAGTACAAGAGGATAAAGTGAGCACCTTGTCATATATTTTTTTCTACTTGTATCTCTTTTATTCTCTATGTTGTTACATGTTATGTCATACTTGTGTTATTATTTGTACCAATGATCTTGGTTGCTTGTGATATGGTAGCATTGATTCTTTTTGGTCTCCATATTATTGGCCCAAAAAGATTCTTCTTTGTAACTCTTACATGTTCTTTCCTCCATTGTGTTTTAGTTCTACTTCTAGTAGGGAATGATGACATTTCATAACTTGATATAATATTACATATTATCATATGATCTTATGTCCCTTAACATTAGTATATCCCTTTATGTTCTTTCTTTTTGTTATGTGCTCATTTCTGGTGATGTTTCTCTTCTTAGGGGCATCTCATAGTGGAAACATTCTTTAGTGGATGCATGTATGGTTTAGTTAAAGCTATTGCTTCTATTAAGGTGTTTGCAATCACTCTCATGTAGGGGCATGCACTCTGCTCACCCTTTGATTATGAAGTACAAATATAAATCTTGTGAATAACTTGGAGTACTTCAGCCTTTAGTGCTTGGTATGATTTCTAAGTTATTCCCAAAACTATGCATTCTTATTTCATGTTCACCTCTCTCTCTTTCATTCTATTTTCCTAGAACTATCAATAGTTCCTTGGTTTTTTCCCTCTTTGGATCTCTCTCTAAACTATTGACAGTTTGGGAAGCCCAATCCTTGTTTTTGGACCATTCTTTTGACTGCTAACAATATGAGAAGCCCTGTATTGTTTTGATTCCTTAAGGACACACACATCCTTATACCTAGTTTGATTTCAATTCTTCTTTTTGGGACATGGATTTCCCTTGTAGTTGAATCCTTTGTTGAACTAGCTACATGCCACACACACTTTCAAGACCATTTGATTCATATTCGATGGGTTGACTAGCATGCCACACACACTTGCTAGACCATTCAATGCCATCTAACTTTTGCAGAGACCTTTCACCTTCTTCCTTTCTTGTGTAGTTCATAATAAGGAACATAAACCTTATTAGGTGAGTAACTAGACCCCCTTTTAGTGCTCATCTCTATTATTATGATTTTGGATGTGACAAAGAATCAAGTCTCTTGGGGGCTTGACGGTTTCATTACCTCCTAGATTGTGATAAGATTAGCTCTTTGCTCTTGATCTACTTTACAATGAGTTTGAGAAAACTCATACTCCCACTAAAGTGGGGGGTAAATGTGTCATCTTAAAATGGACACACTTTCATTTTAAGAACTTTTAGCACCCTTTCCATTAATGCCTTTCTTGGACCATGGATGTACATGTGCTTGATGTCCTTTTCTCCTATCTTCTTCCACTTTCTGTCATATTTCTTCTATGACTACCTCTTCTTTTTGTGGCACCCTAGACCTAATCTTTGGGAGCAAGTTGACTTAGGTTGACTTGTTCTAGACTAGGTCAATCCCAAATTGACCTAGTCCTCAGTGATTTTGGGACTTGGGGCATGAAAGGCCTCAAGGGTTTAATTAGTTTTATTGCACTCTCCAGTCAGCTTGTATTGTTTTCTCGCCCAAAAAATCATATATAAGGAGGCTTGGAGACTTCTTTTCATAATCAAGATATCAAATCTCAAGCTCATGCTCTCAAGTCAAGAATTCAGTTTTTTACATTAAAAGAGTTCAAGCATTCAAGCAAGGAGGTTTTTTATCTAGTATTGAAGGATCCTTTGTGGGCATTTCCTTTTCAAAATCTAGCTTATTTTTGACTGTCAAGGGAGGAGATCTACATTGAAGCATTCATTATATTCTTCATTTATGTACACTTACATCCATGGCACCATGACGGGATTATGGTAGATCTATTGCAAATTGTGGAGATACCCTACATTCCTATACCTAATTTAAGATCTACAAAACATTACTAACAAAATCCTTATTGAAAAGGATTTCAAGTAAGATGAATTCTAATATTTATCTTTTTTTTCAATCATTTACATTTACATTTCTCATCTACATTTAATTCCTTAACATAGGGCCTAACCAAGGCAAGCCCTCATCCAACCCAACAACAAAAACCCTTCATTTTCTATGTGTAGAAGTAGGACAATAGAATTTCACATGCAAAATTGGAAATAACTCTGTAGGAGCTCTATGGAGAAGTTTGTTACAATGTTGATGGACTTTTTCAACTCCATGGAAATACATCCTTCTTCCATGTTGACCTGGTCCTTTTTTCCTTCTTGTTGAATGATTTATGGGTTTTGTTCCTTTTTTTGTTTCAATTCGGAATCCCTAGTCAGATATTTAGAAACAGGCTCAGATCTGCAACTTTCGGAGCTAAAATACATCTTCCTCTACATATTTCAAGATGAATCTTTTATAATTTATTTTCTTTCACATCTCTATCTTAATTGGGTTGATTGTATACATATAGCATCTAGATCTGTGTTATTTAAGCAAATGATTCAATTTTACATACACATTATCCTATAAGGTCCAAAGAGTGTATTTATGCATATTGCATTCCTCTTATAATTTGAATTTGGTATTGGTGACCTTCTTCCTTTGGGTTCTATCTACTCTAATTTGGGTTATAAGTGGAATTATAATTAGAGATTTCTCTCTTTCCCTCGCATGCATGTTTGAATGGCTTAGTGGCCTAGATAAGTGGAGACCTACAACCCTATTAAAGTGTCCACATTTCCCCCCTAAATAGTATAACTGACTTACTAAGAAAAAATCCACCACAAACAATAATTCTGCATTGATACAATCCTTATTCAAGAAACATAATGAAAATATTTTTGGGTTATGCAAGGTTGCTCTTACAACCAGGATGCTCCTACATCAGATGCCCAAAGTAATTTGAGAAGTGAGAGGTGAGAAGTGACCCCACATGTATGGGGTAATCAAAGGAAAACTAAGACAATCAACCTCCTCTCTTGCTAGCCATAATGAATCTTCTATTGGTTTCACTTTCCATTTGATCAGATACTCTTCATATGATATGTTCCTTATGCTCCTTCCAACATGATTGTCTAGTTTCTCCTCAATCTTCTCCATAGTTGTTAGAATACTCCATTGCACTTTTGCAACTTCATCTCCTTCATGATACTCTATTAGATCTAAAATGTTAAATACTTGTGAAATATTTAGTTCAACAAGCAACTCTACTTCATGGGCATTTCTAGAATCATGTTTTTTTAGTATCTTACATGGTCCAAACTTCTTCATTTTTATCTTATTATAGATACCAACTGGACATTCTTCTTCCTCAAATGAACCATGACTTGAACATCCCCAACTTGAAATTCTTTATACCTCCATTTTTAATCTATCGTAGCTTTGTACTATGTATTTGTCTTTCTAATGTGCTTCCTCACCTTGTTGTGGATGTTCTTCAAATGTTTAGAAAAATTCTCCCCTTCAACACTACTTATCTCTTAATCCAACTGCCTCAATTCAAAATCATTTATAGGATTATTTCCATATACAATCTAGAATAGCGATTTACCATTACTCATGTTGACATAATTATTATATGCAAATTTTGCCTATGGTAAAACTAGATCTCATCACTTTGGCTTATCTCCACCCAAACATCTTAGCAAGTTCCCTAAACTCTAGTTCACAACCTCTATTTTTGGATGATGTGATGAGATGAACTTCAAATCTATCTTCAACTTCTTCCACAAAGTATGCCAGAAATACCCAACAAACTTGGTATCTCTATCTGAAACTGTGCTCTTTGGTAGACCATATAGTCTCACCACTTCTCTGAAAAATAACTCTACCACATTAAAAACATCACTAGTCTTATTGTAGGGAATGAAATGTGTCATCTTTGAAAATCTTTCAACCACAAAAATTGAATCATGCCTGCATTGAGTCTTTGGTAAACCAAGAACAAAATCCATACTAACATCCTCCCATGGCTTCTCTCATATAGGCAATAGCTAATAAAATCTCATAGTTTGCTTCACTCATTTCACCATCTAATATTCTCTACAACTTTGAACAAACTTATTGATGTCTTGTTGTGACTATAGGTAGTAAATATCTCAACAACCAAATTAATGATTTTATCTATGCCAAAATGTCTAGCCAATCATCCACTATGCTTCTCCCTGGTGAGATTCTCACTCATAGAACTTCTTGGAATGCACAATTGACTTCCTTTGAACATCATAACATATTAGATTATGAAATCCAACCACTTTGTCTTGTCAAGTTTAATAGGTTCTATACAAGCTTTCCAGGCTTCACCAAAATCAAGATTCTTCGAATACACATTCTTGAGTTCCTTGAACCCAACCACCTCAATTTGCATCTTTGTGAGCAAAAGTTGTCTTCTGCTAAGAGAATTTGCAACTTTTTTAGACTTCCCACTCCTATATTTTTAAAAAAAATGTATAACTCTATAAAAACTCAACCCATTTTAAATGCCTTTAGTTTAATTTTTCTTGACTATTCAAATATTTCAAAGCTTGATGATCAGTATACAAAAAAAACTCTTTAGGAAGAAGATGGTAGCTCCAATTCTTCAATTCTTGAAGTATAGCATAATTTTTTTTTATCATTAATAGAATATTTTCTTTTAGCATCATTTAGCTTCTCACTGAAATAAGCAACAAACCTACCTTCTTGACTGAAAACAACTATTGTAGTACCATGAGCATCATAGTCTACTTCAAACAACTTGTTCAAATCTACAATATTTCAAAAAATTGAAACTCTTATATGCTCCTATAGTCCTTTTAAACTTTCTCCCATCATCTCTCATTATTCTAGTCAAGGGTCCATAAATACTAATAAAACCTCTAATAAAATTTCTATAAAAGTAGTTAGCCCATGATCTTACCTCTATAGAATTTTGTGGAGTAGGCCATTCAAGGATAGCCTTCACTTTCTCAGGGTCCATTAATAGACCTTCTGTTGAAACTACAAGTCCTAGGTACATCAACTCCTTCACAAAACTACACTTCTTCAGATTTATCAACACATTTTCTTCCCTCAACTTCTCTAAAACCTCACAAATATGTATTATATGCTCCCTTAATGTTTTACTAAAGATCAAAATATCATCTAGGTAAACAATGACAAACTTGCCTAGAAATTCCTTCAACACCTCATTCATAGGTTGTGTGAAAGTGCTCAGTGCATTGGTTAGCCCAAAAGTCATGACTAACCACTCATATAATCTTGAAGGCAGTCTTCCATTCATCTTTGATACGATGTAAATCTAATGGTACCCATTTTTCATATCTATCTTTGTGAAATACACAACTCCACTCAAACAGTCCATAATGCCATCCATCCTTGGAAATGAAAATATGTACTTGATAGTTATCTTATTGATAGCTCAAGAATCTATACACATCCTCTATCCTCCATTCTTCTTTGGTGCTAATATTTCTAGTACAACACATGAACTCAAACTCTCTTGAATCAAACCTTTGTATAAAATCTCATACACTTATATGTTCAACTCTTCACTTTCTATTGGTGTCATTCTGTGCACTCCCTTATTTAAAAAAATGGCTCCTAGAATCAAGTCCATCTAGTGATTGATCTTCCTTACTGGTGGTAGTCCATCAAACACATTATTAGGTACAATATCTAGAAACTCTTCCAACAATTTTGCAACTTCTATAGGCACCTCTTCTACTTCTTCTTTACCATCTTTTGGAATTATAGCAAAACACATGTGTTTACACCTCATACCCTCTAGAAAATTCTTTTCACCAACAAAACATACTCTATCAACACTACATACCTTTTCATCTATCTCCTTCAATGATTTTAGCTTATATTTCACTCCATCTTTTGTCAATGTGTAGGTATTCGTACAACCATCAAGCACAACCTACACGTCAAACTACCAAGACCTTCTTAGCAACATATTACATATGTTCATAGGAGTGATACAACAAATTACCTCATCTTGGTAGCATCCAATTTTAAACTTCACTAGGCATTCCTCATTTACCATGACCTTGCAGTCATCCTACACCTAAGCAATACAGTATGGACATGAGTGCTTTTTCCTCTTGAGTTTTAATTTTGTGACCATCTTTTTTCACACCATGTAATAAGTGCTTCCACCATCAATGATGACATCACAACACTTATCTTCATATTTGCACCTTGTAGGAAACAAGCTCCTCCTTTGATCAAGTTCATTCTCACCACTCAGTTGGACTCTTCTATTAACTAGGACTTCTCATATTTTAGCATCTTTGGAATGCAATGATTTGGCATCTTCATCAACATGCACAACTCTGGCTTGATCGTCTATTCTCTTATCTATCATTCCTTGGTGTTGAGTTGTCACTTTGCATGATGTTTAACTACAGGAATCCTTTCAAACTCCTCTCTTGAAGAGTTGATCTGTGATCAACTCCAAGGTTTTAGGTGATCTTGAAACCTACTAGAATCCACTCAGTTAGAGATAAATGTTTTTGTTCAGAAAGAGGCTTTTGCTAGTTCGAACAAATTTCAAATAAAATGATTAATCTGCTTGTTGTTTCAAAATTAACCACAAAGAAAGATACATTTTTGGTATTTTCCATTTTTAAATGAATGCAATATAATGATGCAACTATATGAATTCTTAATTTAACCAAGGGTTAGCAAAGTAAATAATAAAGATATGGCAATGAGAGATGAAAGTAAATAACATAAAATATACATTCCTAATGGACATAAACCATGGTAATAACATGGCTGCGAGTTAAATCATTGAAAATATTAGGTAGGAAACTAATGAAAGTAGGAGCAACGCTTCCTCAAATCCACTGATGCAATCGTCGATAGAAACTTAGTAAAACCGAAAGATATTTAACTTCTTATCAAATTGCAAGGCCACAGAAAGTGTGCTCATGCAAGACAAGACTCTATGTAGGAACAATAGGGTGATCTCTTCTCCAACTTAGTATATCAATGAAATTCATCAACACGTGGCAAATACAAAAACTAAAATATCGCATAATCAAATCAACACAACAAAACTATTGGCTCCATTATTAACATGAAAAAGAATCCACAAAATAACACACTCTGACAAGAATAACTACTCTTAGAATGAGAGCACCAATAGCATATATTATTGCATCAAAATAACTACCTAGAATATATGTTACATTCCTAAATTTATAAGAAATCATCTCTTCAATTTGTGTTGAGTGAGAGATCTCTTCATGCAAATATATGCTCTTAAACTAATAAAGCAAAAATAATTATATACAAACTAACTCTCTAAATGGTGCTAAGTAGGACTTCACCCTTGTTTATATCAATTAATGGGTTCATGAGCCTTTCTGTGTCTTAAACAAAGAAAGAAGTAGTATATAAGAAGAAGGAAGTTGTAAGAGGATCTGGAAGTCACTGGAAGCTCTAAAACTAGAAGCTTAGCCTTCTCTAAATGTTTCTAGGAGTTAAATTGTCGTCAAAATGCATTTCCAGTGCACAAAAAGCTCTAAGTTAGGAATAGGAAGTTAACTGTTGGCCCACCTCTAACTTCTTCAAAAAGATTGGCACACTTTTGGAGTAGTGCACCTTGCGCACCTTGATGAAATTTGTGCAAGGTGCTCAATTCACCAAAAAATCAAAGTTCTCAATTTTGAAAATGATTTCTAAGTTTTTCTTTGGTGAGGTCTGGGAGCACTCTAGCGTACTTATTTTTCCCTTTTTGATGATTTATACCCTCTTTATATCCAAACATTTTCAAAGATTTGAACTCTTCATGCTTCTTTGATCTAAAATCCCAAGGCACCTATGTTGAATCTTGTCATTAATAGTTCCATAAGATAAGGAACTTGCTCTAGTTCATGTGTCTAACCTCTATATCTTTGGTCTTTAGTGCAAATCCATGAATTAAAACTTATGCATGACTCCTTTGAAGGTGAAGGTTACCAGCTTAGGTGAAATCTCTATTATTGTTAATAATGAAGATGCTATGATAATCTGTGCACATGTGCATTATGCGCCACACCTTCATGTTATGTGCACTTGTGCACCTTCATGTTATGCACATCTTCGTACACTGTGAAGTCTATTCCTTGATTTTTTCTTCTCTCTGACTACCTGATGCTTCTTAGTCAAAGACCAGGTGATCCAAATTATCCAGAATGATCAAATGTCTGAAACTTTTTCATATTTTTTTAACAAGATTTTCTAGGCCTTTTTAACTAGCTTTTTCAGAGGTCTTCTGCTCAAAATTTCAAGTTGAAACTTTCATCAGTCCCTAAAATTGTGTAGTCAAAGGCTCACTATTTTAGGGACTAAAATTAGATTTTTAGTTCTTCTTTTGAATGGTGTAAACAATTTTGAGATCTGGGCTCTAGGTCAAAAGTTATGACCCCGACAAGTTAAGGATGTCTTTTTATCTACACAAAGAAGCAAACATTAGTCCAGAGAGTTGAAAATCTAACCCAAAAAGCTAAAATAGTGGAAAACCAATTCAATCACCCCCAATAGCCCTAGAATGCAAAAAAAAAACTTCACAAGTGTGCTAAGTGCACTCAAACAGTTCCTCAATAACCATTTTGGCACACCTGCGCACCTTTGTAAGGTGCCCACATGTGCATGTGCACAACCACACACATACGAAGCAAGTGCAAAGGGGGGGTACTAGCTCTTAAAATGTGGAAAAAGGGTGTGCAAGTGCGCACCCTTTTGTTGGTTTGAATTCACCTTTGAAAGGTGCACATGTGTGCACTTTTTCTTAGGTGTTTTGATTTTTTGACCCAGTGCATACCCTTTGGTCATGCATGTAATGCCCCATCAGGGAACCCAAAAGAAGTTAACCTAAAATATTACTAAGTTTGGAAAACATTTTTTTTTATAAAGATACAATAATAGTTATAGAATAGCATAAGCAATTAACATACACTCATACACATACCATAAAACATATTACAATCCTTAAGGTCTCGTGATGTTGAATCACGTT
This sequence comes from Cupressus sempervirens, assembly GCA_028749045.1. Taxonomy (NCBI): domain Eukaryota; kingdom Viridiplantae; phylum Streptophyta; class Pinopsida; order Cupressales; family Cupressaceae; genus Cupressus; species Cupressus sempervirens. The sequence continues at coordinate 164,568,676 of CM053791.1, read as the reverse complement.
TAAGTTTAATTAATACTAAACCCAATATATAACGCATCCATATTAAAGAATAACTACAAGTATAATTTCCATTTAAACAATATATAATTATAGGATGCCACTTGGCAATAAACAGAATGCACAATCATCCACTATACATGTCACAGGGTATGAAAGGCTGAAATAATATACATCATAAAATATATTACATCATCTTGTAAGATCCATGAAATCAAATACAATACACTTATAGTATAACCAACTATCATATAAATACAAGATCAAATAGAAGGGAACATCTGCACAAACACATCTAGCAATGGCATTCGACGATCAGATCTCAATGGTATAAGAAAATGCACTACAACCCGACCTTGTAGAACCCAAAAAGACCCACTCCCATCGCACTGAGGAGATAAACTCAAGTCCCAAATAGGATAACAAACTCAAAAGTAAAAATTGACATCTAGGTTAAAGGAATCACCTAAAAGCAAACTATCTCAAAGGGTACAAGGACATAAGTATCAACTAATCCCAGAGGCAACACAGACATGTAGGGAAAGTGTCATCGCATAAGCCAACTCTAAGGTTACCCTAGTAGCCTCTCTAGACTCCAACCCCCTAGTGTCTCTATGCGGCATCAATATCCTTTTGTACAGACAAGGCATACTAACAAGTCAACTCTAAGGTTACCTTGGCAGTCTCTCAGGAATCTAGCCCCCTAGTGACTTTATGTGGTACCATATCTTATTAATTCATTTTAAACCCATTTAATGAAATTTTATTAACTTATTAAAACAACCTACAATGGGTTACCCAAGCAGCATCTTTAGGGCTCTGGCCTCCATTGCAAGCCACTTCCCAACATGACATATAGCTAACCTACCCTAGCTCAACAAAAGAAAAATACCTCAAATGACTATAAACCACACATTAGCTCTTAAACAAGCAACTGGAAAGCACTGAAGTATTACTGATCATAATCACATATTTCACTAACATGATCATCCTAATAGGAACTAATCCAAAATCAAATAAACATAAACTAAATCCACATCATAACATGACATCACCGAGAACAAGTTACATAATCACCTCAGTCCTATAAAAGCAACTGGGAATAAATCCAAGGATAACTTATCAAAGACTCAAAAGGTTACACCAAAAAAGATACATCATCCAAGGACACTAGAAAGAAATAATCATCATTAGATCAAACTCGTCATAAAAACATGTGACACATCACCAAGGTTGGGTATAATGTAACGCCCCACTCGAGAACCGAAAAGAAATAAACCTAATATGTTACAAAGCTTACTGAACATTTTTTTATTTTTATTTTTAAAGTTTAAAAAACATCAAAGTAACAATAATGCGAAAGAAATATATACATACACATCACCTCAACCAAAGTAGATCACAATATTGCATTCTTAAGGGTTTTAGGTTGGAAAACCTTAACACCCCTAATGATATTAGCATTAAGTCCTCTAATGAAATGTTGGACCATCAATGGTGAGCTATCACTGAATCCTACATAAGAAATAAGCTTGAATAGCTTATTCTTATACTCCGCCATAGTCTTAGTACCTCATCTCAAGTCATGAAATTCGTCTACCCTTTGTTGTTGCCACTACTCTAATAGAAATTGCTCATAGAAGTGTTCGAGAAACAACTCCCACGTGACAGTCTGCATATTTTTCCCAAGTTTCTTCTCTTCTATATTCCACCAAACCACTACAAATACCTCTAACTGGGTGATGGCATATCTTGCTTTGATGTTGGAGTCAAAGTCTTGCATGGAAAAGCACCTATTTAGTGCGATCAACCAATTCTCAACATCATATCCAGTACCTTTCCCATTGAGAAGTTTGACTAACCCATAGTAGGTCCTTCATCTAGTTAGACTAGCTAAATTGCCTTCTACTCTTAAAGTTCCTCCCTCTAGGACTCTTGGACCTATCTCTATCTCCATGCTCTGAATGATGAGCTCTATCATGCAAGGGTAGATGTTCTATGATCTCCTTGACCAAGTCTCTAGTGATCGGTCCTTCTGTCTCAGCATGTTGTTTAACACTATCATCCCCTCTAGCCTCTTCCTGAATAGGGTCTCCTAAATGGACCAAGGAAGGGCTATGCTGACTAGCTTGCCCACGACTTCTACCACATCTTAAGCTACGACCCCTAGCAATGGATCTAGAACCAGAAGTCATCTCTCCTACAACATCCAATCACAAGAATAACATCTCAGAATTCATCATAAAACACAAGGTCATAACTCACCTTCATAAAGCAAGAATCTAGAAAGTGTTATAAGTTTTCTAGTTCCATGATCAGAATTTGTATCATTTCAGAGTTTGTTGTTCAATAGTTTGGTTTCAAGTTTGATGTCAATATAAGTTTTTCATTTAATCAAGTTAAAAGTTTACTAATTGCTCAAGGGATGGTGCACAATATGCCCAGAGTTCCCAATGTTGAAACTCAGGCTCTGATACCAGATGTAATGCCCCACTCAAGAACCTAAAAGAAATAAACCTAATATGTTACAAAGTTTACTAAATAGTTTCTTCTTCTTCTTTTTAAGTTTAAACAACATCAAAGTAACAATAATGTAGAAACAATATATACATACACATCAAGAACACGTAATTAATTACAAATACAGTTTCAACTCCTCAAGAGTTCCTTCATGTTGAGTCGCATTTAAGAAAGTTTTATTAATAAGTTTAAGTCTCAATTACACTGTCCAAAATCATAAAATTAATAAACACATACATATTCATATAAACAAATGCATAAGTACAACTAATAATGTGAAAGCACATCTAATGAATAACATCCACTGCACATGTCACAGTGTATGTGAAAATGGATACAAGTACATCAATATACAATACAATATAATGTAGGATCTCAAAACACATGATACATAGATACATCAAATGAATAGAAGTCTTCAAGATAAGAAGAATGATAATGGTGCCATTGTATCAAGGAGCATTCAACATCTGTCAATCTGAGGGGGACCCAAATGGTAAGAATACAGTACCTCCTAACCGCGTAGTCACCTAATCAGGCTCCCACTCTAACCGTGCAGGAGAGATAATGTACAATCCACACACAGATAATCAAATCATAAAATAGTCCTAGGCAAGGAATCCTAATAGAAAAAACCACCTCAAAGGTAACACAAACTACTCCAGAAGAAGAGATAATCAAAATTGAAAGGACACTCATTCCAATACTAACATCTCATACCAAGTCAACATACAAATACCAAGACCAAAAATATACAACCACCTTGAAATCAATGTCAAGTGTCACAAGCACAATGATCAATAGATAACAACTATCATCAATAAAAGTAAACTACCAATCACTAACTCCAACAATAAAAAACACCACTAATGAATGACTTATCATTCATTAATAAAATTTAATTGTCAACAATAAATGACATCTAATCAATGAGTAACAACTCACAATAAATGCACCATCAAAAGTAATATCCAACAAGTACACCACTAGAGGCAAATATTTAAAAAAAGACTCTATAGGAGACTTAAGCTACATTCTAGGGAGTGTCATCACATGGTCAAACTACTTGAGTTACCCTGGATTGATCTCTCAATAGATCCCAAACCCTCAAGTGTTGAGTTACCCTGGACTAGTTACTTTGAACTCCAGACCCTCAATGTGACACATCCGAAACCAGAAAACCCTCTCAAGAAGACAAGGAAAACTAATAATACTGTTATCCCATTCTCATCCTTATTCTATACAAGTACTCAAGGCATGGGCGAGGAAAATATCTCTAACTTATCTTTTTAATGTGTTTCCCCAAAATATTAATTACTAGATTATCACTTATTACATAACTTATAATAGGTTATCATGGCACTGACCACTTCAGGTCCTGGGCCCCTACTGTAAGCCACTCCTAAGAATATGTACCTAGACAACCTCCCAAAGATCATAAACCACAATAGTGTCCCATACCACAAGAGTAATATTGATCGAATTTGGTTCCTTAATAGGCAACCCAAAAATAACATTAGTTCTCAAAATCCATGTTTTCATAAATGCTCAATAACATAAAACTCGTAAAACATAAATCTCAATTCAAATCATAAAGTTCATCATGACATCCCGTCAAATAATCATAAAAAAAATCTCAAAAATGCCTTTAACTTACATCCTAACTTGGCCAACTAAACAACCCACAAGGAAAACCCATCATGAAAATAAACATCACAAGACTATAAATAGAATATTAGAAAACACATAGTTTTTAGCCACATGATTTAATTCCACCAATTTCTCTTGTTTAGTTTGGGTCATAAGGATGTGTTTAGAAATAAAGTAAAAATATACATGTTAATAGAAATTGTTATGTTAATATACTTATTTAAAACAATAAATATTTAAATATCCAATCTTTTGTGAATATAAAATATCATGCAATATTATAATATTGTTAATTTAAATAATCTTAAATCATAAATAATTTAATTAACAACATAAATGTATATTATTATATTTAAATATTAATATTAATTTTAATTTCTAAAATATTAATATGACTTCTATTTAAGTCTAATATTAATATCTAATTTTCATATAATTCATAATGCAACTAGAGATAAAATTATAAATTTAATTTAATTATTTATAATTTCTCTCATAAAGTCAAATAGTTATTAACTAAATGATTACACAGTGAACTATGTTGGGTGATGCGATGCGCTCCCCTACCCACAGGTGGTTAATTATGTGGTGTACCATGTTCACTAATAGTCGTGGCTTTTGGTGCAACGGAAAATGGGCCTACAATTGGTATCAGAGCCTAGTTTTGGCCTAGTCATGGGTTCAAATCTCCCTGGTGTCTTCCCGACCCGCGTAAGCACTTGGTATGCGCGTCGAGGGGGAGATTGTTGGGTGATGCGACGCGCTCCCCTGCCCACAAGTGGTTAATTATGTGGTGTTCCATGTTCACTAACAGTCATGGCTTTTGGTGCAACGGCAAATGGGCCCTACAAACTCTACCATAACTTCACTTAAAATATAATAAAATTATAAATTTTTTTTTTTTTATCTCTTGCATTAATAATTATAAAATCATTTATATGCAATGAAGAGTTTAATTAGACTTAAATAATCACTAATACTAGCATTCACTTTATAACTAAATAGATAATTTTATATTTAATTTTAGAAATTAATAAATTATTATTATTATTATTTAAATAAATAAATCTGAAAATTAAATTATATAAAATAAAAATACACATCCAATTAGTATTTTCTCATGTCTTTGATCTCTCAGATCATGCAACCATACTATACTTAGCTTTCTTTTATTTTTAGCATATTTGTTTTCACATGCATGTAACCATACTAAGCTTTCTATTTTTAGCATATTTGTTTTCACATGAATGTAACCATGCTATACTTAGTTTCTATTTTTAATATATTTGTTTTCACATGCATGCATAAGTTCATTAAAACATTTTTTCCTCTCTATTAATCTTTTTCTTTTTCCAATAGATTTTGTGGTTAAATTATTTTAGATATAAGAATAATATTTATCTATATTTAGAAAATTCATGATAATCTCATGTTCTAATGTCAAATTTAAAGTTGAAACCCTAACTGTTCAATTCATTATTTTCTTCAAAATTAATTATTCCCTATATTATCTAAAAGGGTTTTTTTTTTAAATACAATCATAATAATTTTCTAGAATTTTTTTATAATTTTCCTTAGTCAAGTTTTCTTGATTAATAAGTTTTTCTTTTCAAAATCTACAACATAATTCTTTATTCAACAATCAATACAGTAAATTAATAAGCAATATGCAAACACCCAGGAAGACCATGAAGTAGACAGATCTTTCAATAAAAATTTACAATAGGTTTTCAAACACTACCTCAAAATTATAGTTAAAATCTGAGACAATCTGTGAATGCATACAAATCTTGACCCCCTAAAACTTTCAACAATTCTTTTGATCCAATTCTAGTTTTTGCTCCTCAAAACTTATGTGTGTAGAAATGAGCTCGAATCTCTTAATAAAGAGTTTAACTCTACTTAGGGTTTCTGGTTTTTGCACATGCAAAGGTCTCTCCTTAAAATAAAATTTTATTATTTAATCCTTTCATGCACACTTAAAGAACTTTTTAATTGAAATATTCTTTTATATTTTCTTTTCCTCGAGTTTATTAATTAATGCAAGCACTAATTAAAGCATAGTTTATTATTTAAATTAATAATAATCAAAGCTCATTGTTTAAATGCAACTCTAATTTAATTATTATTAAATAAATAATTATAATAAAGCAATATTAAATCTTTAATATTTTAATATATTAATTTTTTTGTCCTTCTTAAATTAGACTTTCAAATTAAATATTTTAAGCTAAAGTACGTATTTAATTAATTTATAATCAATTAAATATCATCATATTTTAATTTCTCTTTGACCTATTTTCTAAATTTAGACTTCTAAGTTAAGACTTTTAAATTTAAGCACATATTTAATTAGTTTTTTAATTAATTAAATATTCTTGTACTTTAATATTTTCTTTTTAATCAGATAATATTTAATAATTCTCAATATTATATGATTAACCAAAATATTATAATTAAATCACTTATCAAATAAATCACATAGCGAAATTCACATAAAAGTAACATTACCAAAATAGACCAAAGCTCCAAATCAAACAACACAGACAAAGATAAACTCACGAGTTTTAAAAAGGGTGGAAAGTCAATTACGAGTCCTCCTTGCAAGACAAGTATTTAGGCTATGGTTGGGATTGGACCTAAACATTATCTCTTGATTCTTACCATTGAGTTATTGTGATAAGGCACCCTCATCCTGGCAATTCATTGAAGTTGATGTTCAGTACCTACATTCAGCATAAAATACGAACATGTACATGTATATAAATATATCTAAACTAAACAAGCAATGGCAGGGAGTGGTACATCATGTAGATCCCAACTAGCAAGTGACTATGACTCTCTCCCTTTACCACATCAAACAGTCAGACTGAAAGATAAAATAAGCATGCACACCATACACATGCAAGTATGGGGTAAGTATCATAATAATCACAAGTCAAACATCAAATGCTTAGGTATAACAATGCATCATCATGAATATGAAACAGTCATCATTAACATCATTATCTCACATCGCTATAAAAGAAATCTCATTTTTTAACTACAAATCATTAAAGTATCATTAATGCACTAGTAACCACAATCATTAAACAACACGTAAAATATAGTCAACCAAGTAATCATCACTGATATATCACTAATCCAAGTCATGAAATAATATCATAAAGCTATAAATCCAATATCTCTAAAACTAATCAATACATAAAATTGGCCTAAAAGAATTTGGCAATCAAAATATAAAAGAAAACTACGGGTGGGCATTACATATAAAAGATCATATACAAACATCAACATGACATCACATAACCTCCCAGCCTCTGGTAAACACCTTGATTGGTCAAAGCTAAGTCAACCCGAAACCCAACATCAGTAAATCATGTCACAAAAGAGTACATACAAAAGTCATTTTCATAATTAATTAGGTTTTGGAAAACACAGTTTAATTTTCACTTTAGGTTTCCAAGTTCTCATTTTCATTTTCAAACACAAGATTCAATGTTCAAAATTAGGGTTTCAATTTTCTTTTCCAAGTATTATTGTTTATAGAGTTTTCAATTCCAAACAGGGTTTCAGTTTCCATTTCTCTAGTTTCCAGACTCACCATGGTTTCCAAGTTCACTAGAATCCCAAACGATTCAACAATTCATATAAAGTCATTTAAACATTGTTTCATAGTTCAATTCGTTATCAAAACGTAAGAGTTCAGGTTTTCATTTCTAAGTTTTTGACTTTATAAAGTTTATAACTACTAAGGTTCTTGAATTATCCAAAAGATGAAATACATTTCTCCTAAAACCAGATTTTATATAACATTGAATTCTCACGAAATAACCCTAGTTTTACTAAAATAATCATTTCACTAATTACCATTTTCAAAATTACTTTCCAAATATACTTATAACAAATTCATAATTACATATTATTATTATAGTTGTATTAACTATTATTAAATCATTAATACTAATAATAATTTAATTAATAATAAAATAATATTTGATTTGTTATTTATTAATAATTATTATTATTAAATTAATAATTATAATAATATTAATAACTTTTAATATTAAATAGTTAATAACATTTAATATATTTAAATAATAGAAATTTTACTCAACACATAATTAAATTTATTAATAAATTTTAATACCAAAATGTAATCGCATTAAAATTTATTAAACATAAAATAAAATAAAAATAAAGCAAAATTCTGAAAGGTGATTTAATATCGTTGACTTTGTAAAGGAGAAGCGGTTGATGTCGTGCTACGAAAGGCAGTGTATGTTGCTTTAGCAATGGCGGCTTGTCGCATGCTACCAATGGCAACCAGGGGTTCTCGCATAAAGATAAATTTGATGCAAAGAACAATAAAATTTACAATGAAGGATTCATCCTAAATAAAATTTTGAAAATAGATTTATCAGACATGAAGCAAACAAAAGATTTGGAAAATGGAAATCTATTGCGTTAATCAATCACAAGATTCTACCTGAATCTGATGCTAACATGAAAATTTGTAAACACGCAAATGTACGAAGCACGTGAGAAAAACCCCTTCCTTCTGAAAAGCTTCCTTCTCCAAATCTCGGTTTCTCCAACAATGAACTCTAGATCTCTGATAAAGAGTTCACCCCTAAATTTGGGGCTCTGATTATGCAATCACGCGAGGGAACTCGCTGATCAATTTATTTTGATATTTTATTATCTTTTACAATTTCATGCACACTTTTAGATATTTAAAAATATCTTTATTAAATTAATTAGCTTTCTCTCTTTAATTTAATTTATTACATTTTAATTTCATGCATTAGCTTTATGCAATTTAATTAAAAATTTTTTTATTAAATTATTACTTACTCTCTCTTATTAATTTTCGAGACAGTTTTTTTATATAATATTTATTAATTTAACTAATAATTTTATTTAGAGTTTATTATTAAAATAAAAATCCTAAATAAATTATTATTAAATTAAATAAATATAAAATGCCTAAATTATTTTTATTTTTTAAAACAGGGGTAAACGCTTTGACCTGGAGCTATGAACCAATGAGGCCACAAGCAAGGGACCTCATCCCCATTAGATTTGAACCTTGATGGCAAGGATAACAACTCAACAACTTAACCATCACAACATGCCACTATTGGCATAAAATGCTTAAATTATAACTTCAATAAAATCTTTAAATTTAATTCATTTCTTTAATTCATTTCTCAATTAATTAAATATAATTACATATTGAATTTTTTTATTATATTTCTTTAAAAAAATCATTTAAATTATCTTTTAGCTTGATTTAATTACAAATGAAAATCACAACAGACCCACAAAACTAAATATGACAACTCAACTGCAAGACAAAGAACATAATCAAACTCTAGGGTCAAAGTCACGAATGCACATCACTTGACAAATTTAGATAGGTGAAACTAACTCAAATACTTGTCCTATTTTCTAGAACAATTGGCTTAGGTTAGGATTTGGACTCAAGAGTTATCTCCCTACTTATACCATTGAAATACTATGATAGGGTATGCTCATCCTGACAATTCAAGGAAGTCGATACCTGGTACCTACAATCTGCATAAAATCCACGCATGTACAGACACATATATTCTAAACTAAATAGGCAATGGCAGGAAGTGGTACATCATGTAGATCCTGACTAGCAGGTAACTATGACTCCCTCCCTTAACCACATCAGGAATGTCAAACATAAAGAAAATGTACACATGCACCATACACATGCAAGTATGGTGTAAGTGACCATAGAATTGCATATAAATCATTCCTCTATCTAACATCATGAGATAACTGAAATCACTAACTGAACATACCTATATCATCATCAAAATAATCATAAACGCATTAAACAACTAGTAACTCATCACATATAATCAACTAAGTATAAAATAACATCTAACAAAATATGGTAACTAAGTACCGATAATCATAAAAAATAATCAAAAAACTAACCTAAAAGAATTTGGCACTACAACAAAAAATTCAAGTAGGGGTAGGCATTACAATGTGCACCTATGCATGTGTGCAAGTGCACATCTCCAAAGGGAGATAAGTGTGCACTCACGCATTCAGTGCACATGTGCACCTTGGATAGGTGCAAGTGCGCTAGTGCACATTTTTGCACTAAACCACTTAAAATCTTCCAATTTTTCTCAATTTTGACACCCTGTCCAATTAGAGACTAAGACTTGATATAGACTCGAGAAGAGTTCCAAAATGACCCAGGCCTTGGACTAGGGGTCTGGGAGACAAAAAAATTACTAGGGGGTCCCCATTTCTAGGAGAAATGGGGCATTTGTTGTGAAACCACAACAAATAGCCCCATCAAAAAGGAAGAAATGAGAAAGGCATTTCTTCATCAACAAGCATTCATTTGACATGTTTCAAATGAAAACTAAATTATAAACACTTCAAGCTACTTTCAATTTTTTTGATAGTTAGAACTTTAGAATGTTGAATCTGCAAGCTCAATGTGTGCTCAATGTATTCATTTCCTTCGACTTCTCAAGGTACAATCTATCATGAGTCTATGGCAACTTGGAAACAATCCTCCACTCCACTGGTTCATTCATTAGAATCCTCATACATCATGTGTAGTAATCATTGTTTAATCATATGAGAGAACCCATTTAGAGGGTTCTTGACGGGTTATCATATTTTGCATTTTAGGTCTTGAGTAATATTTTGAATCCTGTGTCACAGGGCTCACATGTTTTCATTTGATTCTTCCATGAAGCAATTTGTATAAATACTAGATAACCATTTTGGAGGGCATATCCTTATTTTCAGCTTATCTTTCTCAAACCTTTTGGAATATTTCATTCTTAACACCATCATTCCCCTTTTTGTTTTCATTTTGCACCTTGACCATGCTTAGACTGTGTGGCCAAGGCATTGGTGTCATTTCTCATTTTCTTTATTTAGTTTGATAACCTTTGTGTTAATCTTTAGAGAACTTTTGGAAACTTTCACGCCGTAGAGTGACCTTAGCTATTCCTTGAAAAGGCCTTTTGTTTGAATCGACAAGTTTCAGACGATCCCTTACTGTCATCAACCTTAATTTGAAAACACCATGATAGTCAAATCTTTTAATTTTCCTAAGTGTTGAGAACTATTGATCTGTGATTCTGAACTCAAGACTATAAGTCCTTTATGACTAAAAGTAATATTCATTTCTCCAATTGGTATAAGAGACAAAATTATCTGAATGCTCTCACAAAGAAATACCTCTTCCTAAAAGTCAAAACCACAAGAAGTGGTTTATGAAATGCATCAAGAATGAGTCTTGATTGCACCTAACCCCTGGACTAAGATGACTAAAAAAGAAAAAGAAGCAAAAAGAAACAAAACCCAAACAAAAAGACTCGACTCAAAGAAAATAAACACCTAACTAGAAAGACTAAAAAAACCAAAAAAAACAAAAACTTATATATATAAAACCTTGAATATTAAGAATGTGGGGTGGTTGTCAGTAGATTTCTCATTATGTAAAATAGTAATGAACCACCCCATATAGTTCTAAAAAAATTTGACTTGTCTTTGTACTCAAAAAAATAAAATTTGGACAATCTTGGTTCAAACTTTGGGTACAAATCATACAAAATAAGAAGTTGTGGTAACTCTCTACAACTGTGGTTAATCCACAAACAAATTATTTTAACTTCAACATCAAATTTGAATTGAATATCATCAAACTAAAAGGGACAATGGGAAGATATCACTTGATCTAGCAAGTCCCCCACCATAGGGGTACACTCACACATTCTAATTTCTCCTTGTGGTAGTCTTATCCCATGGTTCACAACTCCACATGCACATGGAAACACTAGCGTTTATGATGTAATATAGCTATGAGAACAAGACCCAAAAGATAGAATATTGTTTTTATTGTCCTTTTTATCACCATAATTAGCCTTAAACCATTAATTATCATCTTTAGGCTCCTTCAGACTAGAAAACACAATCATAAGCCTTTCTTTCAAATCACAGGAATGTCCTTAATCAAGGTGTTTCCTCCCTCATGCCCCAAAGAAGCATGTCCAAAATCATACTTACCCTCCATTGCAATCTCCCAAGCTAACAAGAAATCGGGGCAACTTACTTCTAAATGAAACCCAAATGGATGGATTCTACATGATCTGGTTTTTGCATGTTCTGATATATGTGTAGAATACCCACAAATAGACATCTCCCCATTCAAGCTTGAGACCAAATTAAGTGCTCTATCTATCCCTTCTAATGACATATCTTGTTTTGAGTGAGGTATCTTATCATTATCCAATGGGGAATCAATATCATATTAGGAAGAATTGGTATCTTCATCTTGATGACTTTCTTATTCAAAAATCTCACCAACTTTGGGATCTTCTATAATTTCCATCACTTTATACAACTTTGAGAATTCTCGCAACTCCATGGAGTTTTGGAACTTCAAAAATTTGTGCATCCTGAAAATTTCTTGGCATATCCACACTTATTATAGCATCAATACTTGGAAGAATTTCTTCATTGAATGGGAACACAAACTCCTCTTGATCATCTTCATCACTTTTTCCTCTTGCAGATTTGTCACATGATTCAAACACCATTGCACTAAAGTATAAAGGTTGTTCCTCCATGATTTGGGGAGGATGATTTGAAACATCATTGTGCCCATATCCATTTTCACTTGGACTCATACCTGTAATACCATTATTCTTAGTGTTGATGTTACTGTAAAGGCCAAAATTTATGCTCTGATTTTGAGAATAATTATTATGGGCAGCAATTTGTCTTGGATGATTACCTTGGTTTCTTGAGGAATTCAACTTTATTTTGATGAGTTCATTAGATAAAATAGACATCATCTCCTTCATGGCCTTAACCTCTCTAGCCATATTGTTCTCGAGTTTAGCAGGTGGAGAGGTCTATTGCTCAAAGAATATAGTCTTTTGGGGCTCATACCCTGAATATGTAATTGTTGGCATTAGAGCAGCTATAACCTGCTTTGTAAATGTAACAATCTCTTTGAAGACCTTTTCAATGGTATCAATCTATCTGTGTGGGAGACTTCTTAGAAAAATAGAAGTTAATGAATCTATTTTTCCAAAATAGATCTAGATGGCAACCTCTTATGGTACAGTGTATGGAAACTCCATTCTTTGATACATCCTATAGAAGTGATGATTAAACTGTGAAATAATCTCATGGGGATCCCTCTTAATTGAGATGAACTAATGATGTAGGATAGCTAGATCAATATAGATCTTGAATTGTTCTAGAAACTTGCTCTCAAAAGAGTTCCAATTCCTTATTGATGTTGGTGGCAGATTGAGGTGCCAATTGAATGCCATTTCCCCTAAAGTGTAAGGAAAAAGGCAAGCATGCCACGTCCATATGCTAAATTTGGTTTAGATTACAAATCTCCTTGAAAATTTTAATATGATTTTCTATTTTTCATGATTCTCTATAGATCAACCATGGGAAAAACTTTTTAGGAATTTTGGGCAAGTCATGTAATGGACCAATTAGATTCAAAGGTGAAGTTTGGGCATTGAAGAAAGACATGGTGCATAAACATGGGAATGTGTGAAGTAGAATCTAGAGTGGATGATGATGATGATAGATTAGGATCTTCTAGCTTGCATCAATTCTAGAAAAATTGCACCTCTATAGAAGCACACTTTCTCAAAATAGTGCACCTATGCACCTTGGATAGTTCACAGACATAGAACTCTCTTTTTTCCCTTGAAAATTGTAGAATTTTCAAACGACAACTTGGGTTTTTGAGTCAAATGGTTTTGAGTTCCTCCTTCTAGCACCACTTCTATTGAGCTATCATTTTGCACGATGTTTAATAATAGGAATCCTTTCAAACTCCTCTCTTGAAAAGTTGATCTGGGATCAACTCCAAGGGTCCAGGCAATCTTGTGACCTACTGGAATTCGCTCGATTAAAGATAAATGTATTTTTTCATAAAGAGGCCTTTTTTGGTTTGAACCAATTTCAAATAAAATGATCAATCTACTTGTTGTTTCAAAATTAACCACAAAGAAATATATACCTTGGGTAATTTTTGTTTTTAAATGAATGCAATCTAACGATGCAACTATATAGTTTTCAAACAAGGGTTAGCAAAGAAAACAACAAAGATAAGGTAACGAGAGATGAAAGTAAATAACATGAAAGGGAAATTCCTAATGGACATAAACCATGGTAACAACATGTTTGTGAGTTAAATCATTGAAAAGAGTGCGTAGCAAACCAATGAAAGTAGGAGCAACACTTCCTCAAATCCATAGATGCAATCGTCGATGGAAACTTAGTAAAACCAAAAGATGTTTCACATCTTATCAAATCATAAGGCCACAAAAAGTGTGCTCATGTGAGATGAGAAGCAATGTGGGAACAATAGGGTGATCTCTTCTCCAACTCTGAATGTCAGCAAAATTTGTCAACATGCGGCAAACACCATAACTAAAATATCACATAATCAAATCAACACAATAAAACTATTGGTTCCATTATTATCATGAACAAGAATCCACAAAAATAACACACTTTGGAAAGAATAACTACACTCAGAATGAGAGCACCAATAGCATATATTATTGCATCAAAATAATGGCCTGGAATACATGTTACATTCCTAAATTTATAAGAAATCATCTCCTCAATTTGTGTTGAGAGTGAGAGATCTCTTCATGCAAATATATGCTCTTAAACTAATAAAACAAATCTAATTATATGCAAGTTGACTCTTTAAATGGTGCTAAGTAGGACTCCACCCTTGTTTATATCAATTAATGGGTGCATGAACCTTTACATGTCTTAAAATAAAGAAAGAAGTAGTAGATAAGAAGAAGGAAGTTGTAAGAAGATTTGGAAGTCACTAGATGCCCTAAGAATGGAAGTTGGCCTTCTCTAAATGTTTCTAGGAGTTAAATTGTCATCAAAATGCATTTCTGGTGCATGGAAAGCTCTAAATTAGGAACAGGTAGTTAAATGTCGACACACCTCTGGCTTCTTCAAAAAAATTGGTGCACCTTTGGAGTAGTAGACCTTTAGAGCAATGCACCTTGCACACCTTGATGAAATATGTGCAAGGTGCTCAATTCACCAAAAAATTGAAGTTCTCAGTTTTGAAAATGGTTTCGAGGTTTTTCTCAGAAGAGGTCTAGGAGCACTCTAGTGTACTTATTTTTCCCTTTTTGATGATTTATACCCTCTTTATATCCAAAAAAAATCATATATTTGAACTCCTACTTCTTCTATCTGAAATTCCAAGGCACATGTGTTGAATCTTGTCATCAATAGTTGCATAAGATGAGGAACTTGCTTTGGTTCATGTGTCCAACCTCTATCTCTTTGATCTTTAGTGTAAATTCATGAATCAAAACTTATGTGTGACTCCTTTGAAGGTAAAGTTTACCAGCTTAGGTGAGATCTCTATTGTTGCTAATAATGAAGATGCTATGATAATCTATGCACATGCACATTATGCGCCACACCTTTGCATTATGCATACTTGTGCACCTTTGTGTTATGCACATCTTCATGTACTGTGAAGTATATTCCTTGATTTTTTCTTCCTTCTGACTGCCCAATCATTCTCGGTCAGAGACTAGGTTGTTAGAATTCTTTAGGATAACTGAGAGGGGGGGTGAATCAGTTATTCAAAGTCCAAAATTCCCTATTAATACCTTTTTTACTACTTTTAATGAATCCATATACTTTTCATCCATCCAATACTTAAATCAATCATATAAGCAAGTTACAGTAAATCAATATGCAATGACAAAACATCCAAAATCAACACATGACACAATGATTTACGTGGAAACCCAATTTGGGAAAAACCACCAGTAACATGCTACTTGATTTTCACTCTTCTAAAGTGATGCCCTGTTAAAAGCCTGCCCTATTAAAGGCTTACAACACACTGTTAAATGTGACCCTGTTAGAGGATTTCACCAAACTGTTAGGAATGGGCTTGGTAAAAGGTCTTTAGAACATTCACTTGGAATGTCACCCTGTTAAAGGATTTATCTTATGGCTATTAAACCAACCTAAGTCCATAGGATTTAGACTTACTGTTACAATTGCTAAAAAGTAACGATAATAGTCTTTTGTTCTGATATAACTTACAACATACTTTGCAGATTTCAGATCACACTTTCAATTCAATCCTTATGCTTGGCTTCAATCACTTCAGCTCTGACTGCTTGTCTCCCTTTCAAGCTTCGTCTCCTTGGGTCTTCTTACTCATTCTACCAATGCACTCATTCTTGTGGTCGTCTATTCAAAACAGAGTTCCTGTGCTTTCTTCTCCTTAGCACATTCTACAGCACTTCATGCTTTTATGCTTAACCACCTCTCTCTCCTTATTCCTATTTTTTCTCTACTTCTTCATTAACTTATGTCTTCTTATATAAAAATCTGATTTGCCTTTTTGCCGCTCAATTCTCCCTTTCCAATTTTAGGGTTTCAAGATGGATTAAGTAGGATACAATGTATCTACCTCATATCTTGTTTTCTTCTAAAAACTTTGCCAGTTGTTTCTCTAAAAGAAAAATGTTCTACATGGTGTTCTGTGCCACCAACTCATCATTCTTATCTTCCTTTTAATTCACAAACTTCTAGATAACAACCTTGTCAGCTTAGATCTGGTGAATCTTCGATTTCCAAAATAATGCAGCAACTCAACATTATTCAGTTACTGGTGCTCGGCACCTCTGTGTTACTCGGCACCTATACCTGCTCGGCACTTGGTTCTGCTTAGCACTTGGTTCTGCTTGGCACTTGATTTTGCTTGATACTTGGTTCTACTCGGCACTTGGTTCTACTCGGTACTTGGTTCTGCTCGGCACTTGATTCTGCTCGGTACCTAGTTCTGCTCGGCACTTAATTCTACTCAGCACTTGTTAATACTCGGCACTTGTTAATACTCGGCACTTGTTACACTCGGCACTTGTTAATACTCGACACTTGTTACACTTGACACTTGGTTCCGCTCAACATTAACTAGGAATTTGCACGGCTCTTACTAGCTTGCTCGGCTCCTTCTCTCTAATGAACTTAGTTTGAGCTTTACAAAAGACTTAGCTAAAAATTTAAATCTTTGATATGTTTCAGTGTGCCCATTCTTTGTAATATGTCATCAAATACACTTTTTCATCAATGGCTTAGCTGATCCTTGTACTTCATTACAACATCATAACTTCAACCTTTCTCTAGGTGTTCTAATTACATCTTATTGATTGCTTTCTCCTTGACAATCAACTAATTGATAGTATTTGGATCACTAAAGCAATTGTCATTCCTGCAAGTAGCAAGTTTGACATCAATGAAAAAGCAATGATTGAGGACATTCTTTACAAGTTCCATATATTATTCCAACAACTTTTCTTATGATTATTTCAAGCATTTCCAACAATCTCCCTCTTTGGCATTGATGGCAAACCAAACTGATCAAGTAATCAATTTAGTTACCACCAAGATTGTATACGTTAGCTTGTTGCATTTCACTACTGATCTCATATATCTCCCTCTTTCTTTGTATTGATCAGTTTTCTACGTATTTCTCCCTCTTTGACATAAATGCCAAAGATGTAGAATCTTTATCATGCAGAATATAAGCTTTGACTTCTAGTTGATTTTCTCCCTCTGTCACCATGCTTGTGACTGATTTGGAGTTTCTATTTCTGCTGTCATCCTTTGCATCGACCTGTTAATATTACAATGATTTATTCTTGTTGATGCAAGGCAGCTTTCTCATTGCCTTAAGCAGCTTGAGTTAGGGGTATGACCCCCAACTTGCCTCTAAGATATTCATAGGCATCCTTGGGCAATGGTTTGGTGAAGATATATGCAGTTTGTTCCTTTGTGTGAATGTATTCCAACTTCACTTGTTTGTCTTCTACCAATTCTCTGACATAATGATACTTGATTGCAATATGCTTGGTTTTTGCATGCATCACTAGATTTTTGGATATGTTTATAGCACTTGTATTATCACAATACAATATCACAGGTTTTGTTACTTCTTCTTTCATTCCATTCAATAGATGTGTGAGCCATACAATGTTTGTGCAATTGACTACAGCTGCCACATATTCTGATTCTGCAGTGGACTGGGATATACATGTTTGTTTCTTGCTAGTCCAGGTAACCAGCCTTCTGCCTAGAAATAATGCACCTCCACTTGTGCTTTTTCTGTCAGCAATGTTTCCTCCCCAGTCTACATTTGTATATGTGTTGAGCTCAAATTTTCCATTCTTTTTGTAGTATAGACCGAAGTCATCAGTCCCTTTGAGATATCTCATTATTCTTTTTACTACTATGAGATGATTTTCTTTAGGATTAGCAAAGAACCTAGCCACTATTCCAACTGCTAATGCTATGTCTGGTCTACTATGTACAACATATTGTAGTTTTCCAATCATGGATCTGTACATTGTTTGATTGACTTCAGCTGACTCATCATTTTTGGATAGCTTATTTCCTGTGGTCATTGGTGTGCTGACTGGTTTGGATTCCTCCAATCCAAATGTTTTAAGAATTTCTTTGATGTACTTTGATTGTGTAACAAATATTCCATGTTTGAGTTGATATACTTGCAATCCAACAAAAAATTTGATTTCTCCAAACATAGACATCTCAAATTCATGTTTCATTTTGTCAGCAAAGCCTTTGCAAAGTACTTCCTTACCTCCAAACACTATGTCATCCACAAAGATTTCAGATGCAATAATGTCTTTACCTTCTTCTGCTTTGATGTACATGTTGTTGTTATCATCAGTTCTTTCAAATCCAATTTGCACTAGATACTTGTGAAGTCTCTCATACCATGCTCTAGGTGCTTGTTTCAAACCATAGAGTGCTTTATGTAACTTACACACCATATCCCTGTTGTTTTCATCAACAAATCCTTTTGGTTGTTCAATGTAGACTTCTTCTTCTAGTATACCATTTAAGAAAGCGGATTTTACATCCATCTGATAGACTTTAAAATCTTTGTAGGCAGCATATGCAAGTAAAGTTCTTACTCCTTCCATTCTAGCAACAGGAGTGAATGTTTCTCCATAGTCTATTCCTTCTTCTTGAGCATAACCCTTACATACTAGTCTAGCTTTGTTTCTGGTAATCTCACCATTCTCATCTAGTTTGTTTCTGAATACCCATTTGGTGCCAATCACATTCTTGTCAGTTGGTCTGGGAACCAAACTCCAGGTTTTATTTTTTCTTATTTGATCAATTTCTTCTTCCATAGCTTCATACTAGTCATCATCTTGTAATGCACCATGTACTATCTTGGTTTCAGATTGGCTGATCAGACATGATTCATGTCTTAGTCTGTTCCTTGTCATTGGTCTTGCATCTTTGTCACCAATTATTTGTTCAGCAGGGTGATGTCTTTTTACATATTTGGATAACCTTGGCTCTGTCCTTGTTTCCATGTTTGATCTTTCGGATTCAGGATCACTATGCACTTCGTTGTCAAGTTGTTCTTCATCATGCATGTTGTCTTCAGAATCAGATTGTGCATTTTCTTCATTCTGCAACTCAGCTTCTGAATGCAACTCGGCATTTACTAGTTGTGATTCAGCTGAAATTGATACCTATTGTTGATTTACAATTTGATTGACATCATTCTCATCAATCATTCCTTCATAAGAATACACAAAGGTTCTGTACTCTTCCATTTTCTTTGGCATTTCAGCTTGGACTTCTATGTGCTCATCAAAATTTACATTTGCACTTTCCACAATTTTGTTAGTGTTAATATTCAAACACTTATATGCCTTACTTCTAGTGGAGTAACCAAGAAATATACCTTCATCACTTTTTGCATCAAATTTTCCATTTCTAACATCTTTAAGGATAAAATATTTGCAACCAAACACTTTGAAATGTTTTACATTGGGTGAGTAACCATACCATAATTCAAAAGGTGTTGTATTTGTACCTTTCTTGACTTGTACTCGGTTCAGTGTATGAACAGCTACAATTACAGCTTCTCTCCAGTATTTTAGAGCAACATTCTTTTCCATCATTAATGTTCTGGCATAGTCAATTACAGATCTGTTTCTTCTTTCAGCAATTCCATTCTGTGGGGGAGTTCTAGGAGCTGACGTTTGTCTTTTGATCCCTTTGTCATTACAGAATATCTCGAATTCATTTCATGTAAATTCACCACCTCTATCTGATCTTAGGCATTTCAAGCTTTTTCCAGTTTCCTTTTCAACTCTAGCCACATACCACTTAAACATTTCAAAAGCATCAAATTTTTATTTTAAGAACATAACAGTCATCATCCTGGAATAGTCATCAACAAATAACATTATGTATTTATCTCCTCTATAGCTTTGTATTTCCATTGGACCACATAAGTCAGTGTGAACTAACTCAAGTATCTCTTTAGATGTATAGTTTTTGCTTTTGAAACTTGATTTTGTCATCTTTCCTAGCTAACATTGTTTGCACATGATATTATCAAGCGTCTTCAATTTTGGTAGACCTCTGACTTTCTTCATTTTACTGACGTTGACTAGATTGTCAAAGTTGACATGACATAATCTTCTATGCCATAACCATTCATCATAAAATTTTGCAAATAGACAAGAAACATCATCCATATCAAGGTAAAACAAATTACTCTTTGTTTGATCTCCTTTTCCTATCAATTTACCATCATTGTCATAGATTTTTGCAGTTTTGTTTTCAAATTCCACTTTGCAGCCTATATTGCCTAACTGTAAGACACTCAGTAAATTGTAGTTTAATCCTTCAACATAGTATGCATTGTCACATGAAATTTGTTCTATGAGATTAATGGAACCTTTTCCTTTGATTTGACATGGAGCATCATTACCAAATCTAACACTATTTCCATCATACTGAATAAAGTTAACAAACTTACTTTTGTCTCCTGTCATATGATGTGAGCATCCACTGTCTATGATCCATCTGTCATTCTTGTTTATGCATGTTACCAGTGTTGTGGCTTCTTCTTCATCAGATTGGTCCTTCATGGCTACATAAACAACTTCATCATCATTGTCATCAGAATTTTCTTCAACAATATAACACTTCTTACCTTTTTCTTTGTAATCTCTCTTGTCATCATCTCTTCTGTTCTTGTATTTGTTGCCTTCCTTGGAATCCTTTTTCTATGGACATATTGTAGCAATATGACCTACTTCATTGCAATTGAAACAAATGATAGGCATCTTACCTTTGAATTTTCCTTTGCCCCTGTGAAATCTTCTAGCGAGCAATGCTTCCAATTGTTCCACATCTTCCTCATCAGTGCTACTGTCACTAGATACATACTTCATTTTTCTTCCTTTCTTTGATTTCATCTGTTCAGCATCTTTCAGTGATAACTTGGCCTTAAAAGCAGATTCAGCATTTTCAGGTTTGTAGTTGTCAAAGTTAGATAATTCAAATGCAGTGAGTCTACCTATTATACCTTCAAAGCTTAGATTATTTCCTAGTATACATCTTAGCTCTTGTATTGTTGATACTCTAATAGCATAGATAGGGAGCAAGGTTCTTAAGAACTTACTATTAACAGTATCTTCATCCAGTTGACCACTCAAGCATCTTATTGCACTTACCACTTCCTTTATTCTTGCACCATACTGAGCAGCATTCTCATTTTCTTCCATTTTCATGTCATCAAACTTCCCTCTGAGACTTTCTCTTTTTGCTCTTTATACATTCTGATCTCCTCCATAGATGTCTAATAAGGCTTTCCACATTTTGTATGTAGTATCACATCCTTTGATATCATCAAATTCAGCATAGCTGAGTGCAGAGGCAATTTCCAGCATTGTCTGGTTGTGTTCTTACTTGTTTTTCATGTCTTCTGCAGTAGGAGCACCTGTTGGATCTACATGTTTAGTGACAATTGAATTTTGGGCATAATCTCCTATGGATCCAAGATGTAGCTTCATCAAACTTTGCCATGCAACAAAGTTGTCTTTGTTGAGCTTGGGAACTTCTCTCTTTGCCATTTTGATCTTTTCTGCTTGTAGTCCCTTTAAACTGAATCACCAGTTGGCTCTGATACCAATTGTTAGAACTCTTTAGGATAACTGAGAAGGGGGGTGAATCAGTTATTCAAAGTCCAAAATTCCCTATTAATACCTTTTTTACTACTTTTAATGAATCCATATACTTTTCATCCATCCAATACTTAAATCAATCATATAAGCAAGTTACAGTAAATCAATATGCAATGACAAAACATCCAAAATCAACACATGACACAATGATTTACGTGGAAACCCAATTTGGGAAAAACCACCAGTAACATGCTACTTGATTTTCACTCTTCTGAAGTGATGCCCTGTTAAAAGCCTGCCCTGTTAAAGGCTTACAACACACTATTAAATGTGACCCTGTTAGAGGATTTCACCAAACTATTAGGAATGGGCCTGGTAAAAGGTCTTTAGAACATTCACTTGGAATGTCACCCTGTTAAAGGATTTATCTTATGGCTATTAAACCAACCTAAGTCCATAGGATTTAGACTTACTGTTACAATTGCTAGAAAGTAACGGTAATAGTCTTTTGATTTGATATAACTTACAACATCCTTTGCAGATTTCAGATCACACTTTCAATTCAATCCTTATGCTTGGCTTCAATCACTTCAGCTCTGACTGCTTGTCTCCCTTTCAAGCTTCGTCTCCCTTGAGTCTTCTTACTCATTCTACCAATGCAATCATTCTTGTGGTCATCTATTCAAAATAGAGTTCATGTGCTTTCTTCTCCTTAGCACATTCTACAACACTTCATGCTTTTATGCTTGACCACCTCTCTCTCCTTATTCCTATTTTCGCTCTACTTCTTCATTAACTTATGTCTTCTTATATAGAAATCTAATTTGCCTTTTTGCCGCTCAATTCTCCCTTTCCAATTTTAGGGTTTCAAGATGGATTAGGTAGGATACAATATATCTACCTCATATCTTGTTTTCTTCTAGAAACTTTGCCAGTTGTTTCTCTAAAAGAAAAACGTTCTACATGGTGTTCTGTGCCACCAACTCATCATTCTTATCTTCCTTTTAATTCACAAACTTCTAGATAACAACCTTGTTGGCTTAGATCTGGAAAATCTTCGATTTCCAAAATAATGCAGCAACTCGACATTATTGAGTTACTGGTGCTCGGCACCTCTGTGTTACTCGGCACCTATACCTGCTTGGCACTTGATTCTGCTCGACACTTGGTTCTGCTTAGCACTTGATTCTGCTCGATACTTGGTTCTGCTCGGCACTTGGTTCTGCTCGGCACTTGATTCTGCTCGGTACTTGGTTCTGCTTGGCATTTGATTCTGCTTGGCACTTGATTTTTCTCGGTACTTGGTTCTACTCGGCACTTGTTAATACTCGGCACTTGTTACACTCGGCACTTGTTAATACTCAGCACTTGTTAATACTCGGCACTTGTTACACTCGGCACTTGGTTCCGCTCAGCATTAACTAGGAATTTGCTCAACTCTTACTAGCTTGCTCGGCTCCTTCTCTCTAATGAACTTAGTTTGAGCTTTACAAAAGACTTAGCTAAAACCTTAAATCTTTGATATGTTTCAGTGTGCCCATTCTTTCTAATATGTCATCAAATACACTTTTTCATCAATGGCTTAGCTGATCCTTGTACTTCATTACAACATCATAACTTCAGCC
The DNA here is from genome assembly GCA_028749045.1 of Cupressus sempervirens. Lineage (NCBI taxonomy): Eukaryota > Viridiplantae > Streptophyta > Pinopsida > Cupressales > Cupressaceae > Cupressus > Cupressus sempervirens. The sequence goes on along the minus strand of CM053791.1, from coordinate 164,544,810 downwards.
TTTCTCTAGGTGTTCTAGTTACATCTTATTGATTGCTTCCTCCTTGACAATCGACTAATTGATAGTATTTGGATCACTAGAGCAATTGTCATTCCTGCAAGTAGCAAGTTTGACATCAATGACAAAACAATGATTGAGGATATTCTTTACCAGTTCCATATATTATTCCAACAACTTTTCTTATGATTATTTCAATCATTTCCAACATAGGTGATCCAGATTATCCAAAATGATCAAATGTTTGAAACTTTTTTCATTTTTTGTTAACAAGATTTTCTAGGTGTTTTTAACTACATTTTTCAGAGGTCTTCTGCTCAAAATTTCAAGTTGAAACTTTCATTGGTCTCTAAAATTTGGCAACCGAAGGCTCACTATTTTAGGGACTGAAAATAGATTTTTTGTTCTTCTTTCCAACAGTGTAAATGATTTTGAATTCTGAACTCTAGGTCAAAAGTTATGACCCCAACAAGTTAAGGATACCTTTTTATCTACATAAAGAAGCAAACATTAGTCTGGAGAGTTGAAAATCTAACCCAAAACACTAAAACAATGGAAACCAATTCAATCCTCACTAATAGCCCTAGAATGCAAAAAAAAAAAGTGCACCTTATGCACCTTCACAAGTGCGTTGGGTGCGCTCAAACGGTTCCTTAATTACCATTTTGGTGCGGTTGCACACTTGCACACCTTCATGAGGTGTGCACATGTGCAACTGCACACATGTGAAGCAAGTGTGAAGGGGGGCTAGCTCTTAAAATGTGGAAAAAGGGTACAAACTTGAGCACTTGCATACCCTTTCATTGGTTTGAAGTCACCTTTGAAAGGTGGACATGTGCGCACCTTGGGGAAGTGTGACATGCACACCTTTCCTTAACTGTTTTGATTTTTTGAGCATGCACACCTTTCCTTAACTGCTTTGATTTTTTGAGCAAGTGCACACCCTTTAGAGGTGTGCACCTGCACATGTGCACAGGTGTGCATCTCCAAAGGGAGATAAGTGTGCACTCGTGCATTTAGCACACCTGCGCACCTTGGATAGGTGTACATGTGCGCAAGTGCTCATTTATGCACTAAACCACTTAAAATCTTCCAATTTTTCTCAGCTCTAACACCCCGTACTTGTCCAATCAAAGACTAGGACTTAATCCAGACTCAAGAAGAGTTCCAAAATGACTCGAGCCCCAGACTAGGGGTCTGGGAGACAAAAATTTTACTAGGGGGTCCCCATTTCTAGGAGAAATGGGGTGTTCATTGTGAAACCACAACACTTGGCACTAGAAATACTCAAATGCCCTATGCCCTTGTTCTCCATAATGAAAATAGGTTCTACAAAAATCTCCTCAACCAGATCCTTGCTCTCTTCCTCTTCCTCTACTATCTCTGTTGTTTTGATCATGGAAATAATTTGAATTGTTTCCCCTCTAGTTTTGACTGGTACTACTGGCCTCATCCTTCTTCTTCTGATCTTCATTTCAACCTTTGTAAGATCGTCCACTAGATCTTCCACTGCAACCTCTACTACTATTCTTGTTAAGAATCTTCTTGTTCAACTTTTCCTCAACTCTTATAGAAAACTACTATGCCTCTTCAATATTGTTCATTCGAACTAGACTCAATTCCTCCTTAATGTTTGGCCTTAACCCATTAAGATAACAAGCAACTTTCTCCTTGGCAATATCTGCATGTCCTTTTTCAAATGAGAACTTAGTAGAACTCTTTGGTATACTCTTTAAAATATATTCCTACTTGCTTCAACCCTTGCATTTTCTTTAGCAAATCAAGCTCATAATCCAAAGGAATAAATGGTCACTTCAATTTAGCTACCATCTAATATCATCTTGTAATTTTATCCTTTCCTCTTCTATTTCACTCTAATTGAATCTTCTACCACTAGATCTTCACATGACCCTTCAATTTAGCCTTCATAAATTTGATCCTATCAGGATTCTCAATATCTTCATACTCAAAATATTCTTCTAATTCATTAATCTGATTGATCAATTCCTCTAGGTTAAGATTCCTTGAAATTATGGGAACCTCACACTTAAGTATTTTTTCCAATCTTGGAGATGGACCTATAAAGCCTCTCCTCTTTTGGGTTTAGAACTACCTCTTCTTTAGCATTTTATCTTCTTCTCCTTCATCCTCACTTTCAACTCTTACGACAAGATTTATTCCTCTATGCATTTGCTCTTCCAATGCTTGCATTTGTCTTTGGATGACTCTAAAACCCTCAGGTATAACACCTACAACTCTTCCATTGTACTCTCATCAAAGAGTTATTTTTGCACTTCTATTGAAACCCTAGTATAAACTACCTCATAATCAACAATCTATCTACACACATAGCCCAAAACATGGTCCTGGTGCAAACTACCTCCAATCGATGATCTTTCCACATACTAATCAAGAACCCTTGTTCTAATACCACTTGATGAAGGGTTTTCCCCTTAATAACATAAACACTTAAGAGAAATAAATAAATAACAACAGTTTGCAAGAACAAAATATGGGTTTCTTATTATCGTCGTAAATGCAAAATTATAGAACTTTTAAATACAACATGCAAACCCATGTGGGTGCCTTATTTACAATAAGATGTGAGATAGAGTTGTGAACTATCACTTAGAGCTATCCTAGACAATCGATGGGCCTTCTTTATATAGGTAATTTTACATTGCTCGGGAAGTTTTTGTACATCAAACCCTAACCCTTGAGGCTAACCAACCCTAAAATAACATATAAAGTCGAGACAAAATAATTATGACATTTATTTTGGAAATCTCAGTTGACCAAACTTCAAAAGACCATAACTTGCAAATTGTTGACCTAATTGGCTATTATAACCCCATTCTAGAATCCCCAACTTGTGATCTATAGGATCTCACTTGCATAAACTCTAGTTGACCCCATTTTGAAGCTCATCTAGAACTTCTAGGGCCTTCAAAACTAAGCCTATAGTTTTTCTACCAAAATTACACATTAAGAATCTAAAATAACTTCATGAATACTCATGATATGGCATCGAGCCTCAACTGGAAGGCTATCCAAGATGAACCTCCACCTCTTAAATTAGGACAGTTTGAGCTTGTATAATGAACTTATTAAGTAGCAAGCCTCTGCAAACAATAACTCTACACTGAGACAACTGATATTCAAGAAACATAAAAAGAAAAAAAATTGGGTGATGCAAGATCGGTCTTACTCCCAGGATGCTCCTGCATCACTAAGTTGTAAGATAATCTTCTCCCTAAGTTTCACTTAAGGGGGTTATTGGAGTAAAGAAGTTATTTATTTACTCATACTTAAGTTTAATTCTAAGTTGGTTTATTTATTAAAATTTAGTTTTTATTTATCTATCCAAAAAAAAGTTTTGATAATTTCAGTGTTGGTTAAGAAGCTTTGCATCCTCACCCATATAAGATGGTTGTATAATATTTGTTCATATCAATGTAATTTTTACCATTTGCTGGTGAAATAGCTCTCCGCAAAGTTGTATTCATAGATTGTATTCCTGATAATGAAGTTTTAATCAAAAAATAGCCAAGAGTTTTCATAATATACCTATCCATCATGTTTTATCACATTTTAGTCAATAATCATGTATGCATGCAACTATTTATTAAACATTAGTGATTTTGATTAGTACTTCATATCTTTATAGTTTTATAAATTCTAATAAGAAAGTTTGATAGCCTTGGCAAATCATAAAAAAATAAATGATAGGCAATGTAATTTTAAAGACAATTGAGGAACACATTAAGAGTGTCATTCCTAATTTTTTTTTTTTATGCTGGAAAACATTTTGCGATGGATTAACTACTAAAACATAAAAATTGCAATTCATGGTAAGAACAATCATTTTATAACTATTGACTTAATTGATAGTTATCAATGTGGCTACTATTAAAGTTGTTTTCCTTATTTTAAACATATTTATCCTATCTTCAATGAATATATGTATATGCACATGTATGTGTATGTGTATGTGTATGTGCATGTGCATGTGCATGTATATCCAACAATTAGCAACTTCATTGAAGATAGGGTAACTATGTCTAAAATAAGGAAAATAACTTTGATAGTAGCCACATTGATAACTATCAAATAAGTCAATAGTTATAAAATGACTGTTCTTAACGTAAATTGGAATTTTTATGTTTTAGTAATGAATCCATCGCAAAATGTTTTCGAGCATAAAACAAAAATATATAGGAATAACACTCTTAATGGGTTCCTTAATTATCTTTAAAATTATATATACATATACATGTACATGTGCATATATATCCTTTTACATATACATATACATACACATACACATACACACGCACACGCACACACAAACGCAAATGCACACGCATAGACACATACACATACATACATATAGGAAAATAATTATCATGCTAACATTTGGCAAGAACTTTGTGGGAACATGACTTAACTGACCTTTAAGTAAATCATTGTTCATGGTGTGATTGCTACATGTACACAAAGAGAAAGTTGTAGTTACATGGTTAATGCAAAGTTGCTCAAAGCTTGATTGCGAGAGGACATTGAGTGATGCCTAAACATGACAATGGTGTGATTTGTTATGTATACAACAACCAATGTATGATCTCATCTAACTCTCCCTTATGATGGATTACTGACACCCTTCCTTATGTCGAGTATCGACGAGGACAAGGAGACTCATAGGCTTAAGGTCTCTAAACATATTGCACTATTGAAGAAGACTGCAAGGGTAATGATAACAACAATACAACCTTTGATTTTGGTCCTCTCCTTGCATGTTATTGTCTAAGAAAGATAGACAATTAGTGAAGTAGATGAATAGGAGTTGTTGGATGATATTTGAGCTATTAGACAAAATTATTTTTAAAAAAAATTAAAGTATTTTACTTAGCATTGATGTGTCTTGATGCATTTTGGGTTTGTCCCCTTCATTGCCAAGCTAATCTTTCCAACAACAAAAAAATAGCTTTTACAAACTTCTAAAACCTATTAAATAAGTTACTATAGTACTTATGGGAAATTTAAAATTATAAGTCTGAAATTTCAAATACGCCACAAGCTTTTTTGAGTGAATTTGATGAATGGAATCTCTTTGATTAATCAAAAATGTTTTATGATTGAAATATATACTTTATTCAAATTTGTCGCGATCCTTTATATTAAAACGTAGATAACTACATATATAGATAACATATTCATCATTCGGTGGAATTTTTTTCTTTTTAAGGGAATATGTATTGCTTGTAGGCATAGGGTCATCTTTTATTTCCAAACATAACTCATTGATATTGGAGCTTATTTATTATGGGGAGCCATTTTTTTCCTTCCTTCATATGGAGAGAATTTGATTTTATATATATATATATATATATATATATATATATATATATATGACATACGTAATCCTTCTTGGTAACTATCTTGCATCTTGCTCATCTTGCAATATAATCTTCTCCTTACATTGCATTTATGGGAGTTATTGGAGTAAATAAGTTACCTATTTACTTATGTTTATGTTTACTTAGGTAGTTTATTTATTACAATTTAGTTTTGGTAGTTTAATTGTCAATTATTGTCAACTACCACCCTCACCATTATAAGAAAGAGTTATACTTGTGATTAACATGTATACATGCAACTATTTATTAAACAATGGTAATTATGATTAGTACTTTGTATCTTTATCATTTTATAAATTATAATAGAAAAGTTTGAAAGCCTAGACAAATCATAAAAAATTACACAATAGACAACACCATTTTAAAGATACTTTGGGAACCCATTAAGAGTGTTATTCCTAAATATTTTTATTTTGTGTTGGAAAAATTTTGTGAGGGACTCACTACTCAAACATAAAAGTTGCAATTCATGGTAAGAATAATCATTTTGTAACTATTTATTTATTTGATTAGTTGTCGATTTAGCTACTATCGAAGTTACTTTCCTTAATTTAGGCATATTTATCCCATCTTTAATAAAGTTGCTAATTGTTGTATTTTTTATTTATTTATGTATATAGAACTATGCTATTGATATTATTTTTTATTAGAAGAATTAGGATCTGGCTTGGAACATACTTATCATGCTAATATGTGGTAAGAAATTTGTGGGAACATAACCGTTAGAGTAATTAGATATTTTCTAATTAACTCTAGTCTACTTAAGCAAAACTTTAGGCATCTAATAATTAATTACTTTATTAATTATTATAATGCAACCTAGGTTATACCTTTTTAGGGTTTCAGTCTCCTTTATAAAGAAAATCTCTCTTTGTAATAAATTAATTCGTTGTTGATAATAGCAATCTCTCTTTTTTCTCGTCAAGAATGTCTCATCTATCGATCTGACAATTCCTGCCTCCATAGCTTTTGCTTTTCTTACTCTGATACCATGTTGAAGTTGATAAAGATCAACCCCTTGGTCTATTAGTGAAGTTGAAAGGCTCACAAAGAACCCGCCAGAGATCAAGTCTTGCAGAGTGCAAGGCCCTCGACATCTAAAAGAGATGGAAAACATGTCGAGAGAAACTAGTGAAGAACTGAAGAAGCCTCCAAACTAGGAAATATCCCATAAGATAGGAACAAAAGATGATCATGAAGAACACCACTGAAGCATGTAGAAGATGCAAAGCTCTGTCATAGTAATTGCTAATCTGAAGAACCTCCACTGAAATAGAACCTAACTAGGTAGAGAAGATTGTAATCTGCATCGAATTAGGAGGTACACAAAGACAAACAATTGAACTTGAAGATACATAAACCTATGAGCCTCTCTTAACTCAAAAAAAAATGTAGCACATAAAACAAAACTTGGCTTCCAATAAAGAACAATCTAGAAATCATGCAAAAAGACCTCCAACATACTTCCTTGACACTTGGTCAAGAGCCCCATCATCGCCCATGCCCCTGCCTTTATTCATGGGCCCCAACTGTGTGTCATATATCCAATGACAACTTGGCTTAGGCATGAAGTTTTGAAATTTGGCGCTAATTGGCATGCATTTTTGCGTGACAAGTTTGTCTTTGGGCAATATGATTGTTGGGAGCGATATTTCATTGGTCATCCTCCCCCAACCACATCTCAAAAAGCCTACTCCCACCATTAGGATCCAACATCAACCTTTGCACATGCATTTCCTTGGTCAATGCACAGAGTTTGGTGATGCATGCATGTCATTTGTTTGGGCAGTGATTTTGTGATTGGCGGGACCCTTTCTACACTGTCTCATCAACAATGCCCTTTGTTTGGTTTCTTGGGCCATGCATTTTCATTAGGTGAGTCGGTCTCTTTTGTATGGGCACTTGGAAGTTATCCCACTCATTTTGGCCTTTGTTTTGTATTAGATAATTTACTCCCATGGCTTTCAAGGCTTTCCCATCATTGTGGACTAGCATGTGTGGAGATAAGAATATGGAGAAAGTGAGGTGAGATCTCTAAAATGCATGGGTTGTGCTCCTCTTTGGTGGCTCCACTTACCTTGACTCCTATGGTGTGACCACAATTTATCACTCTTAGTTGTATCTCTTTTTTAGCAGAATCAACTCTTTTTGCTTGGAGACATGCAAAATTTTCAAGCACACATTATTTTTGGGCCCTCTTCTGGTGTTGCCTTGCTGAGGAATCACACCTTGTTTTTGGAACCTCTAACCCTTTGTTCATGCAATCAATGGATTAATGATGGTTAGGCTTGCTTGCACTTCATTAAGCCCCTACGCATGGAGATTTTCCATCTCAACATGCTTTGGAGGCACTATTTTGGCATAATTTGGAATTTTGTTTTTTCAGATAGATGCTCATATCTTTGTGCTCACTTTGGGGCCAATGGCCAATGGCAATAATGTTTTACACTACCTTTCCATTTGAAAGTGGTTTGAGTTTATTTCATTATTTGAAGGGTGGTCTTTATGCAAGCACATTTGTTTTTGTCGAGTGGAACCTTCTACTTTCTTGGCAATTGTGCTCCATTACATTTTAGAGTGATGGATATGGTAGTTTTCTTCACCAATAAACAATGGTTTTTCCCCAAACACATGAACATTTTTTTTCAGTACATACTTTTTGGCCATCGAAATTTTTTTTTTGCGCCAGCCCTTTGATCTAGATCTTGTTTCCAACAGTTGGACTTTTTCTCCAACAAGGGTCATTTTTTAGGCATTTTTTGTCTTGACAATTATTTGGCCGTCAAATTTGGGCTCGTCGCTTGTTGATGTTAGTGTCATGTCAGCATTGTATCAACACTTTTGTCACCATTTCAGGCTCTATTTGGACCTACCTTCGCACTCTTTCTCATATCTTGGGCATATGGACTCTGTTTTTTGAAAACGAGATATCACTGGAAAGCTAGCTTCAAGCTTGTCACAGTGGTATAGTTAGTTTTTGGTTTTGATGTTTCTTATGGCTTTGCCTATTATCAAAGTTAGGGGTAAATATTACACTCTCAAAGACATATCTCGAGCATTCAATCTCTGATTTGGGAATTCTTTATATCATTGGAAAGGTTTTTCTGAGATCTTTCCAGTGATGCTAGTTGATTTTCTAAATTTTTCTCCAAACACATTCTATTCAGTCTTTTGCATTTTTGCATGTTGGTGGATATCTTGATTGTTTCACCTTCGAGGATTGATTTCATTTTAGATGATTCATTATGACTTGTGATATCTATTGTATCAATCTTATGTCTCTTATTGTCTATCTAGACATCATTTCTATGCATTCTTACAAACACACTGAGATAAAGTATCATATTGTATCTATATTTTCATTTCAGTAGTTTTGCCTTGGTTTTCCTTTGAATTCAAGCAGTTTCATCTGAGGACACTTCTGCAAATTATTGTATTCTTGGGATTCACCATATCTTGTTCCCTATTGTACATGCACTACTCTGATTAAAGTGTCATGGGGGGTTGATGTTTTTCCTTTGTCTAGTGAGTTTCCCTTCCATGACATTAGCCTCATGTCATGTTTGAGATTGAACACATGTGTACTCTTTTGTGCATCTTGATTGTGGTTCCTTGACATGCAGTTCTTTTGGCCCACTTTTCTAGTTGTCTGTCACCTCATCCTTGTTTGTAATAGGGGGGTTCTTTTGTTGTTTCTCATGCTTCCTTGGTTTGATTGATCAGCTCTTCAGACTTTGGTATTTCATACCATTTATATCTTTGAATTCAGTTGTTTGCCTTTGTGTGCCTCCTGCTTCGATACAGATTACATTCTTCTCTACCTAGTCAGGTTCTATTTTAGTGGAGGTTCTTTAGATCAATAATTACATTTGACAAAGCTTTACAACTTCTACATGCTTTAGTGGTGTTTTTCATGATCATCTTTTGTTCCTATCTTTTGGGACATTCCCTAGTTTGGAAGCTTCGTCAGTCCTTCACTAGTTTCTTTCAGCATGTTTTCCATCTCTTTATAGAGTAAGGTTTTTCCCATGTGGTTTTCTCTATTTCTCCTCTTTTCAAAGATTTGGTTGTGCTTGGGTACCTCATCAGACTTTGTTGCTAGGACCCAAATCTACTTTTTGTAGTAGTTTATAGGTTTTTAGCTACTCCCTAAGTTTATCTTAAGGGTAGGTGTTAGACTAATTGGATATTTTCTAATTAATTATAGTCTACTTAAGCTAAACTTCAAGCATCTAATAATTAATTATTTTATTAATTATTGTAATGCAACCTAGGTTAGACCTTTTTAGGGTTTTGATCTCCTTTATAAGGACAATATCTCTTTTTAATAAATAAATACATTGTTGATTATAGAAATCTCTTTTTTTTTCATCAAGAATGTCTCATGTATGGATCTGGTAATTCCTACCTCCATAGCTTTTGCTTCTCTCTTTCTATGACCGTTGTTTACATTCAGGTGATTCTTGGGACTTATGAAGTTAATCTTTCATCAACTTCAACAGTAGCCTTATTGATCTTTAACGAGATCCTTGTTCATGGTGTGATTTCTACATGCACACAAGGATAAAGTTGTAGTTAAATATTTCATGCATAAGTTGCTCAAAGCTAAGTTGCAAGAGGACATTGAGTGATGCCTAGACATAAGAATGGTGTGAATTAGTTTGTATCTAATAATAAATGTATGACCTCATCTAGCTCTCACTTATGATGGATTGTGGGCAACCATCTTTATATGAAGTATCGACAAGGATAAGAAGATTCATAGGCTTGAGGTCTCTAAAAATATTATTCCATTTAAGGAGACTATAAGGGTACTGATAACAACTATACAACCTTTGTTGTTGGTTCTCTCCTTACATATTGTGTCCTCATGAAGATGAAAATTATTTGAGCAGATGAATATGAGTTGAAGGATGATCTTCTCAGCTATTAGACATAATTTTGTTAAAAAAAAGTATTTCACTCATCATTGACGAGTCTTGATGTATTCCAAATTTGACCCCCTTATACCAAATTAACCTTTCCAAAAAAATAAAAACAACATTTTACAAACTTCTAAAACCTATTAAACAAATTAATATAGTATTTATCTATAATTTAAAATTTGAAATCTTAGATTTTATATATAAATACAAAAAAAAAAAATGAATAAATTTCATGAATGAAGTCTCTCCAAATGATTCGTTAACAAAATGACTTATGATTGAGATAATTTTATTTTTTGATAAGCAAGAGGCCAAGGACATTGATTAATTTGAAAAATAATACAACTCAACTCAAGGGGGCACTAAGAGGATGAAGTTGGGTAATAGTCCTTTAGTTTAGCCTTAATAGATGCATTACAATCTTTCCAAAGTTATTTGAAATCCTCTAAGGTTAATAGAAAACCTTATCATCTTCATGTCGTGATATCAATTTTCCTTTGTTATACCTTGGCACCAATCTAGTATGAAAAGTAGTACCACAACCACTAGAATACACTATGCTAATTGTTAGGAGTTTAGTGAAAAATAATTTAGATAAAGTTATTGAGAAGGAAGAGCTAATTAAGTGATATAGAACAAAGATGTTAAAATATGAAAAGTAAGAAGCGAAGACCAAAATCATATAATCAGTAAAGTAGATAACATATGAATATGGAATTTAGAATTTTAGGCAATTCTTGCTATTACATCACATGATAAAATCCTTCAAAGGGAAAGAGAGTTGCAATCAAAGGAACAAATTTTTATAAGTCATTAGGGAATGGATTATCGATCCCCTTATTCACAAGCTCATCTACTGTCTTGTTACCTTCTCGATATATGTGATTAAATAAAAACTTATCAAAATATTTGCAAAGTTCCATAGCTTCTACAAGCTTTGCATTTAACTTCCAATTTGTAAAGGAGCCTTTTCTTAGATCATTAATTATGATAGTCAAATCACCTTCTATTTTGAGCTTCTTAAGTCCTAGCTCTTTACATAGAGCAAGTCCTTCCACCAATGCTAAAATGTCAACCCAATTGTTAGTAGCTTCACCAATATCTTTTTCTATTGTTGCAAGCTCCTTTCCTACATCATCATGTATAGTGCACCCAACTCTTGCTTTACCAGGATTCCCTCTCAAGGCACCATCAAAATTTAATTTGTATCATCCCTTCTTTAGCACTTTCCATATACAATAATTAATTTTGTCTAGTCCTTGAGCATCCTTCTTACCAATAAAGGGGGGGATTTTGAGGCTTGTCCATCGACCTCTCATCTCATCCCAATGAGACATAATTATTAGTTTGATATTCAAATTTGAGAGTTTATTGTTGGTCAATTCAATAATGGAGGCCTTTAATTTGTTGGTGAGTTGTTTGACCTCCATCTTCCTGTCTTGGAAGACTATTCTATTCCTCTCCTTCCATAATTCCCATTGAACTGTGGAGGGAGGGAAGGTCCACAAGTAGTGGGAAGTACTATCAAATTGTAAGAAGGTCTAAGCCATGAGCAGACTAATAATAGAATTTGGGAGATCCAAGCTCCAACCTAACTGGGAACACGACCATTACTAGTAGTGGTTAGAATAAGGACAATTAAGGAAGAGATGATCAACTATCTTGTCCTTTGACTCACATAGAGGAAATCTACTTGGTCCTTGGAAGCCCACTCTTCTAAGTCTTTCTATTGCAAGGGCTCTCTTATGGAGGACAATCCAAGTAAACACATCAGCTTTGAGTAGACAAATCTTGTCCCAACATAATTTTAATGGAAGAGGGCTCTTCACATGACCCTTAGAGGACTCTAACAAATTGTAACTTTGTTTGGAACTATATTTGGCTATTACTGTCATCCCATATAAGACCATCCTTAACACCCTTGAATGAGACTTTCTTGGAATGAAGTAATTTCTACAGAAGTTCCCCATCTCTTGAGGGGATATCCTCTCCCTCTAAATTCTTCCAATGCCATCTAAGTTTATCAACATAGAAAACCACATAATCTTTAACCTTTGATCCCCATCTTGTTTCTAAATACTCCATAGAATTGGTGAGAAAAGGGAATTTGTATGGGGCCTTATACCCCTTGAGAATCATGCCAGAAGGAGGCATCCTACCCATTTCCTAGGCTCCAAGCAAGTTTATCTTGGATGATTGTATCATAAATATAAGAGGAGTAACTAAGAGGGAAGGGGTGAATCAGTTACCACTAAAATAAATCCCAGATCACTCAGATGCCAACATAAAATATAAACACTACTGAAAATACTATTTCTCGACAAACACATAGGCACTTGGGTAATATGTTGTATCTCAATAACCACTGAAATACCAACTGTAACTCGACAAATGCTTAACATGAAATCCTTAAGATATTATCTATGATTAACCTTAATTAACTTAGTTTCATACACACAAAAGAAATAGCATGAACACAAGTGACACCAAGATTTAATGTGGAAACCTAATTTGGGAAAAAACACTAATTGCAACTAGTTGTTGATTTTCACTCTTCTGAAGTGAGCCCTGTTAGGAGCCAACCCTGTTAAAGGTTACAAAACACACTATTAGGTTTGACTCTGTTAGGAGTGGCCTTGTTAGAGGTCTTTAGACCCTTCAATCTAGAAATGCCACCTTGTTAGAGGATTTACAAATAACTATTAAGCTGACTCTTTTAAGAGATTGCTACAATGATTAGAGAGCAAAAATGAGATGATTTGATTTCTGATGCAACTGAATTGTTGATTATATATCTCAATTCTAGCTTGAATACTTGATCCTTTTTTATCAAATGTATCTTTGCAACTCCTTAGGGATATTTTGCTTATCCGTCTATTTCGCTTCCTCTTAGCATCTTCTACTCTTCCATACACTTGCACACATTCAATCCTTAACTTGACCTTATATTTATACCTTGTGCATTATCAAGTTGGCTTGAATACAACTTAGAATAATTAATATTCATCTCCTCAATCGACTAGAACCAACAAATAAATCCATTAAACTCAATATGCCAAAACAAAAAAAAATCCTTTGTTAGCCAATCCTACTCCGTAAACACTAACTCAAAAATGATTTTCTTGTGTTAACCAAATGAATTAGGTTAACACTGCATCTTCGCAAAGTTCCTTTGGTAATCGAGTGACCTTGGTTAACACTAGTTCCATCCAACTTTTCATTTGTTACTGGAGTGAGCTCAATTAACACTCAACTTCTGCAAACTTCTCTTTAACACCCAAGTGAACTCGGTAGTCACTGACTTCTAAGCTTGGCAAACTCTAGAATACTCGGTAGACACAAGGAACTATCTTCATCACTCAAGTGAGCTTGACATACATTGATTGGTAAAGATATGTCATTCTGTGTAACATCAAAGATAATACACAAGTAACCAATTGTATTCAACAATCTCCCTCTTTCGCATTGATGACAACAAAACGTGTCATAATACAATAAAATTTTAGAGAAAAATAAATTAAGGAAAATATCGTTAGTTTCATTCTGATTCTCATCCATGAGAACTCCCTCTAGTAGTGTGAACTCCCTCTAACTTTAGTTTCTCCCTCTATCAACAAACTCTGTCTTCAACATCTTCTTCTGATAGCAAACTCTCCTTCTTTGATATCAGATCAAGTTCGTCTTCTTTGACATCTTAAAAAAAAATTGTGATATGACAACAAACTCTTCCTCTTAAGAAACTTGATGTGATATGACACAACAAACTCTCCCTCTTTGACATCTTATGCCAGAGACAATATCCAATGAATTCCAATGTACCTTTTGTACCGATTCATATGCAATCTACCCTTTTCAATACTCCATCAACTGACTAATCTTCAATATGCACTAGTTAATTCATCGCTAAACTTCATTTAGTGAGTTTTAGATAGGGGAATGGCCCCTTACCTTATCTCTTAGACACAAAAATGCATCCTTAGGTAAAGGCTTATTGAATATGTTTGCAATTTGTTCTTTAGTATTCACATATTCCAATCTTACCTCTTTATCTTGCACCAATTCTCTTAGAAAATGATATTTTATTGCAATGTGCTTGGTCTTAGTATACATCACAAGACTCTTTGATATATTAATTGCACTGGTGTTGTCACAGAAGATAACCATTGAATCCTTGATCTCTACCTTCATACCTACCAATAGTTGCTTGAACCAAACAACATTGGAGCAACTAACTCTTATTGCCACATACTCTACTTCTACTGTAGACTAAGAAATATAATTATGCTTCTTACTTGTCCACTACACTAGTCTTTTATCAAGAAAGAACGTTCCTCCATTGGTGCTCTTCCTGTAATCAACATTTCCTATCCAATCAACATCCGTGAATGCCATCAAATCTAAAGTGCCTCCTTTTTTGTACCACAATTCATAGTCTTCAGTACCCTTTAGATACCTCATGATTATTTTGATTGCCATCATATGATTTTCTTTAGGATTTACTAAGAATCATGCCACCATACCAACTATTAGTGCAATATCTGGTCTTCTATGCACTACATATTGTAGTTTTCCAATCATTGATTTGTAGGTGGTTTGATCTACTTCCTTAGAACCATCATTCTTGGAAAGCTTATGTCCATTGGACATAGGTGTTCCAACTAGTCTTGAATCCTCCATTCCAAACTTCTTTAGTATCTCCTTGATATAGTTGGATTGAGTAATGTAGATACCATCTTTCTTCTATTGAATCTGCAATCCAACAAAATAATTTTATCTCTCTAAACATGGGCATCTCAAATTCCTTACTCATTTCCTCTGAAAAAGTTTTTCACAAATCATCATTTCTAGTAAACATCCACAAAGATTTCTACTAACACAATCCCTTTTTCTGGTCCTTCTTTGATATACAGGTTGATTTAGATTAAGGTAAAAATAGGTTTTGAAGGGTACCTAAAACCCTTAACAAAAAAGAAAAAGATAAACTAGAAAGCACAACCAAGTTTTACAAGGACTTGAAACCTGTAGTTTAGAAGTTACAAAATTAGGTTTTACAGGGACCTAAAACCACAAAATAAGACCATAAAATGAAACCAGGTTTTACAAGGACCTAAAACCTAGTTTTTAAACAAAATGAACAAAAATTAGATAAAAAACCTAGACCAAAGACCAATTACTGAGACCACCACTAGAACAGAGACTAGTTACCAAGGACACCACTAGCGGTTACTGCAGCTCTTTGATCATTTTCACCACCTCTTTGCCCGCCTCCGTATTGCTTTGGATGATATACAAGTTGTTGTTATTATTTGTCCTATGAAAACCAATCTTTATCATGTAGTTATGAAGTCTTTCATACCAAGTTGTGGGAACTTGCTTGAGTCCATACAATGCTTTGTGTAGTTTACAAACCATATCCTTTTTTATATGATCTACAAAACCTTCAGGTTGTTCTATGTAAACTTCTTCTTCAAGAATTCTATTCAAAAATATAGATTTCACATCCATTTGATAAACTTTAAATCCTTTATGTGCAACATAAGCAAGTAAGGTCCTAATACCTTCTAGTCTTGCAATAGGACCAAAAGTTTCACCATAATCAATACCTTCTTCTTGAGAATAACCTTTGCATACTAACCTTGCTTTGTTTTTGGAAACTTCTCCATCTTCATTCAACTTATTTATGAAAACCCAGTCTATGCCAGTTACATTTTTATCCTTGGCTCTAGGAACAAGAGTCCATGTCTTATTCCTTTCTATTTGTTCTATCTCTTCATTCATTTCTTCAATCCAACTTTCATTATCCAAAGCATCTATAACTGATCTAGGTTCAAATTCAGTAAGCAAACATGTACCTTTCAATATTTTTCTTGTCATTGTTCTGCCTGACTTGTTTCCAATGATCTAATCCGGTGCATGGTACCTTCTGACATATCTTGCTAACATAGGTACTTTGGATTTGGAACTTGTTCCACTAGCCTCACCATGATCTTCTATATCAAGCTCGAGTCCTATTATTTATGACTTGGGTCCTTCAAACTCAATTTACTCTGGCAACAACTTGGTAACCTTTGACTGTGACTTGGGTCACATTGGATGCAACTCAATAGCCTTTGGATATTTTGGGGACTTGAGACATGAAGTCTACTAACTTCCAATTGGATTTGACAATGTGTCAGGTTCATAGTAGATAAACTTTTTGTAGTCCTCAAGTTCTTTGTTACTCTCTTCTTTTCTCTTTTTTGCAAACTCATCAATCCTTACATATGCATTTTATATGATCTTATGAGTAGATAGATTCAAACACTTATATGCTTTGCTTCTGTAGGAATATCCTAGGAATATGCCTTCACCACCTTTGAGATCAAATTTACCTTTCTTAGATTCCTTGAAGATATAACATTGCTACCAAATACTTTCAAGTAACTTACATTAGGTTTGTAGCCATAACATAGTTCAATTAGGAGTTTGATTTGAGTCTTTCTTTAGTTGTACTCTATTCAAGGCATGCATTGTAGTACTGATTACTTCTTTCTAGTATTTGATTACAACATTCTTTTCTATCATCAATGTTCTTGCACAATCCATGATGGATTTGTTCCTTCTTTCAGCTATACCATTCTATTGTGGTGTACCAGGGGCTGATACTTATCTTTTGATTCCTCTTTCAGTGCAAAATGAATTCACCACCTCTATCTAACCTCAAATACTTTAGCTTCTTTCTTGTTTCCTTCTCTTTCAGATACATTACAGTCATCATTGTAGAATAATCATGAACAAAAAGAATAAAATACTTATTTCTACTATAGCTTTCAATTCAAATAGGTCTACATAAGTCTATATGAACCAGCTTAAAGACTTCTTCAGAATGGTAGTTCTTTCTTTTGAAACTTGTCTTGCCCATCTTACCAATTAGACAATTTTTGCATAGGCCCATATTAGGTTTCCTCAAACTAGGAATACCTCTCACTTTTTTTTTTTTCGTTCTCTTGATTAGATTATCAAAGTTCACATGACATAACATTTTATGTCATAACTAGCTTTCTTCTACTTGAGCAATGAAACGTGAACTTTCACTGAGATCTAGGTAGAATAAGTTATCTTTCATTTGATTACCAAACCCAACTAGATTCCCTTTTCCACCTAGTAGCTTGGCCTTCCCATTCATGAATTATACCTTGAATCTAATGTTATTCAACTATGTCACACTTAGTAGATTATGGTTTAATCCTTCAACTCAGTAAGCACTATCACATCTAAGTTCATTGGTTAGTGAGGTACAACCTTTTCCCTTTATGCAACATGGTTTATTATTTCCAAATCTCACATTTCCACCATCATAGTGTTCCATTCGTTCAAACTTTGTTTTGTAACCAGTCATATGATGTGAACAACCACTATCAATAATCCATGTATCATTTTTGCTAACATGAGAAATAAGTGTTATTTATCTTCTTCGTCATTAGATTCATCTTTTATAGCAATATAAACCAGCTCATCATCATCACTGCTATCTGAATCTTTAGTCATAAAACAAGATTTCTTACCTTTATATTTGTAGTCCTTGAAGTTCTTGAAATCCTTCTTGCCTTTTAACTTCTTGTGTTTCTTTTCATCTTTGTCTTCTTTGTTTGGACACTTTGTAGTGATGTGACCAACCTCCTCACAAGAAAAATAGATTAACGAAATTTTACCTTTGTACTTTCCTTTGCCTTTGGGATACCTCCTTGCAAGTAATGCTTCAATGGATTCAAGGTCATTGTTAGAATTGTCTTCCTCTTCACTTTCAAATTGTTTTCCTTTAGACCTTTTTGCTTTCTTCTCAAGTGACAACTTAGCTTCAAATGCAAAGTCAAGATTTCTATAACTAGGAACATAATTATCATATTTATCTAGCTCAAATGTTGTCAATCTTCCAACTACTGTGTCCATTATTATATCACTCTTTGGATTGCATCTCATTTCTTGAATTGCTAATACTCTAATTGCATATATAGGAAGAAGTGTTCTAAGAAACTTATTTACTTTTGTCTCATCTTTGATCTTTCCTCCTAAAGCTTTGATTGCACAAACACTGGCTTTGATTTTATCACTATACTTTGCAATGTTCTCATCTTCTCTCATCTTTATTCGATCAAATCGTCCTCTAAGACTTTCAACTTTACCTCTTCTTACATTATCATCTCCTCCATAGATGTCTTTCATCTTGATCCACATCTCATAAGCAGTTCCATAGTTCTTGACTTCGTCAACTTATGCATAGTTGAGAGATGAAGCAATATCAATCATCATGATGTTATGACTCTTCTTTTCTACAATTTCTTCAACAATCATAGTTCCAACAGGTGTCGTATATTTGGTATCTAGGTACTTTAGGCCTGAATCTCCAACGATTGCTAAATGCAGTCTCATGAGGTCTTCCCATACCTTGAAGTTATCTCTATTCAGCTTAGGGATCTACCTTCTGTAAGACATCCTAATCTTTAGCTTAGGTCCTTGAAACCTTCTCTGCAAGCACCAAATGCTCTGCTACTAATGATTGGAAATATAAGAGAAGTAGCTAACAAGGGAGGGGTGAATGAGTTACCACTAAAATAAATCCCAAATCCATTAGATGTCAACATAAAATATAAACACTACTAAAAATATTGTTGCTCGGCAAACACATAGGCACTTAATTAATATGTTGTAACTCGGTAACCATTGAAACACCAACTATAACTGGACAAATTCTTAACATGAAATTCTTAAGATATTATATGTGATTAACCTTAATTAACTTTGTTACTGTAGGACCAGAAAAATGGGCTAAAATGCATAACATACTATGAGCAAATCACAAACTCAATCAACATACGTTAGCACCCACTAGTCTACCATGAAAGCCAAACTAAACAAAAGAAAGCAAACATAATCAAAAACTCCCTCTTCCGTTTGTAGCTCCCATGTCCTTCTTTCTTCTCCAAATGATTGTAGCTCCAAAGTTGCCTATAATGCACACAAAATTGAACAAAAGCCTATGATAGTGATAATGCCATGAGAATACTTGAAGTGTGATTTTATGTGAGAGAGAGAATGCAAAATGCAAATTACTAAAGACTCAAAAACTCAAAGATTCAAGGATCGACTTAAGCATTCTAGATTCAAGAAGACCAAGGACCCAAAATGAGAGAAAGAGTGTTCATTTTATAATCAACACTCAAAGTGAGGGCATTGGATTTTTCACCCATAGATGTGTGATGTGGCAAGAGATTCCTATGACGCATATGACAGAATATGCCAATTTTGAGATTCTATGACACATGCAAGTCAAATTTGGAAGAGAATCTATGATGCGTCATAAGATTCCTCAACCCACTTAAAGCCAAGAATCTATGACGAATAAGCCAAATAGGGACATGCGTAAGAGGTAATAATAATTCATATGATGCATATGATAGAATATGCCAAAAGTAAGATTTTATGACACACGAGAGTCAAATTTGGAAGAGAATCTATAACGCGTCATAAGATTCCTCAACCCAGTTAAAGCCAAGAATCTATGACGAATAAGCCAAATAGGGACATGCGTAAGAGATAAGAATATTTGATTATGACAAATCTCAGCCAAGTGTCAAAGGAGAATCCACAAGGTGTCACATCCAAGTGTCATGATGATGAAATATTTTATGGAATATTTGAATTAAAAATCCTTTTATTCCACAAAATAAGAATTAGTAGAAAATGGAATTAATGATGGAAAATGGAACTTAGGAAATTGCAAATTTCCATGGTTTGTAGATAATGAATCAATTAATTAATTGAGGATGATAATTAGGAAGAATAATTAGTGAGAATAATAGAATTAAATTATGGGTTATTTAATCCTATAGAGAAAATTAGTAGATGATTGGCCAAATTGATTAAACGAATGCGACCGTATCTTTTGATGAAAATGTGACGATGATGGATATCGAATAAGATGATGAAAAGGTAGACCAAAGCCATGGTCAAATTAATTGATAGATCAAAATTGATAACATGCCAAGGACACATGACATGAATTAATTGATATGTAACATTTAACCGACATTGTAAATGCTACAGGATTGAAATTGATTGATAAGGTTGATCATAATAACACTGACGGACACAGTCAATATTATTAAAATGGTTGATGATGCCATGATTAGACATTGAAAGCCTCAAAAATTTCAAAGATTGGATGACATGAATGATAGTTTGACCTAGCACTGAGAGCCACGACAGTACTAAGGTCAAATTGAAAATATTGATAAGTTGATAGGTTTCCAAGGCACTGAAAGCCACAACAATACCTAGTAGTCAAATAAATGATGATTGATTTGGGATGTTTGATATGTTTCGAGTTGATTAGGACTGATTTCGGGTGATTTTGAGTTGATTTGGGGTGATTCCGAGTTGATTTGATATGATTCCGAGTTGATTTGATATGATTATGAGTTGATATGAAATTGATGTGAAAGGGGATACAAATGAAAAAATATGGTCAATCTGGCCAAAAGATCGAAGTTAGTAGAATGAGAAAATGGGACAAATTAGTATGAAGAAGTTATGAGGTTGTAGATGCAAACCATTTTTGAGCGTCTACATTTTGCCCCTCTTTGATACAATGTGATTTAGAGCATTGTATCAAAGAATAATTGATGAGAAAGCCACAACATGCCCCAGTAGGGATGATATATATGGGTGGCCCCTCGAAAAATTGACTAAGATAAGCATATGATAAGTCAATTTATCGAAAACAAGAAGACAAAACCATAGCAACTGATAGAATGAAAATCAGAGCTAAAATGTGAAAGTTATGAGGCCTAGAGTGTAGACCCAAAACTGTGCGTGCATGCCCAAAATGATGGAAAGATGTCATAACATGAGGCAAATCATCAAAAATGGTCGTATTTGGTCAAATATGATGAGAAAAATGTTAGACTGAGGTTGAACCAGGTGGAAAGCCATAGAAAGTTGATTGACAGCGTAGGATGATGCAAGAATGCATGAATGCAAGATGAAGATGATTTGGTGAATCAGAAGACATGATCATGGTGATGGAGAATGAGATGACGAAGAAAGATGAGATGAGGAGATGTTAGTATGATGGAAAGACTTTTGCTTCTAGAAAGTGCACTATATGTCAAATGGAGCTTTATTTTGATATGGCAAATGGAATGCAATGCATCATGGCATAAAGGGCCAGAGCGCAAATGCAAGCCTTTTGCGTAAACAAGCACGATGCAGACAGAGAATGACCTTATCCTTCTTGAGGCATATGTACATGCCCCAAACTCTCAAAGGTACATTATAACAAATAGAAATGAAAAAAGATGACCATGAACCATCCTGGCCACTCTCATAGATCAATTTATATCATCGAGTAGCATAGGGACATGATCAAAGAAAAAACAAAGCAAAAATAAATCACTCACTAAACAACGTGAGCCAACAGCTATTCTTGTCCATTATTACGTTCTTGTTAATGTTTTAGGTGTGTAGATAGTGTTCGACAGGTTGATGTGATAGCACTGGTTGTGGATTCAGTTGATAAGTTCATAGTGACATGTTGGATTGATTGTTGGTTCACGTTGCTCAAATATTGTGATTGGCATTGAAGTGGAGTGCTTTGATTTTTAGTCTGCAAAGCGCAAATGTTTATGCAAAAGGGGTGGTTATCCATAGTGAAAATGTGCAAGGTTTATTGCAAAATTTTGACAGGTTTTAATTTTTAGGGTTTTTGGAAATATTTGATTTTTTTTGTGTAACTGATTTCTTAGGTCATTTTACGATTTTTAGGGTTTTATCTCAAGACATTTTATGATTTTTAGTGCTTTTTTCAGGATCGTATTTGAATTTTTTTAAGGATTTTTTTTTCAAGACATTATGTGATTTTTAGTGATTTTTTTTCAGGACATTTTATGATTTTAGGGATTTTTTCAGGATCATATTTGAATTTTTAGGATTTTTTAGGACATTATGTGATTTTTAGTGATTTTCTTAGGACATTTTATGATTTTTAGGGATTTTTCCAGGATCGTATAAGCATAAACAAGTGTTAGCTCCAATCTGTTATGTGATAGGTCTAATGGATAAAAAGAACTTAGGGATATGCCCCCAGTTCAAATTCAAACTCATGCACCATGTAGGTAATATGCCCCCAGACAAGACGCAAACTATGTACAAAGGCCAATGGCAGAGTGTGTGTGCAGACTGGTGATGCTTAAGCAAGGTAACAAAGGACATTAACCAGTTCGTGAGCCATGATAAGGGACGAAGGATGTCTTGCAATATGAAGGATATGATCAAGGAATGATGGAGGGGGAAAAGACCAGATGGAATCCTGATAGATGGAGGAGCAACACTGATTACACATGGCGCCTATTTGCCAGGTTTTCACCATGGTACTTGCCCAAAGCGCCTGTTTCCCAGGTTTTCACTTTTGGACGAAATTTTTCTCTTGACTCAAATTTTTGTGCCAAGATGCCTATTTGCCAGGTTTTCATCAAGGCATCCATTTTTTCATGACTTTTTCTCACTTTTTTCTTTTCTTTTTTTCATGACTTTTAACTTTTTTTTTTGGTATTTTTTCAGGACTTTTTGCAATTTTTTTGATATTTTTTCATGACTTTTAGATGGAATCAAGAATGTCATTGACAAATGCTGAGAAGATATTTGTTGTTGATGCTGCTAGCTAATGAGCTCTGAATCCATGACTGACCATAACTACATAGGATTTGTTCTGAGTCTGTAGCTAAAATCAAACCACTATAAAGGCCTCGAGAGATACCATCGTGTACCGTATGTAAGACAATGTCTATCTCTTGCAAATCAAGGCATTTGAGGATAATTGGGTCAATAGATGTATCATGTGGGATGTCACTGATGATGACATATGCAAAGGCTTGTTGGATAAAGGACTGATTTAGTTTATTGGACAAATTAGGTAGCTAGATTTGGGGATAAACAAAGGGATATAAGGGAGGGTTGAGACCAATGACCTTCCGCATGAATGCTGATTGAGAGAGCTCCAAAAGACTTTGTGGCATGTTGAATGTTGGAACATTGATATTCATGGCATCATCTTTTTCATCTTGTATCATTGGGAGCTGCTTAGCTTTGGATTTTTTATAGTCTAATGGTGCCTTTTGATTTTCACCAAGAGACCTATGCTTGTTATTTCTTTCTCTTTTTGCTTTGTAACTAGAAGGTGGAGTAGGCTCCCCAAAGTATGCCAATGTGTTCTCTTTAGAAGAAATTGCTTCTTTATGATCTTCAATCATAATTCCTTCAAAGTCTATTATGAGAGTGTCATCATTGTCGAATTGATCAAAAATTGGTGGTCCACGTTGGTCCCAATCCAAAGGTTCAAGATAACTTGAGGAGATGTCATCATCAGTGTTGAATGAGCTTTGGTTGAAGGTAGATATATGGGTAATTGATTCAACTGGGTCATTGGGGTTATGCTCAGAGGCTAGGGGATTGTTGGTTTCAAGTGGGATATCCTCAGATGCCTTTTCATCATTCGAAACATCCATAGTCTTACATGTAGGTACCGTGGTACTAGGAGGACCTATTCGTAATGGTTTAAATCCAAGCCCCAAACTAGGAGGTTGTCCTTCTGTAGTGATAGGTTCAATGATTCCTTGTTTCTGATATCCAAGACCACTATAGCCATCATAGCCTTGTTTCTACATGATGGTAAACCCAAGTCCATACTTGCTAGGAGATATCAAAGTGGGTTCTCGTTCTGCTTTTGCTTTCTCAATACATACGGATGTATCATTCCCTGTATTGATCTCTAAATGTTGTGCTTGAAGTGGTTGTGATTTACCATGAGATTGGGGAGAAACTAGTGACTCCCTAATGTGAGAGACTTGAGACATAAAGTACTCTCCACACCCATTGTCTTCAATCTTCATCTTTTCCTTGGCTTTACTAAGCAGTATATCAGCATCCACATACTTAGAGGAATTTGTGGGTTGTGCTTCATTGTTTGTTGGGATTTGGTATGCAGTAGCATCTCTTAGATTAGCACAAAACTGGAAAGGATCTGGATCGCCAGGGATGGTAACCTCCATGTTATTATAGGAAAACTTCAGACATTGATGATATGTAGAAGGGACTGCTTTCATAGCATGAAGCCAAGGGCATCCTAGTATCATGTTGCAATTCATTTCTATATCTAGGACATGGAACAATGTATCTTCAATAGCTGGACCAACTCTGATAGGTAATGTGATGATGCCCTTGGAGAAGCGTTCACCATCATCATAAGCTTTTATTGTGATTCTTTGAGAGGGATCTACATCATCTTTTGAATAACCCAAATTGTTGACAACCTTAAGAGTACAGATGTTTAGTCCTGCTCCTCCATTTATTAAGACACGTCTGACTTTGGCATTATGGATGAAGACTTCGAGATAAAGGGGATCATTATGGTTAGGTTTGTCCTTAGGAATATCACGGGGTGAAAAGGTGATATGTTGTGATGCAGATAGGTTCCCAACCATAGCTTGGAACTGGGAAACATCAATGTTATCTGGGACTACTGACTCTTTAAGGGCTTGCTCCAAGATCTTATGGTGTTGGGGAGATGCACGCAGTAGGTCCAAAATGGATATTTGTGCAGGGGTTTTGCCGAGTTGTTCAACAAGGCTATAATCAGATGAAGTAGGAGCAGTAGGTCTACTTGGGGGTGCAGGTCTAGTAGAAGCAGTAGGTCTAGATGGGGCTCTAGGTAGGGTGATCTTGCTACGGCGTGTAGTGACAACACAACGAGGGTCTTCAGCCTTCAATGTGAATGTGGATATGCGAAAGTCAGACTCATTAAAGCAATTGGTGGTGTAGTCATAGTCGGTACGTGTGTAATTCACATTACCTTGCGAGTTTGAGTTTGAACTTGAGGGTTTCTCTTTGTCATGATTACCCAAAGGATCTTTGAAAATAGTATGATCAAAGTTGGATGCTAACAGTGATGGGTCAATTGTGATTACACCATCATCAATAAGGTCTTGTATTGCATGTTTCAATTGGAAGCATGATGAAGTCTTGTGTCCTTTGGTGCGATGGTAATCACAATACTTTTTGTCATCCCACTAATCTGCTTTACTTAATGGTTCATCTTTGATTGGGGGTAGCTGCAGGAAGTTATTACTCAGTAACTGTTATAATGTAGTCTCAAGTGGTATTCCCAATGGTGTGAATTTTCTATCCTTCGTTCTAGGATGTCTTTTTTCTTGCGTGGAAGTCTCAGTTTTCTGTTATTGAGGTGTTGTTTGAGTAGGATTTTGTGAATTTGTGGGGTTTGTGCCTTTCAAAGTCAATTGAGGTTGTGTTGTGCTAATCGTGCAGGCATCTACAATGCCATCATTAGTCACATTCTTGTTTTTGGAGAAAATTTTTGCCTTGTCATTAGATGAGTTGGTGTTGGTGTTGTCCTTGTTTGTCTTGAGGATTCCCTTACGAATAAGAGCATCTTCAATACTAGCCCCTTTTTTCATCAGTTTAGAAATGGTGCTTGGACTCTTCATTTTGAGTTCATACATTAATTCTGGGACTAAGTTTTCAATGCACAAGTTTACTTGTTGTTCTTCAGGAATGTCTAGTGAGCACTAACTAACTAAGCTTCTCCAACGCAGTAAGAATGTGATGAATGATTCTCCCATCTTTTGTTTAGTTGAGCACAAATCAGAAAGTGTCACCTCATTTGTAATGTTGAAGGAAAAGTGGGAGATAAACTTGTCTGCTAGCTCTGACCAAGATTTGATATTACCAGGAAGTTTGGAGTACCATTCAAGTGCAGGCCCACCTAGAGAATGAGGGAACAATCTCATAAGGTACGTGGGCTCATCACTGAGTTCGGTACATGAAGCACAAAATTCTTGGATGTGATCAACAGGGTTTCCTTTTCCTCGGTATTTTTCAAACCTTGGAGCCTCAAAGTGTCTTGGGAATGGAGGCATATATAGACTTTTATTGAATGGATTAGGACGTAGGTCCCTTTCTGTATATAGAGCCTATTTCTTTTGGACTCCCAATGCCTCGACTTGTTTGGAAAGTTGTTTGAATTGTTGTAACAGTTCTTCATTGGGGTTTTGCATGATGGTCTTTCCTTCAATTCTTCTGTGTCTATGAGTAGACTGTTTGTTGTGGCGAGAACTATGTCTACTTGGTTCTGACATTTCTGTGTCTGATGAGTCTGATGAAGTGTCGCTAGGTGGTGGAGGTATGTTGGCACCTTGAAGACAGAAAGGTCCTTGTTGTTGGGGTACTTGTTGTGGTATTTTATGTGGCATTTGTTGTGGGATTGATTGCGATTGTTGTACCATGTGTTGTTGTTGTGTCGTGTGTTGTGGTTGTTGTTGGGATACCTCTGTTGGTTGTATGTGAGAGCATGTGCGTGCTTTTTGTTCTAGAGGTATTTGTTGAGGTTGTTGTGGCACATGTTGTTGTTGTAACAAATGTTGCTAGTATGCGATTTGTTGCTCAAGGCGTCTTTGGTATTCCAACTGTTGTTTGAGTTGCTCTTGTTGTTTAGCAAACATCATTTGTTGTTGTTGGAATTGTTTATTATAAATTGTGTGTAAGTCAAGTGGGTCCACATGGGATTGCATATTAGGAATGTTGGATGTTTGCCCCACTTGTGGTTGTTGTTGTTACGTTCGATGTTGTTGTTGATATGTGGGATGTGTGTCAAGTGGATGTAGACTTGGTTGTGCCTTGGAAGTGTTGAGTCCTTGTACCATTGTAGGTTGTTGTTGTCGTGGGGGTTGACTAAGTCCTTGAGAATTGAACGTCATGTTTGTATTGTTGTTTTGGTACCTTTGTGTTTTAGATGTTCCTGCTTGCGACATCGTATTGACTTGACTATGAGATACATTTCTATTGGGAATGGGTGTAATGTCAATAAGACTTTTCCTTTGTGTGTCCATAGGGATGGTTGCGCTTGATGTTTCACATGTTGTATTTATGAGAGGCTCCATAGTATTTGATGTCGTAGCATTCAGCAAAGTTAGGAGTAAAGGTGTACTTTGTTGATTTGCCTCCGAAGAAGGTATGTCTTGCATCCCTAGAGCACGGGTCCCTTTAGGTGCATCTTGTTGTTGCATCATGTGACTAAAATCAAGTCTTAATGTCCTTTTGGGGTGTTTAGGGATTGGTGGTATTTCATCAAACAAGGGGTTGACATTGATGTGTTCAAATGTACTTTGGAGGATTTCAATTGTTGGTTCTTGATGGGATCTTATAGGTGCCATTATTGCATTTGAAAACTCCAAAGGTTGTTTTCCCTTTCAAGTCCAAATTTATCATGGGTTGGATGTTTTCAATTGTTGTGTTGGTTTGATTTTTGGACTTAGGACCTTCCAAGTTTGGGTTAAATTTGACAATTTCTTGAGCTGCCAAACGTTTGAAGTTCTTGCGAAAACTTTTGTCTTGACATGCCCTAGCCATTTCTTCATCAGTGATGCCATAATCAGTGTCAAAGTCATCACTTAGGTGTACAATACCTTGTTGTGTATTTGATGTGTTAGGTTGGCTGAATTCAAATGAATGTGATTGTTCATCTTCAGGTGAGGTTGGTACACTTCCTTCTCCTGGTGGCATTGGCACGAATATAGGTTCAAAGTCAGGACTCCATTGAACCATCCCATGTGTGGGGGAAGTGTTTGGACGAAATCTCATGATAGGTGCATTGTTCAAGGTTTGTTGTGCCATAGCTTGATTATGAGGATCTTGCGGATACATATTCAAAGGGTCTAATAGTAATGGTTGCGATGTCTCGATTTGGTCATCGTCAAAGGTTTGTTGGATTTTCTTGCTCTTTCTTTGTCTTGGATGAGGTTTTGGTTGTGCTTGTGCCTTAGAAAACAAAGGTTGATAGAGTTCCTCTAGTCTCTGAGCTGCTTGTCTCCTAGTAAGTGCTGGCATGATACCTAAGAGTGCAAAGATTGGTGGGTATGCAAGATATGAGTGTTTTTGGGATTTTTAAGTCTTTAGGAATGTTATGCAATGTGAGGAAATGCTAGATGAATTATGGTTTTGATGTGCAAAGTGAAAATGTCCTAGGGATATTATGCAAATGCAAAATGCAAGGTGATGTTTTGAAGTTTGACTAGAGGGGATGAAAATGACTCTAAGGTATGCAAAATGACAATTAGGGTTATGTTTTGGACTTGTTAAGGATGCTAAAGGTTGATGTATGCAAGGTATACCATGCAAAGGATGATGTTCTAGGGTTCGTAATGACGTTTGGGACATGCAAAATGAGGGTAAATGCTCAAGAAGACAATTTGGTTGATGGACAATTTGATAGGGTTTGGTAGTGAAAATGATGTTAAGGATTTTGATCAATGCAATATGAAGGGAATATACCACTAGGGTAAGTCAAAATGACATTTGGGGATGCTAGGGATATAATTATGCTATGACAAGGGTATATGGAAAGTTTTGAACTTAGGTAAAACCTTTTAGAAAGTATTTTGTCTAGGAGTTTAACCTTGTGATAAAGGACTTTGGATCTTGACCAAAAACTGATAAAAGACGAAAAGATCAAATTGATAAAAGATGACAAGGTCAAATCTATCAAGACATAGATAGATTTTGACCAAAGAAAATGATAAGAAAAGATAAAAAGACTAGTCAAGATCCATTATCCGTCAACACTGGGAGATACTCTAAGACTCATACTTTGTTTAGATTTTTGACTAAGTTCAAAGGTTTTGGGGGTTCAAAATGATGTTTTGAGGACTCAAAATGATGGTGATGCTAAGCGAATATGTCATACGGACAATGCCTATGATGCAAAAGGGGATTTTGGGTGTAAGATGTGATTTTGGGTCAAGTGCAGAACAAGGAGGTCTAGAGGCTCCTAGATGCAGTTTTGGGGTCCTGAAGTGCAGTTCGGAGGCCCAAAATGGTCATGTAGGTACCCAAGTGCACCCTAACAGTGCCAAGTGTGCCCTAACAGTACCAACTGTGTCATTGACACACTTGGAGCCAGTTTGGGCGCAGTTGGTAGTTTCTGGGCGTAGTTGGTAAGCTAGGAAGAACGTTTGCTGATTCTAAGGGGTATGGTTACCAAATTGACATGCCAGGAAGCCAGGATGCTAGGGTTGATGTTAGGATGGATTGGGAGATGCAAAATGAAGGTTATGATGCATAGAATGATGTCTTAAGTGAAGGTTATGATGATTAGGTGCTGTAGAATGTAGATTTGGGCAGGCTAGTGCAAGGGGAGCTAACCAGGTACATAAGGACACTGTTGAAGCCCCAAAATGTTATCTGGAACCCAAAAATGGATCTCAGGACCACCAATTGCACCCAGATAGTGCAGACTACGTCAATGATGCAGTTGGGGCCCAGTTAGGTGCAGTTGGTAGTTTCTGGGTGCAGTTGGTAAGCTGGGCTGTAACTGAGGCAATTCTGGAAGCTATGGTTTCAGGATTGATGTCACAGAGAGGTAAATGGTAGAGGACAGTGTTAGGGCTAGTTTGGATGCTCAAAATGATGATTAGGACACCTGGAATGATGGATAAAGTGGTCAAGATGATGAATAGGTATGCAAAGATGCAAGGCGGTGAATGCAAAGTGCTGATTCTGAGATGGGAATGCAAAAACTAAGGAAAATAAAACTGAACCTAAATGGATGCAATATGAAAAGTAATAGATACTAAATGAGGACTAAAAGGTGCAATATGAAGTCTATATGATGCAAGAATGAAGCCTAAACTAGGGTGAATGCAAGTGAAGTCTATGCAAGTGTGAGATCTACATTTTGCCAAGCAGATTTAAGAGCACAAGTCGCCATGTTTTCCAAGGTTCGAGTGTGTTGAATCAATGTTTGCAAAGTTTGATAAAGGTTGAAATGTTTTGGCAATGTGTGGTGTTTTGACAAGTTCAAATGATATCCAAGGTGTAAATTTAACAGTTTGACTTTTATCTTGATTATGTTTTACACACACGCAAGACACATTAATACAATAATAGTTGTTGTAAAAGTTAACAAACACACCACAACCTAGGCTTTTAGGATTGTATCCACTGAATTCCTACTTGAATTGAAGTTCAGCCGTGCTTATCCAGAGTGGACAACCTAGGATCTTGGCACTGCAGGCTCCCCCTTACAACGCACTCACTTCTCGGGGCTACCAAGATCCGCTTCCCAAGGGGCATGACTTCCCAAGGGACTGTTGCCTCTACTAAGGACCACAAGAATGTAGGATGTCTTCACGGGCATGGGTGGCCCCTTGAGCCAGTGGATAGAAAGGGTTTTGGCCACTAAAACATGGTTTTTAGTAAGGGCATTCCGTTCGGCAAGTTAATGATAAACTTCCGTAGAAGGTCTCCTAGCCCCGAGAACTGGGGTTTGACGCACCACAAGGGTACTGGAGGAGAGCTATCATGCAACAATACCGCCGACACAACTTTCACTGTAATCGAGTTTTATATAGTGGCTGGAACGTTGACGTGGCTTTGGCCCGTTGCCGCTCTGAGGTCGTCCCCTGGCATACCCAATATCGAGTATCTTGGTCCAAGGTAGGCCTCCTATAGAAGTTACACGAATTTCTCTTACACCCAAGATCCACGAATGGCGAGGGGAGAGGATACGTCCAATGCAACTCCTAGGGATCTAACACCGTAGACACGCCAGGCAGAAAAGAAAAAGGTTCTTTTTAAGCACCAAACAAAATGTTGTCTAATCTAAGAAATCCACAGACATAGTTTTGAAAGACACACAATGTCTTCGACAACATCCTGCAAAGCACACATCAGTAGTTTGTTATGATCATATCTTCATCCAACGATTGCCACACGCTGCAAATAGACCATTAGTAACACAAAATCACCTAATCTATGTCCTAGAGAATGATAGGAGCTTGAAATGCAGATTTTGATTGGTGCATGTGCTTACTATGAACCTAGGTGTGCTCCGATAGTGCAAATCTAGGTGTGAAAAGGAAGAGCAGATAGTCGTTATACCCTTCCAAGTGAGCTCCTTCCTTGCACTTACAAGCACAAAACAAGAAAACCCAAGTTAGATATGCATGTTTGTGTCGGGTTCGCCAAATGTAGGACCAGAAAAATGGGCTAAAATGTATAATATACTATGAGCAAATCACAAACTCAATCAACATACGTTAGCACCCACTAGTCTACCATGAAAGCCAAACTAAACAAAAGAAAGCAAACATAATCAAAAACTCCCTTTTCCGTTTGTAGCTCCCATGTCCTTCTTTCTTCTCCAAATGATTGTAGCTCCAAAGTTGCCTATAGTGCACACAAAATTGAAGCAAAAGCCTATGGTAGTGATAATGCCATGAGAATACTTGAAGTGTGATTTTATGTGAGAGAGAGAATGCAAAATGCAAATTAGTAAAGACTCAAAAACTCAAAGATTCAAGGATCCAAGACTTAAGCATTCTAGATTCAAGAAGACCAAGGACCCAAAATGAGAGAAAGAGTGTTCATTTTATAATCAACACTCAAAGTGAGGGCATTGGATTTGTCACCCATAGATGTGCAATGTGGCAAGAGATTCCTATGATGCATATGACAGAATATGCCAATTTTGAGATTCTATGACACATGCAAGTCAAATTTGGAAGAGAATCTACGACGCGTCATAAGATTCCTCAACCCACTTAAAGCCAAGAATCTATGACGAATAAGCCAAATAGGGACATACGTAAGAGGTAATAATAATTCCTATGACGCATATGATAGAATATGCCAAAAGTAAGATTCTATGACACACGAGAGTCAAATTTGGAAGAGAATCTATGACGCGTCATAAGATTCCTCAACCCACTTAAAGCCAAGAATCTATGACGAATAAGCCAAATAGGGACATGCGTAAGAGATAAGAATATTTGATTATGACAAAACTCAGCCAAGTGTCAAAGGAGAATCCACGAGGTGTCACATCCAAGTGTCATGATGATGAAATATTTTATGGAATATTTGAATTAAAAATCCTTTTATTCCACAAAATAAGAATTAGTAGAAAATGGAATTAATGATGGAAAATGGAACTTAGGAAATTGTAAATTTCCATGGTTTGCAGATAATGAATCAATTAATTAATAAAATTAATTAATTGAGGATGATAATTAGGAAGAATAATTAGTGAGAATAATAGAATTAAATTATGGGTTATTTAATCCTATAGAGAAAATTAGTAGATGATTGGCCAAATTGATTAAACGAATGCAACCGTATCTTTTGATGAAAATGTGACGATGATGGATATTGAATAAGATGATGAAAAGGTAGACCAAAGCCATGGTCAAATTAATTGATAGATCGAAATTGATAACATGCCAAGGACACATGACATGAATTAATTGATATGTAACATTTAACTGACATTGTAAATGCTACAGGATTGAAATTGATTGATAAGGTTTGATCATAATAACACTGACAGACACTGTCAATATTATTAAAATGGTTGATGATGCCATGATCTGACATTGAAAGCCTCAACAATGTCAAAGATTGGATGACATGAATGATAGTTTGACCTAGCACTGAGAGCCATGACAGTACTAAGGTCAAATTGAAAAGATTGATAAGTTGATAGGTTTCCAAGGCACTGAAAGCCACAACAATACCTAGGAGTCAGATAAATGATGATTGATTTGGGATGTTTGATATGTTTCGGGTTGATTAGGACTGATTCTGGGTGATTTCGAGTTGATTTGGGGTGATTTCGAGTTGATTTGATATGATTTCGAGTTGATTTGATATGATTATGAGTTGATATGAAATTGATGTGAAAGGGGATACAAATGACAAAATATGGTCAATCTAGCCAAAAGATCGAAGTTAGTAGAATGAGAAAATGGGACAAATTAGTATGAAGAAGTTATGAGGTCGTAGATGTGAACCATTTTTTAGCGTCTACAGTTACATACAAATGAAAGAAATAACATGAACGTAAGTGACACCAAGATTTAACGTGGAAACCCAATTTAGGAAAAACCACCAATTGCAACTAGTTACTAATTTTCACTCTTATGAAGTGAGCCCTATTAGGAGCCAACCCTATTAAAGGTTACAAAATACACTATTACATGTGACCCTATTAGAGGATTTAATCACACTATTTGGAGTGGCCTTGTTAGAAGTCTCTAGTTACTTCAATCTAGAAATGCCACCTAGAGGATTTACAAATAGCTATTAAGCCAACTTTGTTAAGAGATTTAGATCACTGCTACAATCGTTAGAGAGTAACAATGAGATGACTTGATTTTCGATGCAACTAAATTGCTAATTACAGATCTCAATTTTGGTTTGAATACTTGATCCTTTATGAGCGAATGTATCTTTGCAACTCCTCAAGGATATTCTACTTATCCTTCTAATTCGCTTCCTCTCGGCATCTTTTATTCTTCCATACACTTGCAACACATTCAATCCTCAACTTGACCTTATATTTATACCTTATCCATTGTCAAGTCGGCTTGAATACAACTGATCTCCTCAGTCGTCTAGAACCAACAAACAAATCCATTAAACTCAATATGCCAAAACAAGAAAATCCTTCATTAGCTGACCTTGCTCGATAGACACTAACTTAGAAATGATTTTCTTGTATTAAGCAAGTGAAATCGGTTAATACTACATCTTCACAAAGTTCCTTTGGTAATTGACTGAGCTCGGTTAAGACTGGTTCCATCCAACTTTTCCTTTGTTACCCAAGTGAGCTCAGTTAACACTCAACTTCTGTGAACTTCTACTTGACACCCAAGTGAACTCAATAGTCACTGACTTCTAAACTTGGCAAACTCTAGGATGCTTGACAAGCACAGAAAATTGTCTTCATCACTCAAGTGAGCTCAACATACACTGACTGGTAAAGATATGACATTTTGTGCAACATCAAAGACAATATACAATTAGCCAATTGTATTCAACCGATAGATCTACATTTGATCATTAAATTCCAAAATCTCAAACCCCTTAGAGGATTGGCTTCCCGAAAGAAATTTATTGGGTTAGGGAAAGACTTGTATCTGTGAGTTTAAATCCTGGCCCACTTTAGATGAGGGTATTTCAACAGTCTCTAAACTAAATTGAGTCCTAAAACCATCCCTTGTAGTTTGATATTCTCGATACCTCCCCCCCCGCACCAGATCCTTAGATCTACAGACTTGAACCTAAGCTAAAAGAGGGAACTTTATTTTGTCAACACTACTTTGCTAGAAGAAAGTTCTCAATTGTCCATTATTTTTATTAAGTTTACCACTTGAAAGGTCAATGCAAGAAAGTTGATAAATAGGTTGAGTAGGTAGAACAGACTGAACCAAGGCCTTCCTCCTACCTACAAAGAGTCATTTCACTTTCCAACCTACAATTTTTTTCTTCAATTTATCTATATTTGGGTCTCAAATCTTGGTAGTTCATTGCCCAACATCTAAAGGTAACCCAAAATATTTATAGGGAAGGTAACCTTTATTGAAATAGGAAATTATGCAAATTCACTCTTCCATGATAAGTTGGGTATGAAAGAAGAAGATATTCAATTTATCTTTATTCATTTCTTGACCCAAAGCCAGATAGTATTGTGTCAAAATGTTACATAGAGTGGCAGACTCCTCAATCATACTCTATCCATAAAGCATAATATTATCTACAAAAAGTTAAGAACCCAATACCTCAATCTCCTCCTACCATTGCTTTATTAGCTTCAACCAACTATCATCTTTGAGCCACATAAGTTCAAACTTGAAAGGGAAGTTGCTAAGGTGTTTAACATCCAAGATTTTAAGCTCCATCGAGAAATTATCAAACCAAGAAATAGATCTTACTTCAGAATGGAAATAAATTAAAAGGGATGATAGATTCTTGTGGATGAGGAATCTATTTATTTTTTCACTATATTATTGAATCCCTTCCTTCTATTGTTTTGAGTGAAGGAATCATATGAGTATTCCATTTCCATAAGCCCCATTTCATTGACCCAATCAACAAATTCCTTAGAAGCAGAGGAAAGGGACCTAATTCTCTCCCCCACCCCCCTCCCCCACTTTTTTGATGGATGAAAGATCAGCTTGAAATCTCCTCCTAGGATGAAAATTCCTTCTTCTCCTACACTAACCCTCTCTTCAAGTTCCTTCCACAAATTAGATTTCTCTTAGTTGCTAGACCATAAATATTAAAGAGATTATAACGAAACTTAGATTTTATACCTTTAGCTGATCCATAAATCCAGTATTTATGAAATTCTAAAGAAGAGATTGACACATTCCTAGGGTCCCATAAAACAACAAGACCTCCCAAAGATCCCTTAGCCATGGACTCCCTATTTTCTCTCCGTCTTAAAGACCACCTAAATCCATGCATCTCCTCTTTAGCTAATTTAGTTTCATGAAGAATAATAATATTCACTTTAGTGGAAGAGATGCAACACTTTAGAAGTTGCTGCTTGTTAGAGACATTAAGGTCCCTAACATTCCAAGTTAGGACATTCATGATGCCAAGGGAAGGACCTTCCCCTTCCCATCACGAAATAAATGGGTAATCCTCACTTGTCCTCTGTCTTCTCCGTTACTAGTACTAAGCTTTTGGAGGGATTTGCGTCCTCTTTTCCTAGAGGACTTAGCACAATCTAGATATGACCTACTCAAGAGAGAGGCTTTGAGATCTAGGGAACTTGATGCATCATCCAACAACAGTTCCTGATCTGAATTGCCATTATATTTGTTTAGAGTTAAGGGGGAATCTTCCTCTTCTTCATCCTTGAGAATCAAATTGATCAAGGTTGATTTATATCTAAGGACATCTTTTTCATCACAATTTCATCCAAAAATTGATTCATGAGATCATCCACCACCATATTATTCAGGGCTTTTGCCAAAATATTAACTTCTACCTCAATTTTGTTAGGGTAGTCACATGTTGCTACCTTTTAATTAGCTAATTGATTTATAGTTCTTTCTAGCTACTGATCCAATTCCATTGGATTACAAATATCTAGAGGAGGAGCTCGATTGGTTTGTGGAAAAAGGGGATCTTCTTCCCTAAGGGTTTCTGATATGACAATAATTGACTTCAATCGAGGAGGGTAATCTTTGATTTACCCTTCCTCTCACTCTTCTACCATTTGAACTGAGAAACCTCTAGCCTCTTCATTAATGTTGATTTGAACATTAGAGTGAGCCTGTGTCATGTCCTAGTTAATAGAAATTTGGGCAAAAGATTTAATTGGTTTTGGTTTCTCCCTAAAGAGTCTTGTTGCTATTCTCATCTTGACTAGGATTATTCTACCATTAATATTAATATAAAATAACTTTATGTTCTGGACATTGACATCTAACTTTACAATGATGGATTGGACCTATTAAACTTCGATTCAACAAAGCCCTTAAAAGACCTTGATTTATTACCTATAAGTTTAAGTGTTTCCTTACTTAAAAGTTCAAATGGAAGATTTCAAAGCATAACAACCTTCTCTGCTTCAAAATTTATAGAGTTTGTAGGATCAAATAAGGGTCTCCAATCATTTTTTTTGAAAGGGTGGCCAATTAAAACTAGGGTCTCCCTGGATAAAAGTTCACTCTTTAATACTAAACCATCACATGTTATATATAGGAAATCATTTTCCATGACTGCTAAGTTAATATGCTTACCAATATGATCTTTGATCCATTCAATAATTAAAACTACATCCATATCTGGACCTGTCCATTGACCAAAAAATCCTAGGCGTTGGCATTAGCATCAAATATATTCAATCGCATGTCTTGTTAAATCCAAGGCTAGCTGCTCTTGTTTGTCGATTTCTCTGCGGAATCTTCCAGACACATTAAGTCTTTGAGTTGGAGACAACCTGTTTGATTGTATTAGAGGGACTGAGCCAGAATTTGCAACGTGCTCCTTCACTTTGGTTGTCTTAAGAGGTGCGAAGGTTTTTTAAACTGAAAATCTTCCCTCTCCTTCCTTGGGAAAGACTTCGCTTGAGATCTGCGACTATTTACCCTAAATTTAATGTGTAAATTAGTTTGTCTCCTCTTAGATTTGCGAGATCGAACTTTGATCCAACCATTTCCTAATTCCTTATCTACTAGTTGTAAATCCACAGACTGGTAGAACAACATTACATATCTAGTTCACCTGAAATACGAACAATGCCTGTGATATCATTCCAAATCATCTTCTAGGCATAATTTTGGCATTTTTACATAGTTCACATTATTCGCAAAGATGGAAGCCATGATCATATTCACATTTTTTGTTTAATCTAAATTTTATTCTTATGGAAGGAAATAAAATAGACGAGGAATAATTAGAAATGTTTTTTTTGCTTAGCTCTAATTTAACTTCAATATTAGTTTTAATATTAATCTCTTAAACACAGATAATTGATAATTGTTTACTTAAAGACATAACAATTTTGAATAAGAGATAATTATAACTAACAAAAGGATAAAAAATTTAGAATAGATCAACTTATCTTAATATCAATGATCTCAGAAACTTTGATTCAAGCTCGAATCTACAAATGGTTCAAGTTGAGATCGGATGCCACCGAGATCAGAGGGGAATGTTGCTAGGGTGAAGTCTCAACCACTGTTATAGAAATGACAGATCGCATAAACTCCCTTTGTTTGCATTCTTAATATTGCCTGCTCTGCTTATAATATTTTATTGTTCAATCCAAATCTTTACTCTAAGATATGTGGTGAATTTTCCTGAAGCTCGCACTTTAGGGATCCAATTTCTAATTTAATCCATTTGCACTCTCCTTGAAATCACCTTTGACTTTGATTTATTTTTGCCTTGCTAACAATGTTTGCTTTGTTGTGATGTGGAGCCTAGTCAAACTCAGAGGTTAATTTCTCTCATTTTATTCAATGCGGTTTCCCCCTAGATTATTACTACAGGGGGTTTGGGGGTAGTGCCCCTTGCGGGTCCTAGGGCATAGCCCCAGGTGCACTCCTTGTTGTAGTATAACGTGGGGTTGAGGGGGGTAGTGCCCCTTGCGGGGTCCTAGGGCATAGCCTCAGGTGCACTCCTTATTGTAGTATAACGTGGGGTTGAGGGGCAACGCCCCCATGGCAGTTTTCAAGAGAAGCGCCTCCAGAGCCAAAAATAAATTTACTATTGTAAAAAGCATCGACTATTATATATTTCTATTGGACGACTTATTCTAGCCCTAATTTTGTAAGTGGCAAAAAACTTGTATAAAATGGCTTAGGGCTAGGGATTTTCATAATGTATGATGAGATTGTAGCTTCTTGCAGCTGTAAATGATTGCAAATTGTAATCACTAGATAATAATAATATGGGACTTGTTGTTGGTGGACGTAGCCCAAGGATTGGGCGAACCATGTGAAATCTTTGTGTCTTGTGTTCTCCTCTGTGTGATTTATTATTTTATGATATTAGTTATATTTGCATGTAATTGTTATTTTTGTCCATGGTTAGTCCTAACTCACTTTTGCATGAGGATCCCCTTAATTTGTCCCAATTTTGGCTTAGTTTTTATTTTTGTAATTGTTTTTGTTTTCCTAGGACAATCTTCTCCATAGTTTCTTCCCGATGATCAAAGTGGATGATGCTAGCATCTTTGTAGTTTTTGTATTTGAGTGATAGTTTTCTGTTGAGTTTATGATTGCCGCAATTGATTTTGTGGTGCTTCTATTTAATTTCTGTTATTGGATGTTAGAATGCTGAGTTGATATTGCTAATTAATCACATGCCACTTATTTGCTTATTCCCAAAACACCACTAGATCTTCTAACAGGTCTTTGGATCGAATCCCTCCTCCCTCTCTTTTTATCGCTACCAATATTGATTGACATGCCGATCCGCTTTTTAATCCTCTTCGTGCCCAACAATTGTATATGCTTTAAGAAATGTTAACTCACCTAATTATACTTTTTAACTCTTATTCTTGTCATTTAGAAATTACAATTTTTATACTTTTATTCTTGTCATTTAGGAATTACAATTTTTATAGTATTTCTAAGCATTAGTTTTTGATTGAGATAAATATTTTAATCAAATTGTCATAATCCTTTTTTAAAAACATAGATGACTACATCTATAAATTCCAACTAATTTCAACAAATAAATAAATATTTCAAATATAACAAATATAATACAAAATAATTAAAATTCGCAAGAACACTTGATCCCGCCGCCATTTAGGTGTAAAATGTTGTAGAAATTTGAGGAACACTGTACCGCCGTCTCGTTATTCATAATCGGACTCTGAGCAGCACTCTATCCTCAATAAACAGTGCAAATTTAGCTCTGTATCCATTCTCAATATCAATTGTTTTTGACATTCATATAGAAGTCACAGAAGCTTGGTATTCTTACAGCATGGACGAAGATTATGGAGGGCGCGAGGGCAAAGCCAGAGCACCCGAAGACACTGTTCTCTACTCCATTTTTCCAGACTTTGCTCTAACAGAATCCATTTCTTCTGAACAAATCGAATCAAAACTTAAAGAGCTCCAGGTAAATTGCCTAGACATAGTTTCTCCTTTTGAAAATGACTATATATGGCAGCACGATTCCTTCAGCCTCAAATCCTCAGACACAAACTCATCCTGCCGTTGCACTTCCTCTTCAGAGGATTCGAATTCCTCACCTCTCGTACCCCACCTACATGGCAAGTTGAAATATGGCGACAATGTGGATGATGAGTGGTTTGTAGTATTTCTACTATATGAAATCACGCGCAAAATACCATATGTCTCTGCCAGGGCGTGGGATACGGACGGAGAATTTTTACTGATAGAAGCTGCCTATGCCATACCGCGGTGGATTAAGCCGGAAAACAGCGCCAACCGTGTATTTATCCGTCACGGAGAGCTCCATATATTGCCCTTGCCTGCTTCCCCCGCAGAGATTTACCGCCTTCCGGTGAAACCTTCGGTGCCAGACTCCCTCCGCGTTCTTGCCGGCGGTTCTGTGGAAACGAGAGCCAGTGACGCTGTTCAGGACATTTTGAATGTGCGGGTTGGGAGCTTTCCGGTGAGAGCCGTACAGAATATGCACAGGGTTAGGGTTCGAGTCCCTGTGAGGGTTGCCCAGGTTTTGAAGCATGAGCCACAGTTGATTTCTAAGGCGGTCGAGGGTTTTTATGACAGGGATGTGGATTCCATGAAAGCTGCAGCTAAAATGGAGAAGTTTTTGGGCGACAAGGAGATGGTGGATGTGTCTGTGAAGATGTCCAGAGCGATGTATGCACAACTTGTGCAGCAGGTTTTCCAAGCACCTCGTTGCTATCCGATGCCGCATCTGTCATCACCTAATTACAGGTATGGAAATTTTTAACTAGCTTTTTTTTTGCCAATTGGCTCTTATTTTATATAAATATTTATATTTTGGTTTGTTAAATAGTAAATATATCAAATTTGCCTTATTGTTAAGCAGTTGGAAGCATCTGTAAAGTGACATTACTCGATACAATTTTATTGCATGTAGTAGCCATAATTTGAAGACAACATTCCTCTATGTTTGAGCACGGTTGTCATGCCACTGCAATTGCCCATAATAGTGTTGCATGATGATATGATATGATAGATTTTAATGACGTCCACGAGGCTAAAGTAGTCTATGGGACCCATGCAATCACCCTCCCGAGTCAGGAGCCAAACTAGTCAGTTGCAAAGTTTTGGTTAACTTGTCTCTTCTTCTCTGAATTTTGATAATCAAATCCGCTGTTCTCTTCACTTGATCTTCCTCGAATAAATAATTGAATTCCTTGTTCTGCAAAATTTTTGTATAATCAGATCTGATGTCGTTGTAAGCCAGGCATTCCTTGACAAAGTGTTGCTCTGTCTCAACCGTTCCCGTATTGCAGAATAAACATGTTCTGTCTGCCCACTCTTCCTTTGGAACTTGCCATCTACCAGTTTCACATTGCAGCTGATGTGAACTAGTTCTAATTTGTGCCATCAACATTTTTGCTTTCCAGTGAATAGGTGCCCTTATATAGGCCTTTTCATCATGACTAGAAGTGGGATTAAATTCTTTATGTAATAAGATTTTTTCCGCCCTATTTGTCTTGTCCACAGAATATTGTGAAATTTTTCATTGACAAACTTCTTTATTTCTTTAATGTTATCCGGGCAAGTTTGGATGTTGATATCCCATTTTTGCATCCATTTGTCATTTTGTTTCATCCATGTGCTTTTCCGCCTCACAAGTTTTTCCTCTATTACCAACTTGGGCCAACGATGTGTTTCCAGACCTTGGGTTTTCTTTAAATAGCTTAGCATTCGGATCAATGCGACGGCTTCTAATGGAAAGGAATCCACCTCCGCCAAAAGGATTTCATACGGAACTGTGGTCTTGACTTTAAGATTGCATGTGATGAACTGTTTTTGAATTCTTTCTACTTGCCGCCATTTCTGTTTGGACATACTACCGCTCCACACTTCACATCCGTATAGAATAACCGGAGTGACCAGCAAACCAAACAAAGTTTTCATGGTCGTCCAATCCCATAATTTTGCGTTCCTGCACTTGTTTTGTAAAGAGTATAACGCCTTCCAGCCCCCTTGGATCCTTTTCGATCTGCAAGTATCCCAGTTGAGTTTGTTATGAAAATCGATGCCCAAGTATTTGTACTCTTCCACAATCTCAAGGGGGCTATTTTCAAACAGAAACTTGTCTTGTATGCCTTTATTCTTCTTTAGTGAGAAGATCATAATTTTGGTTTTGCTAGTGTTAACTTGCATTCCTACATCACGACAAAA
Source organism: Cupressus sempervirens (assembly GCA_028749045.1). Lineage (NCBI taxonomy): Eukaryota > Viridiplantae > Streptophyta > Pinopsida > Cupressales > Cupressaceae > Cupressus > Cupressus sempervirens. Next base: position 164,502,744 of record CM053791.1, on the reverse strand, counting down.
AATTTCTAGTGCTTTCAAGTGCTCTTTCAAACCTTTAGCTGTTCTAGCAAGAATTATGAGATCATCTGCATATAAGAGCAATCTTATCACGAAGTGTGCCAGCTGCACCCCCTCACCATTGGTCTTGTTTATCCACTCTTCTAACTTGTCAATATAGAGCCCGAATAATGTTGGAGAAAGCGGACACCCTTGCTTAACCCCGATGTTGTTGTCAAAATCTTCTGATAGCCCTTCTGTCTTTCTGATTTTAGCTTTGACCTGCTCATATTCTTTTCTTCACTCTTTGGCCATGTTCCCATGTGCCCGCTTACTTTATTTTGGCTAGCAGCCCCACTCAACTCATCTAGGAATTAATGTGCAGCTGGTGGTCTTATGACCTAACCATTTTCCTTTATTTTTAAGGAGCCATATTATTAAATTTATGTTAGTAATATTAAAAACAATTTGTGCTGCTAAAAGTTTGGGAAAAAATATAAAGCTGAAATTGGAAAGAGGTAAAGAAATCTGTGTAGCCATGATGCAGTTTTGACAGTTTGCAGTTGCTTTTTATTTCCAGTATGTCTTTTTGAACAGCTCATTTCAATTCCTAAACTATTTTCACTCCATTAAAATAGGGAAGGATTCTTACTTTCCTTTTCTCGTAATTAATGATTTGCATGTAATTTTCCAGTTGTATAAATTTGAACAGAAAACATATTTAAGTAGCTGTATGTAGACATGGGGTAGATATTATCTTAGCAACTGAAAGATCCATTCATTAATGAAGGCTCGAGTTACATGTTGTCTTGGGTTTTACTTTAAAAAAATGCTATTCAACAAATATAATAGATACAACTTCCTTTTAATGAATGTTCAATTTCCTTTTTTTGATATTCTTTACTGCTTTAAATATTGCATTTAGCATAGCAGAAACTTGTTTTTTTTCCTAACCCTACAAAGGTTTCTATTTGCCTTCAAACTAAAATCTTACTAGCATGGACTTTGATAATATTAATCCCTTCAAAAAAAAATGTAACTAGAGTATCTAACATTTTTAAAATTTCACCCCAAAATAGAGTTTCTAGTGCTACATGATATTATATTGAACTACATACATCTTACTGTAAAAACTTCCCAGGAAATCTTTATTCACTACTAGTGGTTTATCAAGATTATTTGAATCCTCACACCAAGGATAGGAATGACCACTGTAGACATTTGGATTTGCTCTTTCAATCTGTTTGAAATATGGGGTTTCTTGGAATCCTAAGAAATTGTGCCTTTGGAGTTGAAGGGAAGGGTTGAGTATTGATTCCCAAAAGTGTGCAAGTAATTCACCCCTTAACCTAAGATGGTCAAAGCAGTTCAGTTCTTTATTGATAGATCAACTTTGTTAGGAGGTTTGCATAACTTTGTAAATAAAGGAAAAAGGCTCTATCAAAGATGCTCAAGAAGAGACAATCAACTATTTGGGACAAAGAGTCAAATGATTCTTTCTTGGAAATTAAGGATGCATTCAAATGAGCATCAATATTGGCAAGTCCCGATTTATTTAAAGCTTTTCAATTTTCTTGGTTGCTTCCTTCAATATTATTTTTTGCTGTTCTACTTCAGAAAAATTGTTGATGGATATGAGTAGCCTATTGCCTCATTAGCAGGGCATCACAAAATGCAAAAATGCATGTATATGCTCTTGTTAGAGCTCTTGAAAGTTTCAGACCTTAATGTAAAGGAGTATAATTGATTGCCAATGTACCTCACATTGCTGTGAGGGACATCTTTGTCCAACAAGAAGCTCTGGACAAAAGGTTCTTGTTAGAGCTCTTGAAAGTTTCAGACCTTAATGTAAAGGAGCATAATTGATTGCCAATGTACCTCACATTGCTGTGAGGGACATCTTTGTACAACAAGAAGCTCTGGACAAAAGGTTTATCTAGGAGTAAGACATTGAGGTGCAAACAATGAGCATGACGTGTGTTGGTTGGAAAATCATAATGAGGTCATTACTGATGATTTTGGAAAATAAGGTTGTCATTGCTGGCAAACCATTGCATAGATAACATGATTTTGGTTAAGTATAAGAAGTTAGACCAGCCAGTTAATAGGAATAAGCGACTTGTAAGAAGGAACACTTAGTGGAAAGAAGTAAAGGAGAAGTTAGTCGGTGAATGAATCAAACAGGTAACAAGAACAGGTGAAGTGTTATCGGTACATAGGAATAGTCAAAAGGTAACGACCGAGCCTTAAAGTATATCATTTAATATTTGAGGTTTCAAGTTTGAAATAAGTGAATTTCTTGTAGTACTGATTCACCCCCCCTCTCATTACCTATCATTTCCAACTATTGGTATCAGAGCTTTGGTTTTCTAGAGGGAAAGTTTAATTGCTTGAGAGTAGATCTGGGAAGATGGAGAGATATGGGTATGAGAAACAATTGGAAGAAGCCTTTGAGGCTGCTAATGTACAAATTGTAGAACTGAAAGACAAACTGAATGTTACATGCCATAATTTGTATAAATTTAAATGTTCTAGGTAACCGTTGAGATTTCATGTGAATTGGAAGTGATTGGTTAAATTGCTTATTCATTATGATTTCATGTGAGTTGGAAATGGTTGATTAATATGGTTATTTGTTATGATTACATTAATTGCATTTGAATGATTTGGAAGTTTACTTTCACCATGTTATTTTTCCTTGCAGGTGCACGATGAAGGGGGCAAAGCATTGACATAGAGGGAATAGGGCACGAGCACCTACCACTAAGTTGTTAGGTATTCGTCTAAACCACTTTGGCCAGGGAAATCAGACTGGGATAGACTAAATAGTACTGAGTGTCCACTATGACTTGACTAGGAGGACATCTAATCTAAAAGATATATATATATATATATATATATATATATATATATATATATACGGACAATAAATGAAATAAAAGTCTTACCTTTAAATTTGAATATGGGTGTTCTGTACCATCTAATGTGGGACATGATATATTATAAATAATACACGTACTTAGGTATATTTGTACGCATATGTATATATATTTGTATAATAACACATACAAGTACACTTAAACAATATGATTATTATTTATATTAGTGTGCGAGAAATTCAATTACCAAATTAATTCAATTTAATTCATATAGTATATTGGCCTCTTACAATCCCATTTAAATATTTCGGCCTTTTACATTATTCATATTTTGCCAAGATTGTAAACACATGTAATTCCACCCTGTATTCTTCTTGCACATAACTCCTCGTGCTCATTCTTTCTTGTTATAGCCAAACTTTTTCTATATATTTTGCAATCGTAATTGTGCAGGGGCTGCTTGCACAACTCATCAATTATTATTGGCAAATCTGCAGTTGTTTGATTTAAATTATTCACTCATATTTATTTTCTTTGCTAACTAATGCTGAATAGTGATATCCGATTTGAGTCTCATTGGTGTTAGTTGCTTGGGTAACAAAAGCAAGACATATATACTTCGAAACCCCTCTTATCAGGTCGTTTCTCCTAAATTTTTATATTATTTTCATGTTAAGAAATATTAGACTACTGTGCATAATTTTCTCAAGATGGTGTAGTCGGATCTTGTATTGATATATGCAAGTCAGTTCAAACTGGAATAGGACTGATATACCAGTCATGCAGGGAGCCTCATGGGCTTATAATAAGTATGTTTTACATTATTTCCTATCTAAAGCTTATGTATTATGATGGGAAGAATCTTGCGTATATGCCGTGTGCTTCCAAATACAGTGATATCAATTTCACTTGTCTCTGAGATTGTGGAAGCCTATCCTTGGCTGGAAATCGTCTGGTTACATAGAAATCACAACTCTTCCTTTTCCTCATTCATAAATATCTTTGAAGGCAAAAGATAATACATTACATCATTAAACAAATACAATGTAAGTTGGAAAGTTACAACTGGGATCATCAAGGATAGCCAAGAATGGTTGAGATGAGTGGTGTAGTCCATATAAATTGGACATGATGAATAATTTGTAGAGAATAGAAAGATGAATCAAAATTATGATGAATTACAAACTGAAATTATTAATTTAGTCATATCATGGTGGGAATTGAGTACCATTTTTGTTTGTCAAGTCGAGTGGTGTGTGATCAGGCACATAGTGTCCTTTGGTAATCCCTGGCTAGGGTAGGTTTAGTGGCAAATGATGTTTGCTATGATCACTAGAGGTCAGGATAATTCATAGTCAAATGGATAGTTTGTTAGGAGGGTTCCATAGTCTAGGCAACTATGTAGTTGACAACTCTAACACCAAAATGCTCAAGTGGCAGGATGAGATGGTGTACACACACCTTATCACATGTAGGGTAGGACCATTCTCAGTTAGAGAATGAGTGGGGATTGCACTAAGTCCATGGTTGGGAGGTTAAGCTTCTGTCAATGCTTTTCCTCTCCTTCGAATGCCAAGACTTGTACAGAACGTATCAGATTCTACTTCACTTGACATGGTGTGATCTAAACCTTGCTCCTATTTCATTGTTCTCTTTTTCAATTGTGTTGTATTTTCAGTTTTCTCAGTTGTATATCTTAATGCAATTGTTTTATGAATATATGGTATAGTGGTTAGAATATTGTAGTTAGAATTTGATTAATTATTTTGTGAAATATATCTTAGTTAATCTATCTGATTGATTCTTCTAGTTTATCAAGAATAGTTAATCATTAGTAGGTAGTTAAGACCTTAACATGAGAATGAAATTAATTAGTTGTTTTTCATTATTTCTCTTCTTGAATAGCTAGTTTATTTTTATTCAATAAAAATAAAAAGTATTTTTAAGGCTTTAGAAATTTTAATTGTTACATATGGTATTAGAGCTTTGTGTTCGACATTGGACCTTGGGTTTGACATTGACATAAAACTAAAACGAAAATGTTTGAATGAGAGCAAGATGAGGACCCAAATGACACCTCGGAAGTGGTATTAGAGCTAATACTTAAGTTTTTTCGGAAAAATATATAATTTCTTTGTGAAATTATTTGTTTAAATTTCTTCAAAATTATTTCCGTAGATTTTCACTCAAACCCACCTAGGGTTTTCTGCCTAGAGTAAATCTCGAATTCGGGTTTGTCTGCAAATCTCGTGCAAATCCCGTCACTGCAGACTAGGAGCAATCGTTTAAAAAAAGTCACGTCCGTTTTAAAAAAAAGAAGGGGCAATTTCTTTGCTCGCGATTACCAATCTTGACTAGAGGTCTGTGCATGGTCGGCTTGCGTCTGGACTTTACGGGTGGCCTTCAAACATTCAAAAAAAAGATCTTGCGTTTTTTACTGCAAATCGTGTGTCTAAAACTCGCGTCTGAAGGAGCTTGTGTTGGGTAGATTTTGGTCTACAAATCGTGTCTGCAGAACGTCTGGACGTCTAGACAACTTTCTGCTCCTGCCACAACCTTAGATTCTGCAATTTTTTTGCCTAAATCTGCCATTTTTTTTTGCAGAGTCGACTCTCCAATCCGACGGCTAGGGTTTTGCCCGAAACCCTAATTTTTGGGGTCAAAATTTTTTCCTGATCGCATATTCTTTGTGGGTTTTTTGAGATCTCAAATGGGTTGTCAGATTTTTCTGGGTGCCTCAATTTTTGAGCCAGTGGATCCAAATTTTGACAGCATATTATTTTTGGGTTTTTTGAGCTCTCTTCTGGGTACTTATCTGATTTTTTTGGGTCGTTCATTTTCTCACCTCGAAGTTTGTGCCATTTGAGATATTATAAGCATCTATATCAGCAGCATCAGAAGTCATACTCAATTAAAAAGCAAGCCAATGCTGCCCAACACTCAGAGCAAAAAGAATCTATTGACCATGCCTTTATGGCTAGCGTACCTGCAGATCATTTGAAATCTTCTGCCTGGTACATAGATTCTGATGCCTCCCGACATTTCACTCACACACGTGATTGGTTTGTTGAATTCACTCCCTATTCTGACTTAGTAATCTTTGGAGGCGACGAAGAATACAATATTGTCGGCAAGGGCAATGTTCAGATTCAGTCCAGAGGAAGAAGACTTATGTTCCTTAATGTATGTTATGTTTCTGACATGAAACATAATCTTCTGCCTGTTAGTCAGATTATGAAGCACTCCCCTCAGTTGGATGTCGTTTTCAGTGGAAATAAGTGTTCGATTATTGATCGTGCTTCTTGCACTACACTTGCTGTTGGTCTTGAGGATCATGGTATTTATAGGCTTGTAGATTCAGGGGATTCCCTTGAGCATGCCTTCATCACCGAATCATCCGCTCTCAGTAGCCTCTAGCATCAACGATACAGTCACTTGAACATTCAATAGCTAGCACAACTTGCTTGGGATAATTTAGTCCATGGCCTACCTAATATCCAGACCCAGAACCATCGCGTTTGCGAAGCTTGCCAAGTAGGGAAGCGACATAGGACACCATTTAAGGATGGTGAATCATGGTGGGCATCTAAACAACTCCAGCTGGTCCACGCTGATGTATGTGGTCCGATGAATACTCCTTCTGTTACTGGGAATAGGTACTTCTTACTCTTTGTGGGTGATTTTAGTCGCAAAATGTGGGTATATTTTATTAAGCAAAAATCAGATGCTTTTCCTGTATTTCAGTAGTTTAAAGCCCTAGTAGAAAAAAGAGTTTGGTTCCCCCATCCATACTCTTAGGACCGATAATGGGGGGGAATTCTGTTTTTCTGCTTTCTCTACCCTTTGTACTACTCATGGCATTAGACGTCAATTCACCACACCTCACACCCCTCAGCAAAACGGTGTTGTAGAGCGTCAAAACCGTACCATCACAGAAATGGCTAGGGCTATGCTAGAACATAGAAATGTTCCCAGAAAAATATTGGGCAGAAGCAGTATCCACAGCTATCTACCTTCTTAATTGGTCACCCACCCTTGCAATTAACCATAAGATTCCTGAGGAAGCCTGGTTTGGTCGCAAAACTAGGATCAACCATTTGAAAGTTTTTGGCTCTCTAGCATATGTATTGATTCCTGATGCCAAACACACTAAGTTGGATTCCAAAAGCCAAGAACTCATGTTTATAGGATACAGTCACACACATGAGGCCTACAGACTGATTGATGTAAACATTGATTGTTTAATCTTCAGTCTTGATGTGTTTGATGAGGAACTCAGATCATTTCAGCTCTCTACCTCCCTGCTGCATTTCGAGATTCAGTCTTCAACAATCTCTGACTTGGGTCCTATTTTATATGAGTCATTTGATGCTATTGATACACCACCTTAGCCACCTTCAGATAATACAACTCGTGCTCCTGCTCCTCATCCAGCTATTTTGACAGCATCTGATATTGGCTCCTCTACTCTTCGGCCAAAATGGTGGGCTCAAATGATTAGTGATCTTCGTCCTGATGAACTCATTGAGGGTAGAACCTCTAGAAATAAGAGCATTCAGCACAACACAGTTAATGTTACTCTTATGGCCAACATCCATAGTCTCCCTAAGCCCCAGACATGCAGAGGCCAAAGGAATTCCAGAATGGGAACAGGGAATGGATGCTGAGCTTCAGAGTCTTCAACAGAATCACACCTGGATTCTTTCAGATCTCCTTTCGGGGAAGAAACCCACTAGCTGTAAATGGGTCTATAAGGTCAAGTACCATGTAGATGGTACCTTGGACAAATACAAAGCCAGACTTGTTGCTCGAGGATTCACCCAGCGCGAAGGCATTGACTATGAGGAGTCCTTTGCCCTGACAGCCAAGATGAGCACTATTCGCCTTCTTGCCATTGCAGCTCAATATGGTTGGAAAGTTCATCAGATGGATGTGAAGAGTGCTTTTCACAATGGTGAATTACAGGAAGAAGTCTACATGATGTAGCCCCTAGGTTTGAAGGTTACCAGTTCAAAACCAAAAGTATGTAGACTCCAGAAGGCCCTCTATGGTCTTAAACAGGCCCCTCGGGCTTGGTACATAAAGATTGATCAGTACTTGGTTGCTTAGGGATTTCAGCGTAGCCCATCAAACAATAATCTGTATATTAAACACTCTTGGGAATGATATTCTTTTTCTTGTTGTCTATGTGGACGATTTGATCATTACTGGGAGTTCAGAACATTTGATTTCAACAATCAAATAGGATCTATGTAGAACTTTTGATATGACAGATCTCAGATTGCTTCATTATTGTTCAGGTATTGAGGTTTGGTAGATTGACAATAGTATTTTTTTTGTCTCAGTCCAAGTATACCAGAAATTTGCTTGACAGGTTTCGAATGTAGGATTGCAAACCTGCCTCTACACCTATGGAGACTGGTCCAAAATTGTCCGCACAATCTGATTCTCCTCCTGTAGATGAAACACTCTTAAGGCAACTAGTAGGTAGTCTCATCTCCCTTACTACTACTAGACCTGATCTCAGTTTTGCAGTCAGCTACATCTCACGGTTCATGACGAACCCCAAGCCTGATCATTGGATTGCAGCAAAACGTGTGTTGCACTATGTACATGGTACTTCAGATTATGGTCTTCTTTACACAAGGAGTGCTACTTCTCTGCTTAGTGGATTCACCGATTCCAATTGGGCCGGCTCAGTTGATGACAGGAAATCTACTTCTGGCTATGTGTTCAGTATCGGATCTGTAGCAGTTACCTGGACTAGTAAGAAACAACAGGCACGGGCACTCTTCTTTACAGAAGCAGAATATAGAGGAGCTGTCAAGGTAGCTTGTGAAGCAGTTTGGCTCCGTCAGATGCTTGCAGATATGCATATTCCTCAAGCAGGTCCGACTTCTTTGTTTTTAGACAATCAGGGAGTACTCAAACTTGCCAAGAACCCAGTGTTTCATGAATGAACCAAGCACATAGAGCTTCATTGCCATTACATCCGACAGTTAGTAGAAGATGGATCTATTCAATTACTCTATGTCCCTACCTTAGAGCAACCAACAGATATTTTCACAAAACCCCTTGGTCCTGACAAGTTTGTTAAATTCAAGGATCTATTGGTATAGTAAATAGATTGAGCATTAAGGGGGGGTATTAGAATAATCTTTATGTTTTTTTTTTAATGCTCACTATTGTATCTTATTGTATCTCTGTAAATATTAGAATGTTTCTAATATTTAGTTGCAGTCTAGAATAGAATGTTTATATTCTATTCGACTCTCCTCTTTGTATATATAGATCATTTGATCTCTGATTAATAAGTCAAGTATTCTGCCATTTACGTTTGTAACAGAAAGAAACCCCGTCACCTGGTTCATATCTTTCTAATTAAGAACATGCTTAAATTTGATTACCCATTCTGTTCCATGCCTAGAGATGATGAAACATTAGCCCATGTCTTAATCAAAATAAAAAAGGAAAGAGTTAAATGGACTCCTACTAGGTAGGCAATCGTGAGAAACAAAATAATTCAAATTTGGAATTTAAAACAAACTGATCCACTTATGAGGTATCATGCACCTTGTATTAGGCAAAATAAGCCCAAGGAAGGAAACATACGGAATGCCCAGGGATAGGGTGTCCAATTTCCTTGAAGAGTAATGTTTGAAATTTTGTTCTCACAGTAGTGGCTAAACTATGTAATAAATGTAGTTGTAGTTGCAATAGAAACCCATTGTTTTATTTTAATTTGAAAATGTTAATCAATAAAGGAAGTGTTGAGAGCAAATGAGATTGTATATTTACTTATTCTTTTTATATCTTTAGCAACCAGCTAAAAAAAATTGATGGATGAAACCGACTTAATTTCATGGAAACTTGTTCAAAAACAATGACAAATAATGAAAACAACAACGAAGTGCAAAATGAGATATCCAGGGAGGATAACTCATGAGGTTCTATGGACTAACTTGTTCAAGTACTACTTGATACCTAGGCTCGAATGAAGCAAATGGAAAAGAGAATGAATGATCTAGTAAATCAACTTGGGCAAGGACATGAAGACATCCAATCCTCACCTCTTCCCAGAACTGAACCAAAACCATTTGGTCATAGCAAGCAAGAGAATAAGCCAATTCCAACTTAGCTGGAAATGCAAAAGAGAAATCAAATAGCCAGTGAATTATCCATTGACATAAAGAAAATTAAAACTCCAAAGTTTATGAGATATGAGTTTGAGGATGTTGTTGAGGCATGGTTAATTGAGATGGACAAATACTTTGAAATTAGGAGTTTGTCCGAAACCTCGAAAGCTATTTGGGGCATCTACTAGCTTACTAGAAAAGCTGCTATTTGGTGGGAAACACTAAAGGAGTTGAATCTTAGGACCATTGATATTACTCGAGACAAGTTTGTCACAATTTTTAAAAATAGGTGGTTACTAAAATCCTTCTATGATCAGAAAGTGCTAGATTTTCAGAACCTTAAATAAGGGGATTGGACAATGAATGTATACCGGTAAAAGTTTACTCGACTTCTGAAATAAGTCGCTGCATGTTAGCAAGACAAAAACTTCAAGGTTCAAAAGTTCACCATGGGGGTGATTAATAGAATTGGGGGAGCCATAGGTGTATTAGCACCCCGAACCATGGAGGAATCTCATGAAAAGGCTATAAGGCAAGAGTAAAAGTTGAAAAAGGATGATTTCATCGGAGATAATAAAAGGAAGGCAAATTGGTGTTCCTCTAGTTTTGACCGAGGAACCTAAAAAAGAGCTTTAAGAACTTCAAGGCCAACAAACCCAAGTTCAAAGGGAGCAACAGTAAGGATTTCAAGGACAATTCCAATAGTAATAATAGCGGCAAGGGAATGAAAAGAAGTGACAAAAAAGGGGCTGCTTTATCTGTGGCAGAGATCATTATATTAATTAATGTCCTAGCAAGGGCAAATCTAATCATCCAACACGTCCTCCATTACCACCTCAACAAACTATTTTTCAACAAAGAATTTGTGCAGTAGTAGATGACCGACGCAAAAAACACCAGTTGGGTCTTATAGAAACTCCTAATAAGATATATGGGAACTCTACTTCTATACTAATTGATACTGGAGCCATTGAATGTTTCATATCTACAAAATTGCTAAGGAGGTTTCCAAAAAGAACATGATTTATGACAAATCCTTGGACTATTGAGTATGCAAACTAGTCAAAGGCTTGGGTAGATCAATGTTTGTTTGAGGCTCACGTAGACTTTCCAACTTTTCAATTGAGGTTAACCTGTATGTGGCACCTCTAGGATCTTATGATATCATTATGGGAATCTATCAGCTTAGTGAGCATAGAGCAAAAGTGGATTGTCTTGCAAAAATAGTGGAATGCTTAGATGACAACGAAAACGTTGTGGTTATTCAAGGGGTATCGAATGATGTTAAAACTTGTCAAATACCAGCCATGTAACTTAAGAGATGTAGAAGAAAAGGGTGTGAGATTTATGCTTCTAAAAATGGAAGATATGAATGAGGTTTAGGAGAAGGTTTATCAAGATGATCACTTTTTAGAGGATGGGGAAATAAGAGAGGGAGGAAACAAATCATTCGCAGAAAGGTACCCTTACCTTAGGAATTATCAAGATGTGTTCTCAAAAGAGTTACCTAGATTACCTCCTTCTAGGGTATTTGATTTTACCGTAGATTTGGTGCTTGGAGCAAAACCCATATCCAGAGAACCTTATAGAATGATTACCACAAAATTGATGGAATTGCAAGTTCAGTTGCAGGAGTTATTAGATAAGAAACTCATCCGCCCAAGCGTCTCTTGTTGGGGAGCCCTAGTATTGTTTGTTAAAAAGGATGGAACCATGAGGTTATGTATAGATTATATAATGCTTAACAAAGTCACCATCAAAAACCGATATCCAATTCCTAAATTGATGATGTATTTGATCAAATGAGAGAGTATTAGTATTTTCTAAGATTGAGCTTAGATCGGGTTTTCACCAACGCAGGATTAAACGAGAAGATAGTCATAAAACAACTTTTAGAACCTATGATGGGCATTAAAAATTTATAGTCTTACCCTTCGGATTAACTAGTGCCCTTGCAACATTTATGAATCTTATGAATCATGTATTCTAGGATTGTTTTGACAAATTTGTAATCGTTTTCATAGATGATATTCTTATCTAATCTCGCAATGAGGAAGAGCATCAGAAGCATTTGGAAATAGTTCTTCAAAGGCTGCGTGAGCACAAGTTGTTTGGGAAATTGTCTAAATGTTCCTTCTACCAAAATGAAATCTAGTATTTAGGGCATATTATCTCTGAAAAATGAATTGCAGTAAACCCTGCTAAGATTAAAGCAATCAAGGAATGACCTACATGAAAAAATGTATCAGAAGTTAGAAGGTTTATGGGTCTAGCTAGGTTCTATAGGAAACTTGTTAAAGACTTATCTCAAATAGCCCATCCAATAACTACCTTGCAGCGAAAAGGAAAAAGGTTTGTATGGTCAGAAAAGTGTTAATGGACTCATAGGCAATAACCTAACCACAAAGTGACCCTCGGGATCTAGCACTTCAAAAGTACCAGTCTAGTAGTTAACTTTTCATCTCAGACTTGAACACTCTATGATTACAAGGATTGGGGGGTGTATTGATGCAAGATGGTTAGGTTATTGCCTATGAGTCCATAAAGTTAAAGATCTATGAGCAAAATTATGCACCACACAACTTAGAATTGGTAGCCATTATTCATGGTCTGTAGATGTGGAGGCACTATCAAATAGGGAAACTGTTCGAACTAATGTTAGATCATCATGGATTGAGATATATATTCACTCAACCTAACCTTAATGCTCGTCAAAGAAGATGGTAGGAATTTCTAGTAGATTATGATTTTAAAATTAGCTATATCAAAGGAAAGGATAATTGAGTAGTTGACGCCTTGAGTAGGCAAAGACATTTTTGCTATAATAACAATAAACATTGGACTTAGAAATGAGGTACTTCAGAAATTTCCAAGAAATGATTTCTATAAACAAGTGTGTCTAGCCCTCCAAAATGATCCATGTGATATTAGATACTGTGACAAACGGATTTTCATATCTAAAACAAAGACAGTTTAAACTTAAACTCCCCAACATTTTCAAATAGATAATTGATTCCTTTTCACATGACATTAACAACTTTTAACAATTAACAGAAAATAACTGTAATCACATTCAATTGAATTTACTAGATCAACGATTAACTATTCATAACTGTAATTCATGATCAGCTGAAATAAATAGATTAACAACTAACTATCATAACTGTATTCATGATCAACAATTGACAAAAAATAATTGTAATCATATTTAATTAAAATAACTAGATCAACGATTAACTATTCACAACTGTAATCATGTTCAGCTGAAATAACTAGATTATCGACAAACTATCATAATTGTATTTATGATCAACTGATTAACAAGTAAAGTAAATGCTTAACAAGAAAAGAAAGGAACATACAAGCATCATCGGAGGATCTTTAGCTGGTTGTGCAAGCCTTGGCATTGGTGAGAGGAGAAGCATTGACATAGGCTTAACCTCCTAGCCTCGGGCCATACTTATCCCCACACATTCTATTAAAATAGAATGACCCTCCCTACCTTGGGATCGGGCTTGGGATGTTCTTCAGTCTAGCCACCTGAGCATCCTGGTGTTTTGATTGTCCGCTTAGTTATGAAACGAACATGCTTACATAATTGGCGTTACTGATATCAAGCGATCATTAGATGACAAACTTGCCAATAAACTACTTTGGCCAAGGATTTCTGATGTGTTCATTGACCTGATCACCACCGTTTGACTTGACAACAGGTTCCATTACAGGGATACGCATGAGCTATTAAGTATTTTATTATTTAAGTTATTCATGTTTGATTTCTTTTCTGTTTTCTTGCAAGTTCATTTCACCTCTTCACCATACGTGGCTTCATCACTAGTGATTCCCAAGTGCTTGAAAGATTATGAGCACTTTGCCCTTTTTACACCTCTTCACCATTTCATGGCTACATTGCCGGCGAATCCCAGGTGTTTTGGAAAAGTTATGAGCATTCTGCTCTTAATATCTTTTATCACAAATTGCAATAACATAAAACATATTCTTGAGATCAGCATTACTCATTGAATAGTATTTCCAGTTCAGATTTTAATGTTCTTAAGACACTTACATATGGGTTGTATCCAATTGACTTATGGAAGTTTAAGGAAGAAAAAGGACTGATATTAAAGACATTGAGCAAGTAGCAGCTCATATTGAATCTTGAAAAAAAAATCTGAAATGATAAAATCTTAGACGCCTAATTGGCTGCTCTAGAAAGTAATAAAATTGTACTGAAATGTCATAAGATGACTTGATGTAAACATTGGATATGCTTGAATCCCTACAATCCGTACTGGAATCTACTCTTCTTTTGTTGCAAACGTATCAATGCAGATTTACTCCAAGGGTTGAGTTCTTACGGCAAAATTACTATTGTAATGGATGCATAGACTGGAAGTAAATAAAATGAAACTTTGGCTTACGGGATTATGTGGATTCGAATGCCAGAGATGTTAAAGAACAAAGAATGCATTTGTAATGGAAGGTTGATGGTAATGCAGATGCAAATATTGAATGTTTTAAAATGGCAAGGCAGACAAGTATATATAAAAGGTGTTGGACTTCATACACGGCATCAGTTTGAAGGTGAGCCATGCCTTCTTGGCTTCCACCGGTTATAGAGCATTTGTCATATCGAATTACCAAGTGTTTAAATTGATAAGAAAAGAGAGGAAAAATAAATAAATAAAAGGGTTGGAAGGAAGAATTGAAAAAACTATAGTTTCAATTATTTCATAATATATACTTATATACGTTCACGTAAGTATATTAATGGAGTGACATCATTAAATTACGTTATTATAATTTATTGGTGCCATTTCATTTTTATATTTATATGTACGTATGTAAGTATTTATTATAATATTATGATGAAGATCAATTAAAAATCTCGAGGTATGTTTTATATTTTAAATTAGACTATTTTATGTTTTCTTAGATTATTTTTCTTAATAGCTCATGCGGTCCCAAAAATGTGTCTTGTGATCAAGTCGTTGCGTCCTTTCCAAAGAAGTTTAAGGTCATACTTGCCGATCCTGATGACTGAACTTAAGCGAACATCCCATTTCGATGATCCCGTTTACCAACATCTTCTCCTGCAATCACCCATAAAAACACTTCTGCCATGATAATAATTCTATAATAATTCATAAAAACATATTAATTGTTATTTTAAATCAAACAATTGGTAATCACCTAATAAGAGTTGGAAAGACTATAGTTATTAACTTATTATAGTTGGAAAGAAGAGTTGGAGAGGGAAACAATAAAAATAAAAAGGCTGGAAGGAAGAGTTGGAAAAACTATAGTTTCAATTGTTATTATAATATATACTTATATACATTCATGTAAGTATATTAATGGGGTGACATCATTAGATTACATTATTATAATTTGTTGGTGCCATTTCATTTTTATATTTATATGTACGTAAGTATTTATTATAATAATATGATGAAAATCAATTAAAAATCTCTTGAGGTATGTTTTATATTTTAAATTAGAGTATTTTATGTTTTCTTAGATTATTTTTCTTAATAGCTCATGCAATCCCAAAAATGTATCCTGTGATCAAGTTGTTGCATCCTTTCTAAAGAAGTTTAAGGTCATACTTGCCGATCCTAATGACTGAACTTAAGTGAGCATCCCATTCCGATGATCCCGTTTAGCAATGCTTCCCCCCTCTTTATCTTCTCCTGCAATCACCCATAAAAACGCTTTTTCCATAATAATAATTCCATAATAATTCATAAAAACATATTAATCGTTATTTTAAATCAAACAACTGCTAATCACTTAATAACAATTATTGGTTAACAACCATCTTCATTAACAATTAATACAACGTATATAAATAACTACCTATTTCACATGATCATGAAAGAATAATTCGTTAAATCCAACGGTTATGAACAAGTTTAAAGTTAGGTCAAAAATTTGGGATTTAACAGATACGAAGGCTAGCAACTAGAAGAAGATGGACTCTTAAGGTATAAGGGGAGAATGTATATGCCTAAGGACTCTGAAATACACAAAAATAATTTTGAAGGAAATCCATGCCGCTCCTTATTCAAGACATCTTGGGGTAACTAAAATGCTAGCCGGTATATAACCACTATACTTTTCGAAGGGTATGAAGCAAGAAGCAGTTGAATTTGTTGTGAGTTGTCTCGAATGTTGGAAGGTCAAAGCTGAACACAGGTATCCAACATGGCTGCTACATCCAAATGAGATTCTATAATGGAAATGACAAATAATTGACATGATTTTCATATAATGGAAATGGCAAATAATTGAGACTTTTGACAGCTCTTGTAAAATTACTATGATTATTATTTCCATGTACTTAATTGCAATTGTTCATTAGAGATGATAAAACACAACGGGTGGGGGTGTATATTACATCCTAGATTTAGTTTAAATTTAAATGTTCTATGTAGTTGCTAAGATTTCATGTGAATTGGAAATGGTTGGTTAAATTGGTTATTTGTTATGATTTCATGTGAATTGGAAATGCTTTATCAATATGGTTATTTGTTATGATTACATTAATTGCATTTAAAAGATTTGGAAGTGTACTTTCGCCACGTTATTCTTCCTTGTAGGTGCACGACGAAGGGGGGGAAGCATTGACAAAGAAGGAATAGGGCACTAGCACTAACTTGCCACCAAGTTGTCAGGTATTCGTCTAAACCTCTTTGGCCAAGGACAAGTAGACTAGGATAGACTAAATATACCAAGTGTCCTCCATGAGCTGACTAGGTCATCTTATACCAAGTGTCCTCCATGAGCTGACTAGGTCATCTAATCTAAAAGATACATATATATTCATATGGACAATAAATGAAATAAAATTGTCACCTTTAAATTAGAATCTGGGTGTTTTGCACCATTTGATGTCGGATATGATTACTTAGGTATGTTTGTAAGTATATGTATATAAATAACACATTCAAGTACACTTAAACAATATGAGTATTATTTATAGTAGTGGGGGAGAATTCCAACTACCAAATCAATTTAACTCATATAGTCCATTGGCCTCTTATTGATCCCATTTAAATATTTCAGCCTTTCACATTATTCATATTTTGCCAAGATTGTAAACCCATGTCTTGCCACCTTGTATTCTTCATGCACGTAACTCCTTGTGCCAATTTGTTCTTGTTATAGCCAAACTTTTTCTATATATTTTGCAATCATAGTTGCTAGGGGCTGTTCGCTAGTTCATCAATTATCATTGGCAAATCTGCTTTCTTTGCTATCTTACGTTGAATAGTGATATCCGATTTGACTCTCATTAGAGTTCGTTTCTTGGGCAACAAAAGTGAGTGATATATACTTCGAAGCCCCTCTTATCAGGTCATTTTCTTTAAATTTTCATGTTAACAGATATTAGACTATTGTGCATAATTTTCTCAAGGTGGTCTACTCAGACCCTGTATTGATACATGCAACTTTGTTCGAATCGGAGAAGGACTGCTATACCACTCATGCCAGGAGCCTCTCGGGCTTATAATACAATATTTCCTTTCTAACGCTTATGTATTATGCTGAGAAATATCTTGTGTATATGCCATGTGCTTCCAAATATAGTGACATTGATTTCATGTCTCTGAGATTGCAGAAGCCTATCCCTGGCTGAAAAGTGTCTGGTTACATAGAAATCATAACTCTTCTTTGCCTCATTCGTAAATCTCTTTGAAGGCAAAAGATAATACTTTACATCATTAAACAAAGATAATGTAAGCTGGAAAGTTATAGTAGGGATCATCAAGGATAGCCAAGAATGGTTGAGATGAGTGGTGTAATCTATATAAATTGGATAGGGTGAATAACTTGTACAAAATAGAAAGATGTATTAGAGTCGTGATGAATTACAAATTGAAATTAGTGATCTAGTAAGATCATGGTGGGAATCAAGTATTGTTTTTGTTTGTCAAGTCGAGTGGTGGGTGATCGAGAACATAGTGTTTTTTGAAATCCTTGGCTAGGGTAAGTTTACTGGTGAATGATGTTGCTATGATCACCAAAGGTCAGGATAACTCATAGTCGAATGGATGAGAAGAATCTTGTGTATATGTCATGTGCTTCCAAATAAAGTGACATCGATTTCACATGTCTCTGAGATTGTGGGAGCCTATCCTTCGCGGAAAAGTGTCTGGTTATATAGAAATCATAACTCTTGTTCTTCCTCATTCAGAAATCTCTTTGAAGGCAAAAGATAATACTTTACATCATTAAACAAATATAATGTAAGCTAGAAAGTTATAGTAGGGATCATCAAGGATAGCCTAGAATGGTTGAGATGAGTGGTGTAATCCATATAAATTGGATAGGATGAATAACTTGCAGAAAATAGAAAGATTTATCAAAGTCATGATGAATTACAAACTGAAATTAGTGATCTAGTCAGCTAATGGTGGGAATCAAGTATTGTTTTTGTCTGTCAAGTCGAGCGGTGGGTGATCGAGCACATAGTGTTCTTTGAAAATTCCTGGCCAGGGTAGGTTTAGTGGTGAATGATGTTGCTATGATCACCAAAGGTCAGGATAACTCATAGTCAAATGGATAATTTGTTAGGAGGGTTCCGCAATTTAGCTGACTGTGTAATTGCCAACTCACACCAGGATACTCAGGTGGTAGGACAAGATGGTGTACATGTGCCTTTTCCCATGTAAGGTAGGGCCATTCTCAATTAGAGAATGAGTAGGGATTACACTAGGTCCATGGTTGGGAGGTTAAGGCCTTGTCAATGCTTTTCCTCTCCTCCGAATGCCAAGACTTGCATAGAATTGATCAAAATCTACTTCATTTGACATGGTGTGATATGAACCTTGCTTGTATTTCATTGTTCTCTTTTTCAATTGCATCGTATCTTCAGTTTTCAGTTGTATATCTTAATGTAATAATTTTCTGAATATATGGTATAGTGCTTAGAATATTACAGTTAGAATTTGATTGTTTATCATGTGAAATATATCTTAGTTAATCTATTTGATCGATTTTTCGAGTTTATTAAGAATAGTTAATCATTAGCTGGTAGTTAAGACCTTAACATGAGAATGAAATTAATTAGTTATTTTCGTTATTTCTCTTCCATGTGAATGAATATCTAATTTATTTTTATTTGAAAAAACTAAAAAGTATTTTTAAGGCTTTAGAAATTTAGTTGTTACATTGAAGGGCTCATTTGCAAGAAGAGGGAATTGTCATAACAACTACCAGAAAGTCTGATTAGCATTGATCAATTGTCAGAAATAAGTGTCAATTCCGAGGAAGCTGATGCATCTATAGCAGATCTGGTGAGCAAGAATAATGCACCGAATGAAGAGGTAACCAAGATGAAAAGGGAACAAGAAGTAAAGCGCTAAGAATGACCAAAGTAATGAGAGAACGAGAGCAGTTGAGAGTGACAAAGGAATCTTGGAAATTGAAAAGAGGAATGCAAAATAAACTACCAGAAATAAAGATGCAATCCTACAAAGGTTACAACAGGAGAATCACACATTGAATGAGTAGTTGAGTGAAATTAGTGATGAGAACTTGCAAATACTAGCTGAGAATGAAAGGTTGAGAGATGAAAATGAGCAATTGAAGAATGATCTGAAGGTTGAGAAAGAAGTCAATGAGAGACTCACAAGGTCTGAGCAGAGCATGTTAAAAATTTATGAGCAGTTGAAGAATCAAAGAAGACCTAAAGACAAAGCTGGTCTAGGATATACCAATGACAACAATTTTGAAGTTGGAGTCAGCCAAATCTAATGCTAAGCAACAATCATAGATACTTAAGGATCCTATCAGCATACAAGTTAAGAAATTCACTAAACCCACTTGTTATAATTGTGGAAAACCTGGTCATACATCAAATGTTTGTTGAAGCAGATTTGTGAATGTTCCAAGAGATGCCACCATTTAATGGTCATTGTTACAATTACAGGTCATCGTTACAATTACAGTAAGTATGGTCATAAAGCTTATGAGTGCAGATCTAGACCAATTAGTAGATCATTTGTAGAAATCTTTTCTGGCTACTATTACAATTGCAACCATTATGGACACAAGGCTGAACAATGCAGAATAAGGAAACCAACTGACCATGGGTACTAAACAAACTGATAAGCATTCTTAGGAGAGGATGTAATATTTCTACTATGTGCACTAGATGTGGACATTTTGGACACACGGCAGTGAATTGCAGATTGGGAAATCCTAGAGGTAATTTTGGACCTTGGCGATAAACAAGTATGGTATGTTTCATATATCACGAGTTTGAACATCTTGCAAAGAATTGTAGGTACCGATTCTCTACCAATGAAGACACGAAAGATAAAAGAGTTGTTGATTAAGAACAAGTTAAAAATGATATGAAGAATGTTTGGGTAAAGAAAGATGAAAGCAATACATCTATGGTAACCCACCATCCTCTGGTTCATGGGACTCATCTTCTAACTAAGCAAGTAAGCTTTGCTTAGGGACTTAGAAGTTCATTGTTACATCTACCCGTCCAGTATATTGATGAGCAATATCATCTATCAACATAATTAGATGGATTGAAGTTAATGTTGGTATATCACATGAAGTTGAATGAACTTGGTTATCATTGCTTTATCATTTGGAATTGTGTATCTATTGGTTAATTGAGACAACTATTGATATGAAGTATGAAATCGGTAAGTAACATGTTATCAGTAAAAAGGTGTCATATCAGTAAGTGACATTTAGTGTCTTGTACAGCTAGCTGTTGAACAACTTTTTGGTAAATAAATAGAACTCGAACCTATTCATTTTCACTTAGCATTTTTGAAGAGCAATTTCATGAGCAAGTTTCAAGTGCCTATTGTGATCTATTATGCGAATTACTAGTTGTGAGTACTTGTGAAGGATTGAATTGTGAAGTTGCAAACCTTGGTTGAGCAGTTGAAGTGAGCAGTGAAGAATTTCAGAGTTGCTTTCAAGTGTGAGCAAAAAAGTCTTGGAGAATCATCATGGCAACAAAGGTTGATACGCCAATCCTGATTGAAATTGCACAAGAGCCTGAGCTTGAGTATAAGCTCTACTCACCGAAGCCAATGAAGGTCGACAAAATTGGAGCCCTATCATTAATTTCTCCCCAAGTGATGCTGACAAAAAACATAAGAGTTTATCCACTGTAAATTGGTTGAATTAGGTGACAAGCAGATTCAAGACAAATATCTGGCTATGTGCAAAGACGGAGGGATGAAAGAGGAATTTAAGCATTTGGTAATGAGGGGTAATGAATGAGCAGACATGTCTTGTGGACACGTCTATTCATGGCCTATTCTCTTTTATAAATCTAAGAGGCTGTTGCATTTGGAAGACACATACCGAATATGGTAGTGCTTAGTACATTTGAAGTGATCCTCAGGAAACTTAACACCCCTGTTGCCCAGGGTGGTGTGAAAATGCATATGGAAGCAATAGTAGCGATCAATCATTGATAAATATACATTGAATGGTCAACTATCTAATAAGCAACTTGTATCAAAGAAAAGTCATAAAGGAACAATGATTGGTCAATTTAAGACAAAGTGAATATTGACTAAGTTGGAATTTCATTTGTGAGTTGTGAATGTGTACACCAAGCATCAAGGTGGCAAGTTCAAAATAGGTGATCTGTTTAGCAAACACAAGCAAGCGATTTGCTATGAAGTAAGCTAATGCAAAGAAATGATAGGATCTTGAGGTGTAATCTGATTTCAGTTAATAATGATTCCTATATAACGTAATGTAGGAAGAAGTTCAGTTAAGAGAACAAATGGATGATTTTGAAGAGGTACATCCACTTCCTAAAGAGAAATCACTCTCAAGGGACATCTCTCCCCATAAGACATTAAGCTCTTAAATGGAGGACAACGATTGAACGGGAAGGAATGAAGGAGTTTTAGAAGAATGAGGGAAATCAAATAAGTGTTTCAATCAAATACATAAGACAGTTATAATCTGCAAATGAAGGAATATCAATCAAGTAGGAGTTTGTATAAATGAATAATATTCAGAAAAAAATAGATTTATTGGGTCTAATGCGTTGTAATGGGCACCCCTGGATGTCCCAAAAACTAAACCAAATTGCTGAAAGGAATTATGTCAAACAGTTTGCATTCAACTTCTTAAAACCCCTTATAACTCCGAAAATCAAACGTTTATTTGTTTGTTGTGTTTCGTGCATGGAATTGGTATCATACAACATAAACAAGAAAGAAACTACAATAATATGCAAAGTGGAAATGAACGGCTGCTAATAAAATGTTATTTTCAGAATTCATAAAACCAAATACATGGCAGATTTATCAACTCACTAATTACTTCAGCAATATTGTCATAATACTCCAGCCCATGCTTACGAACTTGCTGCTACAATACTTTGTCCTCCAATCAGTCTGCTACCTTCATAATACCATTCCCTCCAAGCGGCATAAGCGTCGGACAAGTAGTGAAGAAGATATGGGCAAAATATCAAATCTGCCTGTAGCCGGAAATGTAACTAAACTGCCTGATAATGAAACCAATAAGAAAGAATTCCAAAGGCCAAACCCCAAGGGAATGACGTCTAGAATGTTACAAGAGAGGATAGACGTCCTCAAATGCCAAAAACAAAGCTGCAACTCACACACCAATTTCTTCTCATATTCCACCTGCCTAATGAAGCCACAAATGCTTCCTTTTATTCTATTCCCACGGGTCCCCTCAACTCATATGGGCAATGTGGGATAAAAGATGTGTAATATAAAACATATATTAAAATACCCCTTATGTCTCCCTTGGGTACACATCACCATAAAATAAATATTAAAGTAACACTTTAATATTTTACAATTAAATTAGACGTTACTTTAATAAAACTTCAGGCATTAAAATGTATTAGCAATCGGACTCCGAATAATGCGAGTGATAGCTCATCGGAAAGCTCTCACCGAGGAGTATCGAATCCAATCACCAAAATTGACCTGCACTGTGTCGTGCCGACTTACTAAAAATAGTAAGTATGCCTGAAACTGAGTAAATCAACTTCGTTTTGGCCCAAACTGGAAATGACTAGGCCAAAACACTCCAAGATCCCATTAAACCCTTCGTTAGCCCTCGGGACCATGTAGAACAAGGCTAACGCGCACACACTTGGTCAACTGCTAAAATGGGGACATTACAGTCCGCCCCCCTTGAAATTGCTTGTCCTCAAGCAATCTCAGTCCAGCGTGCTGAATAACCTGCTCACTCTCCCATGTAGAATCTTCCTCCGGCAGGTCTTTCCATTTGACCAAATACTCCTTCACTATCCTGTTTCTAAGCTTCCTCTCTCTGGTATCCACAATAGCCTCAGGTACTAACACAAGCTTCCCCTCCTCATCCAAAGGGGGTAAATCTGCAGAAGGCACTACACTCTGACCAATGGCTTTCTTAAGCCTAGACACATGAAACACATTGTGCACTCGATTGCCCTCTGGAAGCTCAAGCTCATAGGCGACTTTGCCCACTTTGCGAATCACCCTGTAGGGACCATAAAATCTAGGTTTCAACTTTTCAGTTCCGCTCTTCTTGAGCGATGACTGTCTATATGGTTGTAGCCTCAAGTAAACCATATCCCCTACCTCGAAGCTACGCTCTATTCGGTGCTGATCAGCATACAATTTCTGTTGATTCTGGGCCTGTTGTATATTCTCTTTGAGCACTTTCAGGATGTCCTGACTATCTTGCAATAAGTTTTTGGCTTTGGGCACTCTACTGTCCCCCAAAACTAAATCCATGAAGCTAGGTGCTTCATAACCATAGAGTGCCATGAAAGGAGTCATCTTGATGGACATATGATAAGTGGTGTTATAACAATACTCTCCCATATGCAACCATCTGATCCAAGCCTTTTGTTGTGTAGTTACGTAGTTCCTCAAATATCCTTCCGCCCATTTATTCACAATCTCTGTTTGCGGATGATAACTAGTGCTAGGTGTAAGATCTGTACCACACAACCTAAACAACTCTTGCCAAAAAACACTCATAAACTTACTATCCTGGTCGCTGACAATGAATCTGGGCAGCCCATGTAACCTGAATATCTCTTTAAAGAAAAGATCTGCCACCTGTGCTGCTGTGTAAGTGGACGGAATAGCAAAGAAGTGAGCAAACTTCGTCAAGCGGTCCACCACCACATAGATGCAATCCCTTCCCTGCACTCGTGGTAAACCAGTGATGAAGTCCATCGAAATACTTTCCCATTTCCTATCAGGAATGGGCAAGGGCTGTAATAAACCTGCAGGAAATGTGTGTTCTCCCTTATTCTGTTGACAAACCATACACTCCCTGACATACCTCTGAACATCATCCTTGAGCCCTTTCCATGAAAACCGCTCTTGGATCTGCCTGTAGGTCTTGAAGACCCCCGGATGTCCTGCTGTGGGTGCATCATGAAATGCTTTCAATATCGCCTCTCTCAAATGTGATGACGGAATCAAATAAACCCTGTCCTGAACTCTGATCAATCCATCTATCACCTCATAGCGATCATCCTGTATGGTACCTGAAATCAATCCAGAAGCCCAAGCATCTCCAACATACTCTGCTATAATCCGATCTCTCCAATCTCCTGAAATCTCTGCCAGAGCACATAAGTGAGGTCTCCGAGATAAGGCATCAGCCACCACATTTTTCTTACCTTTGACAAACTCTATGTCAAAGTCATAAGCCTGCAATTTAGTCACCCATTTTTGTTGCCGGTCATTAAGATCACGCTGGCTCATGAAGTATTTAATACTGTTGTGATCAGTCTTGATCACAAAACGTCCACCTACCAAATATGATCGAAATTTGGCCAATGCATGCATTATGGCCAACATCTCCCGGTCATAGACAGAATAACTTTTCTCAACTCCTCGGAGCTTCCTACTCTCGAATGCAATGGGATGCTTCTCCTGCATCAATACTGCTCCAATCCCATCACCTGATGCATCACAATGAAGCTCAAAAGGCTTTGTGAAATCCGGTAGAGCTAGAACTGGACATGAAGACATTACCTGCTTGAAATGCTCAAAACACCTCTGTGCTGCCCCTGTCCACACGAAGGCTCCTTTCCTGGTAAGATCTGTCAAGGGTGTAGCAATCTGTGAGAATCCCTTAACAAACCTTCTATAAAAACCACATAAACCAAAGAATCCCTTAAGCTGTGTAAGGTTTGTGGGAGTAGGCCACTCTACAATAGCTCTAATCTTTTCGGGATCAACCCGAACGCCATCTGCACTAATGATATGCCCCAGGTAAAGGAGCTCAGTCATGCCAAACTCACATTTAGATTCCTTGGCATACAATGACTCTCTCTCCAGAATAGATAACACCTCCTCCAGATGATGTAAGTGCTCCTCCCAGGTCTTACTGAAGACCAAGATGTCATCAAAGAAGATCAAGACAAATCTCCTCAGCTGCTTCCTGAATACCTGGTTCATACAACTTTGAAATGTAGCAGGTGCATTGGTTAGACCAAATGGCATAACCATGAACTCAAAGTGGCCATAGTGACATCGGAAGGCTGTTTTCTCAATGTCCTTTGCTCTCATCCTGATCTGATGGTATCCGGATCGCAAATCAATTTTGGTGAAGAAGCATGCCCCATGCAACTCATCAATCAACTCATCAATCCTAGGAATGGGATACCTGTTTTTAATTGTTTTCTTATTCAGTGCCCTGTAATCGATGCACATGCGCATTGTCCCATCCTTCTTCTTTACCAATACTACTGCTGAAGCAAAAGGGCTCTTACTGGGCCTGATATGCCTCATCTCCAACAAATCCTTAATCGCCTTCTCTATCTCATCCTTGTGTTTCTTAGGATGACGATAGGGAGTAATCATAACTGGTTTGGCTCCCTCCTCGAGCTCAATAACATGTTCCATCCCTCTGTCAGGAGGAACCCCATGAGGAATATCGCTAAATACTTTAGCGTGTCTATCAAGTATCTTCTGGACATCTAGTGGATGACTCTTTTCTTGTGGCTCTGGTGAAGTTGGCATAATGTGGCACTCTGCCGCCCACTCTATGTCATCATGACGAAAAAGTCTCTGCATTCTCCTCAAGGACACTATTCTGCAACCTCCATCTGAAAGCCCTCTAAGTACCACAGTTCTCCCCTCATGCTGGAATCTCATCTCCAATTTCGCTAGATTGAGTGTGAACTCAACTAGTGAAGCCATCCATGTCATGCCGAGGATGACATCATAATCTCCCATGTCCACAACATAGAACTCATCTTCCAACTCGTAGCCATCTCCAAACCTGATGCGAAGATTAGATATCTTCCGAGTGCATAATAACTTATCACCGTTAGCCACCATGACTCTAAACCCATCATGCTCCTCTGTCTGTAACCCTCTCCTGGCTACCAACTGTGCATTTATGAAGTTATGTGTAGCCCCAGTGTCAATAAGAGATATCACTTTCTGCCCCTGGATAGTACCCCTGACCTTAAATGTGATTGCCTTTTGGGCCCCTGTCAAGCATGCCAACGATCTATCATCCTTAGGAATGTTGCTCTCCTCTATAGTGTTACCCTCATCTGAATCGGAGTGCTGATCCTCCCCTTCTGACTCTGACTCTTCTGCTGAAAAATACTCCATTTGATTTGCCTTAGCCTTGAGAGAACATTTATGAGATAAGTCCCAAGGCTCTCTACAATGGAAGCACAGCTTCTTCTTTCGAAGTTCATTCAAGGTTTCATTGTCTAGTCCTTTTGATCCTTCTTTGGGTTTGCTATACTCTTTCTGAAATGATTTTTTGTCTTTGTCCTTGCGGTAGGAAGAATCTGTTGAATGGTTTTTTCCTTTGTATACCGAAGGGGCTAAATCTCGTGCCTTTTTAGTTGCTTCAGCTAACGTGAGTGGATCATGTCCCTTCACCCAACCTCGTAATGGATCAGCAAGACCATCACAAAATAACACCACCAATCTCCTAGGAGAGATATCAGTAACAAGTACAGACAAGCGCTGAAACTCGGCAATGTAAGCATCCACAGAACCTGACTGTTTTAACTGTGCTAGCTCCTTGAAATGTAACTCGGGATCCTTAGTGTCAAATCTCCCAATCAATGTTTCGGTGAATTCCTCATAAGATGTAATCTGATTATGCCCCAAAGTCACCATGCCATGATGCCACCATTCATGTGCAACGCCATCCAAGTGCATAGCCGCATACTTGATAGCCTCCTCCTCAGGCATAGGATTAAGCTGCAAGTATGTATCTACCTTCTGCACCCAAGCTCGTGCAGTCATCTTCCCTGAAGCATCATAATAAGGTAAAGAAAGTTTTCCAACTTTCTTCCTCAGCTCAAAGTTTTGATTCCTCCCTCCTGCTTTAGGCATGTGTCTCATCCTCAAGTCCATATAATCTCTAAGAGAAATATCCGCCTGAAACTCTGGTCCACTAGCCTCCCAGTCCCTCCTGAACTGATCCTGTAACTCGGTAATCTGCGGTTCGTTTACTGGATGAACCGGATCTCTGGGTGGAAAAGTGGGTAGAAGAGGTCTCGAGCTCACAGTCCGTGCTGGGCGTGCAACGTGTCTAAAGTTATCAGCCTCATTCCCATTGTTGCCGTGTCCATTATTACCATTAATGTTATTCTCAGGACCATTGTTGTTGCCTTGGCTTTCATGGTTATTGTTTCCCCCGTTGTTATTGTTTCCCTCGTTGTTATTGTTTCTGTTGTTGGCATCACCTGGATTAATATTGACACCCATCTGTCTAGCCATGAGCTGCAACATCATGTCCATTCGCCTATTCTGCTCCTGCTGCATACGCTGCCCCTGCTCTAATGTATCCAGTAACTGTCGGAACAGTACCTCCCCTTGATCTGGACCAGCATTTCTGCCTCCGCCTAATCCTGTATTCCTGTCATCTCGATCACCCATATTATTGTCCTGATCACAGAATATCTCCTCTGTGTCTGTATGGTTGAATTCAATGTCCCCCTGCACGGATGTACTAGACTGTTTGCTTTGCAAGTCTGAAATCCTATTTTGTCTTGCTCTGGTATCGCGGAAATTATAAGACCCCTGTCGCATGCTCAAACATAAATGCTTAGCCTGTGTTTTTTTTTACTTACTTTTTCCCTCTATCCGGCTGTTCCAAATTCCCTATAAGACCTCCACAGGATGGCAGGACTTATAGCTCTGATACCACTGTAATGGGCACCCCTGGATGTCCCAAAAACTAAACCAAATTGCTGAAAGGAATTATGTCAAACAGTTTGCATTCAACTTCTTAAAACCCCTTATAACTCCGAAAATCAAACGTTTATTTGTTTGTTGTGTTTCGTGCATGGAATTGGTATCATACAACATAAACAAGAAAGAAACTACAATAATATGCAAAGTGGAAATGAACGGCTGCTAATAAAATGTTATTTTCAGAATTCATAAAACCAAATACATGGCAGATTTATCAACTCACTAATTACTTCAGCAATATTGTCATAATACTCCAGCCCATGCTTACGAACTTGCTGCTACAATACTTTGTCCTCCAATCAGTCTGCTACCTTCATAATACCATTCCCTCCAAGCGGCATAAGCGTCGGACAAGTAGTGAAGAAGATATGGGCAAAATATCAAATCTGCCTGTAGCCGGAAATGTAACTAAACTGCCTGATAATGAAACCAATAAGAAAGAATTCCAAAGGCCAAACCCCAAGGGAATGACGTCTAGAATGTTACAAGAGAGGATAGACGTCCTCAAATGCCAAAAACAAAGCTGCAACTCACACACCAATTTCTTCTCATATTCCACCTGCCTAATGAAGCCACAAATGCTTCCTTTTATTCTATTCCCACGGGTCCCCTCAACTCATATGGGCAATGTGGGATAAAAGATGTGTAATATAAAACATATATTAAAATACCCCTTATGTCTCCCTTGGGTACACATCACCATAAAATAAATATTAAAGTAACACTTTAATATTTTACAATTAAATTAGACGTTACTTTAATAAAACTTCAGGCATTAAAATGTATTAGCAATCGGACTCCGAATAATGCGAGTGATAGCTCATCGGAAAGCTCTCACCGAGGAGTATCGAATCCAATCACCAAAATTGACCTGCACTGTGTCGTGCCGACTTACTAAAAATAGTAAGTATGCCTGAAACTGAGTAAATCAACTTCGTTTTGGCCCAAACTGGAAATGACTAGGCCAAAACACTCCAAGATCCCATTAAACCCTTCGTTAGCCCTCGGGACCATGTAGAACAAGGCTAACGCGCACACACTTGGTCAACTGCTAAAATGGGGACATTACATGCGTGATATATAGAGAGTTTGATCCTGGTAAGTTGCTATTTTGTCTTCGATGTAAGAATGTATGTAATTACCATATTAATAGATTTTTATCATTGCTCTTATGGTGTTGGGTATACTAATTTATCTATTAGATTCCTTAGTACGTCTATCTAACAAATTGTTCTGTTATGGAGGTGAGATAGGGCATATGAGGAATGCAAGAAGCATAAGGTTCCATTCAAGTTGGGTAACCTTGAATGGGGCTTGGAATCTGAATGGAGTGTGTCATTCCATGCTCCTAGGTTTGATGGATAAGATTGAGGTGCTTTATATGATCACCCATGGTGCTTAATAATTTTCACAGATAGAGGAAGTATAATTGGAACATATATGAGAAATGCAAGTAGCTTGGGATCCATTCACATTGGGTAACCTCAGGTGGGGCTTAGAGGCTAATTGGTGAGTGTTGGTCCATGCTCTTGGCCTTGGTGGATCGATGTGAGGTGCCTTGTATGAGTTTCCAAGGATCTCCAGTAAATAAAATTAGTTATATCACATAATTGAGTTAATGTTCCTAATCATAGGAGGAAGGATCACTAACATAATTGTAGGGTCTCAATCGGGATCTATCTTGTTCCCCAACTGCTAAATGATATAACTAATTGTATTCCATTTCTTGTTTTTTAGAATCGTAATTTTAGGGCATAAACTTGGGCATTGGAAAAGGGGATACTGCATTAAAAGTGGTGATTTACTTCTTGTTGACCAATAAAGTCACAAGATTTGGTTTGCGTACAAGAATAATAGTTGATAATGCAATTTAGTTTAGATATCATTACCTTTTTGACATGCATTCTAAATATGGGATTGTTTATAACAGTTCCCTTATCATTTTTTGGGATGTCCAAATATATGGTAGTTTAATTCAGTCTCTCATTAGTTTTATTGGTCCATGTGGAATTTGGTTCTTCGAGGAATGCTTGCAGGCAAAAATTTTGTTATGTTTTTTTTTCTTGTGCATTGTTTATAAATTTTTGGAAACTTGGACAACAGAAGTGAATTTTTTTAAGTTGCATGTAGAAAAGTCAGGGTATTTTCTCTTGGTTAATCTTTCCCTTTTTGAAATAAAAGAATGTTTGATAAAAAATATTGTCCAAGTATTTTATACGGATACTTATTAGTAATATATTATATTAATACTAAATCAATGCTTTTCTTTGAATAATAGCCCCTTAACACGTATTTTTTGTTTTTCTCTGGTTTGACTTGAAAGAGTTGGCACTTTTGTAGACATACAAAATAATCACACTCTGGGAAACTTTCATGATTACAGGGAAGCAGAATTAGGTATGAAGATAAGCTGTGGATTTGAGATGATATATCACGAGCGGTCACAATATGAGGAGGATGCTGAGCCTGGTGTTGTTGGTTTCAGCGATGCTGCAGCCAACAGCTCAAAGCTGAAAGAAGCTCAGAATAAAGATATTGGGTGGGAGGCATTTAGAAAAAGTCTAGAGAACAAGGGCTATTTCAGGGGTCTACTTGAAGGTTCCAGTGAATATCGAAGACTAATGAGTGATGCATTGGACTATTACAGGAGCACATCTCTTTTTTCTAGAACAAGGTAAGATTTCTTTCTTTGACTATTATCCTTTGATTCACTTTTGAAGGATTCTAGTTACACATAATAGACAGTGGAAATGGAACCTTATGACATATTCCCAGTAAAATTCTCTGTTAAATTTGACACTTCCACATTTTAAGCATTTTAAGCACAAAGCACTGAGATTTATGTTCCATCTGGGCAATAACCTGTTTTATGATGAGAATATTGTTGAACTCTTAGTCTGCCCAATTTGATGTTTTTCAATCTTTTTTAAAGTAAGGTTTGCAAGCCAAATTAGAATTTTCCTCTGCCACTATAAAAACTTGGAAAGCATAAATATTTAGGGAACTTGGCTTTGAAGTCTGATTATTTGACTTGAAAGATGTTTCCGCTTAGCAGATATAATTGTGGTCAGAAAATGTTGCATGGGTATGATAGGTCAGGATGTTTCTTCTATGCAATTTCTCTAGATAATTACTTGGACACGTGTGCCATGGGTTAATAGATGTATCTTTATCTTCTGTTTGAAATTAGAGGGTTGAATATTGGCAATGAGTTAATGCTTACAATACCTGGTAAGTGCATGGAAACATATGCCATGGGTTAATAGATGTCTCTATTTCTTTGGTTTGAAATTAGAGGGTTGAACATCGGCAATGAGTTAAGCCTTACCATGTCTGTTTGAACTTTAAATTAATTGAGCCCAGATTAGCTTTACTATAGAATTTGGCCATCATGTCCTTCGAATGGTTTTTGTCTCTTGTGGACTGTTGCAATGTTAGCTTATGTGGAATTTAACAAGCTTTTCTTACCATATATACTCTGTAATAGGTGAAGTTTTGTTATTGCTTGGAAAATAATTTACAGGGCATGCCTTTGGTGTCAGAATTTGTTATTTGATGAGTAGCTTGTGATAGTTTAAGAGATGGCACTGAAGCTTTATGAGTTTATTTTTATTATATTGTTGATTGTGGTAGTTGGATTGTATGACTGGAGGGCATTTTGACTTTAATAAGAACCTAAGGAAGTGTTTGAAATTGTTTGAATACTTAAAATTACGTTGCATTCTTCATGTGGAAAGAAGCCATTGGCAAAGAGACCTTTTTTGTAAACCAATTTCATCTTCATAAACACTTCCTTGGGTTCTTATGAAAGTCACCATGCCCTTGGGTCATACAATCTAACCACCTCAATGAATAATATTGTAAAAATAAGCTCAGAAAGCATCTTAAACTATCACAAGCTATCTGCAAACAATGAATTCTGATGCCAAATGCATGCTCTGGAAATCATTTTCCAAGCAATAATGAAACTAATTACAGAGTATATATGGTAAGAAGAGCTTTTTAAATTCCACATAAGCTAGCATTGCAACAGTCTGCAAGAGACAAAAAGCTAATCTGGGCCAAATTATTTCAAACAGATATGGTCCGACTTAATTCATTGCTGATGTTCAACTCTCTAATTTCAAATGAAAGAAAAAAATACATCTATAAATCCATGGCATATGTTTCCATGCAATTTACTCATTGCCAATGTTCTCATCCATAAACCTCTATGAGCATCACCTAGATGCAATGAGTGCTAAGTTTTCCATTCATTCTCATGAGAGACAAGTTTTTGTCTACTTATGAAATATGGGTCAATGAGTTTTGACTTAAAAAACTACACAGTTGACTCCTTATAGCAATATCACAAAACCATGGGTAAGTTAAAAAGTAGACAGAAGGTTTATGAAGAACAATTGATATTGAATTATGTAAAGATGAGGAATGGATTTGAGTATGAATGATTTGTTAATATGGCGGGGTCAATGAGTTTTGACTTAAAAAATTACACAGTTGAATCCTTATAGCAATATCACAAAACCATGGGTAAGTTAAAAGTAGACAGAAGGTTTATGAAGAACAATTGATATTGAATTATGTAAAGATGAGGAATGGGTTAGACTATGAATGATTTGTTAATATGGTGCTTAGCATTTATACATGAGAAAAAGTATTTGATTGTGTTTTGAAAATTATCATACAGAAAGCAACCTATATGTGGATAATTATGTACTTTTTGTTTTCATTTCAGCATGGTTATGCACAAACCAGTTAGGTGTATTAATGAAACTTTGGCATTGCCTCATTCATCTGCCGATTTTATTGGTTTGGAACTTCCACCAAGTGACGATGACTCGTGGCTCTATAATGGAGAAGAAGACTTGAATGCAGCCCTCTTAGAGAGACAAAAGGAAATGGACTTGTATGAAGAAGAACGCCGTAGGTACAAGCAATCAAAGAAGCCTAAAGAGGATTCCACCTCAAGGAAGATGGATGATTTTAATTTGGAAGATATAGCGAAGAATATGCATGCTTTTGTCGAAAATATGTCAAGCTATGAAGGAGCAGAACTTCCAAGAAATGCAAATTCTGAAACAGTATCTTTGGATATGAGACAGTTTCTCAAAGAATTAAAGTCAGCGGTTGGAGCCAATACAGAAAACAAATGTGTTTCCACTCAGGAAAACTATGTGGTTGATAGTGGCTGTTCATCTTCAGATATGGATTTTGGTATGTTCTATAACCGACTTATCTTTTCTCAGATTTTTTTTTTTTTTTTTTTGAATACCCAAAATCAGATTTCATGTTATTTGTTAGGAAGCCCATGCTTATGAAGCTATGATCATAGAAATAAATATGCTTCGTGGGAATATCTCATCAAACCAAAAGAAAAAGATATTATCAATGCACATTATTTTTTCCAATAAAGATAAATAACTTTATTTTTAAAAACATTTAAGGCCATCCTGATTTCATAGTGTGAGAGAGTGAAAGAAAGTGCACACCTTGAACTATTGAAAATTGAAATTGTGCTTTTTGTTCGAGTTTGTTGTTACTGTGCCAGCGTGTATGATGAATAACAAATAGTTTGGTTATGAAGGTCAAATCATTGTTTTGAATAGGCTATACATTATAAAGTGATGCTAGATTTGTTGGATTTAACCCAGAAACATAGAGAAACAGCAATAGGGGAGACATATCACTAAAGCAAACACCAGAAGATACCCTGGGAAAACCCTTCGAGAATGAAGGGAAAAAACCCCAGTCACACAACAAAATATTGTTTTATTGATAATAAATTCAAGTGTACAATGTCTTTCGCTTGAAGCGATATAAATAACACAAGAGAGACTCTTCACTTAACAACTGAAGGTCTCTTGAAATTCCCGACAGTATTACTTTTTATTACAATTACAACTCTTCATATTTCCATGCCTTAACGCATGATGAATGACACATGTTATGATATTTAATATTACAATTATCATAAATGTCCTTTTCAGCTGAAGATTACTATAACCGAATTAACGCCCAGAGATAAAGATTTCTATCGCAGCTACAAACTCCAACAAGATTATCCAGATTTTTTTATGAACAAGGTAAATAGATGATTACCTTATACAAGTTGGATGTAATCATGTGC
The DNA here is from genome assembly GCA_028749045.1 of Cupressus sempervirens. Taxonomy (NCBI): domain Eukaryota; kingdom Viridiplantae; phylum Streptophyta; class Pinopsida; order Cupressales; family Cupressaceae; genus Cupressus; species Cupressus sempervirens. Next base: position 164,468,408 of record CM053791.1, on the reverse strand, counting down.
AATATAAACTGGATTGCTTACAGTTGCAACCATTTAGGTCAGGTAAATAATACAATACAAGAGTATTTATTCCTCACAATTTGATGTAAATCCAGTATAAAGTAGTCTACTAATGTTTACTCAATCTTCATGCGATTGTTCAATGGTGTAAATTGTTATACCGGAGCAATAGGACAGAACCGTGTTTCTTGTGAACACCAGAAACATCACCATTTTTCATATTTTAGACCACTGCTTATGGTGCTCTATATTAGTACCATAACAATACCTTTCTCAAGAGATGAGCATATTGTCTGACTGACATAATAAACACAATCTTCCTAACACTGTTTACATCAGAATATGCAGTTAACTAAGGAACTATGGTAATATGTCATCTCAAAGAGAGATATCTTCCTGCTTCCAAACATGAATCCTAGCGAAGGGGTGTATTAACAGATGTGGGCTTAGTATCCACCATAACACTAGATGCAAAGTTTACAAAGAGCATGCAACTATCTCATGAATTAATACAAATAGCTCCTGATATTGAAACTACAATGTTCTGTTCACACCTAATTTGATTCACTGCCATCTTAAAGATATCTTTTTTGTTCTAAGAAAAATGCAGCAGAGTAAAGCTGAATGAAAACCACAGTTCACAACCTTCGAAGGTTAAAAATTGGAAGTTTTTAGAACATTTCCATCAACTATAAATTTTGGACAGTTTCGATTTTTCATGAGTATCAGTCTCTGCATAGAGATCTGGCTGAGATATTGTGATGTTTTTGCAATATCTGTGTGTATGGTTATGATAATTGTTATGCTTTGGTGTTTTCAATGTAGCAGCACAAACCGTCTGGAGAAAAAACTGGTGAACTTAAAGTATATGATCTTGTGAAAAAAATTGGGACACCAGAAAAATTGGATTTATACAAAATGTAAGATATTGTAGAAAAAAGTCAAACTACCTTTTTTGACATTTTAAGGGCATTTTCACAGCACAAAGATATAAAGAGCAAATAAAATAGAGGCTTTTAACCCATGAACTGTTGAAATTGGATTTTGTTGTGTATATTCATAGTGCGGATAATGTTGCATTGTACAGATCATACTTCATTGTGCATACATAATAGTTACATGCTTATGTTTAGTGGTGAAATTGTTACATCCCAATTTTCGACCTAATTTTAAAATTTGCTCATAGCCATTAGATTGAACGGATTTTTTTTTCATGATCATGTGAAGTAGGTAGTTATTTATATTCGTTGTATTAACTGCTAATGAAGATTGTCGTTATCCATTATTCTTATATGATGTTTAGCAGTTGTTTGATTTTGGAATTATGGTTAATAATCAAATTCTTTAAATGTTTATATGAAAACTATTGTGGAATTTATTATTATGGTGGAAGTGTTTCACGGGTGATTGCAAGAGAAGATGAAGGGGGGAAGCATTGCTAAACGGGATTAACGAAATGGGATACTAGCTTAGTCTAGTTAATAGGATTGACAGGTATGACCTTAAACTTTTTTGGTGAGGGCCTAGTGACTTGAACTTCAGGATACATTTGTAAGACCCTCATGCGCTATTAAATAAATAATTTAAGAAACATAAAATAATTTAATTAAAATATAAATACATACCTCAAAGTATTTTAAATGATCTTTCACCATATTATTATAATATATACCTGTGTACATACACAGACATAAAAATGAAGTCACACCATAATGTTATTTTCTTAGAATAACATAAACCATAATATTTTTCGAATTATAACCTTCAAACCTTCTTCCATCTTTTTTATTCTCTTTCTTGTTTGAAATCGATTTAACACTTGGCGTTTTTAATTGGCAAGATATTCTTATGTTATGGAAGCCAAAGAGCCACATTATTCTTTTATAAAAAATCGTGAGTGAGAGAGGAGGTATCATTTTTCAAGTACCTGACTACCTTTTCCAACAGACTGACTCTCTCTCTCTCTCTCTCTCTCATTTCCCAACGTTCATTCAAAGTCGATAACTTGCAATTACCATCTGAAAATCTTTGCCACTTATAACTTTCCAAGATCCTTTTTGTTATAGTTCTATTTGCACAAGAAGTGATCCATTTATACATTGGATATTTGCGCCTGAAGAACATTTGTGGAGAGGCTGAACCATTGCGGCCAGCTAGGCTCAAACTTCTTTCTTTTCCAGAATAGTCTTAGGTTACGTAATTAACCATGTTACAAGCTTTGCTGAATATTTCCATGTCATTTGTTACTGTTTTTCCGACTTTCATAACAGCTAGACAGTAGATACAATCATCATACATATTATCGGATAGAACCTCTTGAGAAAAGAGCTATTTAAATGCAATAAAACCTGATTGAAATATACCATAAGGAAATTTGAATTCAATAAAGTTTTCAGCTGGTCTCAAAGAACATATTCTTTTAAGTCACAGTTTGTGATAAGATATATTATTCAATGAATCCTTTTAAAATTAATAAATAGAGCAGATTGCTTAGAATTTCCAAACACCTGGGACTCACCGGCCGTATAGCCATGTAAAGCTGAAGAGTTGAGATGAAATTTACAAGAACACGGAAGTGGAATTAGATATGATTAAATAAATTAATTAACCATACTTAATAGCTCATGCTTGTCCCTAATAATGTTTCCTATTGTCAAGTCGAGCAGTGGTGATCAGGTCGTTGAACCCATTAGAAAAACCTTGGCCAAGGTAGTTTAAAGGCATGTTTGCCATCTATTGATTACTTGATGTCAGTTATGCTAGTTATGCAGACATTCTAAACATCAGAATGCTCAGGTGGCTGGACTAAGAGTATTCCAAGCCCAATCTTGGGGTAGGGAAGGCCTTTCTAATTCAATAGATTGTGTGGGGATAAGTATGGTTCGAGGTTGAGAGGTTAAGCTTAAGTCACTGCTTCTCCTCTTACCGAAAGCCAAGGTTTGCACAACCAGCTAAAGACCCACCAGATGATACTTGTATGTTTCTTTTCTTCTTTCCATGAGAAGCATTTATTTGTATGTAGAAAAGATAGTTAATTGTTAATCTAGTAGACAATTATCTTCAATTAATCATTAATTTAGTTCTTTCAATTGATCATGGATACAATTATTTTCAGTTAATCGCGAATTTAGTTATTTTATATGGTCATGGATACTGTTATTTTTAGTTAATCGTTGAACTAGTTATTTCAGTTGATCATTGATGCGGTTATTTTTGGGTTAATCGTTAATTTATGTTCTTCAGTTGATCATTGATATGGTTATCTTAGTTGAACATGGTTATTTCAGTTAATTGTTGATAGTTAAAATAATTAATGTCATATGAAAAGGAATTCAATTCTCTATTCAATGAATGTTGGGAAAATCTCTTTATAAATTGTTTTTGTTTTTGTTATGAAAAACCATTTGTTACATATGGTATAAGAGCATTGGGTTCGACACTGAACCTAGGGCATACTACTTGCTAGTAAACCTGAAAAATTATTAGAATAAATGTACAGGATGCAAGTACGTAAAACACCCAACAAGCAGGCTCGACGTCCCATCTTCTCATACTTAATTAAAAACATGCCAAACTTCGATTACACTTGCTGCTCCATGCCCCAAGACAATGAAACTCTGAACCAGGCCTTGCAACGAATGAAGAAGGAAAGAGTCAAGTGGACTCTTGCTAGTAAAGCAGCATATAGGAACAAACTAATTCAAAACTGGAACGCTTGTCAGGGCAACTCTCTTCTGCATTTCCACAGATCCTAGATGGTGCGGGATATGTACAAATCTAAATCAGAACTGAATGTTGAGAAGCAAAATTTAGATTCCATAATGTAAACATCCTCAGTAGAGGAAATTTTTGTAAATAAGGCTGCCATGATGCAACAGCAAAAGTATTAAAGTTAATTAAATAAATTGGTTTATTTATCTGTTATATGCACTCACAAAACTCTTTTAATTTGTTGTAGGTACACTTAAAAAAATATGCATACAAAAAATTGACACAAATTTTGTTAATTCACAGGTTAAACCAGTAAACAAACAAAATGAATAGCAACGAGAACGTTGCAGATGATGACATGGTCCGTGAAAACACACAATCATCCACTGATTTGTTACTTCAGATTTGGCAAGAAACGCAACTGAAGTTGGATAATATGGAAAGGAGAATGAATGAAATGGAAGCCTAGATAGGGTATAACCAAGAGGAAACACAATTATCACCTCCTCTTAGAACAAAGACAAAACTCTCCGGATACAACAAGAAAAATTCTTCACTCACTCAAGTTGAAAAATAAAAGAAACAAGAAATAGTGATCGATTTGTCAGCAGATATTAAGAAAATCAAACCACCCAAATTTGCTGGTTCTGAATTCGGTGAGGATGTAGAGGCTTGGTTAACTGAAATGGAAAAGCATTTTGAAATTAGTAACTTTTTAGAAACCTCAAAAACGGTTCGGGGAATATACCACTTTACTGGAGAAGCTGCTACATGGTGGGGAACACCAAAGTTGAGCAAAACATTAAAACCACTGAAATTACCTGGGAAAAATTTGTAACCATTTTTAAGAATTGTTGGTTACCCCAAATTTTTTATGACAAAAATTATTGGATTTCCAAAACCTATAGCAAGGAGACATGACTGTACACAATTACTAGGAGAAATTTACCGGACTGCTGAAGTATGTACCACCATATCAACAAGATAGAAATCTGAAGGTGAGGAAATTCATTTTGGGTCTGAATAATAGAATAGGAGCAATTGATGTTCTCACTCGTCGAACCATAGAAGAAGCTTTAGAGAAGGCTGTCCGACAGAAATACAAAATCAAGAGAGATGACTCCATTCAAGATAATAAAAGGAAAACAAACTGGAATACGAAAGGTGTAGATACTAGATCTCAGAAGAAACAATTTAAGGATTACAAGTATAGCAAGCCAGAATAAAAAAGAAATGTAATTAAGGATTTCAAAACTAATTTTAGTACAAGTAAAAATAATAAGAACAATGAAAAGAAGGGGCCATCTTCGGGATGTTACAATTGTGGGGGAGATCATTATGCTAGTAAATGCTCCGTCAAACCCAACACCAATCAGCCGCACCAACCACCTCTTCATGATAGCAACATGTTTATCAACGAAGAATCCATGCAACCCTGGACAATATACAAGCATAACAACAGATAGGCTTGATTGAAACTCTGGGTAAGATCTACGGGAACCTTGTCTCTATTTTAATTGATACTGGAGTTTCTGAATGTTTTATATTGCTTAAACTATTAAGTAGATTTTCAAAGAGATCTAGTTTTATGGCAAAACCATGGACAGTTGAGTATGCAGACTAGTCAAGGGTTAAGGTAGAGTAATGTCTATTTGAGGCTCAGGTTGATTTTCAAAATTTCTCCACTGAATTGAATTTGTAAGTAGCACCTCTTGGGTCTTACAACATTATTATAGGCATTAATTGGCTCAGTGAGCATAAGGCCAAGGTGGATTGTCTTGCCAAAACTGTAGATTGTTTGGATGACCAACGCAAACCTACAAGCATTATAGGGATTAAACATGAAATTAAATCAAAATAGATATTTTCTATGCAATTTAAGAAATATGGAAGAAAGGGCTGTGAGATTTTTGCAGTATGAGTTGAAGACATGAGAGATCCTATAAACACCACTTATGGAGATGACTAAATTTTTGAAGACAGGGAAATCAGAGAAAAGTTAAAGGAATCTTTCGAAGAAAAATATCACTATCTAAAAAATTATCAAGATGTGTTTCCCAAAGAACTCCTCGGTCTACCACCATCTCGAGTCTTTGATTTTATCATAGATTTGATACCAGGAGTAAAACACATTTCTCGGGCACCATATCAAATGACCACCATAGAATTAATAGAGTTGCAATTACAATCACAGGATATGTTAAACAAGAAATAGATTCGGTCCAGTGTTTCACCATGGGGAGCCCCGGTATTGTTTGTTAGGAAGAAGGACGAAACAATGAGATTATGCATAGATTATAAAATGGTCAATAAGGTTACCATCAAGAACTGACATCCACTTCCTAGAATTGACGACCTCTTTGATCAAATGAAAGGTGCAACAGTATTTTCAAAAATTGATTTGAGGTCAGGATATCACCAACTTCGTATTAAGGATGAAGATATTCACAAAATTGCATTCAGAACCAGGTATGGGCATTATGAATTCATAGTGTTACTTTTCGGGTTAACCAATGCTCGAGCAGCTTTTATGAACTTGATGAACAACATATTCCAAGATTGCCTAGATAAGTTTGTATTGGTCTTTATAGATGATATTCTAATGTATTCAAAGAACGAAGAACATCAAGAACATCTGGAAAAAGTCTTACAAAGGTTTAGAGAACATAAATTATATGGAAAATTGTCTAAGTGCGCTTTCTATCAAAAGGAAATTCAGTATTTAGATTACATTATATTAGCTCAGGGAACAACTGTAGATTCATCAAAAATCAAAGCAATTAAGGAATGACCTATACCTAAAAATGTGACAGAAGTTAGAAGTTTCATGGGATTGGCAGGGTTCTATAGGAAGTTTGTCAGGAATTTCTCCAAGAGAGCTTATTCGATTACATCACATTAGCGAAAGGGAAGGAAATTCGTATGGATGGAAAAATGTCAATTAGCTTTTGAATACTTGAAGGAAAAGTTAACCACAACACCCATATAAAGAGTACCTGACCCACAAAAGAAATTTGTTGTTATAACGGACCCATATAAAGAGTACCTGACCCACAAAAGAAATTTGTTGTTATAACGGATGCATCAGGAGGAGGAGTAGGAGGTGTGCTAATGCAGGGTGAGCAAGTAATTGCATACGAATCTGGGAAATTGAAGAATTATGAGCAGAATTATGCCCCTCATGATTTGGAATTAGCAACTATTGTTCATGCTTTTCAAATGTGGAAACATTATTTGATTGGGAAACTTTTTGATTTATGATCCGACCATCACGGCCTAAAATATATTACTCAACCAAATCTAAATGCTAGATAAAGAAGATGGTTGGAATTTTTAGCAATTTGACATAAGTTACATCAAAGGCAAGGAAAACAAAGTGGCAGATGCCTTAAGTAGGAGGAGACACATTTCTGCAATGGCTATTATAAATTTCAGACTAAAGGACCAGATTTTACAACATTTAGAGTATGATGAATTTTATGTAAAGATCAACCTAGCTCTCATCAGAGTTCCACAGGATCCCAAGTATTCAAAATTTAGGATAGAAGAGGATGGATTGTTAAGATATCATAACAGAATTTATATACCCAACAAAACTGAACTTCGAAGAATGATTCTGGAAGAATCTCATTCAGCTCCATATTTAGGACACCTTGGAGTAACTAAAATGTTTTCAGATATAAAACCTTTATATTTTTGGAAAGGAATGAAAAGGGAGATAACAAAATTTGTGGCAGGATGCTTAGAATGCCAAAAAGTAAAAGTAGAACATAGATACCTAGCTAGTCTTTTGCACCCAAATGAGGTACCGGAATGGAAATGACAGATAATTTCCATGGATTTTGTGCAAGGATTACCTATGACGTGAAATAGAGACAATACCATTCTGGTAGTAATAGATAGATTGACAAAAGTTGCTCATTTTATACCAGGAAATCTAACTGATGGAGTACCAGAAATTGCTCATAAATTCATAATAGAAATTTTTAGATTGCATGGAGTCCTAGAGAAAATTATTTCAGATAGGGATGCTAGGATAACTTCCAGATTTTGGCAAATATTATTTTCAGCACTAGGTAATAAACATTAGTTCAGCTTATCATTCTGAGACAGATGGTCAAATAGAAAGAGTAAACCAAGTATTAGAAGATCTTTTGAGAGTTTATTGTATGGATCGACAATATCAGTGGGAAACATATTTACCTTTGGCAGAATTTGCTTAAAACAATTCCTACCAATCCACCATTAAAATGGCCCCCTTTGAAGCTCTATATAGCCGCAAATGTAGAACTCCTATGTGTTGGAATCGATTGGAAGATAGAATTATTGTTGGGCTTGAAATGCTTACGAAATGGAAGAACAAATAATCCAAATTCGTCAGAGATTGAAGGAAGCTAATAACAGACATAAAAGTTATACAGATGCAAAAATAACACCTATGGAATTCTCAATGGGAGAAAAGACACTATTAAGGGTAAAACCACAGAAGAGTACTATCAAGTTTGGTAAGAATGCCAAGTTAGCCCCAAAGTATGTGGGACCCTCTGAAATATTGGAAGTTGTGAACCCAGTAGCCTATAGAATTGCCTTACCACCAACCCTTGCAAGGATGCATGATGTCTTCCATGTGTCATACCTTAAGAAATGCATTACTCATCATGATCATATAATTGATTCGAACCTATTACAGGTGCGAGAACCAGGGGTGGTGGAAATAGAACCATTCGGAATACTCGAGGTGCGTAAGCTACACTTACAAAATTGAGAGGTGACTCAATGCAAGGTCCAGTGGGATCAGTATGCAGAAGATAATGCCACTTGGGAAGATTATCACGAAATCTTTCAAAAATACCCTTATCTTTTCTCCAGAGCTAGAACCTGAACATTTCTTTTCTTGAAATAATTTGAATAGATATTGTTTAAAGTTTTATTATGATATTCATTGGGGACAATGAAAAATTTAAAGGGGAGGGTATGTTACATTCCAAATTTTGACCTAATTTTAAAATTTGCTCATAGCCATTATATTGAATGGATTTTTCTTTCATGATCATGTGAAGTAGGTAGTTATTTATATTTGTTTTATTAACTGTTAATGAAGATGGTCGTTATCCATTATTGTTATATGATGTTTAGCAGTTGCTTGATTTTGGAATTATGGTTAATAATCAAATTCTTTAAATGTTTATATGAAAATTATTATGGAACTTGTTATTATGGTGGAAGTGTTTCATGGGTGATTGCAGGAGAAAATGAAGGCGGTAAGTATTGCTAAACGGGATCAACGGAATGAGATACTAGCTTAGTCTAGTCAACGGGATTGGCAATTATGACCTTAAACTTCTTTGGTGAGGGCCTAGCAACTTGAACTTCATGATACATTTATAGGACCCACATGAGCTATTAAATAAATAATTTAAGAAACATAAAATAATTTAATTAAAATATAAATACGTACCTCAAAGTATATTAAATGATCTTTCACCATATTATTATAATATATACTTATGTACGTACACAAACATAAAAATAAAGTGACACTATAATGTTATTTTCTTATAATAAAATGATGCCACCTCACCAATATATCTATGTGTACGTAGATAAATATAAACCATAATATTTTTCGAATTATAATCTTCAAACCTTCTTCCATCCTTTTTATTCTCTTTCTTGTTTGAAATTGATTTAACACTTGACGTTTTTAATTGGCAAGATATTCTTATGTTATGGAAGCCAAAGAGCCACATTATTCTTTTATAAGAAATAATGAGTGAGAGAAAAAGGTATCATTTTTCAAGCACCCGACTACCTTTTCCAATAGACCGACACTCTCTCTCTTATTTCCCGACTTTCATTCAAAGTTGATAACTTGCAATTACCATCTGAAAATCTTTGCTGCCTATAACTTTCCTAGATCCTTTTTGTTATAATTCTGTGTGTAGAAGAAGTGATCCATTTATACATTGGATATTTGCACTTGAAGAACGTTTGTGGAGAGGTTGAACCATAGCGGCTAGCTAGGCTCAAACTTCTTTCTTTTCCAGAATAGTCTCAGGTTACGTAATCAACTGTGTTCGGGTATGTTACATTCCAAATTTTGACCTAATTTTAAAATTTGCTCATAGCCATTATATTGAATGGATTTTTCTTTCATGATCATGTGAAGTAGGTAGTTATTTATATTTGTTTTATTAACTGTTAATGAAGATGGTCGTTATCCATTATTGTTATATGATGTTTAGCAGTTGCTTGATTTTGGAATTATGGTTAATAATCAAATTCTTTAAATGTTTATATGAAAATTATTATGGAACTTGTTATTATGGTGGAAGTGCTTCATGGGTGATTGCAGGAGAAAATGAAGGCGGTAAGTATTGCTAAACGGGATCAACGGAATGAGATACTAGCTTAGTCTAGTCAACGGGATTGGCAATTATGACCTTAAACTTCTTTGGTGAGGGCCTAGCAACTTGAACTTCATGATACATTTATAGGACCCACATGAGCTATTAAATAAATAATTTAAGAAACATAAAATAATTTAATTAAAATATAAATACGTACCTCAAAGTATATTAAATGATCTTTCACCATATTATTATAATATATACTTATGTACGTACACAAACATAAAAATAAAGTGACACTATAATGTTATTTTCTTATAATAAAATGATGCCACCTCACCAATATATCTATGTGTACGTAGATAAATATAAACCATAATATTTTTCGAATTATAATCTTCAAACCTTCTTCCATCCTTTTTATTCTCTTTCTTGTTTGAAATTGATTTAACACTTGACGTTTTTAATTGGCAAGATATTCTTATGTTATGGAAGCCAAAGAGCCACATTATTCTTTTATAAGAAATAATGAGTGAGAGAAAAAGGTATCATTTTTCAAGCACCCGACTACCTTTTCCAATAGACCGACACTCTCTCTCTCTTATTTCCCGACTTTCATTCAAAGTTGATAACTTGCAATTACCATCTGAAAATCTTTGCTGCCTATAACTTTCCTAGATCCTTTTTGTTATAATTCTGTGTGTAGAAGAAGTGATCCATTTATACATTGGATATTTGCACTTGAAGAACGTTTGTGGAGAGGTTGAACCATAGCGGCTAGCTAGGCTCAAACTTCTTTCTTTTCCAGAATAGTCTCAGGTTACGTAATCAACTGTGTTACAAGCTTCGCTGAATATTTCCATGTCATTTGTTACTGTTTTTCCGACTTTCATAACAGCTAGGCAGTAGATACAATCATCATACATATTATCGGATAGAACCTCTTGAGAAAAGAGCTATTTAAATGAAATAAAACCCAATTGAAATGTACCATATGGAATTTAGAATTCAATAATGTTTTCAGCTGGTCTTAAAGAACATATTCTTTTGAGTCATAGTTTGTGATAAGATATATTATTCAATGAATCCTTTTAGAATTAATGAATAGAGCAGATTGCTCAGAATTTCCAAACCTGGGACTCACCGGCTGTATAGCCATGTAAAGGTGAAGAGGTGAGATGAAATTTGCAAGAACACGGAAGTGGAATCAAATATGATTAAATAAATTAATTAACCATACTTAATAGCTCATGCTCGTCCCTAATAATGTTTCCTGTTGTCAAGTTGAGCAGTGGTGATCGGGTCTTTGAACCCATCAGAAAAACCTTGGCCAAGGTAGTTTAAAGGCATATTTGCCATCTATTGATCACTTGATGTCAGTGGTGCCAATTATGCAGACATGTCCGTCCATAACTGTGCGGACATTCTAAACACCAGAATGCTTAGGTGGCTGGACTAAGAGTATCCCAAGCCCAATCCTGGGGTAGGGAGGGCATTTCTGATTCAATAGATCGTGTGAGGATAAGTATGGTCCAAGGTTGGGGGGTTAAGCTTAAGTTAATGCTTCTCCTCTTACCGAAAGTCGAGGCTTGCACAACCAGCTAAAGACCCACCAGATGATACTTGTATGTTTCTTTTCTTCTTTCCATGATAAGCATTTACTTGTATGTAGAAAAGATAGTTAATTATTACTCTAGTTATTTTAGATGATCATGGATACAATTATTTTCAGTTAATAGTTAAACTAGTCATTTCAGTTGATCATTGATATAGTTATTTTGGGCTAATCTTTAATCTAGGTTCTTTAATTGATCATTGATATGGTTATCTCAGTTGAACATGGTTATTTCAGTTAATTGTTGATAGTTAAAACAATTAATGTCATATGAAAAGGAATTTAGTTATCAATTCAATGAATGTTGGGAAAATCTCTTTATAAATTGTCTTTGTTTTTGTTATGAAAAACTGCTTGTTACAGAAATGGAAGCACTCAATAGGGTAGGGCCTTCACCTCACACTAACATTCAATACAAGAGAAAAAAAGACTTCCAAACATAACTCTCAATATAACTCAACTTAGATTGGCAAAACCCAAGGAGATCAAGGGATGCGAATGCTAAACCCAAATTACATTAAGGAAATATGCAAGCAAGCCCCTCTTTCATGTAATGAACGATGTGATTCAAGATATGTAAATATAAATGTGCAATTGAGTTAATTGATTTAATGAGAAGTGTATGATAGATCTAGGTGCTAAATGTAAGCAATCAACCCAATTATGATATGAAAATAGGTTTTAGACTAAAAGACAAATTAAATGATAAAGTTCTTACCTCAAAATGTGTAGAGGAGTATACGTTTTCACTCTAAAAATCACGGATCTGAACTTGTGAGGGAACTTTTGATTGTGGATTTGTGACCAGAATAGAAAACCTAGAAAATGTTGTTTTTCCCAGGGTCTCAAGAAGAAGTTGACTAGGTCATTGTTCCGAATGCTTTTTGACAAAGTCACTATGTTCGTAGGTCACTGTAGCGAAATCAACTAATCTTTTCTTTGGAAATGGTTCGACAAATGTTTTTTTACATTTGTGGTTGTAATTTGGCTATCCTATTTTTGCACAGTAAAATATGGTTTTTGTTTTCGTTGGGCGAGGGCTTGCCTTTGTCAAGCTCTAGATTGAGCAATCAACCTTAAAATTGAGATGTAAATGTTTTGATAAAGGAAATGGTAACATGTAGTGGGATTGAATATATCAAATGAAAGATATAATTACTTTTGTAGATGCAATTGAATTTGATATGCGATCAAGTCTGTAAATGTGATAGCCACGACTCAAAGAAACCATAAAGAAATTAAAGAAGCCAAAACCTCCTGAATAGGAATGTATGTGACATGCCATGAATGAAAAATGAAAGAACTTGAATGCTTGGAATCATAGATCTCCTCCTTAGAAGCCAAACTCCACTACCACCTTGAAGGAAAAAGCTTGATGCAAGAATGAAATGCTTGAAGTTGCGTGTATGCTTGCTCTCGATGAATGATAATAGTTTCTGTTTGAAGAATGAAATGCCCAAGCCTCCTTATATACTAATTTTTAGGATTGAAAACAAAGTAGGCTGACCCAAGAGCAGGGATTGAACAATGAGCAAACTCGAGGCACCCCAGGCCCTGCAATCAAAGCTCCTTCGGGAAGAGGTCGACGTGGTGTTGACCTATTTCAGAATAGGTTGACCAAGGTGACCTATTCTTGAGGGGATCCCAAAAAGGGGTCCAAAAGGTCTTGGATAAGGTGTAGAAAGAATTTGAAAATGATGAAGCAACTAGAAGATATGGCCAAAAAGGTGATAAGATAGCACCTAAAGGACCATGCCAAAAGATAAGAGGTGACCTCGAAATGTCGGAAAGATTGGGAAGAAGTGAAATAGACCAAAACTACGCTAAGGAGGGCTAAAAGGTCTCAAAATGAAGTGTGTCCATTTTAAGACGTTACATGTATCCCCCATTTTAGTTGGAGTATGAGGCAATTCATACACTAGGTAAAGGAAAAAGGAGAAGAGAGACAATGTTACAGCGAGATAGAACATCACCAAGCTCAAGGTCATAAGCCTCCAAACCTAGGATCCGAACTCCATTCCCATGCGTAAAAGCGCGAAAACAAAGCAAAATAAAACAATGGAAAAGAAAGCAAAGCAAAATCAAAATCAAAAGACTCGAAAAGTCCAAGGGGCCTCGATCGAAAAGCTTCACCCACTAATATCATGTTTGGAAGGCTATTATAGAACATAAGAGATGACATAGGACAGGCAAGAGCACCACAAAGGATTACATCCCTCGTATTTATATCTGCTACATGGAAGCATAGAGAGAGAGAGAGAGAGAGAGAGAGAGAGAGAGAGAGAGAGAGAATCTTGCCTAGAAGATTTGTGTGCCTTACTGTGAATCACAAAAACAAAACAAAAAATAAGGATCAAATGGTCTAGAGGTTTCTGTCCCTGGTAGGCATTCCTATACCAAAACAAAAAGTGTAGCGTGGTTGTGTTCCTAGCAGTCAATCCTGTGCGCCCGTTGGCGGCCTTTGCATGCATGTGTATGTATGTCCACCTATGGTTCAATTCCTTGGTATCAACAGAGCGTGCAAATGTGTGTATGCTTGATGGAAGTATTGTCATTGCTGTCAAAGGGTTTCATGAGATAGAACAAAACCATAAGCATAACCATCATCAATGTCAAAGTTACAAGAAGCCAAAGCTATGGGGTCTGTAATGGGTGACAAGTTTCAGATTTACAGAATAGCAAATATTATATAAGAATAATAATTTTATAATGACAGTATTCAAGAAAAAAGAATAATAATTATCGTATCAGCTGAAAGTGATACAATAGCTGTGCAAAAGATATACTATGACTGTACTAAGATAAACAACAACTTTCTTTATAAATACTTGAATGTAAACGATTTTTGTGAAGAAGAAATTACAAAGTTGTGATTACTGAACACTGATAGAAGAAGTGATTAAAGTAAAAGTTTGTGATGACAATATTCAGCAATGATTCAAGTTAACAGGGATGTGATTTGGAGGAAGATACAATTCAGTTAAAAGAAGAAGTGAAAGAAAGAAAGAAAACTATGCATATCATTAGCCAATGACATACTATAGCAGGAATTCATGAAGCACTGATTTTTAAATATCATCTCATGGCCATAAATAAAGTGTCCGTATGCGGACGTGATGAAGCCAACAGATGCATATCTTGCTACAGGCATTGTATGGACACCAAGGAAGATATAAAAGCCAGATATAGTCAAGAACAATGTTTTTAATATGCATAGCTGACGGTAATCATGATGCATCAAGTGAAAGCATACACAACAGCGATAATAGTTTTTGAGAAAGCTCGATAAGCCAAATTTGATGAGTCGAGAGACTTAATACAGGAATATGCATTGCAGAAGTGAATGCAAAATTTGAAGATCATAAACGAGCCAGAGTCTGATATGTGCTTCCACGTCATGGGATATATAGGGCAAAATTGATATCTGAAGTTTTCAATTTATACCTATTACTCCTAAACTGATGTCGCTAGCATGTATAAGATGAGTCAGCATATACAGCAATAAAAAGTTAATTCAAACTATAGCATATAAAGGAGGCACGATAACATGATGAAGACGGAATGATTGATGCGAAGGACAAAAAGAAGAAATGTACAGTAGCCAATCTCTATAATAAGAGTCCGTCAAGTATTAGGAAATGATATGTATTGCAGACAATGACAAAATCTTTCACATCATTGACAAGAGACAAAAGAAAGAATGTAAGGTTTACCACATCATCATAAGCAAGTTGAGAATTGCCGCACCAGGAAATCTTAATGAATAAGAGCCAGGATGTTATATGGGTGAAGGCTCGATAAGCAAGAACAGGGGCGATAAAGAAAAATGATGTTAAGACCTGCAGATTGAAGGAAAGATGCGTACAAGTTTGATTTAATTTGCTGTCAAGAGTAAAGCGGTGATGGTAAAAAGAAAATTAAATATACAAATTAAGGATGCAATTAAGTTTTAATTAGTAAACAAAAGAATATGTTCATTCATTGAAAAGTCACACCTTTTATATATATATATTCAGGTTTTTAATCTGATATATATACATATACAAGAAAAAATGTATTATGGACGATACATCAGGAATAGGAGTGTGTGGTGCAGATCAATGGAATAGGGAATATAAGAGGATTTATTTAGGTATTGAAAAAGAGATATTTATGCTAATATAGAGATATAGAAGTAAATGCAGATGCAATGCGAATTGTGCAAGGAAAAATAAAAAGAAGAGAATATAGGAGTGATTAAATTGTCTATCATCAGTTGAGTAAGCAACATTAACAAGGTGGAGAATCAGTTTGTGTGTAGTGGGTTGGTGCTCACGAAGACAATGGTGGGGGTTAGTGCTTCCAATAGGTCGGTGCTTGCGAAGTGCTGGAGTCAAAGCTTCCAGTGAGTCGGTGCTCATAAAATAGGGGGTTGGAGCCTACAAATCTTTTGTAAAAGAGCAAGTTTTGTTGTGGGCTTCTCTCGCATTGGGTTTCCACGTAAACATTGTGTTATTGTGTTCATGTGCATAATTGTTAATTTTAGTAATTGAAGTCATTGTGTGGATAAGTCTTAAATTGCAAAAGTTATTACACTGATCTTTAATTGGTATCATAGTGGGTTCCTTCTATAAAGCCTAACAGCTTAAAGGTAGATCTATTGAGCACGCATGGGAAAAAGGAAAGCAAATAAGAGAAAAGGAAATTTCAAAGAAGAGTAATAATAGAAATGTACCAACTACTAGAGATGAAGCAACTGATATCAAAATCCTCGAAAGAGAAATCAGCTCTATATTCAGTGATGATTGTATTGATATTATAGAATCAAATGCGTGTTATAATACGAAGGCTAACATTTGTAATGAGATGGCACTTGGAATACACATGGTAATAGAAAATGATGATGTGACAAATCAAGAAAGTGACAAATCAAGAAGACTTTTTGAATGATGGAAAAGAAATAATAGAAGATACTACAAAAGAAGTCCCAAATGATGGAAAACTCAAAAAGGATCTCCTACATGTACAGAAGATAAAGAAGAGGCCTACAACGAGGAAGAGGATGTTGATATCATGGAAGAACTTCATAAAGCTTACAAAGAAAATGAAAAGCTTAAGAAAAAGAATGCAAAACAAAGATCACAAATTCAAGAAATATATGAAACCCAAAATGAGTCCAATAGAGTAATTGAAAATCTGAAAGAACAATTAGAAGATGCCAAACGAGTTCTAGATAATACAACGATGAAGTTAGATGCAAAGGAAGCGGATTATGCCAAATCAGAGGAATAAGTCATGATGTTGAAAAGTGATTTAGAGAAAAAATACTGTCAAACTGAATAGTAGTCTCAAGCTTGAAAAGAGTTATGAAATTCTGACTAATATAATTGATAGCCAAAGGCCATCTTACAGCAAGAAAGGGGTAGGATATGAAAGAGGTTCGAAGAATAATGATTATACATTCAAAGGCTTCATCAAAGAAGGAAGTAATATAGCAGATTCATCTAAGAAAGAGGAAGAGCTTGAAAGAGACGTTGAAGTCTTGATAAACCCTATTAGAAATGGAGATAGAAAGAAGGATTAAAAGTCAAACACATCTTCAAAAGATAAGCAGGATAGAGTTTGAAAAGCTTTTCCTCCCAGACAAGAGCATACATTCAAACTCCGACATAACTTCTATGGATATTTGCTACCCATGCAATCACTTCGGTCACAACACAAGACAATGCAAAACACAAAACAAAAGCTTTCATGGATGGAACATAGCACGGTATTGTAGATATGGGAACATGAAATCACATGAAGGGTACAAGAGAAATTAAACAAAGATCAAACAAAAAGAACCTATATCTGTATGGAGAAAGAAACTTGGGCAAAGAAATATGAAGAAAATGATTCCTTATGGACCTCTAGGCAAAGTAATTTGAAGGGAAGAACTACAAAAGCATGGGGAAAGAAGATAACTCAAGGAGAAGGAGAAGCCAATGCAATTGCAACTCCTCCTAGTTTGAAAGGAGAAGCATGAGTTCAGGGGGAGATACAAATGAGACTATTTGTTAAACCCTTGGAGATAAGGGTAAGATGTTGAAGACATTTTCAAGTTTTGAAGACTAGATAAAGAAGTCAAGAAGATGATTGCATTGATGTCAAAGTTTGCAAGATGAACCTTCCAAAAGGCAAATACATTAAGGGTAGCTCTAAAGCATGTAGGAGCATTGAAGAATCCTCTTTAGGAGTAAGAGTGAACTTTCAGAGGGGGAGCATTTGATGATTAGTTGATTATCATCTCTTTGCCATTGATATCAAAGGGGGAGAGATAAGGAAAGGAAGAGAACTAGCAGAGATGAGATTGTTGTCAATGACAAAGGGGGAGATTGATGGAAGTATTGTCATTGATGTCAAAGGGTTTCATGAGATAGAAGGAGACCATAAGCATAACCATCATCAATGTCAAAGTTACAAGAAGCCAAATATGGGGTCTTTAATGAGCAACAAGTTTCAGATTTATAGAGCAGCAAATAGTATATAAGAATAACAATTATTAGTATTCCAGTCAAAGAATAATAACTATAGTATCAGCTGAAAGTTCTACAATAGCTGTGGTAAAATGGTAAAAAATATACTTTGACTGTACTAAGATAACTAACCATTTTCTTTATAAATACTTGAATATAAATGATTTTTGTGAAGAAGAAATGATACAGTAGTGATTACTGAACATTGATAGAAGAAGTGAGTAACGTTAAAGTCTATGATGACAATATTCAGCAATGATACAAGTTAACAGGGATGTGATTTGGAGGAAGATACAATTCAGTTAAAACCAGTGTAACCCGGGTGTGCGCACATTGGTCAAAACCATGAAGCACCAGGTGCGCGTACGTCCTTGGTGCGGGTGTGTTGTGCACCCGAGCACCCCCAATGGCTGAAAAAAGCGCGGCCGCATTGTGTGAGCACCCGAGTCATATGTGGGGACATGGGTGTGGGGGTGCGTGCTTGGGAAATTTGACTTTTTGCCATTTGTTTTTTATTGTTTTTTTTATGCAAGGGAACGCTAATTGAACAATGAATTTTGAATCTTGCATCTTTGTCATTTGATAAATTAATAGTCAATGGTTAACTTACTTTATACATGGCACTATGCATAGTAGGCATAATCACTGAAAGATCGGCGAGTTTCTACTAATCGCTGAGTTTTTCCCAAATTTAATTGCGACTAGGCTAGAGAAAAAATAGCTGAGCTTTTGTGAAAAAATCGCCAATTAATCCCTGAGTTTTTCAGAATAACTCTTTTTTTTAGAAATTTTATTATTATTTTTGTTAAAAACAAAAGGCAAAAAGCCTATATATATTATGTAAAATAGCAAATTACAGTATGCTAGTAGAGCTGGGAAGAGGAAGATGTGATTGTAATGATGTATTTACTTCTAGTTTGACACAAACTATTTACTATTATGCTTCCCGCCATCAACATTCCGCATGAGAATGCGATTTTGTACCCAGTATACATTTATATATATCTAAACTCTGCTTGTTTCTTTTTGTTCTCTTCAACTAACTCATTAGATGCATCTTCTCATTGAAATTTGCAAAAAAGTGTATTTTGAATTAAATTTCAACGGTTTTTTAGGTTCGCAAGTTTTTTTTAAATGGCCGATTTTTTCCTGAATAAACTTTTAGGGGGCTTGGCGAGTTGTTGCCCAGTTCGAGTTTTTCAACTATGGTACTATGTGTGGTTTATATTTTTCATTTATCATTATCAGTATTATGTTTAAAAGTTTTAGTATTTTTAATTTTACTAAGTTCAATGGTCATTGGTTATGGTTATGAAGTTTCAAGTTTCAAGTTTGAACTTATGGTTCGTGAATCACATTTCAATTTTCTATATTCAACTATATTTGGTATGTTATATAATATATTAAGTTATCATTTCATAATTAGCAATCATATATATATATTATGCAACACACCCCCCCCTCCCCGCCATTGCACCCTCGCCGTCCCCAAATTGAGGCCCTTTTTTTCCTGCACCCAAAAATTGTCTGGATGCACCTCCACGTCGGAGAAACACTGGTTAAAATAAATGTTGAAAGAAATAATTAAAACCATGCATATCATTAGCCAATGATATACTATAGCAGGGATTCATGAAGCACCGTTTTTTTAATATCATCTCATGGCCATAAATAAAGTGTCCATATATGGATGTGACGAAGCCAACAGATACATATCTTGCTATAGGCCTCTTATGAATACCAAGAAAGATATAAAAGTTAGATATAGTCAAGAACAATGTTTTTAGTATGCAAAACCGACAGTAATCATGATGCATCGAGTGAAATCATACACAACAATGATAATAATTTTTGAGAAAACTTGATAAGCCAAATTTAACGAGTTGAGAGACTTAATAGAACAATATGCATCGCAGAAGTGAATGCAAAATTTGAAGATCATAAACGAGCTTTAGTCTAATATGTGCTTCCACTTTATGGGATGGATATATAGGGCGAAATTAATATGTGAAGTTTTCAATTGATACCAATCACTCCTAAAGTGATGTCGTTAACATGTATAAGACGAGTCAGCATATATAGAGATAAAAAGTTAATTCAAACTGTAGCATATAAGGGAGACACGATAATATGATGAAGACATAATGATTCATGCGAAGGACAAAAGAAGAAATGTACAGCAGCTAATCTCTGTAATAAGAGTCTGTCAAGTATTAGGAAACAATATGTATTGCAGACAATGACAAAATCTTCCATGTCATTTACAAGAGAGAAGAAAGAGTGTAAGGTTTACCACATCATCATAAGAAAGTTGAGAATCTCCACGCTAGGAGATCTTGATGAATACGAGCCAAGATGAATGTTAATAAGACAATTTAAGCATTGAAAAAAGATGCGACTGAGAAGGTTAATCGCTTATTCAAAGAAGCCATGATGTCATATCAATGAAGGCTCGATAAGCAAGAATAGGGGCGATAAAGAAAAATAATCTTAAGACTTGCGAAATGAAGGAAATACATGTATAAGTTTGATTTAATTTTTTGTGAGGAGTAAAGTAGTGATGATAAAAAGAAAATTAAATAAACAAGTTAAGGATGCAATTAAGTATTAATTAGTAAACAAAATAATATATTCATTCATTGAAAAGCCACATCTTTTATAATAAAAAGATATATATATATAATGAAAGGATAATGAACATAGAAGTAAGTTAGTGGTTGAAGAATAGAAGAGAAGAAAAGTAGGGAAGAAAATATATATTCAGATTTTTAATCTGATATATACAGGTACAAACAAAAATGTATTTAGGAAGATACATCATGAATAAGAGTGTGTGGTGCAGATCAATGCAATAGGGAATATAAGAGGATTTATGCAGATATTGAAAAAGAGATATTTATGTTAATATAGATATATAAAAGTATATGTAGATGCAACAGGAATTGCGCAAGGAAAATACAAAGAAGAGAATATACGAGTGATTTAATTGTTTATCATCAGTTGAGTCAGCAACATTATCAAGGTGGAGAATCAGTTTGTGTACAATGGGTTGGTGCTCATGAAGACAACAGTGGAGGTTGGTGCTTCCTGTAGTTTGATGGCTGCGAAGTGTGGGATTTGGAGCTTCTAGTGAGTCGGTGCTTATAAACATAGGGGTTGGAGCCTACAAATCTTTGTAAAAGAGTAAGGCCAAGGCCTTTTCATTTGTAATAGTTAGATAGTTAGTGGAGTTGGAAGCTAGATAACTAGAAGTTGATTAGAGTAGGCTAGCAAGGGGGAGACTTGATCAAATTGCTTCTACGATGCTACCAAAGTAATTGATAGTTCATTGTTGGTTCTTCATAGAGTATTACTTAATATTGCTTTGAAGTGTTGCATGGTTTCATCAATCTTTCACTTGCAGTACATTTCTTTTAATGTTGAAGTTGTGGATTTTCACTTGCTTGACTCAAACAATTCTAGGTCACTAGCCTCTTGCTGATGGTAGAAGTGCCTTCTGTGGTTAGCTGATGATTAAAAGTACTTAACTTCAATTGATATTCAATCTTTTGTTTGCATCCATTTGATGGAATTGAAGAGAAGATATTGATTTGAAAACCATTGGAGTGTACCTTAGAAGCTTGCACTAGGTGGGTGGAGTTGTTGATTAAGCTACATCTAGTAGATTCCAAATCCACCCATGATTCCTTGCATTCTTAATTAGGAGTAGGAGTTGAGAGATCAATACTATATTTTCGTTCAACATTGTGAAGCTAAATCTGTTGAATTGCAAGAGTTGATATCCATTGAATAAGTAGCGTAAGTCCCCTAAGTTATTAACAACAAATCACATCATTTCACTAACCAACTATCCACAGTTAATGGAACCTTGAAGTCATTTCATGATCTTACATTGCAAATGAGATATGACCTTATATGAAGAGATGATTAAGTGTCTGAGGTTTCACTCTAAAACATTGAGTATTTGATTTTGCATGTTGTATTGGAACTAAGCTCACATAAACAACCCCCAACTAGGATTTTCTGACATGTGCTTTATGACCTACCAATAGTAGAATAAAATATTGAGATATTCTATTCTTGATCAAAATTGTGTGCTAAGATTGTGAAAGATACAGTTTATTCCAAGGTTTCTTTTCTCCTTGTCTTGATTATGCATAAGCTCAATGTTTGATTTTATATGCTGGTATCACGAGGGGCCTTATGTTATATTTCTTAAGACAATTTTAAACAATACTAGCAATGGGAGCTATCAAATGATTTTGCAATAAAGCTACCTTTTTGGCATTTTCACGAATATGGAGAAAGTAAAAGAGATTAGTATTGAGGATTGCTATTCTACTCTTAAGAATTTGAAAGATGAACTCTGCTACAATGGAGTAGTGTTCATCAAACTTTATTTTGCCAAATTTAACAATTACACAATGGAGTAAATATTATCAGTTATACTCATCTAAGTACTTGAAAGCAAAGTCTAAAGTAAATGAGGGAACAAAGAGAACACACACACAATAAGATACATCAAGAAATCACCAAACTTGAATGACAATTTTATTATCTTAGTACCTCATAAGTAACAGTCTCCAAATTTCGTCTTTACTAGTGAGACATGAGGTCCTTACATAGGTCTCAATTTAGAATGAGTTACCTTGATTGAAGCAAAATTGATGCCCTAGATAGTGTCACTTTAGCCCTAATTATGATTAGGGCAAGAATGAGAATTTATGATTAATGCATGGCCCACACAAACTATTCAAGAGAAAACCACTTCCTTAATGGGGTAATAATCACATTATGGGAGCCCATTCAGCAAGAGAGGGGCGACATGAATGCCCAATATGCATTTAATGCCCCTTTGCTAGGGATAGCCTATACTAGATTATATTTTTTTAAATGTCAAAATTTGGATAATATTGTCTCCAACTCATTCACGCTGATACTTGTTGCCGACTTTCGTTTGAATAGTCATTTCTGATTCACACCTGCGGAAACTCTTCTTCCAAATTGAAATCGAGTCTTGGGTCAAAGTACACTAGTTTACTTCTTAGGTTATCTGTAGTTTGTAGTTATATTATTCTTGGTTAGGCTCATTATTAATAAGGCTGCAACTGTGTTGGGTATTCCTTGCTAAATATTGTTGACAACCTTTCTCGATTGAGTTGATTCTCATTGAAATTCTCAAACATCTCCTTTGCTATGATTTCTGTACTGTACTTACAAAAAAGTATTACAAAGTAATTGGTAAAATTCTTGCTGTTATTAATAGAGACCGAGAGGTCTATACATACAAAATAATAAAGAGATTATCGTAAAGAATAGAAACAATCTATACTAGCTAAAAGAAAGCTAAAAAAGCTAATAGAAAACTACAATGAACTAAATATTAGAAACATTCTAATATTTACAATAGATTACAAATAGATTACCATTAACTAATAATAGATGTTTATCTATTATCGTAATACCCTCCCCTAATGGTTAATCTATCCACAACACCAAGCTGTCCTCTGAATTTGACAAACTTATTAGGACCAAGAGGCCTGGTGAGAATGTTTGCAGTTTGATCTGTGGTAGGAACATACTGCAAATCTATTGTCCCGTTTTCAGCCAGTTGTTGTATGTAGTTGACAGTGAACATCCACATGCTTGGTTCGTTCATGGAAGACTGGATTTCGAGCTAACTTGATAATGCCTTTGTTATCAACAAACAGAGTAGTCGGTCTTGCTGGTGACATTTGCTTATCCCCAAGCATCTGATGAAGACAAACAACTTCATCCTACCTTAACAGTCCCTCTGTATTTGACCTCTGTAGAGGAGAGAGAAACTGCATGCTGCTTCTTACTGGTCCATGTGACTGCATTGGATCCCAAATTGAACACATATCTAGAAGTTGACCTTTTATCGTCAATAGAGCTTGCCTAATCTGAATCTGTGAACCCACTGAGTCTAGGATTAGAACTTCGAGAGTAAAGAAATCTGTACTCTGAAGTGCCCTTCACATAACGAAGCACACACTTTGCTGCCATCCAATGATCAACCTTAGGAGCTGTCAGAAAGCGTGAGATGTAGTTGACTGCAAAGCTGATGTCAAGCCTACTAGCAGAGAGGTAGATGAGGTTGCCTACTAGTTACTTGTATGTAGTATCATCAACGGGAGGAGAATTAGACTTGGCTGATAACTTGAGACCTTTCTCCATGGGTGTAGATGTAGGTTTGCAATCCTACATAGGGAATTAGTCTAACAAAGCCATGACATATGTGGACTGAGAGATGAATATACCAGAAGATTGTTGCCAAACCTCAACACCTAGGCAATAATGCATGAGCCCAAAGTCAGTCATATCAAAAGATTGGCATAAATTCTATTTGATTCCCTGAATCAAAGATGCCGAACTGCTAGTGATGATCAAATCATCCACATACATAACCAGAAGGATGTCACTGTCAGTAGTCTTGATGCACAAATTTGAGTTTGAAGAACTCCTCTTGAAGCCTTGATCATTGAGATACTTATCAATTTTTATGTACCAAGCCCGAGGGGCTACTTCAAGCCATAGAGAGCTTTCACCAATGTGAGAACCTGATGGTCTTTACCAACAACCTTGAAACAGGAGGCTGCATCATGTAGACCTCTTCATGGAGATCAGCATTCGAGAAAGCACTCTTGACGTCCATTTGATGGACCTTCCAGCGAAACTGTGCAGCCATGGCTAGGACTAATATGATTGTGCTCATCTTTGTAGTAGGAGTGAAGGACTCCTTGTAATCAATGCCTTGACGTTGAGAAAAGCCCTTTGCAACTAAATGAGCTTTGTACTTATCCAAAGTACCATCTGATTTGTTTTTGATGTTGTAAACCTATTTGCAGCCAATGGGTTTCTTCCCTGGTGGAAGATTAGAAAGGACCCAAGTGTTATTCTTCAGCAAGCTCTAGTGTTCAGATGTCATGGCCTATTCCTAGTCTAGAATTCATTTAGCTCGAAATATGTTTGAGGTTCAAACACACTATGAATGTTGGCCGTGAGAGAAAAGGTAACAGACTATGTAGGTTTGCTCTTTTTCCGAGTAGTTCTCCCATTAATGAGCTCATCATCACGAAGATCAACAAGTGTCTTAGCTCATCACTTAGGCCGGAGAGGAGAACGACCAACATTAGTATCAGGAGTTGCTTGGTGATCAGGTTCCTTATCAAAAGAGTCTGAATCAAACTTAGATGAAGCATCTACAAATCGAGGTGATCTTGCAGGAGAAGTTGGAGGTGTCTGTATAGGGATCACTTGTATAACTGGAGCTGCAGGAGCTACTAGAGTCCTCCCATCAGGTGGACCTAATGGAATCCTAACTCCCAAATCATGAGCCTTAATAGGCTGGTCTGTTGGATCAGGAACAAGAGAAATGGGCATGAAAGGTCCTCGCTCCTCATCAAAGACTACATCACGATCGTAGATGAGACAAGATGTCTCACTGTCAATCAAGCGGTAGGCACTGTGGACTACTATATCTAGTAAGCACGAGTTTTTGACTCTTGGCATCCAACTTGGTGAGTGATGCATCAGGGATCCAAACAAAAGCAAAGGAGCTAAAAACCTTCAAGTGACTGATTTTGGACTTGCGACCTGACCAGGCCTCTTCCGAAGTTTTACCTTTGACTACCACTATGGGGGACCGATTCAAAAGATAAATTGCAGTGTTGACTGCTTCTGCCCATAATTTCTTTGGAACATGTCTGTGTTCAAGCATGGACCGAGCCATCTCGGTGATTGTTCTGTTTTGTCATTCAACTACACTGTTTAGTCGTGGTGTGTTGGGTGTGGTTAACTGGCGTTTGATGCCATTAGTATCCAAGAAGCTAGAGAAATCATTAGAACAAAATCCCCCCTCCAATTGTTTGATCTAAGAGCAATAATATATTTCCCAAACTCTTTTTCCACTAAAGGTTTAAACTTTTGAAATACAAGAAATGCATCTGATTTCTTTTTAAGGAAATACACCCACATTTTTCTACTGAAATTATCAACAAACAACAAAAAATGCTTGGACCCAAGAATAGGAGTGGCCATAGGGCTGCAGATATCGGTATGAACAAGCTGAAGTACCTGAGAAGCTTGCCATGAATCGCCACTTGAGAAAGGTGTATGATTTTGTTTCCCAGCTTGGTATGCATCACAAACTCCAAGTTGCTGAGTCTGAATCTTTGACAATCCAAGGACAAGTTCATCCTGAGCAAGCTAGGAGAGATAATGCACATTTAAGTGCCCATATAGTTGATGCCAAAGTGTGCTAATAGAAGACTGCTGAGGAGCCATAACTAAGTCACAAGAATCACCAAAATTGGTAAGTCGGAAAAGACCATGATCCTAAAGACACATTGCAATAGTAGACTGAGTCGCTCGATCAGTGATGGTACATTGGTGTGAACTAAATGTGACATCCAAGCGGGGAGAGTGTCCTAGTAACTAATTGACTGAGAGTGGATTTAGTTCTATCCTTGGAACGTAGTACACATCGAGGAAAATGAGATTCCGCCTAGCAGACTAAATCTGAATGTTACCTTTGCCGACAATACTGTACTCTTCTCCACCACCAAAACTGACAGAATTTGAATAAGGTTGGTAGTCAGTAAACCAGTCTTTGCGGTGAGTGAAATGATGAGGGCCACCTGAATCAATGTACTAGGCAAACAAATTCACATGATTTGCAAATCTTTTAACCATGAAGGCGTAAAAGATAGGTTCTATCTGCTCAATGTGCTCTGCATTGTTCGCTTTGGGCTACGAACCTAATTGCTTAGATTGTGCAGCTAAGCATTTTCGACATTGAACCTTCACGTGCCCAAACTTGTGGCAATAGTTGCATTGAATGTTCTTCTGGGAGCCGTTTGAAGCTCGTGTAGAAGACTTTTGCTGAGATAACTGCTGAAACTTTCCTTTATCCTTTTGAAAGGATTTAGTAGCAAAGGCTTGCTCTGCGGTGGTGGAGTTGCTACCAAACTGTTGTTTCCATCGATCTTCCTGAAGCAGAAGTGTGTAGAGATCAGTGAACTTCAGATCAACACTAGAAGACGTGATGTTGAGAGTCTCGATAAAATGCTCATAGGACTTCAGTAGACTTCGAAGAGTGATAACCACAATGTCCTCTTCCATCTTGCGACCAATGGCAAGTAACTGATCACAAATTTCCTAAATCCTACTCAGGTGAGCTTGGAGCGAGGTTCGCTCATCCATGATAATAGAAAATAGAGTTTTCATCAAGAAGAAAGCCTTGCTTTTCTTAAAAGTCTCATGAAGACCTTTGAGACATGTCCATATCTTGGCAGTTGTCTTGCCGGATGGAAATCTGAGAGAGCTGATCATCAGGCATGGATAATTTGAGAAGCATCATCACCTCTCGATTATTCAAAGCCCATGTATCTTGATCAATGCTAGGAGTAGTCGGGCGCTTCGCAACCTTCAAAACAATTTGATCAGTATTCCAATATTCAAAGATTGCTCAGATTCGCTACTTCCAAGTGCCATAATTTTAATCATTGAATTTTGAGTTTGTTCAAGCAAAATGTTTGTCAGAGATGCCATGGCACGTTTTCCAATGAAAAATGTGAAAATTTGTGAAGGCACGTTCTTTGAGGAAAAAAATAGAAGACCCAGACAATTTGAAGGATGACCTATAAAAGAGCTCGAAAAACCCAAAAAGAATATGTTTTTGGTTTTTGGATCAGTTGGCTCGAAAATTGAGGCACCCCAAAAAAACAGACAACCTAGTTGAGTTGTCAAAAAACTGACCAAAACTCTATAATCAAATTTTTTTGTAGTAAAACAACTAGGGTTTTGAAGAAAACCCTAGTTGGCGGCTATGGAGGTCGGATTTGCAGAGAAAATGGCTGATTGGTGGTAAAAAAAGCCCGACAATGGACGATTTTGATACAAAGAGGGGCGAATAGGCTGGATCAAACAAAAGTGACACCATAGGAGCTTCTAGAGGTAAAGTTTGGGCCAAAAAATGGCAACATGTAGTAATTTGAAGTTGCATTTTGTTGCAGATGTTGCGTTTGCTTCAGATCACAAGAAAAATTGGCGCAAATCACCAAAACTCATGATTCGTAGCCAAACTGAGCAGAAAAGAAGAAGCAAGCACAAACACGAGTTGACCAGCTCGCGAGCTTGAAACACAAATGTGATTTGTATAGATTGTGAGTTTTAAAAAAGAATTCACACCCAGTTGAAATCGTGAGTTGAAATTACACTCGGACACAATGTGGAGCGCGATTTGCAGCCCTAAAAGACGATTTTTGTTGACCACGAGTATTCAGACCTAGCCAAGATTCGAGTGTGCATAGATGATTTCCTCAAACAAACGAAACCCTAGATTATTTTCTCGAGAACAGAAACCCTATGGGTTGTAGAGGAAAATTTGAGAACTAATTTTGAAAAATTTGAACAAATAATTTCGAAAGAAATTATAAATTTGTCGAATTTTGTTTGAAGTATTGGCTTTGATACCATATTACGAAGTAATTGGTAAAATACTTGCTTTTATCAACAAAGACCAAGAGGTCTATAGATACAAAAGAATAAAGTGATGTTTCCTTAGGAAACAATCGTAAAGAATAGAAACAATCTATTCTAGCTAAAAGAAAGCCAAAAAAGCTAATAGAAAACTACAGCTAACTAAATTTTAGAAACATTATAATATTTGCAATAGATTACAAATAGATTACCATTAACTAATAATAGACATTTATCCATTATCGTAATAAAAAGATCATATGCATCCACTTCTCATATTAGTGATAACTACCAACCATCGACCAACATTTGCCTGAGAGTTTCTATTTAAGCTTGCAAATTACTTCATCTTGATAAATATGCTTATCATCTTATGACTCATATGTGCATTGGATCCTAGAGAGAATGGCCAACGCCCTTTTGCATATCTACACCAAGTCTTCAAAACATTTGTATGCCTCCTACAGGATTCCTTCTATCCAAGTATATGCACTTTGAGAAATCTATATGATTCTCTCAATGCCTTCCACCAACTCAGCAAGAAGACATGCAAAAGGAACAAAGGCCTAACTTTCTAACCTCAATGCCTTCCACTAACTTAGTTGGAATACCTACAGGAGGATCAAAACCCTGATTTTCTTCCCTTACTGGATGGGAAAAGTTGTTCAGATATTCACACAAAGCCTGG
Organism: Cupressus sempervirens; assembly: GCA_028749045.1. Lineage (NCBI taxonomy): Eukaryota > Viridiplantae > Streptophyta > Pinopsida > Cupressales > Cupressaceae > Cupressus > Cupressus sempervirens. The sequence goes on along the minus strand of CM053791.1, from coordinate 164,439,047 downwards.
TTCTTGCTTTTGTCGTTTTGTTATTTTCCTACTAACTTCTTCATCTTCTCCTTTATTACTTGCATCAAATCCTCAAATTCTTCCTAGACATGTCCCAGAGCGAATGTAGTCACATTGTACATGTCTGGAACAATCTAGTCCTTTGTTTTGTCGACTGTAGGCATTGCCATCTGTAAAGTTTTGAATCCAGATTCATCGTTGATGAGTTTTCTCAAGCTTTTTCACCTTGCCCTTCTATTTTGACTTGTCGACTTAGTTCGAGATTTCTTGTAATTTCGATTTCGGGTTAGTTTCCTTTTCATGACTCCTTTGCAACCTTTTGCCTTAACCAATATGGAATGGCAACTTGCTGGTCATGGATTGACAATTGTTATTCTTTATTTAATTTCTTCCTTAGCGCTGAAACTTTCTGCTGTTGTCATTGTAACGTCTACTTATGTGGTAGAAATTTCCATTTGCATTGTGGAACTTCTATCTCCATCACTTTCTTCTTTAATATGGCCTCAAGGCTTTCCTCAATGGCAACCTCAGGCTTTCTATCCCCTCCTTCGGTAGATTCTCGATTAGTGCCAATATTTCTCTATCCTATATTGGCCTAGTCTTTTGATCATCTTATTGTGCCCTTCTCTTGCTTGTTTTTACCTTTCTCTTTGTGTAAGTATTAGTCAATAGTACGGTTGGTTTTCGATTGACTGATGAAGGAGTAGTCGCTAATATTTACCTCTTATGTTGGGGTTCTCCACCATGCGAGTCAAGGCTACTTCTTGGCTGTACTTGGTCAATACTCTTTCCTTTTTCTCATTTAGTACTCTCCAATGGAATTTCTCCTTTTATTCTCACTCCTGATAACGGTCATGGTCTATCATCCCCCAATGGTTGATGCCCCGTCAATTTATAAGTTAGGCCATCTTTGGACACCTTTAGTTTGCTGATTTGACACTCAATCCACATTTTAATAAATTTAATGACTTATTTGGATATGGAATCGAGATCCAAGATTTCCTTCGTGGACCAATCATACAACTAGATGATCTTCATTTCCTCTTATATCCTTACTAGATCATATTTGTATCTTCTTCCACATGATTTGGTACTTGGACGATTTGCATGCTCTATTCATGTTGAGTAGCAATTTGGAAAACACCCTTCTTTTGACTTCATAGTCATTTGCAATGCTGGCACAAAAATCTTCAAGGTGAACTGGTATTGGTATTTCACAAGAGCCACCACTCTAATTCTATTGTAAGGATTATAATCTGGTCTTGCTGGGCAAAATTCTAGATGGTAGAAATGCAGCTTATCTGCTGATTTTCAACTGCTTGCAAACAAGGACACATTTCATCTTCATCACCTATGGTGATTGGGGATTCATGTTCCAACTTTCTTTTCCATGTTTAAATTTTATCATATGCCGTTAGCTGCCTAGTGACTTCCAACAACACCATCTTGTCGGTAGGATACCTCGAAGGTTTATATTCCCTACAACCTGATGTAGGAGAAGGTTGGGGATTGGATGAGCCATGTTCCTTATTTTTTCTATCAACTTCATCGCCTTCATTGACACCTTTGCACTTTTAAGCGGTGCAAACCGCCGCCTCTTTGCATCTTGATCCATCATACCTTGTCATTTGAGCTATATATATGACATAGGAACTCATGCATAATTCTTTTGACTGTTCTAGGTTTCCAAGCTGCTCATTTAGATTGTTATCGATTCCAATCTAGTCCATTGTGTTCAATCCTTTGATTACTCGTTCAACAAAATACGACATCCATGGTTCAAATGCGTAGAATTGGAGGATCCCAAATATCCTACTCAACATCATGACCAAATCATTGTACTCTCATTGGAGGTCTAACTAGATTAGTTGCTTGGGGAACTTGGAGTAGTAAACCCTGTTCTTTCATAGCCACTTATGATTGATCACACGATTGCAATGGTCAACCTAGATAGTCTATACTCAAGTGCTTGCTTCTTTGACTTCAATACCATTGATCTGTATGCTGGGATTTCAAATACTTTTGAGATTGCAGGTGGAGAAAGGTTTGCCAACACTTTACCATCTGGATCTCTAATTGTCTTGTCTTTTGAATTATAATGTCTTTAGCACTCCACATTCAATTTTGCATGCTGGAAGGCCAAAAGAAATCCAGGTGCGATTATCCTTCTTTCATTGCCACATATAATTGATCACCCCATCGTAATGGTCAATCCCAACAGTATATACTCTGAGTGCTTGCTTCTTCGACTTAAACACCATTGATCTGTATGTTGGCATTCTGAATGCTTTCGGAATTGCAGGTGGAGAAAGGTCTGCCAACACTTTACCATTTGGATCTCTAATTGGTTTATCTTTTGAATTATAATGTCTTTAGCACTCCACATTCAACTTTGCATGTTGGAATGCCAAAAGAAATCCAATTGCAGCCACAATCCCGCTTTTTACTATCTGACTAGCTAAGTATATAGGGTCATGCCATTATACACAAACATTATCCTGTTGAATTCACCCATGTCAAGACCTCCTAGATGTGAGTCACTTACATTTTTCTACTTTGATACAACCTTTGATTTGAGATAAAATGCCTTCTACTCATTCTTGATTGAGGCCGATTTGGAATTAAGAGTGGGTGGGTCATACTATTCTAAGGGGTCCTCTGAGTAATTCCCTATCGATCTCCAAAAATAGAGTACTTAGTGGAGTCCTGTGGGGATTGACTTCTCCGCCTCATGACCCAGCAAAAGACTGTGCATGCAGAGGTTCAATTCTTTTCCCTTATCGATTAGTGAGTGAGGGGCAACAACTCCTATCAGTTGCCTTAGAATAGGGGTGAACGGTTGAAGAAGATATCTTATTAATAGACAGATAGTTCCATGGATAGTTCCATAGATAGAGATGAATTACTGTTAACGCGCTTTGTAGGATTTGAACCCACAACATCAGGTTTTGGAGACCTATGTTCTACCGAACTGAACTAAAAGTGCTTTCTGCATTGGGATCTAGAAGAAAAATAATTACGGGGCCCTTCTTTTAGAGAATTGTAACTTTGATGCCCCCTCCTTATTACTAACTATTGAAAGTATTTCCTCCTACTCAACCATGAATAACTGTTTCATCTAGTCTTTTACTATGTTATACCTGGGATAGGGGTGATGTAAAGTCTAAATCACAAATTGATTAGAGCTTATTCGTATTTGTAATTATTCGAAGGGGCCTGTACCACCACTGTCACTACTACTACTGTTACCAATGGTAGCTGTAGTGATAGCTGGCAAGACATGAGTGAAAAAAAGAATTGGGGCTGCCAGAGTTGTTTGCTCACGTTCTTAGAGGGCAGTTCCTTGCACGATGTCGTTCGACTGGATGGCCAAAGGTTCGTTGGCCCCATATAATAGTAGGGAAACTGCAAATGATAATAGAATAAATTAGATAGGAGAGGGCAACCTTTATGTACCAGCCCAAACTTGCTGGCGGGAGTGCCAAGGAGATGGGATCACCACCCACCGGCACTGCTTGCTCTCTAGTCCACCCATATTTTTCCTAGGAAACCAATAATAATAATCTAGGTTAAACTCATTTGCAATGTACCACCATTGCTCACTCATTAGGTTCCATGATTTCGTATGCTTGCGTGTTCCCCCCTCATCGAAGGAACAAATGAAAGTTCGATCTGATCTGGTGTGTAGATTGATGGCCTTTATATTGCTGGTAGTAAGTGGGTCAATTATTAATTAATTAATTGCGACAAACCCTGGGTAATTCATCCACTATTATGATTTAAGAGAAGAAGGGAATGCTAGTTCTTCATCTTTCAAGGGGGGCCTTGTCATATGAATGGAGCATCTAGATCCATGCTTGTTCAATGTCTACTCGATATGATTAGCGAGCAGAGATGGGGGAGTGCCCTAAGGGAGAGAGACAACCTTCAACTTGAGATAGATTCCCATCTACTCATTCTTGATTGAGGCCGATCTGGACACGCTTCTCCAAGGTCCACCATTTCTCCTTTCTACAAAACAAGATAAACTACATAAGAACGTTGGAAGAATAAAAATAAGATTAAATTTCTCCCCTTGCTGACTGATTTGTCTTTGGAAATTTAGTAACTATTTCTCTCTACAAAGAGATGCTCTATCTTGTCAAACGACTTATCGTTGATTTTTCAAATTTAGTGTTGAATCACCCCTCTACGAATTTCTCATTGTCTTTTTTGATTCTTTGGCTCAATGTAATTTCACTCCTCTCCCAAAAAATTCTTTGTTGAAAATTCTTATGCTTCCTTTCTAGTAACTTCTTCACAAATTCTTCAAAATTCTCACCTCTACTCTTATTTCTCCAATTGTTCGATGTCAGAATGAAATGAGAACTCATGTCTTATACGGACTCTCAATCTCCAAGTTGCTAAATTGGTGATGAGATAATTTTGGGCAGTTGCTTTTAATACACTTACATGTTGTCAATCCAAGAGAGATTCTTTTACACAAATTGCCACTTGTCTTCGAGTTTGGAAAGATGTTAGTTTGAGTGTTTTAGCTTCATCATTATTAAGCTTTGTACATGGGTGTGCATTTGAATGGGTTGGATTTTAAATATTTAGGCCTTTTTCCAACATTTTCATTAAATAGTGGATGTGAAAAATTTTCCGATATTAAATTATTTTTGAAACAATTCCAAAATCCAATATTTGATTTGTATCTTGACTTGCATACTCTGTGCTTATCACGATTTCAATACAATTTCATTGTCCACTCCATTTTCTTCATGGACTCGAATTATTGATCCTTGCAGAGTTTTATGACATTTGAATAGATTTTCATTATTGCCAACATCAGTTTAGCCACAACCTTTGATAGGAGAACTAATATAACATTTTGTTGTTTAATTTCATCAAGACTTCATTTCACTCAGTTTTTCCTTGACAATCTCATTATTTCTATTGTTTTCTTGTGGCATTATTATGAACACACCTTAAACGCGAATTTGAAGTACTGCTACCGAGTTATTGATCCCATGAGTTTACAAACATGATCATTTTCTTTTACATTTTCAAAAATTCATGCATCTATAACTTGAACTGCTTATGCGTGCATAGCAATACTTGCAAATGATTTCAATTTCATAATATTTCCTCCACCTTAGTTACTTTCCTTGATACATATTACTTAGCACTAAGCGCATTTGAGGCCTAATGACTGAGTTTGGGACAAAATGAAATTTCCTTGGTCTTGTATAATTGTTCTAGAGCGTGTATAGGCTGTAGTGGGGGATTTTTCTTCTTAATTTGATCTATCAAATTATTTTTAATTTTGAATTCAAGCGTCTTTACATAATTCAACTCCTTGTTTAAAACATTTCAAAACAATTTTCTTAATGTTTTCAAACATTCCTTCATTTACTAATGGCTTTGGATTATTATTGATCGGTACCTTAGTGAACCTAGGTGTCACCTCTTGGCATCCTCATATCAAACCTTGCACAATTAGAACTTCTTGTATTTTTGGACACAGACAGATCCTAACTCTATGTCCATGAACAAGATCTCATTGTCTTTACCATATTCAGTTATCAAGAATCTGAGCATGGGTGTGCTCTCTATCTTTATCTGATTTTGGGATTCCTTTCCATGGCAACCACATGAGAAAAAGCAGTAGATATGTATCTATTTAACTTCCTTTACCAGTCTCCACTTAAAAGCATACCATACTCTATGCCCACAATGGATATGTCAATACAACTTTGAAATTTGGATCAGATGCTTGTTGCATATGATTGTTATTCAGTTCTCCTACAACTGGGATTTCTGCTTTATCCAGCTGTGTTTCTTGTATGTTTGCATGGAATTCATCCCAACCTTCTACGTACTGCTAAAGCCATCACATTACTTGATACACCAGAGTCTATCAAATTGTTCATCAGCATTTTCCCAAAATATTGGGCCAACACAATAAAAGGGCTTGTTCATCCTTTCCTTGATTGAAAATCACAGGTTTCAGCATCCTTTGACCAGATTTTTCATTCTTTGTATTTTGCTAAGCATTGTTTCCATTTTACAATGCTTGTTGTTTGTTATGCTGGAGCTTTAATGTTTCTGGCTATCTCTTTTTCTTTGGCTGCAAGATCAGTTTGTGGTATGCCTTTCTTAGTTGCAACCTTTTGAAAATCATGGGCACCATGCTAATGAAGCTAGGGCAATTTTGTGGGGCATCAAAGGCATTGCACGATGTTGGTGGCATTTCTTGGACTACATTGGTATTTTTGTGCCAAAGTGGATTGAGGATATTTGGGTGTATTTCTAGGAGTATGTGACCAAAGAACCAAAAATCGGAATTGGATCGCATGTCCTAGACTACATTGGTATTTTTGTGCCAAAGTGGGGTGAGGATATTTGGGTGTATTTCTAGGAGTATGTGACCAAAGAACCAAAAATCAGAATCAGATCGGAATCAGCAAGGCTTACTCGGATCGTGAATCGCCTGAATCGCTGTTATGAATCGACAAAGTGAAAAATCCCTTGAAATTTAAAGATTTTAATGATTTAAAACTTGTTTCATACACCCATTTCTGAAAATAACTAAAAAGCACTATAACATCATCAAATAGAAGTTAACATACATAAACAAGAAACCTAATTGATATATCCATCACATACGTAAATGTAAATTGTAGCTTAAGTAAATAAATGTTGTCAAATGACATATATATATATATATATATATATATATATATATATTATTGAATTATAAATGTTGTCAAATCATAAATGTGTGCAAGACGAAGATCCATAATGATAAAACCAAATCAAAATGACATCAAATCATAATGTAAGATGAAGATCCATGATGATGAATCATGAAACACATCCATCTGTAAAGTCAAAGTGTAAACAAAATGAAGAAACAAGGCTCTAGCTCAAGCCTCGTCATCATCCTCAAGATTAGCTGTTGCAGCCTCAGGGTCAGACTCAGCGTTTGAATGCCTTCTACAAAGGCGTCTAAGGTAGGTCCTAGAGGAGCGACGAGCTATAGCCCCCGCATGTGAGATGGGTGCACGAACATCACTAGGGCTTGTATTTGTAGTGTGCTTTGTGCGTGCACATGTGCGTTTTCCAGTGCCTGAACATGCTCTAGCCTCCTCTGCCTCTCTATCTACTTGGTCAACCCACTTATGGTCTTCCTCAGTGAAGACTGCTGTATTTGTTGCCTTAGTGAGCCACTCTGACTCTAGATCAGTCTCCTCTAGAATGATCGGATAAGAGTTAGTGGCCAAAATCTGTCTGGTTCTAAGGCAGAGGTTGTAATGAACAAATGCAAGATCATTCAACCTCTGCATAGACAACTTTTTTCACCTCTTCAAGTGGATATGCTCGAACATGGACCAACCACGCTTACATCTAGAAGTGCTGCTAGGCTGACTCAAAATATGAATGACAATCTTTTGAAGATTTGGGGTTGATTGCCCAAACATTTGTCACCATTTATCTAAAATGAGGGAATAGAAAAACCATTAGTCTCATTTACAAGCACAACTTTAAGTCTAAATTTCAAAATCAAAAACTAAAATGCATAAGTCGTAACAATTATTAATTTAACTTTAAGAATATATTGTTTTTACCTGGTTGTAATGATGTTTGAGCCTCTATGGCCATCCTACTAGAGAAAAGCGGCCCCTCCTTATTATTGAATTTGTCCAACTCAATGGTTGTAGTTGTGGCACTACCATTAGGATTCAACCTCTGCATGACTATGTATAGGCCAATAAGAACCTCCTCATTCGCCTTGAAGTTAGGAAGGAAATGATATGTTGGATTAAGGTAATAGGCAGCTGCATGGATGGGCCTATGGAGCTAATTCCACCATCTCCTATCAATAATGTCCCAAATGGGGCCATACTTCTTTGACACTCCTGCATACTAGGCTCTAATGGCCTCTTTGGCCCTATCCATGCCCTCATATATGTAGCCTATAGAGGGCTTCTCCCATTAGCAGTTCATAGGATAGATATAAAGGGCTCACTGATCTGCACATAATGTAAAAAAATAAAAATTGAGTCAAAACTTAATTATAAAGCTAAATCATTAAATAATTAAAATTATTAAATAGTAAATAGCAATACTAAATGTCAAATTGTAAAAAATTTACCTTGATTATTTCTTGAGTAGGTGCTCAAAAACCATCCTCATCAAAGAGGATATTCCCCATATCTATACCCGCGGTAGTCTTATCATAGGAAGAAGAAACAAACTCCTCTCCAACAATCATGCGCCTTAGTTCTTCCCTTGATGTCATCAAGGACTTCAGTGTGATGCAATTCGAGGCAAACCTCGTGATGCCCGGACAAGCTAACTCCCCATTCTCTATGTATTTCCTCATTGTGGCGAGGACAAATGCATGATTGAATATAAACTTGCATATACTTTTTGCCCTTTCAACACATGATTTGATCCACTCAATCTTACCAATGTCCTCCAACATGAGATCAAGGCAATGTGCAGCACAAGGAGTCCAAAATATAGTAGGGTGCCTCTCCATCAATAATTTGCCTATAGCAATTTTAAAATTAATTAGAATTTTACACATGTTAAGAAACTTAGAATTAGAAAAGTTCAAAATTTGATAAGTTCAACTTAAAACTTAAAAGTTTACTTGCAACAACATAACTTGCTGCATTATCTGTCACCACTTGCATCACATGTTCTTCCTCCACCTCTGCTATGATTTCTTCAATAACCTCACACAAGTTTGTGGCATTTTCGACTTGAGAGGAAGCATCAATAGATTTGATAGACATGGTGGATCCTACAAAATTGAAATAGAGCAAAACATTTAATTATTATGATTATGATTCATGGACCATCAACAAATTAGCAATCAACAAATCAAAATTTAAATTAACATGCACGAAATTAGAATGATCAATCACCTCCACAGGAAACAAGAAAATTGAGGAGTGTTGTTCCTCTCCTATCTATCCAACCATCAATCATGATGGTGCAACACTTTATGGTCCATTTCTTTTGGCTAGCTCAAACTTCATGTCCTCTACCATTTCATCTAAAAAACAGCCACTCAACTCAGCTTCAGTAGGGGCTTTAAAGCTCGGACCACAAATAGTTACGGCATGTATCACGCCTTGCCAATAATTAGTCCTGTCACAAATAGATTATGATTAGAAATTTAGATAACAAATCATTATGTAATATCAAATATGAATCTACAATTATACAAGTAGAAATATTAAATAATAAAAAAAGAGAACAAATAAAAAAGAAATAATTACTTCGTTGCAATAAATGGAATGTTGCAAAAGTACCAAAACTTGCAAATTTGTTTTCTGGCAGCATCATGGATCTCCTTGTTCAAACTACCCATGCTCTCAAGTAAGTGTTGTGAGCCAGAGTAGTGCGTGGTACTAAGTAACTATCCAATCTTGACTGCCACACTCTAGGCTGCAATACAATAGGCCCAAGCTCAGTATAAGAACGACTAGCACTAGGACTAGCAGTAGCAGTATAACTAACACTAGGACAAAAGGGAGGCCTAGAAGAACCCTCTCCAATGCAACCTATGGATGTGGATGGGGGCGCATGGGAGCCAATAGCACCTAAATGTTCAAGTTGTCTTTTCTTATTTAACTTCTCTTGTTCCAAAGCCTCTAATGCCATATAGCATTTTCTTTTTGCCTCAGCGGTTTGTTTAGTGCACGGGGTAATACCATGTCCAGGTATGCCTGAAATATGATATTTGAATCTATAGATGCCACCCGAGTTTATTTCTTTACAAAATAAATATTTTGTTTGATATTTTGTTCTTCCAGGAAATTCTTTAGTGTAGATCCAAGTCTCATCCTTTTTAGGCATTATGGAATATGAAAGCTAAGGCTGCTGTAATAAGAAAAATCCATTACAAACTTTAACTAAAAAAAATAGCAAATCTTACATTATTTTTGAGCAAATTGTACAATGTAAAATCAAATAGATTTTTGCAATTTGTTATAAAAACATTGTAGGGCTTACAAGATTGCACCTTGCAATTTAGTTAAAAAAACATGTAGAAACTAAAAGACATTCAAGATTTATTCAAGATTTATAAATGAAAACTTAAAAAAATTGGCAAAAGAATGAAAAATACACTAACAGACAAAAAAAATCAACACTTACCGCTTGCAAATGAGTTGAGGAGTGTTGCTATTGGCTCCTTAAAGCTCACAATGCAATCTTATGGCCTCCCCAAACTAATTCTTGATCTCTTTGATGCTCTTCTTTCTTGCTATTTGCAACCCTATGTTTTCTCTTTTCTCTTCTTCTCTCTCACTTTTCCTCTTTTCTTCTCATACTAAACAATTAGAAGACCCTTTAGGGTTATAAGAAAGAGGATCGCTGAATCACCCGAGTTGCCTGAATCGCAGCGATTTACATTACTCTGTATGTGATGTATCTTGGGGAGTGGAGGGGCATCATCTAGGCTTCCCAACAACGTTCCCCTAATTTCAGGAATATTCATTAACTCGATTAGTGGTAGACTGACTTTGATTTTCTTGTCAGTGGATCATGACTAATATAATTCCTCTGACATATCTTTGCAACAAGATTTTTGTTCATTTGTTTATATGTGTTTACTTCGCTCATTCCTTCTAGTTGGACGTTGTTGTATAGTGAGGGGCAAATATAACCATTCCTTTGCATTGGTTTGCTTGGCAATAGAAGTCGAGTTTGGTACCCTGGTGTTACTTGATACTTTAGCATCTCCACATGACCATTTGCTGATGCAAGGCAGAAATTTTGATTAGTTTGCACTAGTATATAATCTTGAGGTTTAGTAGGAAACTTGAGATCATTGGAAACTAGGGTCTGATCATATTTAGGTGTAGATACTATAGCTCATACCTTGTAGGTGGAGAGTTTCCTTATATCTTGTTTATAAACATCAATAACCCTCTAGAAATCTTGACATTGTGATTCAAAGTGTTAATTCATCTCATGTATCTTACACCATCTTGATAATGCTTCTACTAGGAAGACTTTATTGGCAGGTCGGTTTTCAAAAGTTGGTGGCTTGTCCAATGGTGAAGGTACAACACTATTTTTTGGATTTGTACTCCAAGATCTTCTTTGGTATCTTTGATTATTGTTACAATACCCATAGTTGTCTTGATGTCCTTGGTTATTATTATAGTATTTGAGATTATTCTCTTGATACTCCCGGTCATGTCCTTAATGTTTTTTATGATCTGCTCGAGGATATCCATATCCTCAATTGACAGCTTGACATGCCTGATAATTTCTTTGTGAATTTTTGAGTTGATTGTTGATTTCTAAGGTAAGTGACCTCAATGTACAATATCTTAAGTTGATCTGTCAAATCCTTCATCTCATCTTTGCCTTCTTGAGTGCGCGTGGAAGGTGTTGTGTTCTAAGGATAAATGTGTTGTGTTGGCATTGCCTTAGACACAAGAGCTCATGGATGCAATACAATCTGATTGGCACGAGTAGGAACAAGACATAAGTAGGAACATAGTTCATTCTAAGTTGCCGATTCGGGTTCAGGGTGGATTCAGGTTTGAGTAAGGGCAAAAAAAAAAAAAATTCCCATTTGGGTTCGTGGGTGGGTTCGTGAGTATATATATATGTATGCAAAAAACAAGAGAAATGTGCGTACTTGCAAAACTAAGTCATTTTGTAGTATGTATAGATGTTGCTTGATCATTGATCAATGCCAAATGTCAATGATAAACATTAAATACTCATCATCAATCTATCTTCATGATTGTAAAGAAAATCATACATGGAATTACTAAATTATGAAATGACGTTGCAAAACATAGACTAGTTCATCAAATGATAAATTTTGAAACATAATGATAAATGAAAAGTGTTTAGTAGTTTCTCAATGATCACAGTATCAAATGCCCTTCAACAAGGGTCAAATGGGTCATCAAAAAATGTGGGATCAATGGCTTCATCCCCAACTGCAACTATATCTAGATCCTCATAATTGGAACCCAAACCGGTTCCACTAGTCCCAGTTGCTGCTATATTATCCTCCTCTTCCTCAACATAAGAAATTAGATGAGTGAAATATTTTTTATTAGGTTCCTTTTAGGGTTACATACAAAAAATATTAAAGAAAAGCTCTTTAAAGTTGTTTTATTTCAGATTTTGCACCCTACTGCCTTGGGCCCTCCTGGGTTTGGGTTCACCCGGGTTTGCTTTAGCATGGACCTGAGCAAACCTATTGTCCAAAATAAGGACCCTGCTCGGACTCGCAGCGAACCCAGATGTGAATCCGGACCTGCATGGATCAGGATCCAAATCCTGGCAGCAACGGACGAATCTGGTATGGTAACAGAGTCGTCATTCCTTGATTCAACATGTTGGCATTCCCAAAATAACTAGGCATTCCAGTAGTAGTAGTTGGTGATCAGAGACCAACTCTCTTGGTCTTCCTGGCAAATTGGTTGGAGTTGGATGAGTCTTTTGAACATTAGAGTGAAGCAATCCCAAAGTTGCATAATAAATAGGTCGGGTTCCATAATCACCTATGCGGTAAGGACCGCACCATCTTGAATAAGCTCTTCGAAGTCTATTAATGAAGACACCATTCGATTAATGTTCTTGTCTTGTTATCTCAATGAATTGCCTATGCTATTTGGCTGGAGTGATAAACTTCCTAGGAAGGCATCCTTTAACTCTTGCCAAGTTTGGATTTAATTGGTGGACAAATTGATGTGCTCGTAAAATGCTTCATTGGCCAGTGAATAGGAAGTAGTCTACAAGCAACATCTTGTTCCTAAATGTTTCTGATTTGGAGGATTTCTTCGAAAATTTTATTATATTCATCCACAATGCGGTTAACATTATTGATAAAGAACTTAGAACAAAAGTGCTTAGGGTTTTTTGACATATCATGATAAGTAGTAAAGATGCCATTGTTATTCAATTTCTGGAATTTGAAGTTGAACGATTGTAGGCGCAACTGTTTGCATAGGTATTTGATCTATTACTTGTTGAATTTGTGTAGCCTCTTGTTGACCACTTCTTTGAGTTGTTCCTTGGTACATGAGTGGTTCCTTGCACTTGACACCGTGGTAATGGAGTCTTGAATAATCTTATAATATCTGCTACACTAGGTGAATTTTGACTTGTCAATGCTTCTTTCTTTCATTGGACATTAACATTATTATCTTATCTTATCTTGCCTTGCCTAGGCTTTTGGATCAAACTTTTAACTCTTGTAATTATGTTGCTCTTGGCGTGAATCTTAGGACTCTTTGATGTACGTAAGGCGAGAAGGAGTTGATATGGTCTAGTATGTGAAGTCCTTATATCTCAAAGGTGTGAGAGGTTGTTAATTCCTCTAGATGATGAATGCTCTTTGAATATCTGCTTCAATATTTTGAGTTTTCTCTTCATCCTCCAATACAAATCTCACTCGCATAGACTCAGCAGTGGTTCTCTTAACTTTCTAGTCAAGAGAGTTCAATCATGCAACAATGTCTTCTTGGTAGTCCGCAAATCTGAGATTTGGCTATAGGATTGGTACAATGTCTTTATGCAGTAGTACCATCTTGATTCATGTTGTGAAATCTCTCTTCAGTAATACTTGTGTGTTGTTCTTGCACTGGTTCACATTGATGTGTGTTTTATGACCTACCAATAGTAGAAAAAAATATTGAAATATCCTATCCTCTCTTGATCAAAATCGTGTGAATGCTAAGATTGCAAAAGATTATATAATTGATTCCAAGGTTCCTTTTCTATTAGTTCTTGATTGTGGATAAGCTCAATGGTTGATGTGATACATTGGTATCACAAGTGGTGTTGCATTATATTCCTCAAGTTTACTTTAAATAATACTTGCTATGGGAGCTTTCAAATGATATTGCATTAAGGATATTTTTTTGGGTTTTTCATGAATATGCTGAAAGTAATAGAGTAGAGCCTAAGAATTTGAAAGATGAACACTATTACAATGAAGTCTACCTAACTTTATTTCACGAAACACAACAACTACGTAAAGTTGATGCAATAATTGAGGGTTGTGCAAAGGATTTGCACATATTGACGAATACTATCTTAACAAACAATATGCATCAAATACAAAAGTAAATTATTTACTTAAGGGCCCCAAACTAACCTTACACTGCACTTAAGAATCCCTTAAGAAGAAAAAGTATTAGCAAAGCGACTTGACCACAATAATAATATCAATTACATTCATCTATTTACTTGAAAGCTAATTCTAAACTAAATGAAGGAACAAAGACAACATGCAAACACTAAGATACATCTAAAAATCACCGAACTTCAATGAAATTTTTTTTATCTCAGTATTTCATAAGCAACAATCTCCAAATGTCGTCCTTACAAATGAGAAATGAGGCCCTTATATAGGTCTCCAATTACGATGCATGATCTGAATTAAGACAAAATTGATGGCTCAGATTTTGCCACCTTAGCCCTAATTAGGGTTGGGGCAAAGAAAGAGAATCTCTAACTAGTTGATTGGTCCACACACAACAATCAAGAGAAAACCACTCTCGTAGTGGGGTAATAGATTACCACTATGCTAGCCCATTCAGTAAGAGAGTGATCTGACATGAATGCCCATTATGCATTAAATGCTCCTTTTGTTGGGGATAGCATATACTTGATTCTGTTCCTTGAATGCTTTGAATTTGGATAGCGTTGTCTCCAACTCATGACACATGGGTGTCAACTCTTGCTTGAACTCCTGATCAACCATTTCTCATTCACTCTTGATTGAACTGCTGATCAACCATTTCTCATTCACTCTTGCTCAAACTAGTCTCCCAAATCTGGATTTGAGTGTTGGGTCTTGTGCATAACATGCAAGAATATGGGGAAGTTCTCAAAGTTATCCTCTGTGAAGTAATTTAATTGAAAGAATTCTTCTAGTTGACTTCTTAGGTTATCTATAGTTATATTATTTTCTGTCCTTCTCAGTGTTAATAAGTTTGCAGCTGTCTTGAGATTGTTTGCTAATTATTTCTAACAACCTTTCTTAATCAAGGGTATTCCTCATTGAAATTCTGAAACATCTCTTTTTCCACAATTACCGCACTATACTAACGAGAAAAATCATATGCTTCTCCTTCTCTTATTAGCCCACCATCAACACACATTTGTTTGAGAGTTTCCGTTAAAGCTTGTAGGTGTCAAATTGCTTCATCTTGATAAATATGCTTATCGTCCCATGTCACATCTATGCGTTGCATCCCTTAGAGGATGGTTAGCACCCTTTCGTATATTTGCACTAAGTCTTCAACAATTTTGTATGCTTCCTTTTAGATGCCTTCTATCCAAGCCTCTGCACTTTGAGAAATTTGTTTGATTCTCTTAATACCTTTGACCAACTCAGCTGGAAGACTAACAGGAGGAACAAAGGCCCGACTTTCTTCCCTCATTGGATGGGATAAGTTGTTTAAATATTCTCATAAAGCCTTGCTCTCGCTTTTCACCTTTTGGTATTTCCCTTCCAACTTCCTCATCTTCTCCTTAATTGCTTGCAGATAACCCTCTAATTCTTCAATGACCCGTTCCCTAGAGGCATGTCCCAAATCCAATTCTTGTCATATTGTACACCTCTGCAACAATTTGATTCCTTGTTTTGTCAACTTCACTTTAAAGTTTTGGATCCAGATTCCCTTGATGAATTTTCACAAACTTTTCCCCCTTGCCCTTCTATTTCGGCCTTGGTTTAGTTTAAGATATCTTGTAATTCCAATGTTGGGTTAATTTCCTTTTCATGAATCCTTTGCAACCTTTGCTTTAACTAATCTTGATTTTATTCCAGGGATCCTAATCCAATCTTGCTGGATAAAATGCTAGACAATAGAAATGTTGCTCGTCTGCTGATTTTTCTACTGCTTGCAAGCATGGACACATTTCATCTTCATCTCTTATGGTGATTGGGAATTCAAGTCCCAACTTCCTCTTTTGAATCTTATCAAATGCCATCAGTTGCGTAGTGGCTTTCAAAAGTTTATATGGTTTTGAAGAAAATCTCTGCAGCTTGATGTAGGAGAGGGTTGATAACTAGATGAGCCATGCTTCATACTTCCCTATCAACGTCATTGCTTCAGTTGACAACCTCATGTGTAATCTAGCTTGTAGAGTCTCGACAATGTGCATAGAAAAAGCATCATTGACTCTCACAAAGTCTTCCTTAGCATAGAGTTGTAACTGAGGGTAGCACTTATGCACTTTCATGTGGTGTGAATGACTTGCTATTGCTCCTTAGTATCTTAATTCGTCATACCTTGTCATCCGAGCTAGCATGTATATGACATAGGAACTCATGTAGAATTTTCTTGATTGTTCTAGATTTCCAAGTTGCGACTGAACATTCCAGCCCAGTGCATGGCATTAAATCCTTCAATCACTTGTTCAACAAATTACCACATCCATGGTTCAAATGCATAGGACTGGGGGATTCTAAATATCTTGCTCAGTATCATGACCAAATCACTATACTCCCATTGGAAGTCTAACCAGACCAGTTGTTTGGTAACTTGGAGTAGTGAGCCTTGTTCTTTCCTAGCTACTTATGATTGATCACTCCATTGCAATGGTCGATTTCAATAGTATGTATTCTGAGTGCTTGTTTCATTGACTTAAAAACCATTGATATGTATGTTGGGATTCCAAATGCTTCCGAAGTCGTTGGTGGAGAAAGGTCTGCCAACACTTTACTATTTGGATCTCTAATTGATCTGTCTTTTCAATTGTAATGCCTCAAGCACTTCACTATCAATACTGCATTTGGGAAGGTCATAAGAAATCTAACTGCAGCCACATTCCCGCTTTTGAGTGACTATTTAAGTATATGGGATGATGGTCTTAATACTAAACATACTCCTATTGAATTCACCCATGTCAAGACCTCTCATATGTGTGTCGTCCACATTTTTATAGTTTGATACAATCTTTGGCTTTGAATAAAATCCTCTCTATTTGTTATTGATCAAGGCCAATTTGGACAAACTTGCTCCTCTGAGCTTCGCCATTTCTCCTTTCTATAAAACAAAAATAAACATACGACCATTGGAAAAAGAAGATTAACAAATTTCCCCTTACTAAATAAACTTTAGTAAAGAGTTGTTTCACTCTCTAGAAAGAGTTTTTCTCCCTCTTAAAATATCTGTGTTTTCAATGGTTTTTTAAATTTGCTGCAGAATTACCTCACTATTAGTTTCACAACCTCTTTTTTGATGCTTCATCTCAATGTAACTTCACTTCTCTCAGAAAGAGATTCTCTCTCCAAAAAAACTCTTTTGAAAATTGTCATGCGTCCTCTTTAAAAACTTAGTTGTTTACACAACAATCTCATTATTTTTCCCAATGTTTTCTTGTGGCATCATTTTGAATGCACCTTAAACACGAATATGATTTTACTGAACTTCAGGAATTAAAAAAACAATTTCTTGATTCCCATGAGTTCATGCACATTATCATTTGCTTTTACATCTTTCAAAATTCTTGCCCATGTAACTTAAGTGCTTATGAGTGCATACCAATACGTGTAAATGATTTTGACTTTTATAAAGTTTTGTCCACCTCTTTTACTTTCATTGATACACATTACTCAGTGCTATTGAGTGCATTAGAGACCCAATTACTGAATTTGGGATGAAAAGAAATTTCCTTAGTCTTGTATAATTATGAGTGTGTTTAGGCTATAGTGGGGGTTGTTTTCTTTAGCTTTTTTGTATGCGCACAACCGATTTGCATTGTGGGCACGTATAAGACTATGAAGGATTTTAAACCTAATTTTTTTTCTTGTGTAAGTAGTATTCGTGCTCTTGGCACATTTGGACCCCAACCATGGATTGTTTTTGATGAGTGTGGTTCCTTTCATGTAGAGGATTAGTGCTTATAGTGCATTTGACCTTGTTTTGAGGAATTTTACTTGGAACAACTTTTCTTAGCCTTCATGTTTCAGCACTCAAGAGCGCATAAGAACCTCTATCATGGAATATTTTTTATTCTTAATGAATGTCAAAATTCTCACCTGAGTGCACATTTGTTGTGACTGGGAATGTTTAGGATTTGAACATTTTTCATCCCTTGTATTTTGTCATTGGGTGCATATTTGTGTGACTTAATGGCAAAACTTCCAACTTTTCCATAGTTGTCAAGAAGAGGTCATTAGGGATGGGAGATTTTATGTTTCATAGCTTTCCTGGTCGTGTACTAGTAGTTGTCGAGGATCTTGAACACTCAGTTTGATTTTTATCGTGTATAATTTACGTCTCGAGCATAAAGGAGAGCCTAAGGTGTATTTTGGATGGTTTTATCCTACTCAAAGACACTACATACTTCATTATGTTGAGCGTACATAAGACTCGATGCAATTTTACTTGTGGCAACTTAGCAATTGCAAGTGTTCTTCATCCATGGCATGTGAAATATATGCTTGGGCATAACTAAGACTTCTGAGAGGATATCTTTACCCATAATAGATTCCATGTTTTTTTTTGAGCATTTAAACATTTTGACAAAAGATTTACACCCTATGATGTTTTCTAAGGTATTGGTGGACATTGTCTTTCACAGTGTCAAATGTTTATTGCTGTTTGATGTCTTCAGATTCCTTTATCCTGCTCTTTGTATTCAATTTTGATCTTGTGGAAGAACTCTTTGCATAAGGATTGTGCACACAATCCAGGTATGGTGAAGAATTTTAATTTTCAGAGTGGTTTTCTAATTTCCCCTTGCAATTTTATATTGATCCTCTATGTTGACTATTTTAGGGCACCTCTTCATTTTGGGGAGGATTTTGACATTTTTGAATTACTTCACTTGCACTTCATTTAATCTCTACCCCTTTTTGACATCTGGTATATATTAGTGTCTGTGAGGGATTTCTTATGATGTAGTCATTTTTATCAACTCCAACCACTTGACTATTTCTCCATGTTTCTTGACCTGCACTTAGACAATCACTAGATTATTCGAAATTGTTGGAATTTATATCTTCTTCCCTGTATTTTGGATGCTCTTTGATTCTATACTTAGCCAAACTCGACACCCCTCACTTGTAACACAAGGAGGGTAGGAGGCTGAAACTAGAACTATCGAGAAAACACAAGCCAAAAAGAGCCGATCAAACCGAAAAGGTAGGGGGCCCTCATATGCAATGGGGCGATGTGTGGAAAGGATACAAACGACTTTACTTCATTTGCAATGTGTGGAAAGGTTACAAATGACTCTCCTTCATTTACCCTAAATTCCCAACTAGGGTTTGAAATTTGAATTGCTCTTGGAGAAAGGAAATTTACTTAGTTTTTGTAGTATGCCCTATGAGATTACGCCCATCTTCCCAACTAGGGTTTGAAATTTGAATTGTTCTTGTAGAAAGGAAATTTACTTGGTTTTTGTAGTATGCCCTATGAGATTACATCCATCACTCAATGATTCATAATATATTTGATAGTTAACATATTCAAATCCATTTTCTCACTTCTCTTCAAACTCAACTTTGAGGATAGGGAGTACTTGTCATAGGGCGCTCAGATGTCAATCTACAAGCGGATTCCTCGGGATTTCCATAACACATATTCATTCTCATCTTGGAACTATTCCATCAGATTTTTAGATATACACTCATTAGCCTCTCTTGGGATTTATCCACCTTGCGAGGAGTCACTCCAGCTGTTCCCAACAACCTATATACTCAAAAGGAGCTATAGGACACTGAGGAATTGCTCCTGTGGTTCCCTATAATGTATGTTCTTAAAAGGGGCTATAGCAAGAGACTAATTAATAGGTTATCAATATATTAGCATTTTTTATATTGAAGGTAGTTTACAAACCTTGTGCTCCTTATGAGCAACAACATAAGACTTGCAAGCTAATTCGAGCTCCTTACGAGCAATCACACTAGAAACAACAATTGGAAGACCAAGAGTTACTGCTTAGAATCCACCTTTGATAATGAGACAATTACAACCAATGGAGGTTAGAATCCACCTTTGACGATGAGACAAATACAACCAATGGAAGACCAAAAGTTACAACTTAGAAGTTCACAAAGATGTCCCTCTTGGGATTTGAACCATGGTCTCCACAATGAGAACTCATTGTTTTAACCAAGCTAAATCCCTTGACAATATTGGCGTTTTATGTAATACAAGTTACAACTTCAAATATATATGTATATATATATATAAAATTCTGAATTTACTATTATCAACAAATACACACATATTAGATCATATTAGATTTTCTTATCCCTTATAGAGTTTAGATAAGATATTCTGTAAATCAGAACTGATTTATAAATAAGTCACAGTATACTCAGGTTGCAGGTCTGAGCTATATTCCGACATTTATTACTCTCGTGTTTTCTATATCTGGTGATTAGAAACAGATACAATATTTAATCTCTCTTTCCATGATTATAAACTGATACCAAAGCTACATATATTTAATTGGACCACACGTCCCTTACTTTTAATAGCTTCCAAATTATAATCTGTGGAACAGTACGAGTTAAAGATAAGTTACAGCATAACCTTACTGTTATACAATGTTTGACAGTAAACCAATAGGGACTGATTCCTTTCTGATATATTTCTTAGATCTAATTTATAAACTTATTCTTCCATGCCCTTAACCCATGGCTTTCATTCTTCTATATCTCTTTTGGGTATGTGGTAAGTCATCTCCTTTCTGTTGATATCAGGCATTTCTTCTCATAGCTACTTTCCAAAAATATGCGACTTATGGTAAGTTGGGAACTGTTAGTTTAACATACATTTGTCTTGAGATAATCGTTTCCTAACAATGTTTGTTCTTTTTCTAGTTATCAACCGATGAACCTCAGATGAATATCTTTTAGCAAATTGTGGGTAATCATTTTACATCAACAACTTCATTGGCCAATAACAGTGATTATTCAGCGATGAAGTCACTTGGGTCCAGAGTACCACAGAAATATTAGGGTATATCGTGTAGTCGCTCATAGACCCTACATCAGTAATGATATGACAAATGCTCATTGACCCGATATCAGTAATGACAGGCCCACAAGGAGTGCATATACTTATAAAATACCGAATATATGAAGCGGCAAACTTATTCTTAGATGCTGTGGCAATAAATACCCATCCGAGATGAATATTAATAAACCTCCCAATCAGCATAAGAGCTCCACACACGCACAAAGGACAAATCTTCCATAGACTCAGTAATTGAGTCTTTTAGTCCACGTTGTCTTTTGTGTAAACATATAGTAGGAGCAAGCCGATAATGAATTCTGCCACCACAAACTATGATGCTTCCAAGGAACAGGCATATTGAATTGAGCTTAAATATTTGGCATCGACTGTGACAGACAATCTTAGCCCATAAACTTTGATTAGTATTGTTGATAAGATACGACAGTCAACCTTTAAAGATTACCAAGACATTCAAAAAGGCTCTGTGAGATACAAATCCACTTCCTCTTATCTTGATTGATTGTCTATCCTAGATAATTGTGAAGTCTTAATTGGTATATTAGATATCTTGCTTATCTATAATGGTGGGATGAGGACAGATTGAACCCCAGATTAGAACTAAGATATAACCTTCATAGAAAATAGAATACTAGAAACTCAAAACTTTTAATATGCAAGGAAACATGAGGAGCACTGCTACAAGTGTGTTATTGCAGGATTTGACTAGGTATCTCAAGAAGCAATCCGGATGTAATTCTGATATTCTGCTTGGATCAATGTTGTGAAATATTAGTTGGTAGTTGGATGTTGTTTGACATCTGATTTTTGATTAGGGCGTTAACATCAAACCTTCATGCTTGATTATTTTACCATCTGAAAGAGCTTTCCTTGTATTTTTGTTTAAAAGAATTTGATCCTGTATACATTTTCTTTTATTTTCCTAAAAAGCTAGATGACAACTTAAAGAAGCCAACCTCAACAATGCTGTGAAATTTTTGTTGGTTGTTAACTTGTTGGGTATTATTTGGCTTCTGATTTTTGGCAAGGGTTTTAACATTGAATTGTCTTGCTTCAGTATCTTTCCATCTGAAAGAGCTTTGCTTCCATTGTTGTTTACAAGAATTTTATTCTAATATGCATTTGCTTCTAGTTTTATAAATAGCTTGTTTATGACAGTTACAGGCGTGTTCATTTGTTACTATAACTAGATGGTTAATTTTTGTGTATACTTTGTTGGCCTTTGTTGGAGACTTTTGACACCAATGCTCTTGTGTGTGGAATTATTTGCAGACGAGAATGAAAGTGATACTGGTGAATCTATTGGTTTAGAAGAAACGGATGAACAACTTAGCATGACAAAAGATAATGATGGGTCCAGTGACACTTTTATGAATGAATACTCAGATGCCTTGAAGGATCAGCTAAACAATAGTACATTAGCCAAAAGCTTTGTTCGCCCAGAGGATTCTTCCAAACTTGGAGATAAAAATAAGGTGACTCATTTTCTCACATTTGCATTTGAATTGATCAGTTTTAATATAAACATGATATAGATCTGATTTAATGTTGATTATGATGATTCTATTTCTTTGTAAGAAACAGTTGTATGCAAGTAAAGGCTTAGTAGGATTATAAAATTTTAAACTTACGTAATTCCTAAAAAACAAAGAAAATTGAAACTCAAATGGCACTTTTCAGATTATATGATTCAATTACACGCATATATTCATTTCAATATAATTGATTAATAGAGATTTATGATTATTACATGTATTTAATCATTCTGATTGTTAGTTTAATATTGACAATTAATACATAAATATTATTATTAACAATACACTTAAATTATTGTTAACAAGCAAAACTCTCTTTTGACTACCTTGCTAGGCTTCTGAGCCCAACAAACATCAGTAAGTCATATATTTGATCACCACCATTGACTTGGCGTGTGGCATGATCCAACCACTCACATGGGTTGCATCCAAGGGTTTACATGAACAGAGATGGTTCCATGCATCCTCTTCTGCTAGCAGCTGATCAAGGGCCAAATGGAAATACATGTGGGAAGATCTCAGGCTACGCCTTCTTGATCAACAGGTAGTGGGTAAGTGCAGATCCAATAGGGGAACCCTCCATCAAAACTTGAATTGCTGACTAAACCTTAGAATATCAGTTTGGTCCCATCACATCCACATGGTTAAATCACATCTGCTTAACCCTTTACAGATTGGCATTAGGTTTTTGTTATCCAGAAGAATTTCAGGCAGACTCATTAACTGTGATCTCTCATTCCTACAAGACCAAAGTTGGTGGGTTCCACATAAGTCTATGAGGAACTCTCTTAGCTGGATACATAGAAACATGTTAACTTTCTACTCACCAGAGTACATAAAGCATTAACCGTCAATTTAATTGGGTTGAAGTCTGATTTCAAGTCCATATTTCAATTGATAATTTTGGATGGAAAACTTGGATTAAGGACTGTGATATTTGACTATGTGAGAAGCTGATGCTTGTCCTGCTCGTAGGCTGCTAAAGAAGACGCTTGGGCTAGATCTTCATCTAGTTTACTTGACATAAGGTGATTTCAGGTCTGTGTTCCAATTGGTAACTTCAGATGCAAAATTTTGTGTAATGGTTGTGATATTGCAAGTTTGTGATAAAGTGAATTTGTCTTGCTCTTGCACCACTAAACAAGACACTCGTCAAGGTCTCCCTCTACTATATTTGACACATGGTAATATCTTGATATTTGGGCAAACTTAAAGAGGTTTTAAGAAAATTGTAAGTTGGAACCTAGTCAAGACATGTGTGACTTACAATGAGATTGATTGCAGCTGAACCTCCATGAGGGAATAAGCTTAGTGATAAACTATTGATAACCTTGGATTTTCTGTAAGATGGGAAACTCATGGGTTTAAATCCTCTGATTGATTGCTCCTACCTAGATTCGCAAGAAGTTTCTTTGGTTGTTTGATAACCTGATTGTTGGTTGATTGGTCAATGCATTTATGATATAGGAGCATCCAAGTCCATAGGCCATCCTACATTACCCAAAAACAGGGCAGTTCAAATTTGGCTTTTTCATTCTAATTTTGATTTGTGGGTTTCGAGTTATTCCTTGGCAGCATGTCTTTTCAGGTTTTTGCTTTAGGGCATTCCTTAGTCTTAGTGATGCCAGTGGTGTGATTGTCATTGCTTATGCAATTTAATTGATCAATCTGTGACATTTAATCTCTGGTCGTAATCTTGCTTCTTGTCTGGTTTCATCTCAATTATTGGCTTCCGCGGAGATGTCTGCATGCTTGGCTGGCATATGGTTCAAATTTAGATCCAAACATCCGTGTGGTATACCACTATAAGCTTATTCTATAGAATGGCTTATCTGGTAGGGCACACATTATTATGTGCAATTTTTTAAGATAATTATCTTGATGACATTATTGAACTCCTAAGCAGTGTTTCTCCTATTGGGGTAGTTATTTGTAATTTCTCTTCAGTTGGTCATCTAGGGATCACATGATAGCTCCTTGCCAGGTCAAATGTTTTTTTCTTATTTACTGGATCTGTTTGACAATATAAATTGAGACCTGACATGAACTACTGCGTTGTTTTTCCTTCTATGCTGGTCAGTTACTCTTAGTAATGTTGTGTCCCATGGTGGCTAATACAAGCAGATGCAAAAAATATTGTTGGCAGACCATTGACATAAAATTATTATTGTGAATCGTTTCATAGAAATTTTCAACCTTTTATTACTGAAGGTTTTCTCTATCCCTAGGTCATGGGGCACAACTTTAGTGGTTAGCAGACCTCCATGTCCGTGTATGCTTTTGGTGTCATGGTTTTCTTTGACTGATGATGATACATTTATTTTAAATTGTTTCTGAAGGTTGTGGAGCTTTCTATTCAAATTTGTGGTCAGCAGATATTATGATGGGCATTTAACCAGGTGTACGTGTACGGGCCATTTCAGGGTGGCTTACCCAATATTGTGCCTATCTTTGCATAAAACTGCATCCATAATTTGGGTTCAATAGAGCAATGATTGCAGATGAAATTTTGTAGGATATCTTCCTCAGACAGAAGATAAAGGCAAATTTCATGAGAGGTTACAGTGGAAAGATATAGTTCCATAGGTGGGCCGCATTGAAGGTCTGTCACTGTAACTTGTGTGTTAGGTAAAGAAGAAGATTTTAAATACTTGTCGCTGGACTATGTGCCTGTAAGACAAGTTGGTAATCCAAAATTTGTAGCAGTAAAGATACTGTCTTGTTATTTTGAATTCCTTGAAGGTAATTAACTGCTATTCTCTGACTACATTTCAATCTGAATTTTCTGAGTTCAAGGATGATTGGCTACAAAGATTGCCTGTCCTTTACTGGGCAGTCGGCTCCTGTCTGCATTAAGTTAAGCTTGTGATCAGAGTTATTTTGGGCTACTGGAGCAGCCAATCCACAAGCGTCTGAGCAAACGTTAAACTCCTTTCGAGTATTGTTTGACCACATATTTGGGATTTCAAACTACTAAAAATTATAGCCTCCCTAGAAGAGAATTCTTGATAAAAGAATATTCAAGGTAACTGTTTTAAGAATGTGACAAACACTTAAAACAGGAACATTGTGTAGGTTCAACGTTGCATCTAAAACAAAGGGAAACATTTGAGAGCCAAATGAGGGTAGGACTAACTCAAAAACCAAACTGCTTGGGTATGATTTAAAATCACAAGGACTGATTGGTTATGACTTAAAGCCAAAAGATGCACTCGTAGCTTCTACTAGGTAAACTGCAAGTCAGCCAACTAATTGCATTATTGCAGGGTGCCCAAAGCTACTGCACAAATACTTATGCAAGGCCATCTGATTATAGCTTGCTTAATCACGACTTAATTCCTTACTGTGATACAAGAAAAGATTTGAACAAGAATCAACGATGGAGAAACTATTTAATATGGTTTTCAAAAATTCATTTAAGAAACTCATCAATGTTAGTCAGACAACAATTTTTGATTCTCATCACTTCTGATATTCATTAGATACTTCATGCATTGCAAAGTATTTAACTATTAGCTTTTGAGTCAACAGATATAGTCTTAACATGAAGGGTCTTTCTGAAACATATAAGGAATCATGTCTTGATCTCCAATTTACCATGCCACTCCTGCCATGTTGCACTAGACCAGTCCTGCATGTTAATATTCATTTATGAAGTAAACATACCAAACATGTCTAGGTGAAGATTCATTTTCAAGCCCTATCTATCAAGATGATAGGGATAACTGACCAATTTGTAGCACAATACTGCTGTTCCTTCAGCTTGTAATGCTAATTGTATATTCAATAACGAAAATGGAGTTGACAATATATAGGCAATTACATTACGATATTTCTAAAAGAAACAAGCACAGAAGTTGGCAACCGAAACTACCTAAACAAACTAAGATGATCATTAAAGAAATGTTACATTTATTTTAGTATCCTCCCTTAATGGTCATCATTCTAACAACCCTACAGAAGACATAATCTGTAGGTCTCTTGGTTACAAATCCATAGAACGCTGCCCCTTCTGGTGAGAACAGTGGGCTAAATGAGCTTGCTACTAAGACCCTCCCTGATTCTGCAGAACTTCTCGATATGACCAAGCTAACTACAAACCTTCCAACCTGATGTTGGGCAAACTAAAATTGCCCCTACCTGTAGCCAGAGACATTGAGAACAACTTCTCAAACTGAAACCACAATTTTTAGGAGAAAATTGCTAAACCTGAACTACTGAAAAAGTCATGATTTTGTCAAAAAAATTGCCAAATACTTTTTTAGAT
This sequence comes from Cupressus sempervirens, assembly GCA_028749045.1. Classification (NCBI taxonomy): domain Eukaryota; kingdom Viridiplantae; phylum Streptophyta; class Pinopsida; order Cupressales; family Cupressaceae; genus Cupressus; species Cupressus sempervirens. Next base: position 164,412,264 of record CM053791.1, on the reverse strand, counting down.
GAGCTCTATGACCCAAAACAGTCTACAAGAAACCATAATTTTTGAGGAGAAAATTGTCAAAGTCTTGACATGATGCTGAGATCATCCATGAAAAAATTCATGATTTTTAGGAGAAAAATCATAAATCACAACAATAATTTTTTGAGGAGAATATTATAAAACCTAATAGTAAATTTTTTGAGGAAAAATTTATAGAACCTTACAGTAATTTTTCAAGGGAAAAATTCTAAAACTGAACAGAAATTGTTTTTGAGGGAAAATATTACAAAACCATACAGACAATTTTTAGGAAAAAAATTATGAAACACAAAAATGATTTCTAAGGAAAAATTTAAAAAGCCTAGAAATAATTCTTAAGAAGAAAATTGAAAAAAAACATAAATGATTTTTGAGGAGATAATTTGATTGAAACCAGACATGATTTTTGAGGAAAATCGATCAAAACCAATCAATATTTTTTTAAGGAAAAACTTATAAAACTCTCCAGTACGATTTTCTTGGACAAAAATAGAAAACTTAGAAAAATCCTTCATTGCATAAAGAAATCTGCCCCACGACGATGTGTCAAAACCCTGTGCTGATTTTCAGAAAATCATGTTTTGGCAGACTCGGGTTTGGAAGATCAGGCAGAGTGAAAATTTTGCAAGCATTGTTGCAAAAAAAAGAAGCAATAGCTCTTGTTAGGAAAAACCCTAGGTTGTGAGGAATGACGGGATGGGGTTAAAATGTGCAGGCTGAAAACTTTGCAAACATTGTTGCAAAAAATACAGCAATAGCTGCTGCAAGGAAAAACCCTAGGTTGTGAGAAGTGGTGAGATGAGAATAAAATGCCCCATTGCGATTTTGAAACCACAATCGTGCGCAAAAGAAAGAAACCCTTGAAATAGCACATAAAGGGATCGTAAAATACAGACACAACAACTCTCACAAACCCATGAACCGCCAAAACATAGGGGTAGCAAAGCAAGAACCTTCCGTGAACAACAATTTTTCACATGTGAAAAAACATTCAAAAACACTGAGCAGACAAACACAGACAGAAATGGTCCTTTTGCAATCCAAAATGCAAAAAGTAGGCCACGAAAAAGTGTCCAATATGAAGATGCGATTTGCAGAGGACTGCGAGTCAGAATCAGCACCTTGAACAAGGCCAGAATAGTCCAAATCCGATGATGACAAAAACTGGGTTAAGGAAACCTTCAAAAATTGCAGATGTTACACCATGAATTTTTTATTAAAAAAACGATTAGAAAGTTCTTGGCATTTTTTTAATGGAGGCTCGAATTTCTATTAAAAAATAGCCAAACTCTCCATCGACTCACTCTATACCATGTAATGGTAATTGTCTATTCAATGATGAAAACAGAGTTTATAATATATATGGAATTGCATTATGATGTTTCTAAAAGAAACAAATGTGAAAGTCAGAATAGAAACTACCTAAACAAACTAAGATGATGAATAAAGAAACATTACATTATTTTAATACCATTGAGTTGAACAAAGTGAGTGGATTAGATGTTCCACCTGGCTACCCTTACAGCAGGTATTGAGTCCTATTGGGGGAAATGAGTGACATCTAAGCACGGGATTGCAAATTGATCTAGAACGATTTCTGTTTTGATGTACCTTTTTCACCATTCCTAAGTAGGTACCGTCTTCTACTTGGAGAATAGAAGCACATGTACTGATTATTGATGGAATATAGATATAACAAAGAATATCACATGATTATATTTACAATTTATATTTTGGGGCCCAAGAAAGGATGAATAGGGTAAAAAGGGCCACCGAACCCCAGTTAGGCTCCAAGTTGGCATTGAAGCAGCGATCCAAGATTGTGGTTGAGTCAAAAAATTTACCAAGACCTCATAATTATGTTGTATTTTTTTATTTTCCTTGCATCACATAGGAGCTCAAAGGTTTTCTATGTTAAATTTGAATTTGCATATACAATCATTCAAATGGATAGATTTTATCCACGCCACAAAGTTGCATGCATATTTATCCAAATCAGATGGTGGCATAGATATTCACTTTAATAGATAAATGCTTACAAATTGATTGCTCATAAAACATCCTTACTCTTTCTGCAATCCTTTTCAATCTAGTCACTGTTCAGCTGCTCTTCTGCTAGCAATATTTAATGGAATTCTACTTCCTTACTGACGGTTTTGGTCAAAAATAGCAATAGATTGACAATGAATATTTATAAAAATGCTATAGATTGTACTATTATCAAGCTAACTCTTGCACGCTTCTATATATTTGTGTTCTCTTTGACATTCCATTGAGGCCTATCTTCCTTTTATTGGTTCGATTTGGCCACTCATTAACTTCAGCCTTGGATTTCACATGGAAAAGTTATTATTCTTCTTCCTTCTGCTGCTTTAATGCTGTCAGGCTTTTGACTGTGCTTAAATTCTCTGCCAGTTTCTTTTTTGTCCTCTCTTTACAATTGTCATCTGTAATATTTCACTGCACCATTAATGAGCTCATAAGATTCTGCTTGTTTTGTGCCAATTCAATCATCCAATCCAACATTTCCATGGTTTTCACTCCTCATTGGTTTTGTTCTCTGAGATTCATGGCTGTTCAGGCACAAATTTCATTTCCAGGTTACTGTCTGTGCTACTTTTGACACTTTATTTCATGTGCCTCATCCGATGCTTTCGGATGCTGATGTGATGGATGACCTCTGTTCTATTTTGTTTGAAGTTGAACCCTCCAGGTGATCTGTGACCTGCAATCTGCGTGCAAACCAAAGGGTCATGACACTGAATGGTGATAGAATCAACCATAACCTTTATCAGAGAATTCCAGAATTTGCTTTAGTTCAAAAATTCTAATATTTCAAGTCATCGTCTATTTCTAGGTCATACTTGTTTAAATTTCTAGCTTTATAACATCTACATTCCACATTCATTTTTAGAGATCAAATTCATTTAGTGCTTTTTAAGCCACATGCAGACGTTATCAATTAGGCAATTATCTCAATCTCAATCAATTCATAATTTAATAACTATCTCAATTCTATTTATAGTTCAGTCTACTATTCCATAACTAGATCAAGATCTTAAGTGTTATAAAAAAACGAAGAATCATTTTAATCTTAATTGAGTACATATTTGGCACCAAAGTTTTATGATTACCTTAGTCAAGGGTAAACAATTTAAAATTAGATAAAAAATCCAATTTCATCAAGCTTAAAGAATATATCTCCGGTAAGTGTCAAGCTTTCCTAACAGGTGCTCCAAGAAAGGTTGCTGGGCTTCAGGCTGCAACAATTGCTTTTATTACATTTTGATGTTGGGGATAGAAATTTTGTCATAGTCAATGTGTGTTCTTCGTAATGCAATTTAGTTTCATGGTCCACTTTAAGTTTAGAATCTTTAGATAAGTTATAAATTTAGCTTGTGATACATCCAAGTCTTTGATTTGAATTCAAGTCTAATGTAGCTCTTGCTGAATATGTTTGAGACATCTATCTTTATCATCTTTTGGTAAATAGTAAAACCTTTCCAAGGTTTTCACCATGTGAATCCAAAATTTGGCTTTATAGAATCAATCTTCAGTTCCATATAGCCAAGGAACTTCTGTTATGTATGTCAAGGCTTCAACGGGCTTAATTAATCTGTGGGAGATAAAAAATCTTGCAAGAAGAGGAACCACCTGTCAGCTTTCTTTATATTAGATGCTCCTTTTTTGAGATATCTTTTTATATGATACCTAGTTACTTGAACTTATGTTCTGCTTGTGCCTGAAATTGAATCACAAACAATTGTTTGAATAATCTGTTAGATGCCTATTGGTGGAATATAAGACATTTGATTTCATATTGTATTGGGTTTCTAGTACCTTCTTATCAGATAACGTGAAACCCATCTTTCTTTGGTCTCCATGAATTTCAAATGCCCCATACATGGTATTTAAATTCTTTTTAGAGTTTGTCTTTTTATCAGTGTGCATGTCTTTCAGCTTCTTTGCAAAAGGTTTCTGTCAACTTGCAATATGTTTTTGAATCTATTTGATTTATGGGTCATTTTGTACACTAATTTCGCAAGTAGTTCTGTCCATTCTGGCATCTGACCCTTCTTTCACTTGAATGCAAATTGATTTTTATCTTTACAAATTGAGTTCACCTTGTCACCACTGGTTTAGTCTTTTTTGACTTGTCGCATTTGCCATATTGACAGATCACTTTTATTTGTGGGTGCAGGTAGAAACTGATGTTCAAGGGAATGTGGATGATGAATTGATGCCAGTTGATGTTGATTTTAACCTTGTCCAGAGTCTTCTCAACTCATTCTCCTCACAACAAGGCATGCCAGGTCCTGCTTCAAATTTACTTGGATTAATGGGTTTGCAATTGCCTGATGATTCAAAGACTGGGTAATGCAATTTTTTATATGCATGTTATCCTGGAGGTTCTTATAGTTTGAGCTTGTCGTAGAAAGTGATACAAGCTAATTACCGGGATATGATATAGCATATCATCATAATCATTGTATCAGTAGTCCAATTTGTGTGCTAACATGTAATATGTAGGTGGCATCTGTGAAATTTATATTTGTTTGAGGTTCCATCTTTTTGTTCATAATTTCTTGACTGTTTGTTAAAACATCAATGGGTAAATATGTTGATACGAGTTCTTTGTCAGTGGGAGGTAAAAGCAGTGTAGGGCAAGCGGGTTAGATCGATATTTGAAAGAAAGGAAGCAAACCATGGGTACACATGCTGTAATATAGATATTTGTAGATATGAGCAACCTTCATATATATACAATGGATGTACTGATTTGCAATCAATTTTTTTAGCTACAATTCAGTTGGTGGATACCCATGCTTATCTGCTTATGATCTCTGTAGAACATAAGTGGTAAGTGCTCGGACTTGGTTGCAGATATACATTATGATTTTCGCCTACCTGCTAAATTTGAAGTGAATAACTGCTTGTCTACTAAATTTGAAGTGAATAGCTGTAGACAAACAAAGCATGGTAAAGATTATTATTTGCACCTAGCAAGCGGCCAAACTTACACTATCTCTGGAGTGCCATATATAATATTGTGTCAGGACCAAACACTCTGCCTGTTTTCACATTTAATCCTATTGGACTTTTTAAAGTTATACAAAGGTGAAATTTCTCCTCCTCTTCTGTTATAGGGCAAATTTATTATAGTAGTTTGGAATTATTGTTATTATGCAGACCCTTATCAATAAGCTGGATTGAAACTATTTAGAACTGCCTTACAATAGACTCCAAATTGATTAAAATAAAATATGCACTGAAATGTCTTAATTAAAATTTAGAGATACTCCATTTACAGTTTGAAGATGGGAAATATGCTATTATCTTCACAAAATATGCTTTTAACAAAACATGTTTGCCTTGTGTGTTGTGGTGTTTGGATTGGTCAGACATATCTTGTAAATGAGTTGGAATGTGTCGAATATCATACTTTCAGCTGGTGATTTGCAATCAATTTTTTTAGCTACAATTCAGTTGGTGGATACCCATGCTTATCTGCTTATGATCTCTGTAGAACATAAGTGATAAGTGCTCGGACTTGGTTGCAGATATACATTATGATTTTCGCCTACCTGCTAAATTCGAAGTGAATAACTGCTTGTCTACTAAATTTGAAGTGAATAGCTGTAGACAAACAAAGCATGGTAACGATTATTATTTGCACCTAGCAAGCGGCCAAACTTACACTATCTCTGGAGTGCCATATATAATATTGTGTCAGGACCAAACACTCTTGCCTGTTTTCACATTTAATCCTATTGGACTTTTTAAAGTTATACAAAGGTGAAATTTCTCCTCCTCTTCTGTTATAGGGTAAATTTATTATAGTAGTTTGGAATTATTGTTATTATGCAGACCCTTATCAATAAGCTGGATTGAAACTATTTAGAACTGCCTTACAATAGACTCCAAATTGATTAAAATAAAATATGCACTGAAATGTCTTAATTAAAATTTAGAGATACTCCATTGACAGTTTGAAGATGGGAAATATGCTATTATCTTCACAAAATAGGCTTTTAACAAAACATGTTTGCCTTGTGTGTTGTGGTGTTTGGATTGGTCAGACATATCTTGTAAATGAGTTGGAATGTGTCAAATATCATACTTTCAGCTGGTGATGTTAATATCAGACTTTTTAGATCCATCCTCCCTGTGAAATGTTCCCACCATTAGTTCTTTATCATTTTACAATAGCTCTTTGTGTTGCTGAATAATTCTTTTTCTCCAGGTATTAATCTAAGTTGCAGGTCTTGGTTGGAGATGGGTATAAGTCCATATCCCCCCTTCTTTGCTCCCACTGGCCTGCTGCCAAATAAACATGCATACACTCACAGACATATGATTACATAACTGAAATAAAAAACCTCATTTCCATCAAAGAAATAATTCATAGGTTTGTGATTTGATAAACACCATTACAAAGTGAAAAATTAATGCAAACTTAGTCAAGATTCATTAATTTTTGTTATTTATTTAGTGTGCAAGTCGACATTTCATTCAATTTTGTTTGGAAGTGCAACTAATTGTAATGCTACTATCACTAGTCATGCCATTGTCGAAGTGGCCTTGTATATTTTGACTTTGGCAAGCTGTTATAACACTTAAATCCCAATTTTTTGTTACACCCTGAAAGTCATGGTTCAAATGTGACAAAAGATGTAATTTGGAGTGCTGAAAGAGAGTAAGCCATTAGATTTTTTAACGGAGGCAAAATCTAAGAGAGTATGTTGAAGAACTGACATTGTGTTGCAGTCAATATCTATAGTTGTACTACATAAGTACTACTTTATAGTAACAAAGGGAAATGGAATTATTTTCAATTATACCTTTGACAAGACAAAAAATGGAGAGCACGTGAGGTAGGGTGTCTGACGGAGGTATGGCCCATGATGGTGATGGGAGCTTCATTTTGATGTGGTTGTAGCTCTCGGTATTCCCTTGTTTTTTGTTTTGGGCTTTTGCTGTTTTCCAACTCTATTTTTGGTTTTGCATCCTCGTGTGTTTTGCTGGCTATGATAGGGGATTCATTCTTTTTCTTATTGCCTTTCACATTTTAAAGAGGCCTAGTCTTCTCACGACTCTCATTTCAATATTGTGAAATATGCCACTTTTGGAGAGCTCCAAGGGTTTCTAATGATGTTTAGGGTGAGATCTTGTTTCGAGCTTTCTTTTGGCTGTGGGTGGTTTTTTTTTAAGGGAATCTATAAGAATTATGATGAAGACAATGGAGGGGGAGCTATTTGGGTTTCTTTGTTTGACATCCTTTAGTTTCTTCAGGCTTCCTCTTTGTTGGGGATAGTTGTGGAGTGACCATTGTTCAATCATTTTGTAACTCCTGTTGTCATTGTTTTTTCTTTTGGCGCCACCTTTTTCTAATTTTGGTTGTGATATTCCTTCTACTTGGTTGGGACTTTTTCTTTGTCTAGGCATGGATCTTTTTTGAGAGGGACTGGGTATTGCAAAGGGCTGTTCCTTAGATCTTAATGAGGTTTTCTTTATGTTTTGCTTTCCCTATTACAACTATTCATGGTTGCCTGTTATGGCTCCATGTTTGAGTTCATTACAAATTTTTATTGTTGCTAGTGGTTCCATGTTGAGCTCTTTGTTGAAGTAAAATGTGTTAGGATGGGAGTGGTTGTGAAGGATGCAAGTGTTGTGATGTGGAGTCTAATCAAACTTAGAGGTTAGTTCCTCTCTCTTTATTCGACACGATTTCCCCCAAGATAATTACTTAGGGGGTTTGGGGACAATGCCCCCAAGATAGGGCCAAGGAGTAGCGCTCCTGTGACAATGCCCCTATGGAGGTTTTTGGGGGCAATGCCTCTAAAACAAAAAAAGAATATACTATTTAAAAAGGCGTCGACTGCAATTTTTTCTGTTGGATGACTTATTCTAGCCCTAGTTTTGTAAGTGACAAAAAACTTGTATAAAATGGCTGAGGGTTAGAAATTTCATAATGTATGATGAGATTGTACCTTCTTGCGGTAGTATTGAGTTGTAAGGCATTGCATATTGTAATAACTAGATAATAATATTATTTGAGTTTCTGTTGGTGGACGTAGCCCAAGGATTGGGTGAACCACGTTAAATCTTTGTGTCTCGTGTTCTCTTATGTGCAATTTTTTTTTTGATATTGGTTACATTTGCATGCAATTGTTATTGCCGTCTATGGTTAATTTTAACAAGTGGTATCAGAGTGAGGTGTCTTTTTTTAATAGTTATCCTCTACAGGTAGGTCGCATGGTTGAGTGAGAGCGATGGCAAACAAGGGTAGGCTGAAGGTTGAGAAGTTTAATAGGCAGAACTTTTAGTTATGGAAGATGCAAATGGAGGACTATCTTTATTAAACAGATTTATGGTGGTCATTATAAGGAAAATTCAAGAAATTGACCGCTATGCTAGATGAGGACTGAGAAATCTTGTATCAAAAGACATTTGGAAGTATTCACTTGTGCCTGGTGCAATCAGTGACATTTAATATGATGAAAGCTAAGACGACAGAAGAGTTGATGCAAACCCTAGCGAAATTGTATGAAAAACCCTCCACTTCAAACAAGGTATTTTTCATTAAGCGTTTATTTAATATGAATATGACAGAAGGTGTATCTGTTGTTGATCATTTAAACGAGTTTAATATGGTTACTAGTCAATTATCTTCTATAAATGCCAATTTTGATGAAGAAATTAGGGTTTTTTTGATTTTGTGTTCTTTGTCTAAAAGCTAGAATGACTTGGTAATGACTATGAGTAATTGTGTTTTTGGATTTAACACTTTAAAATTTGATGATGTGATTGGTGTTATTTTGAGTGAGGAAACTTGTATGAAAAGCTTAGATGGATCTACATAAGGAAGTGTTTTGAACGCACAAAATAGAGGCAAAATGACTGAAAGAGGAAATAGTTGTGGAAATCATGGGAAATCAAGAGGAATGCCAAAAGGAAAGAGGTCTCAATCCAGAGGACCAAGAGATTGTCACTATGCCAGGGCATAAGAAGAAAGATTGTTGGACTCAAAAGAACAATGAAGGATACAAACAAGAAGGGAACATTTGATAAGTAATAAATCCGAACATGATTCTTTGCTTTTTGTTTAGAAAGTGTTGATGATTCATGGGTTCTAGATTTAGGGACTTCATTTCATGCTACTCTCGATAGAGGTTTTTTTTTGACTATGTGCAAGGGGATTTCGGGTTAGTTTATTTATAGGATAATGAACTCTTTCAGATTGTTTTGATTAAGTAAAAATAGGTTTTGAAAGGACTCGAAACTTTGTACAAAGGGACAAGAACAATATAGCAATGAGAATCAAATACAATTGTGGAAAACCACTCGACAAACTTAGAGGGACATACAAAAAATCCCAACAAGAGGGCAAATAGCCCAAGGCACAAATTGTTGGAAACTCTTTCAGATTGTTGGAAATGACAAAAATAAGAATAAGTTGCAAAATGAGAATCATTGGCTATTACAAGAGGTAAGACATGTTCCAAGGCTGGATAGGAACTTAATTTCAGCAAAGCAACTAGGTGATGAGGGTTGCACAGTTACTTTTATTGATAAAATTGGAAGGTTTCAAAATGTTCCCTAGTAGTAGCAAAAGGTGTGAAAGTAGGCCACCTTATGCCTTTTTACATGTCATATTGTTCCTTTTAACTTTAATTGTTTCAGAAAAAAGAAGTAGTTTAGGAACAGTTGTTGCTGTTGAGAACTTAATATCAATAGGGCAACTGGGTGATGAGGGTTGCATAGTTACTTTTATTGATAAAATTGGAAGGTTTGAAAATGTTCCCTATAGTAGCAAAAGGTGTGAAAGTAGGCCACCTTATATCTTTGTACATGTCATACTGTTCCTTCTACTTTAATTGTTTCAGAGAAAAATAAATGTTTAGGAATAGTTGTTACGGTTGAGCATGAAGAACAAATAGTTGTTGTAGATTTTAAAACAATGCTATGACACAACAAACTTGGACACATGAGGGAGAAAGTTACAAAATTATTTCATTCAAAGAAAGTTTTACTAGGTCTGAAATATGTCAATATGGATTTCTATGGAAGTTGCATATGGAAAATGAAAGAGTTAGTTTTGTGAATAGTGGGAAGGAAAATAAAAATGAGAAATTAGAGTTTGTGCATATAGGTGTATGGGGACGAACTCAGGCATCTTCCCTTGGTGGCTCTCATTATTATGTTACATTAATTGATGATACAACTATAAACTTATGGGTTTATTTCTTTAGACATAAATATGATGTATTTATAATTTAAAAAAAATTGAAATGCTTGGTTGAAAATGAGATTGGTAAACTATTAAAGTGTGTAAGATCTGATAATGGTGGTGAGTATTACAGCAATGAATTTGAAGATTATTGTTCCTAATGGTACTCATGGACCAAAAACTGTTCTAAGGGCTCCACAAGAAAATGGAGTGGTTGAATGCATGAACATGACAATAATGGAGCGTGTAAGAAGCATGGAAGGAGCATTAGGTTGCATGTTGGGCTACCCTTAAACATGTGGGTTGAGGCTGTCAACACCGTTGTACTATTTGATCAATAGAGGTCCCTCTACTCCTTTGGGTTGTGATATTTCAGAGGAAGCATAGACTAGTAAGAAGGTGAGTTATTTTTTTCTTAGAATCTTTGGGTGTGAAGCATTTGCACATATAGATTCTAAAAACAGAACCAAACTAGAAGTCAAGTCAAATAAATGTGTATTTGTTGGATATTGCATTGATGAATTTTGTTATAGGCTTTGGGATTTTGAAAATTGTAAAATTGTAAGAAGTTGAGATGTCATATTCAATGAGAAAGTGTTGTACAAAGATTTGTTGCAACAACATGAGAAGAAATAAAATGATTATGTAGTGTTTGATGACACTCAAAAGAATGATGTTCCAATAGTCCCTCATGCTCCACAATAACAAATACCACACACTCGAGTGAATGTTAGATGGTTAATAAGATAAAATAGACCTCTAGACAGATTTTTTCCCTTTTAGTATTCTATTTTATTAATAGATGTTGGTGAACCTGAATGTTATGATGAAGCTATGCAGGTGGATACAAAGATTCAGTGAGAGTCTACAATGATAGAAGAATATGACTCCTTATTGAAAAATCAAACTTGAGATTTAAGCAAATTGCCTGTAGGTAAAAGGGCTTTACAAAATAAATGGGTTTATAGGTTGAAAGAAGAGGATGAAAGTAAGAAAAGTTTTAAAGCCAAGTTAGTTGTAAAAGAATTTGCACAAAAATAAGGTATTGATTTTGATGAGATTTTCTCATATTGTTGAAATGACTTCTATTCACATTGTTTTAAGTATTGTGGTTGCTAAAGATTTGTATTTGGAGCAAGGTTTTTTTAAGTGGCTAATATTTGTCAATTGGCTAATCTTAGATTTTTTTTGGATGGTAATTTGACTAATAATTTAAGATTTAATGCAACCTAAATCACCAATATTTTTATAAATTTTAGCTCTAAATTATTAAAAATCGCTCAATAGTATATTTTATTTAAAAAAATTATATTCAAAGATTCACCATAATATTTGATATATGATTAGATTTGATTCACCTAAATATTATATATTATTGGAGAAATTAAAATTAATTCACTAATAATTCTCATAATTATTAGTTACTTCAAGGATATATTACCAATATTTAGTTTTCACTATTGATTTAAAATATAATGTAATGATCCTCATAATATTCCATGAGTTGAAAATTTTCAATTTTCATTTATAATATTCTATCGTGATTAATGAAATTTCTATTATTATTGAGATGCATCAATATTTTCTATACAAAAATTACAATTCCAAAATAATCGCCGAAATATATATATATATATATATATATTTTTTTTTTTTTTATTTTTTTTTTTGAAAGATTCATGAATAGAATTTTTTTTTTTTTTTTTCAAAATAATGAAAGATTCGCCAATATTTTAAATTTTTTTTGGAGGGGAGTTTCTTAAAGATTACCTTGATTTGGGGCAGTTTGATGTTAAAACAAAGTCTTCATAGTGATTTTGATGAAGAAATATTTATGGTACAACTACATGGATTTGAGTTCAAAGGTAGGGAGAATTTAGTGTGTATAGTAAAGAAAATTTTACATGACTTGAACCAAACACCTCGGTAATGATATCTTAAATTTGACAATTTTATGCATGAGTATGGTTGTAGTCGGTGTCAATTTGACTATAGTGTTTATTTTAAAAGTTAGATGATGACAACTACATTATTTTATATTTATATGTTGATGATATGCTTGTAGCTGGCATATTGTATTAAGGGGTTAAAAGAATAGTTAGGACATTCATTTGCTATGGAGGATATGGAGGCCACAAAACAAATCCTTGGTATGGAAATTTGCACAGATAGAAAGCACAAAAAATTGACATTATCTCAGGTTGATTATATTGATAATGTGTTATAATGTTTCTTTATCTAGAATGTTAAAGTTGTTAGCACACTTTTACTTGGTTATTTAAAATTGACTAAGGAGATGTGTCCAAAGACATAGAAGATGAGGCTAGAATGTTCTAAGTACCTTATGCTTCAGCTGTAGGACATTTAATGTATGCTATGGTATGTACCAGCTCAGATATTGCACATGTAGTGGGAGTTGTTCACACACACACACATATGTGTATATATTATGTATATATACATATGTATATACACATACACACACACACACACACACACATATATATATATATATACATATATATATATGTATGTGTATATGTGTATGTATATATGCATATATATATACACACATATATGTATACACATACACATACATACATACATACATACATACATACATACATACATATATATATATATATATATATATATCATCTAGGGATTGAGAATTGGAATGCAGTCAAATGTATTCTCAGATATTTGAGAGGAACATCTAGTAAGTGTTTATATTTAGAAGATTTTACTACTGATTTACAGCGCTATGTTGACTCAAATTTGGCAAGGGATATTGACACCAGGTGCAATACTACAAGTTATGTTTTTACTGTTGATGGGACAACAATGAGTTGGATTTTCCAGTTGTAGAAGGTTAATGCTTTATCCACTATAGAGGCAACCAAGGAGATGATATGACTTCAGTTCTTCATAGAAGAGTTGGGACACCCACAGATGGACAATTATTTGTTTACAGAGAGAGTGCTATTAATCTTGCAAATAATTCTACTCTACATTCAAAGACAAATCACATATAGTTGCGGTACCATTTTATTCGGTCAGTTTTGGATGATGGATATTTAAAGTTGGAGAAGATAGATATAGATGATAATCCAACATATATGTTTACTTAGGCAGTAATAAGGGAGAAGTTGAACTCCTCTTCAACTTTGATTGGTCTTCTAGATTGAACAAAATAAAAAAACAACTGAGTCTAGGGTGATTTGATATTCCAGTGGGAGCTACAGGTTCAGTGGTACTATGATTAGTCTCCAAGTGGGAGGTTATTGGTGTGGAGTTTGATTAGTCTCCAAGTGGGAGATTGTTGTAATGTCGAGCCTAATCAGACTCAGAAGTTAATTTCTCTCACTTTATTTGGCACAATTTCCCCCCAAATTATTCCTACAAGGGTTTGGGGGCAACGCCCCTTTAGGGTCCTGAGGCTCTGCGTTAGGTGTGCTTCCTACCGCAGTATAGGGTGGGGTTGAGGGCCAATGCCCCCATGGGGGTTTTTGTGGGCAGCGCCTCCAATGCCAAAACAAATTTACAATTGTAAAAAACATCGACTATAATTTTTCTATTGGACGACTTATTTTAACCCTAACTTTGTTAGCGGCAAAAACTTGTATAAAATGGCTTAGGGTTTTGGGATTTCATAATGTATGATGAGATTGTAGCTTCTTGTAGCGGTATTGAGCTGTAAGGGATTGCAGATTGTAATCATTGGATAATAATAATATTGGATTTTTTGTTGGTGGATGTAGCCCATAGATTGGGTGAAACACGATAAATCTTTGTGTCTTGTGTTATCTTTTGTGCGATTTATTGCATGTAATTGTTATTTCTATCCATGGTTAATCCTAACAAATTTATGAGTCCTACTTTATTTTGTTCGTGGGTAGTAATGTGGCTTTTGATTCTTCGGAGAAGGTTTTCGATGTTGGGTTTGGTATTTTGGAGTGGCTCTTTTGGGAATTTGTGCTGTTTATGAGGAACTATTTTTCTTTCCCTTGTTGGTTTGGTGGGGGTAAAGGTAGTTATGCTTTTGGTTGTGGTCAAATGGTTGCTATTAGTTTTCAAGGGTATGTTCTAGTTTTCTTTTGTTTTATTTTTATTTTTGGTGAAGGTTGCTTTGGGGTTGTACTTTCCCTCACTGAAGTCTAGTGCATTCTATTGTCTTCTATATTGGGATCATCTTCTTCTTTGGTTTCTTCTCCATTACACTCCTATGGAGGTAGAACCTCTTCGTTTTGAGGGGATTTTGCTTGCAACTATGTTGTGGGTGGAACTCTTTGTGCTCTTTTCCTCTTTCTTGTTTCCTACAGAGATGGCTGCATCTCTTATATAGGTGGAGACGTGCTTGGGGGAGAAAGGTTGATTGTGGCTTCTTCTGGTCTTTCCTTGTAGTTGATTGCTTGGAAGAGTGGTAGATTTGGGACGAGAGTGGGGGTGGGAGGGTGTTCTTCACTTACTATTTCTTTCTTAGTTGCTCCTATTAAGACGAGTTGCTTTGTTATTGAAGTGGAATGGAACTTTATAGGTGAGGATTTGACTTGTGGGTGGAAGACCTAGTTGTTTGTTGTTGGATGGTTTTGGGAGCCATTTAAAAACCTGATTAAAAAGTTTTAGCTGTGTTATATCTTTATGTATTTGGACGTCAATGTTTTGAGAGCCTTGATAATACGCAACTTGTCATGGGTACTTTGTAAAACCCATGGATCTTGTTCTTGAGGGAGCCTTTCAAAAGCCTTTGTTGTATTTCTAAGGGCTTGGTCCTTGGCTTGATGAAACTTGAGTTTTGATGTGTTTTACTCTTGTAGGCTACAAATTTTTAGTTGATAGTTGTGTGTTTATGCTCTATTTATTGTAGCTGTTCATTTTGCAGGTTCTAGATTCTTTCAAAATCTATTTGTCAAGAGTTTTAGACCCCCTTAAAAACTTGTTTGACCCTTAATAAAAAATGAAAGGAAATGTTAAAAGTAAAAAAATAAAAGTATGTATGTACATTTGAAATAGAAGTTTTATGCAATAGGTTATAAGTAAATGGACTTGTTGTCATTTATGTAGACCCATTTGTGAAATTTTTCACATTGTTTTTGTTTTTAAATGGGTAAACACTTTTGATTAGAAGCTATGAACCAGTGATGTCACAAGCAAGGGACCTAATCTAGTGAATTTTGAACTTTGATTGCAAGAACAACACAATGTAACTATTAGACCATGATAATATGACTATTTTTACTTGTCTTGACGAATATAGACATTATATGATTTTTTCTTGAAAATGGAGCTAGTCAAACTCAATCTAATAGTACTTAAAGAAAATATTCTTGAATATCTATTTGACAATATTCTTTTAAATGTAGTCTTATAGTAACCTCTTCATTTGTATGTATAGACACTGTCTTAGGTAAAGAAACATACCTCTATGCAAGGAAGCACAAGGACATTGCCATTTTATTTCATTGATCAACATTTATCTTTTGCATTAAAAAAATAGCATTTTTTATGTGATCACATTTATTGACTACTATTTTTTTGAGTAAATAGGCATCATACATTTAATTGGAACATGGTTGATCCATATCAACACACCTTATTATTTAATGATGAATTTTGTGAGAGTAAAGACATGTCATGCGAACCTAGAATTCATAATTAATATCATGAGTTTTAATTTTTTGGGCTTTTATGTGTTTGCTAAATCTATTTCAAATGGAGTCGATGGCTATGGTGCTTAATACTCTTGAATGCTCACAAATTGTTTCAAGATATTTATGCATGATGTATATATTGTCTTGACAACCTAACCTAACATAGAAAATAAGACGATCAAATATTAAAATGTATATAAAGGTGGTATTGAAGATGGCCTGTGGTCACAAACATTTGAATCAATTTGGCCACCATGCACATTGTATTTATCTAATTTAATAGATGTGATAATATTGTGTTGTATCAAATTGAGAGAGTGGGGAACACTTGGATTTAAACTTCATTGTTGGACTAGCTTATAGTATTGTGTTATTTGTTTGACTTGGAAAATTTTTTAAGGGTCGACCAAGTTAATGGCTTCTTTGAGGACGTTGACAACAAATCTTGCTTTTTCGAGTGGCTTCTCATAATTGACTTCCTTGAAAATATCACCCACTTAAGAGACATTACAATGATATTGAATTTATGGTATATTTCCATCTTCTAGCACTTGTTTTGGGCCTTGTTTTCTTGATTGCCTCAATGATGCTTCAACAAAAGCCTTTTCCTTGGTCATTTTTTCATGGAGAACTAATGTAACCAATATGACAATAGTAATTGTTATAACCATATCTCACTAAGATAATGATTTGATAATGTTGAAAGAAAACCCATTGCTAAAAGTCCATAGCTATAAATGCAATGAGTGATACTCTCACATACAACCTCCATCACCTCATTCTTGAAGGCCTATTCTAATTCTCCTATTTTATTGGAAATGAATTATATATTCTCTTCTTAGGAGGAAGACGGTGATGACATGAAAGGCTATGAATCATTTGGTTGTGTTAAGTTAGGAGGCTTTTGTGATTATTTTTTAGGAAGAGGACATATGTTTTCTTTTGCTTTGTCACATACAATATTGTCTTTTTGTTCTTTGAAATATATATTTTTGTTTTGTTTTGTTGACAACTCCTTTGTATTGAGCCTTGGAAAAGTTGTTATTTCTAAGCCAATGGTATTGTATAGCTGATTTTTTACACAATTATATGAATATATTTATTTTGAAATTGGCTAGATTGTACAACCTCCACCATCATGAAGTTGTATCATCGTTTTATGTTGCAAATGTCAAATTTAAAGAACTAGAACCATTAACCATTTTTTATAAATATTAGTATTTCTTTTAATGATTTTACAATCTTTTGTTTAAAGAAAAACATCATAGATAAGATAATAAGATAAGATAATTTTATTAATGTCCAACAAAATACCACATGGGTCTATGGGACTGGAAGCTTACACCAAGAAGAAAGCAGACAAATGGTGTCCAAAAAAAGAACAAGTACAACAAAAGAAGAAGAAAGCAAGAGACATCACAGAAAGGATTAGGTATTTGTCCTCACAAGGAAAAAGTTCAATAGCGACTAATCTGTGTGGCTACCAGAGGCCCTGTGATGAAGCTGAGTGCTATGAGAGGAGTGTCACTAGTGAAGAGATCCCCTGTAGGGTCTCACAGATTTAGAATAGCTTGTGGTAGAGATCTTGTATGGTCGCTTCACACCCCGACCCGGAGCTAAGGGCGAGAAGAAGGTCGTAATAAGCTATGCCTAGGTTTGACTCCTGGGAAATGATAGCTGTAAACTATGGTCACGAAGCTCTAAGGACTCACAGAAATAGAGTACAATGCAATGCTAATCTGTGTACCTAAAAAAATCTGAGTGGGATTTGCGATCTCTAAAAAAACAATAAAATCTCCCTCTAATCTCGTAGTATATGGGGCAAAAAGGAAATGGATCTCAAATTCTGCCTCTGCTAAGGTACAAAGTCTACACACTAGATCCTCTCTAGCAATATGGTGATCGACCTATATCCGAAGTTTGTGCGAGCCCACCTTGAAGGAGCCAAGGGAGATATGTAGGGCGTGTGTCCAGTATGTGTGTAAGTACTCAAGGCATACAATAATCCCATCCTGAATATCTAAGAAGTGTTCAACATAGAAAGCCATCCTCAAACGTAGTCCCCCTAGAGGATCCACCCAGGTCCGTATGACATACTTCCTATAAATGTCAAGTCTGACATGCCCGTTCAACTCTTGTCGAGAGGGGAGTAGATGAGAAGGAGCATCTAATGAGAACTGGTAGGGAGGGAGACGGTTAATGTCGATCCCAACTGAACTTAGCAAGATAGTAGCCTGAGCATACCAACAACGAGCTCTAGTGGCCAGACTGGAGTCTATAGTAGCAACTGAGGAGCAATAAGCTAAGTAAGAGTATCTGTGTTGGCCTTTAGCTGAGTCTGTAAAGCCACAAAGACGGTGGAGAAACCAGATCAGGTCAAAAATGGCTACAAGCCTAAATGGGTGAGCTCCAAACTCAGCCAAAATAATACTGTAGGGGGTAGATCTATGACATCTGATAATATGATAGAGGAGTAGAGTCTGGGTATGCTCAATCATAGCTCAATCCAAGTCTAAAAGGGAAGGACCCCAAACCACTAAACCATAGAGCATTATGAGTCTTACTAAGGAATCCATGAGGGATAGCTTAGACGATGTGTCCTAAAAGTGGTGTCTGAAGCACTATCTCTCGAGCATGGCAAGGGAACCCAACCCTTTACTGATTCGAGGTTGAATGGTTGGTCTCAAGTTGAAACGAGATCTGAAAAACTTAACCCCAAGGTATGTGTATGATGATGTAATCTCAACTTCCTAACCCTGGAAGTGAAAATGGAGATGTGAGGTCTTTAGACCATAACATGAGTCTTCTCAAGGTTTACGACCAGCTGTCTCATGTCGCAAAAAGATGCTAGTCTATCCAAAAGCCTCTAAAGACCCTTAGGAGAAGAGGTAGGAAGAACCACATCATCAACAAAGAGAAGGATGGAGATCAATACCTGGTGTAGATGACAACAAAATAAACTAATTAATTATTAAAAATAAAATAAAACATTAGAAATATTTTTAAAATATTTTTTGAAAAATCAATGATATTTTACTATATACTCGCTTTTGATAGATGAAAATTTCTTGTGTAGCTCTTTTTCTCCTCTTTATTTTTTATAAAATCGAACGATCTTCAAAATCAATGATGATAATATGAAAGAAAATAATATTTTTTACTCATTTCCCTTTTCAAAATGAGACAAAAAGAAGTGTCTCTTTCTTTAGGGCTGAATTAGGGTAAATAGGTCTTTATTCTTTGATTTTTTTTTTCAAGATGTCCATGGCTTCACCTAGGTTTTATTGGATCCAAATATGGTCAACCTATTATTTCCCTTTATACCCAAGGTGGCTAGGTTAGACCTTAGATGAACCCCAAGATCCAAACATGAATGGAATTGATGTTGAAGAGGTTCAATTGGACTCAATAGCTTAGGAATTGATATATCTACATGAATATGTAACACCATTTGTTAGAGTGCAGTACTAAACCTTTTATTAACAATGGTTGATTAGTTCCCTGGTTTCTTTTTTGTAGAATAATATTTCTTTACTTAGGTATCTTGCATTGAATTGGTAAGTGGGATTACTGCCACCTATTCCAAAGAAAGGGTGAGAAAACTCAAAAACATGATAGATTGAAGAGTGTAAAGGGTACAAAATTCATGTGTTATATGGATAACATTGGTTTCATAATGTAATATGTGTTTTAACAAGCACCAATTTTAGAGATTAGTTATATAATAAAACAAAAGGTTAAATATCACATTAAAAATACATGTAAACATTACACTTTGTCTTGTGATATATTCTTGGATGTGTGATTTACATATATTTAGACTCATAGTTGATTACATTATGCACATTGTATTATTATATCATAATTGGTGTAATTAAATATTCTTAGTTACACTTTACTTAAGCTTATTAAGGATAATGCATTTGTAATGGCCTAAATTTTACACCCTAGTGTAAAATACATTTTTGCACGTTGTCCTCCTTTAGCCACTTGCCAACTCATCACTTGCTAAAAATTCCATGCACAACAATCCTGGCAACCATATACATGTGTGTGGTGCATTTTGCATCCACTTTGAGAGTTATAAATCTGCCACCTTTCATTTGTAACAACCAAAATGATGGGATTCCTATGTGGGATTAATTAGGGACCTTCAAAAGGGACTCATTTTCATGCAATTGGATCTCTTGGGCGTTCTTGTACTTTGATATTTGAATTTGCACTCTCTTCTTGGCTACTCATAACTATCTTCTATTGCCTTATTCACCATTTTTGCAGGTTTCTACCATTGTTGAGAAACTCTAGGCTTCTACATCTAGATTCACATCACATTTTTGGGCTATTAATTTTCTTTTGGGGAGTTTTCTCTCCTCTTCTCTTGTTTCTTGAGCATTCATCCTCTATCTCATTTCTATTTGATATCATTATTGTTATCTATTTCCATTATCAGTTATCTATACTATTTTATCATGTCTTTTGGTCATCCATGGAGGTGGAAATACCAAAGTGTGGGTTTGAGTGTGACAAATGACTCAAGAAACTCAATATTTTCCTATCTTTGTGTGTGTGTAGGTCCTATGGATTCAAAGGATGTCAGTGGGTTGCATTTTGAACCTTTGAATTGGGGTTTTCTTTCTTCTTTTGTTGTCCTTTGTCATCTCATCATACATCAAGTGTCTATCCTTTATTTTTGATAAATATCTAACTAGAAGTACTTTAAATCTATTTACCTGTTGGTTTTACTTCATTCCAAGATCTTAGAGTAGCTTCATTTTACTTCATTTCCCATTATGTTGTCATAATCTTGGTAGTTTAGACTATATTTTTGCGTCTCCTAGTTTTATTTCATAGTCTTTGTGTTCTATCCATATGAGACACTAGCATACCACACTAGCATCTTGTAGTCACGTTGTAGTCTTTGATATGCATGACTGTCTAAGGCATTGAGCTTATTGACCTTGAGATTTTATCTACTCAGTCCATACTTTCAGTTTGTGTTTTCCAAACATTCACATCACTCCATTCCCACACATAATTTAACTTTAAACTACACTTAATCATCTTTATGCCTTAGTTTATTAAACATTAATTAGTTTATAATCACATGGTTTTACATCAACTAATAAGTTTATAATCACATGGTTTAACATCAACTATTCAACACTCAATTAGTCAACATACACATCTATTCAAACTCCTTATCAAACTAAAAGGCTAGCTACACCATAGTGTTCGATATACCTAGCACTCCTAGCTACCATTGCAAGGTGGCTTGAATGGAATCATGCATCCCTTGAGATCTTAACCAATCTTTTCCATTTTCTTCCCCATATTTTAGTGAACGATATAATTTTAAACTAAATTCATTCAAGGCATTGTGATTGTTACATTTCAATCATGGTGACTATTACACCTAATTCCCCATAGGTCTGTAGGCTCTCGAGACAACCATATCTTTCACCCCTCTAGACAAGCCCTATAATAGAGAATCCACCCCCTTTATATCCTGACCTCCATTAATGAAATTACCCTTGGGGGTGTCTTGGTGGATCCTTCAAGTTGGGTTGATGTCATTAGAGGAAGCCATCTTTGTCAACAGGTTAAATCATGGGAAATATAATGATTATGGTGCCATCATCCATATACATTATGGAATATCTTTGCCTCCCTTGGGATTTGTCATCTTAACCATTAGGAGGGGTCCAAAGTTGTTTTCACCACTTTGTTTATGATTCCTTAATCGAATCCCTTCAAGATCAAGCTAGGTATCCCCTTGTTGACATTCGTGGGAGTTTTCCTATCATTATTTCATAAATATTTGAATTTTTTTCACATGAAGGGACTATCTATATGATCTAAGACACTGGTTATTGTCAATTGGTATCCCATAAGGACTTCACTCTCAATTGAGCATTTGTGTTTTTGGGAAGATGTCACATTACTTACATATCACACATATAAAGTCAGGTAAATGAGTCTACATGCCATAGCTACCTCATGTATTCATACTTCTCATGGGCCATAATGTGCTACTTCATCAACCCCTTCTTTGTCAGGCCCCAAAAAGAAGCATGTTTTCCACTGGAAGCCTCCTTGGACACGAAAGGTTTTGTAATCCTCAATGATGCTTTATGTTCTTGCATCCACTTCATAAGAGGACAAAGGGAAGGCACCTATGTTGCCTAATCCTAGGGTGTGCTTGTCACCTATCATTCCTATCATCCCACACTAATGCATTTGTGTACATTTTCTAATGAACAAGGCATTTTGTGTCAATCTTTTTTTTCAAATATTGTTTGCATTTTTTGGAATTCTAACGAGCTTCATAAAATGGCGATCATTTAATCATTTCTCTAATGTACTCCCCTTAGAATAGGGAGATTGATGAAGGCACATTTTCTTGCTAATGGACAATGAGAAGGGTTTGATTAAAATTACAGATCTTGGATTGGAAAGAGCATTCACTATTTCTATCAAGAAGTACATTCAAAGGTAAAATTTGTCACTTCATCCTATAATAGTGCATTCCATTACAATTTGGAGTATTTCTATCAATTATAGTAGTTTTGTAACATCTAATTTTAGAGATTTGTTTTGGGTGAATTGGAATATTTTTTTTCAGTTGATTTTTTCCCAAATAGACAACTCAAAGAGATATATATGGAAGATAATTTCACAAACTTTCTGAATCGAGATTAAATTCAGAATTTGAAGCAAGTTTGATAAGGACTTTGTTTGTAGAAAAGTGTTGGTGATTTATATGAAAAGTGTTGAAGTGTTTGAAGACAATTAGATCTTTGAAGGATGGTTGCAAAAGGAGGTGTACGTGCTCAAGAGAAGGGTTGGTTGGAGACCGCTTATGAGAAATGAGTAACTATCAATGGTCAACGATATGAATATCAAACATTCTTATGAGTTGAAGAAAATCGAGATGAGGAGACATTATGAATTTTATGAGCATTGTACATAGAGTTGAGAGAGAACAAGTATGGAAGGAGGTCACAAACCCTAGAGGAGGAACTTAATTACTTTTTTTTATCATAAAGTGTGTGACTATCCCTAGTTGGATTAAAGATCTCAGAGGATAATCCAAGTAGACAGAAAATGATAAGAGTTGAGGGCCTATATGGGAAAGGACAAGAGACATATGAAGTGAGTCTAGTTATGGAGTTCAAACATAGATAAATCCTTGGTAATTGAGTGTGTTTGGTAGGGTCAGTAAAACTATACATGATTCTAAGTTATGCTTAAATTGAATCTACAACTTTCTCCTATAGGAAATATACTAAAAAATAAAACACCATACAATGGTATTTATTGCAAGAAGTCATTCTATTTTATATCTACAATATAAGATCCCAAACACTTTAAATACTCTTTGTATTTTCCCTATTGCCTCAACCCTACAAATACTAGCAACCACTACTACTCCATACTCAACACTACCCCTTACACACATGGGATAAATAATAAATGCTTGTGTCCATGTTAGCTTACTCATTTCCTACTAATAATTAATCACATAAGTTGTCCATATGATCAATATAACTCAAGGGATGTGTGTCACTGCGCTCAAAGTGCTTTTCCACATGAATCTTAGCAAAGTTTGATATTAATTTTTTAAAATAAAATATTATGTTCTAGAGATAATTCATTGGTTTTTCTTTGTTCGACAAGATGCTTTTAATTTGTGTGGATTTGATTTTCATTTGATTTTCGAACATTAAATGTAAGGAGTTTGCTTCCTTTTTATCCAATTTGAATCTCTGTCCACGAAGAATAAAGGAGATTCAATAAAATATTTCAAAACAGTCCTAACACCCTCTAAATTAAGAGTTTTTTTGAAGTTTGATTAATAACATTACTTTTCACCATTCAAAATTTTTGGTTTTATAAATTCTCTGTAGTAATTTCAGGTAACTTCTTATTCAATTGGTCTATGTTTAAAAGATTGAGCATTTAGCAAGATCCACCAAGCGCTAGCATGACTTTCCTATGAATTTTATTCATTGTGACAACAAATTTCATTGTTTTAAGAAAAAAATGATCTTTTAAGACGATCTAATTGCTATATATATTGTTAAATAAGATTGTAAATGACCCCACACACATTGGATCACAATTTTATGTTGCTTCTATTGACTGATTGCATGATCTTATTCCCAACTACTCAAAATTTTGTGACAATGACAATCGTGTGGTGAATTAGTCATAAATGATAAGTTGGCTGATATTTTTCAATCTTTTCAAGTTAGGATGATTGATAGTATAATTTCCTCTTGTCATCCAAAGGTTCCACATATGTCCTAGAGTCTAATTCCATCTATTTATTGCCAAATCTTGTCCTAAACTGTATAGGTACAATTAACATTTGTTCTTAATCTCAATTCATTTAGAAAATGTTGCGTGGGTATGGAAGAGAAGAAAGTAACCTAATAGAATCCATTAGACTTTTTGAAACTATGGATAGATATTTCACATTGTTCTAAATTTTGTATTCTATTTATTTTTTCAGACTATTCACACTTAAAAACTACCTCAATCGGGTTGGTTTACTTTTCCGTTTGAATCCATTTGGGTTGTAGTCATTTCATTTTGGAGTTTGCATGGAGTGTCATTTACCTTACATAATTTTCCTTTCATTAGTCACGAGGGTACCAAGTGTCATTGTGTTAATGTCTCGTCAATAATGCTCTACTTTATTGTCAAATTAGTAACAATCACCTCTCGGAGTTATCTCATTGTACATGATAAGTAGGAGATATTTTCCACAACAAGTCAAATTGTGATATTGCTATAAGGTTTTACTTGTGTAGTTTTTGAGTCAAACTCTTTGACCCATTGATCATGATTAGTGATTCACACATAAATCCATCTCTCATGAGAATAAATGGAACACTTAGCACTCATTGGATCTAGGTGATGCTCACAGAAGTGAAGCACTGGGACTTCTTAGGAGGTCACCCATCCCAATACTACTCCATGTTGAGCGCGCTAACTACTCCCATGGGCCTGCCATGTCAAAAACAACAAATGGGCCAAGCCATAAGACATTTCCTTTGTCCCAGTCTTCAGCATTCCATTTGAGCACCAATATCCAACTTTAAATGATCTCTCAGTTGAATTTTTATCATGAAGAAATTTAATCTATTTCAATGTTTCAATATTATGTTCTAACATGTTGATCTTCTGATCTCATCCAACTCAACCAATGCATATATCCTTTCTTTCATGAAGTCAATGTCTTTAACTTGTTCCTCTTTCATAAACATGTATACTTGCAATAAATTATTCAAAGGAAGTCTAACCTCTTTACCATAAAAATTATTGAAAGGGGAATAAATCGTGGACTTCTTCACTGTAAGTCTGTCATCCCATACTACCAAAATTACTATAGTATCCCAAGCCTTTATGTTACTGTCAAGCATTCTCTTAATGATTTTTGGTAAATTCTTATTACTTGATTTTGCGTGACCATTTCCTTGGGGATAAAATGGAGAGGAATATGAAATAATTATACCATATTTGTGGAAAAATTCAGAGAATTCATCTGATCTAAAGCACATACCATTGTCCATAATAAGCTTGTGAGGGACTCCAAACCTAGTTGTAATATTCTTCATCAAAAATATGATCACAACCTTGCTAGTTTATTGCTTTATAGGTATAGCTTTTACCCACTTAGTAAAATAATCAATAGCCACAAGAATCCAATTGTGGGCTCCACTTGGCTAAGTAGTGATTTCTCCTATGAATTCATTCCCCACATTTGAAAAGGTTTTTGAGCATGCAAGATGCTCAAAGGAAGGGCTCCATTATATTTTAGTCTTCCAGAGAACCTACATCACATGCTTCACATTTTCTAGCACAGGTATGGAAATCCTTGAATATATATGACCGGTAATATCTTGCACACAATATCTTATGGGCCATAGTCTTGGCTGAAAAGTGACCTCCACAAAGTCCTTCATGGAACTCTTTCAAGATAGCTTCTTGTTGATATGTGTCTAGACATAAAAGTAGTCTACCTGACTTTTTCCTCCTATAAATATCTCCTTGTTATTGAAACATATTTTGATGCTTGCTACTTTATAGTCATATTTTGATTGTCATTTAGATCATCATGACATTTTACGTGTCTCAAATAGTAAACCAATTCTTTATACCAAGGGCAGTGATCAATACTAACGAATGTGTTTTTAAGGTTTACCAAGCCCTAGCCTCTTACCACCATGTACTCTGAATATTTATGTTAAATTCTTGAATATATTTATGCATCTATGTCCCCTCTTAGTAGTATTTGTATGTTTGAAGATCTCTCTAACAACAACATTTGGAACCTAAGCAATGACTTTAGCACCAACTAGATAGGGCCTAAAGGACTTCATAGCCTTCACCAGTGCATATGCTTGCTTTTTATTTATGTCATAATTCAATTCAAAACTTTGCAAACTTTTACTAAAGAATGCAATAGGTTGCTCATTTCCTTCCTCATTCTTTTGCAACATTTTAGTAGCTATTGTATGATATTAAGCAAAGGAAAATATTTGAAAAAGTTTCTTGAAATCAAGAGCCTTTAGCAATGGTGTTTCCTTAATTGCCTTTTTTTATCAGAGAGATCTTATAATGCTTCATCATCCCAGATAAGCTTAGCTCTTTTCTTTAACATTTTGGAAATAGGTTTAACTATCTCTAAAAAATTCAAAACAAATCTTCTCACGAAGTTAATTTGTCCAAAAAATGTATGAATAGCCTTAATAGTTTTGGGGACCTTTATATTGTCAATTGTTGCTACCTATTGAGGATCGATCCTAACTCCACCCTCATACACAATATGTCCAAGAATTTTTCCCTCTATGACTCTGGACTGACACTTCTTTAGTTTTAAAGACTCTCCATACTCAAGGGCTGTTTTGGAAATATTCTCTAAATGATTATAATGATCCTCTTCTTTGTTTGAATAAGTAGTAAGATCATCCTAATACACCCCAAGAATGAGATCAATTAAACCTTCAAAAGAAACATCCATATCTCTTTGAAAGATAGCCACTGCATTGGTTAAACCAAAGGACATTCTTGCATATACATATGTTCCCCATGGAATAGTGAAAGAAATCTTATATTTCTCTAGTTCCTTTACTTTGACCTATTTGTAACCAGAGAAGCCATCCATTAGAGAAAGGATTTCATTCCATGTTACCTTTTGTAACAATGCTTCCATGTTATCCTTTAGTGATGAGATGTTTAGAGTTCTGAGATCAATGCACAATTTGATGTCCCCATTCTTTTTTCTTACAGGAACAGGATTGGAAACCCATGTAGAGTGCCTAATAGGTTTAATAATTCCTGCATCTCTCATCTTGATCATTTCATCCTTCATCTTTGGTGCAAACATTATATTTATAGGCTTTTTCTTCTGTCAAAAAGGCTTAGCATCTAGCTTCAAAGCTATTTCATGTTGGAACAAATCATCTCTATAAGATTTCAATTCATTGTAAGACCATCAAATACATGTCTTTACTTTCTCAACAAAGAGATGAGGTTTGGTAGGAGTCAATCTTTTACCAATAAAGATTTCGTTTGGGGAATTTCCATTCCCAATATTTACCTTCTCAATTTCTTTTGGTATAGTAATAGGTTTATAAGTTTTTAGATTCTCATGCTTGTCAAAAAATCATTCTTTTGCCACTAATCATTTGGGTATTTTATTAGATTTGAGCTAAACATTTTCTTCTCCAAACAAGGGTTATTTATTATGTCAATTTTCTACAAAACTATTCCAATCAATGCTTTGGTCCTGGTAATGTCCTTCACATATTAGAAAGTCAAATAATTCATTGTCATCATAAAAAACTTGCCAATTGTAAACATTATATTGTATAGATGGCCTATTTTTCATTTCAAATTGCACAATCACTTGTAGTGGGATATCAACTTTTTTGATGGTTAGGTTGGCCATCATATCAACTAGAAAGTTTTCACTCCTATCAATACACTTTGTCTAATATGCATCAAAGAATTCAATTAAGTCCTAGGCATAGTTTCTGCATTGTCTTAATCTTGAATTCTTAGTGGTAAACTGACTTCTAATCCGAGACACTATTAGCTAAGAATCTCCCAAGACTAATAGAATTTTAATCTTATGCATTTAGTCATATTTAATTTCAAAATCAATGCTTCATATTCAACAATGTTATTAGTGAATTCAAGATTCAACAAAAAGGAGTATCTATAAATTCTTTTAAAAGAAGAAACAAAAATTACTCTTGCACCATTACCTTCCCTACTATGAGCTCCATCAAAATTCATTTTCCATATCTCATAATTTTCTTCTTGTAGACAAACTTCATTGAATATATCAGTGTATTGGATCGGTTTTCTCAAATCTACCTTGAAATTATCTATAATAGTTTGACAGAAGTTGATTCCATAATCATGACTGAAGCTCTCACTATATATGTGAATCTTGGCTCCCTATCAATTCTAGCATAGCTTCCATTTACAAGAATGGTTGCATAAGATAAGTCTAATTGGATGTGTCCTCCAACCTTGAAAGTAATATACCATAATAAGCTAACATTTCTACCACATTGACATCCATCTTTCATGATATATCATGACATGAGGGAAACCCAAATTCAATGTCTTTCATTATTCTTACCATTGGTATTGATCGGTTGTCCATTGAATAACACTCCCCATAAGGTGTGTCCACATTTAAACCCAATTCTTTCATGACATCAACAAACATAATATTCACTGCAGCACTTGAGTCTATTAGATATTTTTTTAAAGAATTTATTGTTTATTAACAAAGTCAAATAAAAGGGGTCTATGTGTGGTGAATTACCATTTATATTCGTCCCCATATAAATAATTGGTACATTATTATCCTTTTGTTCTCTTCAATTATCTTCCTTATTTTCCTTAGATAGAAGATCTAGGACCTCTCTTCCATCTTCTAGGATCTTAACAATTTCAAAAAATGGAACTAGAATTTTCATTTGAGACAAAGCATTTGAAATAAATGAGTTAGCATTTACTATCTTCTTACCCACTATTTTCTTATTAAGAAGGTGAGTTTCCTTTGTTTTTTGTTGATTTGGTATCGCCTTCTCATTATCCTTTTATGTAAATCCATTTGTGGCCTATTATTATTTTCTCCTACTAATTTTTCACTTTTAGGATTTATAGTCTTGTTTCTCAACCTATAAATACTCCTAGCTTGTTCCACTATTTCCATGGTGTAGGCTCTTCTTTATTCTTTAGTTGACCTCCTCATCCTTGGATTTTCCTCCTTATCAGTGATTTAAATTGTTCTGAACATTATTGTTTTTCCCTCATCATGTCAATATCAAGAATGTATTCATCCTCTAAAGAGTCATCATCTTCCCAAATTGTTTTTGACAACAAAGTATTAATAGTCGGTTGATCCAATTGTTGTCCCTCTTCCAAAACACTATGAACAATCAAGCACTAATCAAGAGCATGTGGAAATTTACAAATTTCACACCAAGGACCATTTTGAACACAATTATTTTTCCTCTTTAAGGTCAAGCATCTCATTGTTCCTTATAGGTTTTCCATCTTTCCAATTAGTGTTACATGGTATATCTTGCAATCTAAATTTGTAAGGCCTATTATTTCTATTAGGTCTAAAAGCTTCACTTTTATTTTGTTTAACCTATGAAACTATGATCATATTCAACAACTTGTCAATCTTATCCTTATCCTTATCCTTATATTGTTTTGGGAATTTGAGATTCAACAATCTAGAATCTTCCCTCTTTCTAATCTTACCAACAGTTTTTCTATCATTTTCAATGGTTGTTGCAACTTCGAAGGCTTCTTGCAATGTGTTAGGCCTATGAGACCTTATCTCATAGTGAATCGTGCTATCAAAGGCACTCAAGTAGACATTTATCAGAAAGAGTCTACTTGTCAAATATCTCTTGGTATCATTCAAAACCTTATTAAACCTCTTGTTGAACTCAACCATTGATTCATTGAAAGTCTTTTTTATTCTAGTTAGCTCATGAGATGCAAAATATGTATCATTGTGATCCCCAAATTATTCAATAAATAAATCCATAAATCTATACCAACTTGAAATAGAATTATCAGGGAGCCCTATGTACCATTCGACATCATCATCAATAAGGGACTACACAAATAACTTCATAAACACATCCTTGCAATTTTCTTCTAAATATTCAATGGTATTTTTCATATTGATAACACACACTTCAACAAATTGGGTTTCTTCTCTAGAGAATTTTGGGATTGTAGGTCTCATACCATTTGTTATGGGGTTTGGATATCTCAAAATTCCTGTGAAATCAAGCTACTTGTATCTTTCAATTACCATAGGAGCTTTGACCCCTTGTCCTTCATTCAATTGATATTGATTCCCCCCTGATTGTTTTCTACATTTTTTTTATTATTCTAAAAATTATTTATATTATTGTTCATATTTGTATTCATCCCAATGAAATTTCTATTTGGTGACATTCATTTCCTTTATTTTGATCATGTCTCCAATGCCCACTAGTTTCCTCTCTTCTATTTCTTTTATACATGGTATTTTTATGTGAATTATTGTAAATGAAATCTTTATTCTTATGAGGTGGGTTATATTTAGCAAATTTACTAGCTTCTTAGTTTCTATTATCATCAGTCCTTTTAGGAGTGACAATTTCATCACGTTTTATGCCAATTCTTTCAAGCATCTCATTAGGAACCCACCTCAAAGCCTTAGTTGCCTTCATGGGTAAAATAGTACACAATATTTGAAAGGTTGCATCCAATTTATGAGCATCATATTCTCCCTCTTCATCATCAACCTAGCAAGTTTCTAGTTGATTCTCATTATCAAGGGTTCTTATGTTATAAAAAGGATTTTTCTCCCTTTCTAAAGTCTTATCACTAGATTTCTCACTGTCTTCAGTAAAAGGTCCATTTTCCTATCAACAAATCTCTTGTACCCTATATACAACATTCTGGGTGATTAGTTTTTTTAAATTTTAGTTCTTTTCTTTGGAGTCCACTCTAGAAATTATTTCCCTTTGTGGATAGATCTCCTATCCCACATACACTTTATAGACCAATGCCTAACTTTCCTTTGTCTCAAAATGACAAATTTGATCATTCATAAAATTCTACATAGAGTCACAACCTCTATTTTAAGGGTATTTTGATATATTTTTCTTGTTTTTTTTCCAATAGGGTACTCTTCAAAATAAAACTTCCACTTCCTTTTGGTTCGTGAAATTGAAAATTCTAGGTAACTTCACAATGTCAATTGTGAGCAGCTCTCCCCATTGGATTCCCAATATGTTGGTTCCTTAAATTGTTGGTTAAAAAACCTACTAGACTTGCTTACTCAATGCTAGATAATTCAACACAATTTGTCCAATGACTAAGATTAACACTTAATGATCAAATCCTCTTCCCTTCAGGCTCTTCTAACCTAGGTGGGTATACCTTATGAAATTTATTTAACTTTATGCATATTTCTTTAATTGATGCTCTTGAGATAGCAAGTTATTCTCAAGGAGAAATCAAAGTTTTGAATGCTTAGAATGTTATTAGTGAGTATCTTATATTTTGAAAATTGCAAGGCACTTTGAGTAGGATAGGGAACTTCACCAACTTTAATTAATAACAAACCTTAATGAATTAATTCAAACTTGTTCCTTATTTCAGATGGGAAAAATAGAGTCAAATTTGTTTCAACTTCAAAGATCATCAAACTCTTCAGATACAACGTGCACTTACCATTAATCACCAAACAAAGAACTTTAACACAAACCCCAATTCAATTGTTTTTAACTTCAAACTTGGAAGATCGATTGAACAAAAAACACAATGCTTCCAATTTTATTATCAAGAGATTGTATTAAACTTTAATATATAAATAATAATATGAATTTGAGAGGACAATCTATTGAAGTACAAGTGAAGATTATTTTGCACAATTTTTGGAAAAGAAAACAAAGTATTTGTATTAACTTCAAGAGTACAACTGAGTCATGACTGGTTGCAATATCCACCCAAAATATGCATAGACTATATGTGTTGTATTATGACCTAATTATACATGTATTTCTCTATATTCTTATGTATCAATCTATCTTCTTTTTAGGGTCCTAGTACTCTCACTAGTACATTAGGACATAACTTATGTATTTTTCTCAAAGTTTTGACATTGGGGGCTTGTAATGTAAAATTTGTGTTTTTTTTCTCAAAGTGTCTGATAACATCAAAATTTTGACATTAGGACCTAATTTTTGACAAATAGTTTTGATGTTAGGGGCACATAATGCAAAAGTTGTCATTTTTTTTCAAAGTGCCTTGTAGCATCAAAAGTTTGATGCTATGAAAATATAAGAAGAAGAAAACATGAAATCTTACCGAGAAATCCCAAGTCACATTAATAAGCCAAAAATTCAAACCAAAAACATTAAGTTGCAAAGTGAAGAAGTAGTCATCGCGCGGAAACCATGGTATTGATTTTGTGCCCTTGAATTCCTTGAATCCCTTGGAATGTTGTGTGCCCTTAAATTTATTTCTTCATTTTTTATTTCTAATCTTTGTATTTGATGACTTGCAACATTTTTTTGCGGTATTCAAGAAAGAAGAAGGAAAAATTGAATCTAGCCCCTAAAAGTGAAAAGATATGAATCATGTCATGTTTGCATTCCATAGTTCCGAAATTATTTCAACATATTTATCATGGGGTATGCCAAGTTGCCTGTTCACAAGAAAATTACTAATTTAAAAAAACTCTTCACCAATACTCATTGATTTTACAACCTAGGTATTAAACAATTAGGCATACATCGTGCAACTCCTGTATAGATTTGCTCCAGGTTCCCAACTCACAAGTAAACTAAATACTTGGAGATTTTACAATCTAGGTGAGCAACAATTAGGCCTACACAAGGAATTATGTATAAAATATCCAATCATGTCATCTCTGTGTAGAATATATGATATGGATATGTTGATATAAGATAATGTTGGGGAAACCTAGTGAGAAAAATTGACTCTAAAAGAAAAAGTTGATTCTCATTATCAAGGGTTGCATTTGTCTTTTTAATGTAATGTATGTTGCAATTGTCAAGTTTAAGATCACAATTTTTTCTATTATAACCTTGTATTATGTATGTAGCTTTTTGGGGATCTTATTTTCAATTACAATGCATCAAACAAACATGTATATAGGCATATGATGGTAAAGATGAGTCCCTCTCCTTTATGTTTTCTATAAGGTCTTACTTTGAGGAATCTCATTGAATATGGAGAGCCATAAAGCTAGAAGCATTGTTTGTATCATTAGTAAACTTCTTTTGGGGCTCTATATTTTTGTGATATGTAGAAGAATTGGGGTAGAACTTACACAACCTATACATTATTCCATGGATGCAAAATGTGATCTTACAACTAAAATAAATACATCTTAGTTGATAAAGATATACCATGACAAATTATTCTTTTGAAGGGAAATGCATGTGTTTTTAATGGTAAATATGCACACTACTCAATACTAATGAATTTGGTTAAGAATAAAATTAACCATATAGATGTATAATTCAAGTTATGCAAGCATGGCATTGACCACAGTAGGAAAAACCTTTCTTGCAAAAAAATTAACAATATAAATATTTTTTTTCAATTAACTAGGAAAATGTGGACAAGGATTAGTATGACCAAATTCTGGATTGGGGTTAGTGAAAAATTCAGAAAATGTTGTGTGATTTTCAAGATAAAAGTGTAAATTATGGTAAAAATTAAGTTTAATCAATTAAGATGGAAATTCCACAAATTTGAAAATAATCGGCGTAGAGGTTGAGTGCTTATTGGTCATGATATTTTCTCAATTTCTATAACTATGGTTTTAACATTTAACTTTTGACAATTCAAATAGAAGTCTCTACAATGGCTCCACATACTGACACATCCACATATTGATAATCATATATTGATAAATGTATGCATTATAGATGTGAGAAATATTTTTATTGTTATCAATTCTTAGACTTGGCATAGTGCTTTTAGAGAAGCATGATCCACTCAATTGTGATGAAAATTTTCCAAATAATGCCCCAAAAGTGGAAAATTGCAGAGCCGATATGTAGAGCTCCCAAACAACTTATGACTCCAAATGAAGGAATCCTCCAAGAAAAAGGTAGCTTAGATTATCAATTAACTCATTTCCTTGAGGTGATAAGAGGAGTTGCTAAGTGATACAAGAAGTTGGTACTGAAAAGAATATAAGGCGATTATAACTTTCTAGTTCAATTGACTATAATAGCCAACTAATAATAATATCATGTTCTCAAATGCACTAAGATGTAATAATGTATTTATATACATATTACTTATATATTTTATATAAGTAAGTGCATACATGCTAGGGACTAGGTGCCAATTTACACTTTACATACTTAATTGCTAAATCATTATAGATGTGTTTAGATGGTCGTTCAGAATACAACCATATGCATGCATCTATATGTGGTTGCATAATTATCATTCATATATTTAATGATCATTGGTATACACATATTAATTTATTTATATCTTTACGCATTTACATTGATAGATAAAGATCCAATGCACTAAAATTAATTAGAGGGTTCAATATTTGTTATTGAACACCAAATTAGAAAAGACAACCAACTAGACATAAGCAAGGCAACACACACCCTAGACCTAATGACCAGTTATTCACTTATGGCTCCTTTTGGGGTGGCATTTCTAATCTTTTCCAAATGTCCTCAATCTGATGATACTCTTTGCCTACCCACATGATTGATCTTCTCTACATCTGGTGACAAGAAGGATTAGTCATCTTCATCATCATAAAATTATAAATGATAAACCATTTATATATTTTGTAAATCAGTTTTTGGATTAGATTGTGTGGAGATTTTTACCATCAACGTTTCAAATCACACTACGTGATCCATCATCAGGATGAGAGAGCAATAGATGTCAAACGAAGTAAGTAGCAAATTTAGTCATATTATAAAGAAATATCCATCTATGAAAAAAATCCTATATAAATCATTAATTAAATATTCCACATAAATGAAATCAAGATTATAATAGTCATCATTACTTAATTTAAATAAATGAATTTCACTTAACTAACTACCTTCATACTTAAATAGTTATTACATTAATTAAAAACATTAAAAGGAAAGCATGTAACAATGTAAATATTAGGATTCTAACCACTGATTAGTTAAGAGTTTAAGCTTCATCAATAACTCAAGAGGTACAATTTTTAATAGTTTTGAAATATAACGAACATGAGTGGACATGAGTTATCATTCCATCTAGGAAAGACATAAGAAGTTACTAAATTTCACTGCAGAAAATTAATCATTCAAAACCTTTTATCTCTTATACATCCAAACTTGGATCTGCTCACTTGAGCAAGTGCATGATTGGCATAATTGGTTTCAATTTAATTATAGATAAGAGATAACACCAATGATTGCAAGTGCATAAAGTGCATATTAGAAACAACATTGATCTTTTAGTTGCAAGCATGCAAGTAAAGATTTGAAACATCAACACATCACTTAAGGTGATATTTTCACAGTTGTATACTTGTATTGTTATATTAGACACAACAAAGTATATTTATGCAATAAATATCATATGTAGTGCACAATCATAAAGATAGATTAGAAATAGCATCATATCAAAAGCAATGAATCCTATATCACTGTAAGTGATAGGATATCATATTTTGTACCATACTTGATAAGAGATTGCTACTAGTCATATGGACGTATATAAACCTATATCATATTGCATATAAATTTTTGTTTGTGTCTAAAATAGCAATTGATATTGTGCATAATCTCCATTAGTTCAAGTGCGAGAATAAGATAGAGTAAGTGACAGAAGTTGAAGTAGTCATCCTAAGATTACAAGATATCCTAAAAGGGAACATTACTTTTGTTTTCCAATGCTTGTGCATTGGAAAATTGAGCTAGAAAAGAATATGAAGGAATCCATAATACATAGTTGATCTCTTTTTTCATTTCATCGGGTTGGTGTAGGATGCCAAGTTAATTATAGAAAATAAAATTAAGGCCAAGAAAATCCTACATGAAAATGGACTAACTAGAAAAATTAGCAAGTAATAATGTTTCTGAAGAAAAATGGAATGGGCCATAGTGTCTACCAACTCGGAAAAATAAAAATCCATTCCTCTCTTGGAAGGAGACTGGAACTTGCTTCTCTAAGGACTCAGAGTAACTGATTCTCAGTAGCTTGTTCTTAGAAAAGGATATCCTTTTTTATATGGTAGTTAATAAAAAATACTTGTAACATTAATCAAACATGTGAATTTAACCCATTTATTTGTTATTGCAGTGGGCCTGGCTTTGGCACAACAACCTCATGCTCCAAAAAATATGAGGAAGCGTGATATCATAAGATCAAAACCATAAAAGGAGGAGAAGGACGAAGAAATTGATGCTCCACTTAGCATTTACCTGAAAATTTTGAAGAGAAAAACAAAAAACGAAAAAAATATTCTTATAAACCTTGTTTGATAATGAAAGAATGTTATCTTAATGAACGTGTTAATAAATTATTAATGAATGTTGTGTATTAATGAATTCTATGTCATGTTAATGAATGTTATGTGATTATAATGATTGATATGTTAATGAATTATTAATGAATGTTGTGTATTAATGAATTTTATGTCATGTTAATGAATGTTATGCAATTATAATGATTGAATTTTATAGTTCATAAATGGGTGAACGAATGAATGAATGAAATATGTAATTAGATGTTAAATGAGCTTCCACCTTCACATGGTTTTTCATCTTAAGAAGATAATATTAAAGTATTCTCAAAACCAGGTGAAGCTCAAACTAAACCGATCAACACCTACCCATTTAGTTTTGAAAGTTGGAGATGTTCATTTTGCCATCATTTTGGAGATTATGCGCGAAGGATTGAAGACTTGTAATAAAAAAAACTAAGAAACATAAAAATTTCTAATGTGTTTCAAATGATTTGATTAGAAGTCTTTGAGTATTTGAGTTGCAACAATTCAAAGAGGGGTAATGATTGTCTATATCAAAGGCATGCTTGATATTATCAGGCATGCCTTCGATATTGAGATAGTTGGGGTTGAAGATAAAGGGATGCTCATATTCT
Source organism: Cupressus sempervirens (assembly GCA_028749045.1). Lineage (NCBI taxonomy): Eukaryota > Viridiplantae > Streptophyta > Pinopsida > Cupressales > Cupressaceae > Cupressus > Cupressus sempervirens. The sequence goes on along the minus strand of CM053791.1, from coordinate 164,375,166 downwards.
CTAATTGTTAATGATGTTAAAGATGAGGTTGGAGATTGTAGTTGTGAAGAAATAAAGGCAATTAAAAAGAAAATGTATTCATTCTCGATATAGTTGATTATCCCCATTTCTACATTTCTATATAGTATTCATATTGTCCATTGTGAATGACATCAAACCTTTTGCGTTGCACTTGTGAATGTAGCTGACCAAAATGTTGCACTTGTTAAAGAATTGAATGCATCAACCAAGCATGAAATTATTCCTAGGCCTCAAGAAGTATATTTCAGAGGCAAAAATGAGGTCCTATAAACCTAATAAGGTTGTACATCTTTACAATTTGATGATTGTGAAAATATAAGTTCATAAATAATAGATCAATGCTAATACTTTGTTTTGTAAACTATATGTGATGTAGGTTTTCATGTTATCTATCAGAAGAAACTAATTATCTCAATGCCATGATAGGGCCTTTCATGTATTCCTCCTCACTTCATGGTCAAACCATGCCACGTCAAATAGAAAATGAGAGCTCTTTTAGTGGACTGTATCATTGCGTTCTTTGTTCTTATATGAAATTTAGATTCACATTCTTTTTTTCATTGTCCACTTTTAATTTTTCTATATAAATCACTTCAGATTATCTTGTTGTGTACAATTGAATTTTTCATTTGGACTTTGGATTTATGCAAGAGAATATGTTCTGAATATGGTTTGTCAATGCTTCTCAAGTTTGTATTGTCTCAAGAAAAAATAAAATTGCCCACTTCCTAACTTTAGTATTGATTGCCTTATGATAGTGAATTGCTCATGATTATAGGAATACTAAGATGGAGTTCAAGCCTTCATTTAGTGAATATCAAATTATGTAAGTGCCATTTTAAATGCATCATAAATAGTTGGATATCTCAAATGGTAAAAAAAATTACGAATAGTTTCTTCCTAAAAAAATACCTCTTCTTAATAGTTGTATTCTAAGGATTTGATTTGACTTGCATGTACAAATTTGGCTATAAATTTCTTTCTAATTTGTATGTACATTTTTTTCTATAGGATTGTTTCTTATATTCCTTAGCATAAGTGCACTAGTTGATGATCATTATGTTGGATTTGTAGGTGAGAACATATTGATGTTTTGTGGTGTTTCGCGGTGGAGGAAATCTAACTTCACTGGCACTTCTTATGTTACTTCTGTAAGTATTGTGTACACCATATTTCTAAGCCAAAAACTTGTCTAATGTAAATGACCATTACTAACATGTGATATTTAACTATTGATCTAGATAATGTGACTATAAATAAATATCCTTGTGTTTTGAAAGTGCAGGACAACTATAGAAGAGTTCCATCATGGAATACTAAGATTAAGTTCCATGATAAAATACTAAGAAGGATTTCAAGACTTCATTTAATGAACATTAGCTTATGTAAGTTCCATTTTGGTAATTTCTTCTTCTTTTCCTTATGCTATTTAAGCTAAGTTTCCCTCTCTTGCTCTTTTTCCCTTGCTACTCCTATTGGCCACTAATGTTGTTGTATGTAAGCCACTTGTACTACACTATGATATATACAAGACCCATCCTTTTTCTTTTCCTTTTCTTCCTTCTCCATTGAAAAATATCACTACAGAGACATAGATCACAAGGGCACAACAAGGGACAAAATATATATTTAGGCAAAAAATATTTTTAAATCTATACAAAGTAACATTTTTAAATACTATTTAAAATTTTGAAAATGAGTTCAATGAGGATAGTTGAATAACTATACCAACCTAACTAAAATATATGTCTATATTTTTGAGGAACTTATTCTTGTTCTTGGTATTAAAATACTTGTCATTTTTCATAATATTTGGAACTTAATTTACTATAAATCTTTCAATTGCCCAAGATTCATGGATTGTTACCTCTCTAAATAATAAACTTTATCTTCAGAAAACAAGTTGTGAGTGTGCTAATTATCCAAATTACTTACTATGATCCCTTTCCAAAGAGATCATATATTATTGTATTCAATATCATGACTAAGACCTTCGGGCATGATAATGGAAAGGAAGGGGGAAAGTGGATTTTCCTACTTGATCCCTCAAGGCAAAGGATAAAGCCCCTTGAAGAACCATTGATTATCAAAGAGAACCAATTAGTATAAATATAAGGTGATATTGGCCACTTATAGAAACCAAGCCTTCATAATACAAGGAGGAACTTTGGGTTGACCTGATCATAGGTATTCATCATGAAAAATTTGAGAATAATGGTAGATTTCTTTTGTAGTGATATATATGGAATGCAAACTTTCACGAGAAAGAATGACACCTTTAGGAGTTTTTTGACTTGAGACAAATACTCCTTACTCTTTAGATATTATTTTAGGAATAACCTTACCAATATTTAAGGCGGTGAATTTGGAGAGGATATTGAATAATGAATTACATAACAAAATTGGTCTGAAATATACAAAGGCCCTAGAATTGTCCACCTTAAGAACTAGCTTAATCGAATTATTATTTAATTCTCTTAACATAGTTATATTCCTTTTGGCCTCTTAAAGTGCATGCAAAATACCAATTCCAATAAAATCAAAAATATTTTTAAACTTAGTAAAGTCATCACAAATTGGGCCCTTCTGAAGCCATAGAGAAGACAATAGTTTTCAACTCTTAAATAGTAAAGGGATAGATTAATATAAGGTTATCAAAGTCTAAGATACATGATAGTATTTCACTCAAAATATAACCTTTTGGGTCAATCATTTCGTAAGTAAGGAGGTTTCAAAAGAATGATGATGGTTTTTTGGAAATATCATGTTCATTCTCAATTATATTAAAATGATTCACAAACCAAAAGTTGTTAGAAAATATCCTACTTTGTCTGGTCCCATGGCATCTCATAATTGCATACTAATAATTTTTTTAAAAATAAACTATTGTGGCCAAAATTTTGATTCTCACTGGACACTTTTGATGTTTTTCTTGTTGAAATGAGTTTTCCTGACTTCAACATCAATGAAACTTTTGAGGAGGATCTCGTTGATGACATAATATCCTTGTCGAACTATGATGTGAGACACCATCAAAAATCAAATCTTCAATACCACATTTTAAAGCATTTGACCTCTTTTTCAATGCCAAAATGGATTGAAACTTCAACTCTCACTAGACACTTTTGACATTGTTCTCGTCGAAAATAAGTTAGGCTGACTCCAACCATCAATGAAACTTTTGACAAGGACCTTGTTGATGACATAACATCCTTGTCGAACAATGATGTGAGTCACCATAAAAAAATTAGATCTTTTGATGCCACATTTCACAAGCATTTGACCTCTTTTTTTATTCCAAAATGGGTTGAAAATTAGATGCTCAAGTTGGTCACCAATCAATAGACCAAAATATTATGACAATGTTATTCTTGGAAAAATTAACCAATGGGCATCAAAAAATGAATACAATTTTGGTAGTGTCTTCTTATTAAAAATGAAGAGGTGTAGACCCTTTTAAAAATATCTAACTAAAACTAATTGCAGCCATTCGTAATATTTACAATTAACAAAAATTTATTTTTATTAATGACTATGGAAAATGTTAGGAAACATATCCAGCATGTGATTAAGGTAAGCATGATCACCCAACTACTCTCCTCATTTTGCCAATATTTGCTTGATCTCAACCTTATCTTCCTCTAACTTGACCTCATGAAAGTCACTTACATAGCTGGCATAGTTCTTAACGAGATCCCATGGAGCCATGCACATATTATTGATGATGTCAAATTGGTCTTCCTCTTCAAGAGAAAGACCCAGTTGTGCAACTGGTTTGGGTTCTTGGCCTACTAGATGTTCTTGTACCAACAACCCCATTTTTTATCTTCCAATACGAAATTCTACAACTTGAAGAATTTACTAGAGGATGTACACTAAAAAATTTCTTGCACAATCGATTTTCAATGAGGCCTTAATAATATAGTAGCATTTGATGACCAATTAATTCAAAAATCTTGTTAGACACATTTACACACATGTTTGGCTTGTGTATGTACAATATTTTATCTTTTCCAATTAAAAATTGTAAAATTTTCTTTGTACTTTCCAAGATATCCTGACAAGGGTCATTTTTCCTTTTTGCATACTCATCTGACTACCCCATCAAAAATTGTGATAGCTATTAATGTAAATGAAAATCCTTTTTGCCATTTTGAGGCACATCTTAGACTCATTTTGTGATTTCACAAAAAAATACTATTTTACACAACACCTTCATCATGCTCTTTGAAACCTAAAAAATTGTCAATTCATAGGATCTTCACAAAATACCTTGTGAAATCTTGAAAATTCTCTATTTTACAAGCCTCATTATGCTCCTTATGTGAAGTTGTGATTTTGTACTGCCCATATGAAACTCCTTCCAAAATAATGAAATTTTTATTTTTAGATTATGTCTTGTATGTACCTTGCGATTTGTCAAAGTTTTGCTATTTCGCACCACCTTTCACAAAATTCTTGCAAATTCCTAATTATTTTTTGTTTCATAGACCTCTTATACTTGTCCCTTTGAAGTAGCAAAAATTATCTCAAATTTAGCTTGAATTTGAAGGTTCCACCAAAAGACAAGAACACCCAACATGATTATATTTCTATGTATTAATGTCATTTAAATATATTGCAAGTCATAACAAGTAACTATAACAAGATATGTAATAGAAATTGCAAACTTTGCTTAATGATTAAAAAGTCACAATCTATGAAATGGAGATTTGATGAATTAAGATCACCTGCAAGTAATAATAAATGTTAGAAAGGATCACATTCATATTTTGCAAGATTAGGCCTCAAGACCTATTAGGCCTAGGTAACACAATCACCATTTTCACAATGTCTTTTAGTTAGAAAATCACCAACTATTAATACCAAGTCAATCCTCATTTGAAATTTATCAACCAATGATAGACTTACTCCCAATTTACCATTCAAATTGGAATAGTCACTTCATTATCCCTTCACTTGTTATTCACAATGATGTAGATATCCCACTATCCACAAGCAACAACACTAATAAATGTGTCTTTGTCTACAACCAGGACAAATAGTCGAGAGCGTTGATCAAAATCATAGTAAAAAAAACACAAATCCATCAACCATATGTTAACCATTGTAAGAATTTTCCTTAGGGAAAAATTCACCCAAGACCAAGGAACTCAAGCACAAGCACAACAATAGACCTAAAGAGTATGATCAAAATGACGATATGATATTCATTCAATGTTGTATTGATATGAATTGATACAATTGTACACTAGAGGTGCTTATATATAAAGGCCTCTAAGATGCATCTAGAATGCCTAGGAGTTAGCAACATGATAAGTCTTACAACCAGACACATGTCCACCAGGTGTGGGTTATCCTCCATTAAGTGCGGGAATAAGTGTGATGATGAGAGGATAAGCCTCCAAAGGTGTAACATGCAAAATTATGTTGTAGACACCATGTGCTAAAATAGGAGTGTGAATAATTGTGTTGTCTACATGACAACTCAGTTAATTATGCAAACTCCAGTGTTGTAGACACCATGTGTTGAATTAGAGTTGCTTACTCCAGTTGTCAACATGACAACTCATAAGAGTTTAGAAACTCCTAAGTGTCTCACCTAAGAAATAATAAAATAATGCATTAACCTAAGTAAATTTAAGTAAAGTGTAATAAGTAAATACTTATTTACACCAACACCCCCCCGTAAGTGCAACTTAGGGGAATGCACTCAAGCTTACGAAAGCTAGGATGAAAATGCATGATGGGTCCTAGCTACTAGGCCATGTTAGGTACCCATGTACATAATGCAATGTGATCTCTCATAAAGTGGAAAAAGAGGGAAAACGTCATGGGAAAAACCCTCCCCCAAAAAGAGAGAAAAGTACAAGAAAGAAAGATGCATGAATGGATGGAGTAATCAAGACCCCCTCATTACGACATACATCAAGTATGTACAAAAGAGAAGTATGAGAAGAACACAATCCCAATAGAGGAAAAGGTCCCCTCATAAGAGAGAGGAGAAAGGAGACAAGGTAGTCCCCCCCCCAAATGAAGAATGTCGATCAGTGATAACTACTCCAATGTAGAAGCCAATCCAATGCTACTGATCAATAATGTTCCTCCCTTTTGGAAGAAACAATGGCAGAGGTACAAATGAGATGATTCCCCTGTGTGTAGAAAGAATCCTAATGATCAATGATGCCTTTGAAACCTTCTCAACTGTCCCTGTGTTAATACTAATTGTCACCCCTTCCAATGCTTCTGAAAAGAACAACGTTGGATCTAGCAAGGATGGATATAGAACCTACTATCTCCTCAAATGATAAAGAGACCTCGTGCAACTACTGTACATAAGGATCCACAATCATATCAACCTATGAAGATCGATCATGTAGAGAATGGACATGAGGGTTAGAGTGAGCCCTTGCAACAACTGAAGACAGGTCTTCTTCATCAAAGAGAAGATGCATATCATCAATGATGTCTCCAAAACCTGCTATGTGTGACTCCACAAACAAACCTGGAATATATGTCAAGAAGTCATCCATTGATGCTAGAGCTAGAAGACAAGGTGTACCTTACTATTTTAGACCTATCTCTGTGGCTATGGATGAAGTATTCACCTCAAAAAAGAGAAGACAAATATAATTGATGATGTCTCCCACATCTTCAGTGTGAGACTCCATGAACAAACCTACAATGTATAGAAGGAAGTCGTCCCATGAAGCTGAAGTAGGATGACATGGTAAATCCTACTACATTGAATCAGGAGCATCTGTGGATGGAACTGGATCAATAGAATCAACATGAGTATCAAGAGGTTATATCTCATTTGGAGTTGAAGGAACCAAAGTTGAAGTGACTAATGATAGAATGTCCTCTAGAAATGGAGGAACTTATGGATCTTCATATACTTCCCAAAGAGCCATTCAAACATCATGAGGAAAACTTGCCATATGAAGAGGAGCAAAAGATTCCTTACTCATGCTATTATACATAAAGCAAACAAGAAGATGAAGATGATCTACCCAATTAGGATTAGGTGGCAGTATCTTTGAGCAGAGATAAGGAAACACTTCGTGATGTTCTCTTAGATGATCAATGATTAAGGTACTCCATTTTTGATAGTTCCTTGGTGTCAACTTCGGTCTTATACCAATCTTATACCCCATTAAATCAATAAATGTACTCCCCAAAATACAAAAATAATCAAAGAAACCTCCCCTAATGGATGATTCAGGCACTTCCACTTGCCAATTTAGGGCCTATTTTTGAAAGTAGTATTTCTATCCACACATTCCTATAATCTAATTGTAGATCTGTAAAGTAGACAAAAAATTACATACTTTCAAAAAAAATGGAACCTGGTTATGTGTCCAGATGAACCCGTACTAAGCATTTAAGGATGCAAAAATTAGGATTTGTGACTTGTAGAAAAATTCAAGAACAGTGGTATCAAACATCCTGCAACAATGTGTAGATCACGAAATTCTACTCCAAAACAAAAAAAAATTGCTCGCAAAAAGGAGTTTGTATGAGGGAGATATTATTGTTTGAAAATCACCTTTGTAATTATTTTTCTTGAATCACCGTTGTCGCACCTCCAAAAAAAAATTGACCCTAGATTGGCTTCAGATGTCTAATTTGGATGAAAGAAAATCTAATTTGGGGTTTTTTTTTTGACCTTTTGAATATGATGCCAATATCTGATTAGCACCAACAAGCTCTAATCTTTGCCTGCAAAAAATCTCTCCTACTGGCCTGATGGCCAATTTTTTTTTGAAAAATAATGCTAATCCAAAAAAATAGTAGAGATTCAAATGATAAAATATGCAAATCTAAAATTTAAATTCAGAGATCTGAAATAATCATACCAATTTCACAAATCGGGCCTTTGGGTGCTGATTTGCAAAAAAAATTACCTCAATTTTACTATGGCCTAGCGTAGGCGAATTTATAGTCAATTTTTATCGAATTGACGCTCTGGATGCAATGGTGAGGTCCACTTCGGTTCTAGGCGCTCCCAATTTCTACGGATTCTCTGAACTTGGGTCAAGGTGCTGAAGCAAGAATGGTCTCGAACAGTTATGTGAAGAGAATCTCCCTCAGCTTTGATACCATGTAAGAATGTGGTATATAGCTCTGATACCATGTAAGAATTTTTCTTAGGAAAAAATTCACCCAAGACCAAGGAACTCAAGCACAAGCACAACAGTAGACCAAAAGAGTATGATTAGAATGACGATATGATATTCATTCAATGTTGTATTGATATGAATTGATACAATTGTACACTAGAGCTGCATGTATATAAAGGCCTCTAAGATGCATATAGAATGCCTAAGAGTTAGCAACATTATAAGTCTTACAACCAAGCACATGTCCATTAGGTGTGGGTTATCCTCCATTAAGCATAGGAGTAAGTGTGATGATGAGAGGATAAGCCTACAAAGGTGTAGCACACAAAATTGTGTTGTAGACACCATGTGCTAAAATAGGAGTGCGAATAATTGTGTTGTCTACATGACAACTCAATTAATTATGCAAACTCTAGTGTTGTAGACACCATGTGTTGAATTAGAGTTGGTTACTCCAGTGTTGTCAACATAACAACTCATGAGAGTACGGAAACTCCTAAGTGTCTCACCTAAGAAATAATAAAATAATGCATAATAATAAAATAATACATTAACCTAAGTAAATTTAAGTAAAGTGTAATAAGTAAATATTTATTTACACTAACAACCACAATCAAATCAAATATAGTATGACAATGTTCCTTCTAACCATGATCACAAACTTTAGATATTAAATAATCTCTTTGACAAATAGAACATAAAATTTGTTCTCATTGTTTTAATAGTAAGAACAATGTTTGGGAGTAGGCTTAAACACAATGTAAAATCCTTGTCATCTTGATTAGAAAGGTTTTGGATCAATGAAGTTCCATTTCAAATTTTAATAGTGATCATTCAAATAAACAAGATTGTTCATTGTTGTGACTGCCATTTCCATGACAATTTCAACTATATTCATAAAAATCAGTGTTATTCCTTTATCGTATATGGTGCAGGATTATTATTATTATTTCAACCTTATACAAACTTATTCTACCATTAGAAGCTCTTGGACATCAATGATAAACAAAAATATTCCAATAAGTCATTAAATACTAAGGATTGATAGTGTAAGCCCGCCTATGGTATCCATTTTCTCTCAAGAGACTAATTTTTTTTCCTAAAACTATTTTCATCTTAAATATCAGTTAATGTACTATCAAATATCAAAGAATCAAATTTTTTGAATTGTTTAAATGCAAGATATTATAAAAACCTTCCATATGTCCCTGTCATTGGGGGTTTCAAAATATTTTATGAAAAATTCATCTCTTTATATATATTATAGCCAGTGGTCTAGTTTAGATTGTAACAAACTTGATTCATTTTTCTTAAATTTCAAACAAATTTTGGACCTTGTTCAACCCAATTACCAATAGAAATTATGTTGAAACAAAGAATAACATGTTGCAATAGGGATACTTAAGGTTATCAAGCCAAAAACACATTTAACGATCCATATCAAATCTATCACCTTCTTTAATCTTATTAGAATCATTTCATGATCTTACAAAAAAAGATGGTGAAAAGTACTATGATTGTCAATAAACTGTAGTTTTATGTGACAACGAGAAGTTTGATTGATCTAACCTCTCAAAATCTCATCCAAACCCTATAACACCATGCTTGGATTTGACAATTCCATGCTTTATAAACCCCTCAATAATGATTCTAATTTCTTCAACTTCCTCCATGACTAAATGCACTTTTGGATAACTTTTATTGGATGTTTACATAACAAATTTTATGTCAACATGAAAACTTGTGAGTTTGAACCCCTGATTTGATACCATGGAAACCTTTATTAACTTAAGATGGACTCTAATAAACACATTACATAAAATATACCATTGTAGGATGACAAAAATATTTATTCCTTATTTTAAATGATAGAAAATGACACCTATTTAACTATACCATGTAGGATGACTGTGAATTTATTCTTTGTTGTATGTGACAAATAGAATCATGTTCACTATACTTAAGTTGCTATTGGTTAAGGATCTATTAAGTGTTGATGTTTGTAAATGATAGTGTTCAATGCCCCAAAAGTCTATAATTCAACAATGGAGGGTATTATATAAGCAAGATTTTTCTTAATGACTATAATGCTATGTTAATATTGTGGTGATGAGTTCACTAACTAATTAATGACAGTAATTCAAGAGTTTAATTTTCTCGATGAGGACAACGGATCACTGGAATGTTGAAGGAACTAATGTCTGTATGTCAGGTTATGATGATAAGACTCAAAAGTATGAAAGGTTTTCTTGTGGGTAAATGTGAATAGGGATTAGGAACATCTAAATGGCAGTGTTGTGCTATGAGACTAAAGTAATGTGCAAGGTATGTAGAACTTAGATGTGAAAGGACATAGGACAAGAATCATGGATTTCCAAATGTGTTTTGATATGAATAAGAATTTAGAGCCTTGAATGATAAAAATAGAAGTTTGTTTGATAAGAACATATGAATGTGAGATACATTATTCATTGAGTTTTATGATATATTAAATAATGTTCTTTGGATTAAGCATTGAAGTAGAACGAAGGGTGATCTTACAAGTCTTGGTGAATATTATGATTGAACCTAATTTAACAAAGGAACCTAATAAGGAATTGGTTGAGTAATACTACTTGGAAATAACCTTTAAGTGTCATTAATGAATGAATGAATGGTGGAATATGAAGGTTGAAAGCTCTTTTGGAATTAGGTTGATCCATGTTGAGAATCAGGTTATTGTGAAGGGAATATTTTGACATGTCTCACAACCAGTTGGATGAGTTCATCCTTAAAACTTAGGACATTGGATGTTACTTTGGTATTATATTATTATGTTGAATGTTCAATGATTTTGGTTCATTTTACAATTTTTCTATATTCAAGTATTTCAATTTAGTATATTATACTAAAAAATCATTTCATAACTAACATTTCAAGTTCTATATAACTAGTTCTAAGAATATTTTTGTACTTATGACATAATTTTTCTTAGTTTGTGAAGTTTTAATAGAACAATTTTTTTCCCATAAAGAAAGCTAATGTCAGAAAATATTAACAAAGAACAAAATAAGGAGACAATTGCTAGATTATGGTCTAGCTTGAAATAAAAGATGATGGAAAAATTTATTGTCCCTACAAAAATTGTAAGGTCTTAAGGACTAGAAGACTTTTAATCACAACAATTGAGAAACATTGTAGGTAACATGGTCACATTGAAGGGGGTATAATTATCGTCCATTGGAATGTTGTTCATTATATCATTTTAACAGTTTATATACATAAGAAATCACTTGAATATGAGATCAAGATTTTGGTTTATTTATTGTGATCATTTTTATATAGGTAGAGAATCCTAGGGAACATGATATGGACTATAACTACAACCTACAAAATGTGGTTTTCCTAGTGGAGGAACATGGAGGTGTGAATATTGACAGTGAAGATAATGGTACTATTGAAGAAGATGATTATGCACTAGAAGACATAATTGAAGATGATGGTACTAATACATTCGTCCCTATAACACTTAGTACTAGCGCACTAAATCATAATAATAAACTAGATGACTTTGATGTCTTTCATGATTTACCTCTACTTGAGAAGTCATACAAGCCCCTTTATGAAGGCTCCCAAATAACTCTTCTATATGTTGTATTTTTGGTGGTGAACTCGAAGGTAATGAATTGTTTATCCAACATAAAAATCTCATGTATGTTAAGGTATGCCATATATGTCATATTTTGTCATCTAATTTTCTTGTTATTTCATCATAGTTAATAAAGGGTGAAATATGGGTGAAATATGTATCGTTAATATTCTTTGTATTAACAATTTTTATTATAGATTGATAGGTGATTTTTTGTTACCATAATCAAATAATCTACCTCGCTTATACTGAGAATTATATTGCGTTATGAAAGATATTGGAATGGAGTATCAAGTAATAGATGCATATCCTAATGATCCTATTATATATCATAAACAACATGAATTTTCAATAGAATTCCCTAAATTTCATATTAGTTGATATATAGTAGATCAACTAACAAAAAATGTATCTTATAATGATGTTCATTATATTCTCATTATTCCATGTTTACAATGATAATTTGTGTGAAATATTGGTACAATTTATGGATTATCTTGCATGCAATAGAATTCAAGATGAGATAATTCAAATGTCTTTGGATGGTTTTGCATTTATGGACATTGATGAAAAATGGTCATACATTAAAGAAGAACCTCATACCCTCATGATTTCATTAGAAGCTCCATTTGGAGAGTTGTGATCTATTTAATCAGTGTAGCCTATCTTAGTAAATTAACAATAACATTTCTCCATGGATGTCAATAAAGAGGGAGCACATAATGTTGGAAATGATTGTTGGAAGTCTTTATTACAAAGCAAGATAATGAGAGAGAGGTGGGTTGTATCAAGATCTATAAAAAATTTCACTTCTTGAACAAAATGATAGATTAACTGCATTCACTCCTAATCCATCTCATATCTAGATCATATACCATATAATCATGAACTATAAAATGAAATAAATATAACTATGTATGACATCCATCAACATGAAAATGTAAACACATAACACAAAGCTTTTGGTAACCCAGAAACCCTCCAAGGTGAAGGTAAAACTAGGGTGGGTATGACACCTACAAATCTTCATTGTTGCAACAACAAAGTTTTCCTATTAGGGCTACAATTTTGATCACTTCTGATGATCTACCATGTGAGGGATCTACTTGGTTAAAAGCATTACAAGACTATTGAGTCTACCTTGATTAAAGTATTTAAACTTACAATGACATAAGCACTTTGTTAGGAGATTTAACTAGGTCTGTTAAAACCACTATGTTAAGAGATTAGCCATGATGCACTGGTTATAATGTCTCTGTACATTATCCTTGAGTTTTCTCTCACAAAGTTGATTACAAGTCCTCTCCCTTCATTGTCTAAATCTGATCTCCTTATCTAATTTTCTCTGTTCTTCCCTTCACTGCTAGGTTGGTCTATCTGATCTCTCTATCAAACTTAGCCTTCCTTGCTCTGTCCTTAGCTTTTTCACACATTCATGATCTTCCTTTGTATGTATATTGATTAAGAGTTTGATCGCTTCTTAAATAAACAATTGTTAAAGGTTCTAGATCATAATCAATGATCCAAAATTTATTATTTTGTTACTTAGCCCTCCTATTTTTCTGATTGTTTACTCTTCCTTTCTAGGGATTGATGTCCTCTAATAAGACAGATAATTAGTTCCTTAACTATCTCTATAATCCAAAAATATCATGTATAAGTCAGCTAAAATTATTTACATAAGTTTTTGTGCCATTACAAACACATATGCTTGTTATAATTGCTTTAGAATAACTGAGAAGGGGGGGGGGGGTGTGAATTAGTTATTCAAGGTCCAGATGTCCTTTTCAAACTTTTCACTAAGTGTGGTGAATCCATTCAATCATTCATTCATTCAAACTTTAACTTGTCTAATTAGCAAGTTACTGTAAATCAACATGCAAGTATAACACATAAGAAATTAACACATGACACAGTGATTTATGTGGAAACCCAATTTGGGAAAAACCACCAGTAACATGCTACTCAATTCTCACCCTTCTGAAATGATGCCTTGTGAAAGGCCTACCCTATTAAAGGCTTACAACACACATTGTTAAATGTCACCTCGTTAGAGGATTTAACCACCCTGTTAGAAGTGGGCCCGGTAAAAGGACTTTAGAACATTCACTTGGAATGCCACCCTATTAAAGGATTTACAAATGATTGTTAGGCCAACCTAAGTCCACAAGATTTTCAGATCTAATACAATTGCTAGAGAGTATTAGAAAATCTTGACCTGACTACAACATACAACTTATCTTGTAGATCTCAGATCACTTCTCTGCTCATACCCTTGCCTGGCCTTCTATCTCTGCAACTCTTAACTGCTTACCTTATCTTTCAAGCTTTGTCTCCTTGAGTCTCCATACTCAATGTACCAGTACAATCATCTCTTCATGACCACTTGTAGAAGCAGAGCCTCTACGCTCTTCCTTCTCCTAGATGTCTCCTTCTTGACACCCTTTCAATCTCTTTGTAGATTTGACACTTTTGCAGCAATAGTATTAGCAGCTCTTTTCTTCTTGGTTTATGACTTCTTAAATAGAAGTCTTGGAGTTCGTTTTCCCACTCAATTCATCTTTTCTTCAATTTTAATTCGCATGGATTAGGTAGGATTCATTGCATCTAACTCATATTCTATTTCCTCTAGAAACTTCTTGAATAATCCATTAGAATTTTCCCAAAAGTGGTTTACATAGGATTCTGTGCCAACAACTCATCATCCTTATCCTCCAACTCGTTCACAAAACTCAATGTAACCATTAAGTCGGCTTGGATTTGGTGAATCTTCATTATTTGAAATAATGTAGTAGCTCGACACTATTGAAATACTGGTGCTCGACACATACTATGTTACTCGACATCAACTATATTTTTCCTAATGCTCAACACCTGAAGATTACCCGGCACCAACTAAAAATTTTCTTGATGCTCGGCACCTGATCTTTACTTGGCACTTGAAGATCGCTCGGCACCAACTGAAAATGTTTGTTACTTGGCTTCTACTAAGAATTTTCTCAGCTTCAACTGATTTTCTCAGCTTTCTGATGGTCAAGGTTAAAGCTTTGCAATGAACTTTGTTACAACTTCTTCCTCCAATATGTCTAAGTGTGTCCATCCTTTGTATCTTTGAGTACGTTATCAATACACTACTTAACCATTGTCTTAGTTGATCCTTGCACTTCATTACAACATCATAACTCAACCTTTCCTTTAGGTGCTCTTGTTACATCTTGTTGATCAAATCCTCTTCATCAATCAACTAAGTGATAGTGCTTGAATCTTATAAGAAAATATCATTCCTACAAATAGCAGGTTTGACATCAATGGAAAAACAATGATTGAAAACGTTCTTTTACAACAATCTCCCTCTTTGATCTTCAACAACAACGAGCTTTTCAATCAAATTTCCAATAATGCCAAAACTGGTTTACTTAGCAATTGAAAGTCTTGACGCTCTATCATAACTAACATTCATGTTGTTCTTAAGCTTCTATAGGCTCGACATGTACTGACTCACTTGACATAAATTATATTTACATCACTTGGTCTCTATGTGTTTCACTCAACATGTATTTTGACTTGGTCACTACTGGATGCTCGAAAACCTTTGACTTGTTTGACATGTAGTGAAATATAAACAAGTCCATGTAGCTTGGCCTTCTTAGGATGGCTCGGTCATAGTGATGACTGACCAATGCTGCCTAGAAAATAACTAAGTGTTGGACACTAATAGAAACAAGACTTAGAGATCAACAATGATTATTCCATGTATTTTTTTAATTTAAAAGTCATCTACATAAAATTATAAATACTACAGTAAAATGGTTAGAATAATTATGTAATGTTTTTGTTCATTCAACTAGGTAAGCACCAAGTCAAAGATATGAATGTATATATTGACCCTCTTATAAACGAGTTTCTAGATTTATGGAATGATGTTACTATACATGATGTCTCTAGACCAATAGGACAAAGAAGATTTCAATTCCATGCAATACTTGTATGGACAATTCATCATTGTCATGTGCTAACACATTTTGTGGTATGTTATAATGTTCAAATTTTCATGAGTGTAATTATTTAAATTAACATGTTTAATCCAATTATACATTATCTTATATGTCTAAAAACAAACAAAAGATGTGCATGTCAAGTTTCTGGTCCAGAGATGAAATTTCATCATTCAAAAAGTTTAGGAAAGTATGTGTTTGATGAGTATAGGTACTTCCTCTACAAAAATCATAAGTACAAAAATTATGAAAAACATTTTTTTAATGGGAAAGAAGAGGCTACAACAAAACCAAAAAAAAATGACACCTCACCTATACTAGTTGGAATATAATAGAATTAATTATCAAGGTAGTGTCATTGTGTTTAGTTTACTCATGATGTGACTGATGATGTGTTGAAAGGAGATTGTTGAAGTGAAGAAGATTAATGAGACTTATCATGGAACAATCATTATTTTGTCACTAATTTCAAACCCACTACTTGTTGGTAAGACAATTACTTACTTTGGTCTGAATGCTATCAATTGATTGATTTATGAAGAGGATTTGAAAAGAAAGGATAACAAGAGAACCTAGAAAAAGGTTGAGTTATTTGGTGTATAAAAGGAGCACTAAGGCCAAGCAAAACACTGATGATGTAGTGTATTGTTTATCTACTTAAGACTGTAATGAAAGAATAATTGAACAAAGACTAGAAGAAGGCTAAGTAAAGAAATGTGTCTACCATTTTGACCGAGTAAACAATGGAAGCTGAGAAAAGTTAGTGCAAGCCAAGCAAAAAATTAGTTGAAGCCAAGTAGAAAGTTAGTATGAGTCGAGCAAAAGAAATCTTGTTGGCATCGAGTGAAGAAAGTTAGTATGTGTCAAGCACTAGTAAAGACTTAGTGGATGCCGAGAAACCTAGTGTTGGCCAAGCATAAGAAGATAGTGTTTGATAAGTAGGAGATGATTTCCACAGCTAGTCAAATTGTGATGTGACTATCAGGATTTAATTGTGATTTGACTCAAAGATCACACAGTTAAATCCTAATATTCACATCACAAGATAGTGTTTGTTGAGCAAATAGAGTGTTATTGTGGAGTGCCAATAAAATGTGCTAGATCAAAGATTTAACGAATCTGAGCTGACAAAGTTAATTTCTTGAATTGTGTGAAGCATGCAAAAGATTACTATGATGAGTTGGTAGCACATGATTCAAGATAAACCATTTTGAGGTGAATTCAAAGAGAATTTTAGAGGAAGTTTCTAGAAAGGGATAAAATGGAAAAGTGGGTAGACTCGTTGAATCTTACCTAACCCTAGAATGGATGATTGTGGTTAAGTGGCAGAAAACCTAAATTCTTTATTTATAGAGATAGTAGGTCAGAAGCAACATTTGTCATGTGCGAGAACCTAAGAAAGACAAGAACTCTAGGGTGTTGCTTCATATGGTGGTCGAATAGAAGAGTTTGCAGTTGGCATGCAGAGCAAGAAGGCTTAAGGTGATGAATGCTTGAAGGGTGATAAAGTTGTCATAGAAGAAGAGGATGAATGCCAAGAAGAATGGAGGACTAAATGTGAGATCTGTAAGTTGTTATTTTTATTAGATCAAGTCCTGTCGTTACTCTCTAACAATTGTATTAGTCTAGATAAATTCTTTGGATTAAGATTGGCCTAACAATCATTGGTAAATCCTTTAATAGGGTGACATTCTAATGGAACGTTCTAAAGTCCTCTAACAGGACTCACTCCTAACAGGGTGATTGAAATCCTTTAACCAAGTCACATTTAATAGTGTGCATTGCAACCTTTAATAGGGTTGGCTCCTCATGGAGCTCACTTCAAAAGAGTGAAAATTGGTAGCATGTTACTAGTGGTTTTTCCCAAATTGGATTTCAATGTAAAATCGTTGTGCCAAAATGTGTGATTGATTTTGTGGTATTGCATGTTTACATTTCTGCAAAGTTATTTTGACATAGGACAACAATATACATATGTTTAAGATATTGAATGGTCAATGCATGCATAAAAATAAGTTGCAGTGCTGAAAAGTTTTATTTGTACATTTGGACCTTGGATAACTGACTTACCTCTCCCCCCCCCAGTTATTCTAAAGTATTCCAACATGATGATTATCTTTGTTCACTTTTTAAACTTATATGTCTTGTGAAGGTTAATAAGGCATTAATAAGAACCTTTCAAAGGGACTAAATTTTTTTCTTGATAATTTAGTAGCTTCCCTATTATGAGAAAGTACAAATTGTGTATTTTTTTTGATACAATGCATATTTAAAGGAATATAATAGAGACATTATGAAAATATTGGATGAAACACATGAAAAAGATAAAATAAATAAAAATTTAGTGACATTCAGGAATCCAATCATGCATTAAAAAATGACATTCAATTAAATAGCGATGGAGACCAAATTAATACAAGTGTCTTTCCTCAATTATTAGCAATGCAACAAAACAATAGTATAAAATAAGTCATATGAAAATTTGATTTTCTACAAGTTTTTTTGCAAACATAAACATTTTCATAACAAATAAAGGTAAATTTGGTCTAGGGATCAAAATGCATGATTGCCATACCTTCATTAAGATAATCTATGTTCTTATAAATTTACTATATATTTGTATATTGCACATACTTTTCATTGTATTATATTTACAAATAATGAAAGATCATTTTTTAACTGTTGTAGTACGTTCTACCTCTATCTCTCCCAAACCACATCAACAATTATGTAAAGCAAGTTATATATGATCTTAGGAAATACATTCAATTTGTTAGAGATATTATATTTGTAATTTATTTTACTTGTTACTTAAAATATTCTATATTATTTTGTTAAGTCTCGTTAATATATTTATGTCTTGAATCACTTGTTGGTGGTTATCATCTAAAAAAATCCATAAAGAAGATATTAAATATTGGAAGACAAAAATTCTTCGTCTAATGTGTGATTCTACCTTTAAATTTTTCAATGCAAAAGAATACTATCTCATAAACCAAGTTGAGGAGATTGAATTGTGTGGATCTATAGACACAAGGTCAATGTGGATGGTTTAGAGGCACTTGAAATTTTTGAAGGCTTTGGCTCAAAAAAGAGCACATCACAAGGGTTCTATGGTGGAGGGATATATGGTATACCACACTATGGTGTACATTACTAAATACCTTCCTAAGTTCACAAAAAAAATTTCATAAATCACATTTGGGATCCCAAATCTATTAAAAAATTCGAAGAGGAGTACTTGATAATGAAAAGTAGAATGAAGAAAGTGATATGTAAATATCTTTAATCTTATATATATATATATGAGAGTCTACCTTTGACTTTTTCAATGCACAAGAATACTACCTCATACACCAAGTTGAGGAGATTGAATTGTGTGGACCTATAGACACAAGGCCAATGTGGATGGTTGAGAGGAATTTGAATTTTTTGAAGGCTTTTTCTTGACAAAGAGAACATTTTAAGGGTTCTATGATAGAGGGATATATGGTAACATTAATAAATACCTTCCTAAATTCTTGAAAAATATAAGTGTAGATCTCATTTGGGATCCCAACTCAATGAACAAATTTGAAGGGTTATAGTTGATGAGAAAAAGTATAATGAGGAATGTGAAGGATAAATATTATTAATCTTTCATACATACATACATATATATACATCTATGTGTGTGTGTGTGTGTGTGTGTGTGTGTGTGTGTGTGTGTGTGTGCGCGCGTGCAAGATTAAGAATATTTACCCATTACTTTCCTCATTCTACTTTTCCTCATCAAGTGCACCCCTTTGAATTTGTTAATGGAGTTCATCATATGTCCTCATGAACACCTCAGCATAGCCTATAATTTATAAGGGCTCAAGGCATGTTATATATGTAACATGTGTCATAACCCCATGTTTTTTATTGATGTGTATTGTCCTAAATATAAATATATGTACTTAATTATTCATCTAAATATATTGATGGGTATGTGAGTAAAATAATGTTAATCGATATAAAAATGTGGCTAGTAAATAATAATAGTTATATTAACATATGAATAAATAATATATTACAACTTCAATAACATGACCACTTCATGTCATCCCTTACAATTTATACATTCAAAGAGATATACATATTATTGAGTCATGCAATCTTCAAGAATACAACCAATACATATGATGAAATCTCATCAGATATGTTTATCTAAGGTTGTAATCTTACATATCAACCAAATTATGATGAGGACATTATAATATTATTGATTACTAGTAACACTTGTATCGACTGTCGACTTCTTTATAATATTGTTCATTCCATATATTTCTAATAATATTGACGTGTCAAGTTTTCCAAAGAGGTTTGTTGGAAGAGACTCCAACATTTATCTACATGATAATGTCAAAACCCTTAGATGTCGAATATATGATAATGATTTTTAAATAAGGTTTTCCTAAATATTTAGAAAGTGGAATCATAGTTTTGGTTGATTGAATATGTTATCCCATCAATGATATGTCAAATCAAAATCTATAAATTTGTTTATATGAGACAACAATCTTTTGAAGATTAAGTATGAATATAATATAGACATGGATAATAACAATATTACAAAGCTATCTTACCAATAGATAGACAAATCATTTATGATTATGATCAATAGTTATAAGTTGAAGAAGAGACATAAGGATTAATAACTCATCGTTGATTATGAATCAAAGATCAAAGTTAATCAACTTTTGGAAGAACACACCCATGGTCATAGACATATAAAGAAACGATATAACCCACTTTAGAAAAGATACCACTCATGATAGGAAACAAACATAAAGGAAATGTCAATCATTTGTAGAAAAAAAGTATTAATAGATTTGCCAATGTCATTTACAAATTGGAATGCATTCTACCACCAACATAAATATGCAGTGAACACGAATTAGATGGGACATGAGTTTTTATAAAGTCGGCTAACGTTGCACGACCATCCAACAATTAAAGTTCTGACTCTTAATAAGAATAAATGGCACAATAAACTTGGATAAATCTTTAAACAAGGGAAGAAGGAAGAAGATATGTGTATTGCTGGCCAATAAATGGGTCAAAACATATACCAAGAGAACCATATGTACAATAAAGGAATGATCAAATTGATTATATGGGTAGTCACAGTGAACCATATGTACAATAAAGGAATGCTTAAGAATCTAACCAATCAATCTAATCAAATATTCTCACCAAATATGTTTAATGAAGTTGCGATCTGATTATGATTAGCAAAGGAAACAACTTATTATTGGATGTGAAAGACCGAGGTTGGAATCAGTCAAACATAGTTATTGTGGGATAAAGGTAAGTAAACAATAAGTATGTATTATTTTATTCTTATGATCTCATTTCAATATAAATGAAATATTGGGTTTTCTATTTCTAGATACAATATGGTCATAATAAAACATTTTGAATAATACAAAACAAAATGAATATATATATATAATAAAGACATATTTGATATTTTATGAAAAATTAATAATAACTCTTATGAATTGAATTGATTGATCTTAAACTCTTCGTATCAAGATCAGAGATGGGTGAAATTCCTATTTGGATGAATAGAAATCAAACTCCTTGTGTCAGTATTAGGTATGGTTAAAATTTCCATTTGGCTGACATGATAGAGGTGAAATATAAAATCTTAGTGTTAGTATCAGAGGTGGGTGTAATTATCCATTTGACTAACATGATAGAGATGGATATTTAGTGTTGGTATAAGAGATGGGTGAAATTCCTATTTGGCCAATACTACCTAAATGGATAAAACCTCTATAATTTTGGTATATGAGAAGCATCTCCATTTGACCAACATGTCTCGGATTAGTATAATGGTAAGACTATTATGATTATGTCAACATATGTAAATGTGAATCTTAAAGGGTGCACTCTAGAGAAGATGATCAAAAAAATAAAGGTTAAGAAACCCATTCTAGAGACATCTTTAATACTGAGACTAAGATAGAGGGTATGGTATTGTAGTTAGACTTATTATTGTTTGAATTTTAATATTTATTTTGCAGATATAAATGTCCTCATCTAACCCTAAATATTGGGACATTACAACATGCTAGATTATTTCTAAGGTAGCCCTCTACATCTTTATTAGTTGATTTGTGTGAAAACATTATGAGAGAATGATGAACTATAGTTTTCTACAATTGAATCTCACTAGCCCTTCCCTTCCCTTTGTCTTATAGTAGGAGATATGTTAATCTCTGATATACATTAGTTTTAAATTTTTAGTTACTTTTTGTACAGTTTCCAATAGTGGGATGCACTACATTTGTATGCCACAAACTATCTTTGATTGAATGATGGTATGGACTCAATGATGTCAAAAATTAGGTGGTGCATTATTATGGGAAGGTGTAGCTTTATTGGTTAAAGAAGCTCATTGTAATTGATATTTTGATATTACACCAAAGGGGGATTGATTTGGTAAATGGTCCAAGAGATAAATAGGTGCATATAAATATATTAATCACCCATATTATTATTATTTTTAAAATTACAATGATGTACATATATGTGTTGTTTTGTGCTCATATTTTTACATGTTTGACCTGTTGAAGGTGAAACACCACAAGGCTATGTGGTGCAATGATCATAAGTGTTACATCAAAAATTTGGATGACACGAAGAAAACTTGTGATTCCGGAATAACTATAGTATTTTAGGGAACTAACATTGCATCTAGAAGAAACCTACATCCTCAAGTCTTAGAAATTTGATACTATGGGATTTTGGATGATACACTTGAGTGTGACTTTAGATCCTTCAAATTAGTGTTTTTGATCATCTAATGGTATAGGATATGATTGAATAAAAATTATCCTAAGAAAACTACTATTGAACATAATAATGGATTTAAAATGGTTAGTACAAGGTCATTTGAGTGAGCTAGAAATGAGCATTATGTTCTTTCCACACCAATATAAGAAGATATTTTACTAAGAGGTTCCACATAAATTGAGTTGATCACTTTTTTTTAGACATGTGATCCAAAAGGAAGGTCGGTAAAGTATAATGTGATGGAAGAAGAAGATGCCAAAGAAGTTGAAGATTATTTAAATGATGATCATGATCAGCAGTTAGTTGACGATGTTCCTAGTGAAAATGTTCATGAAGAAGAAGAAGACGATGAGGATGACGACAATGAGGATGATGATGATGGTAATTATGGTGATGATGGTGGTTGTGGTGATGGTGGTGGTCATGATGATGAATTATATGAAGAAGAAGATTAATGACATGAATGAAATATTTGAGGTATGTGATTAGTATATTAACTATTTGATTTTGATTTTTTGATTGAATTTTATTTGACTTGTATTAAATTTTAATGTCATATGTTTGAGTCTACCTTCAAATTTTTCAATGCACAAGAACGCTACCTCAGAAACCAAGTTGAGGATACTGAATTGTGTGGACCTATATGCACAAGGTCAATGTGGATGGTTGAGAGACACTTGATTTTTTTGAAGGCTTTGGCTCAACAAAGAGCATATCCTATGAGTTCTATGGTGGAGGGATATATGGTATACTATAATATTGTACGTACATTACTAAATACCTTCCTAAGTTCTCCAAAAAGATCCATGTAGATCACATTTGGGATCCCATGTCTATTAACAAATTTTTAGAGTACTTGATTAGGTAACGTAGAATGAGGAAAGTGAGATGTAAATATCCTTAATCTTGTATGTATGTATATATGTATATATATGTGTGTGTTTTTGTGTGTGTGCGTACATGTATATATGTGTGTATGTATGTATGTATATATGTATGTATGTATATGTATGCATGTATATATTGTTGAAAACAATTGATTAATTGTGTATTGTCTTTGATGTTACACAAAATGTCATATAATTTCTAGTCAGTGTATTTCGAGCTCACTCGGTGATGAAGACAATTTCTTGTGTCTACCAAGCATTCCATAATTTTCCAAGTTTGGAAGGCAGTGACTACCAAGTTCACTCAGGTAACAAAGGAAATGTTGGATGGAAATAGTGTCAACCTAGTTCATTCTGTTATGAAATGAAATTTGTGAAGATGCAGTGTTGACCAAGTTTGCTTGGTTAATACAGAAAAATCATTTCTAAGTTAGTGTCTACTGAGCAGGGTTAGCTAACAAAGGATTTTCTTGTTTTGGCATATTAATTTTAATGAATTTTTTTGTTGGTTCTAACAGACTAAGGAGATGAATATTAATTATTCTAAGTTGTATTCAAGCCAACTTAAAAATGGATATAATGTAAATATAAGGTCAAGTTGAGGATTCAAAGTATGCAAGAAAATAGAAGAATAGAAGATGCTTAAAGGAAGTGAATTAGAAGGATAAGCATAATATCCTTGTGGAGTTGCAAATATACATTCGATCAGAAAGGATCAAGTATACAAGCTAGAATTGAGATTTGTAATCAGCAATCCAGTTGCATCATAAATTAAGTCATCTCATGGTTACTTTCTAACCATTGTAGCAGTGATCTAAATCTCTTAACAGAGTTGACTTAACAACTATTTGTAAATTCTCTAACAAGGTGGCATTTCTAGATTGAAGTGTCTAAAGACATATGACAAGGCCGCTCCTAACAAGGTGATTAAATCCTCTAACAGAGTCTAACAGTGTGTTTTGTAACCTTTAATAGGGTTGGTTCCTAATAGGGCTAACTTCAGAAGAGTGAAAATTAGTAACTTGTTGCAATTGGTGGTTTTTCCCAAATTGGTTTTCCACTTTAAATATTGGTGTCATTTGTGTTCATGCTATTTCTTTCATGTGTATGCAACTAATTTTACTAAGGTTAATCATAGAAAACATCTTAATATTTGCATGTTAAGGATTTGTCGAGTTACAGTTGTTATTTCAGTGCTTACTGAGTTACAACATTTACTAGTGTAAATTTAGTGCTTGTGTGTTTGTCGAGCATCAATATTTTTAGTAGTGTTTATGTCTTGTGCTGACATCTAAGGGATCTGAGATTTATTTTAGTGGTAACTGATTCACCCCTCCCCTCTTAGTTACTCAAGTCTTATATTTTCAATATGTGTGTGTGTGTGTGTGTATGTGTGTGTATGTATATATGTATATGTATATATGTATATGTGTGTGTGTGTGTGTGTATGTGTGTGTATGTATATATGTATATGTATATATGTATATATGTGTGTGTATATATGTGTATATATATATGTATATGTATGTGTATGTGTATATATATGTATATATGTATATGTGTGTGTGTGTGTGTGTGTGTGTGTACATATGTATATATAAATATATATATGTATATTCTTCATCTAATGTATGAGTCTATCTTTGACTTTTTCAATGCACAAGAACACTACCTCATACACTAAGTTAAGAAGACTGAATTGTGTGGACCTATACACACAAGACCAATGTGGATGGTTGAGAGGAACTTAGAATTTTTGAAGGCTTTGGCTATACAAAGAGCACATTCTAATGGTTCTATGGTAGAGGGATACATGGTATATCATAATATGGTGTACATTACTAAATACCTTCCTAAGTTCATGAAAAAGATCCATATAGATCACATTTGGGATCCCAACTCCATTAAGAAATTTGAAGGGGAGTATTAGGAGTAAAAGTAGAATGAGGAAAGTGATGGGAAAATATTCTTAATCTTGTATAGATAAATAAATACATGCATGCATGCATAACTACATACGTATGTATGTATGTATGTAGGCATGCATGCATGTATGTATCTATACAAGATTAAGAATATTTGCCTATCACACTTTTCCTCATCAAGTACTCACCTTCTAATTTGTTAATGGAGTATAATGGTAGGGGTTGGGTAATTTGCATCTAACCTGTTCATCCTATATCCTCATGAACACCCCTGCATAGCCTATAATTTATAAGGGCTCAAGGAATGTTATACATGTAGCATGTGTCATAACCCCATGTTTGTGATTGATATGTATTGTCCTAAATATAGATATATGTATTTAATTATTTATCTAAATATATTAATGGGTATGTGAGTGAAATAATATTTATTAATATAATAATGTGGTTAATAAATAATAATAGTTATATTAACATATGAATAAATTTGATATATTACAACTTTAATAATATGACCATTTCATGTTATGCCTTATAGTCTATACATTCAAAAAGATATACATATTATTGAGTTGTGCAATCTTCAAGAATACAACCAACACATACGATACAATCTCATAAGATATGTTTACCTAAGGTTGCATTCTTCCAATATATAGAAATAAGATATCACAATTAAGACATCAAACAAATTATGATGAGGACATCATAATAGTATTATTTACTAGTAATACACATATTGACTGTAGACTTCTTTGTAATATCATTCATTCTTTACATTTCTAATAATATTGACATGTCAAGTTGTCCAAAGAGGTTAGTGGAAGAGACTCCAACATTTATCTGCATGATAATGTCAAAACCCTTAGCTGTCTAATATATGATAATGATTTGTAAATAATGTTGGCCTAAACATTTAGAAAGTGGAATCATAGTTTTGGTTGATTGAATATGCCATCCCATCAATGATATGTCAAATCAAAATCTATAATTTTGTTTATAAGAGACAACAATCTTTTGAAGATTAAGTATGAATATAATATAGACATGGATAATAACAATATTACAAATTAGCTACCTTACGAATGGATAGACAAATCATTTGTGATTATGATCAATAGTTATAGGTTGAAGAAGAGTCACAATGATAAACAAGGGGCACAAGTGCCAAAGTTCCCGCTTTTAGTATGGTGGGTTTTGGAGTAAGAATTAAGTTGCACAACTATGTCAAATTTATTTATGAGCTTGGAGTGTTACTGGACATGTAAATCATTGTACTCGAATCAATGTGATTCGTGTATGATAAACTCTCAATGACATGGGTTGCATGTGTCATTTAAGGAGCGACTGGAATAACAAGCTCTAATGATTTTATATGGTGCATCTAGTTTCAACGTTTTTAGATTAGAAAAAGTTTTCAACTAGATACTAATTTCATATCATAGATAACTTGGTAAGTTTTTTATTTTAATATAAATTAGAACTTGAATCTATTTGTCCGTCTCACTACAAGCACGTGTATATATATATATATATAATGTATACATATTATGACATCACCACATGTTTTATGGTATACTAAAAAGATTAAAAGTTTTGTAGAACATCTCTAACTTCAACATATCTTAGTCAATCACTTCCTTCATAATTGCATCAATTATACAAATATCTAACTCAAGTAACTCTTATCATTCAATTATTAGTAAAACAATTAAATAATAATATTGAATATTGAATCCATTTATATACATGGAAAATGATCTAATAGACAAACATATGCCAATAGTAGTTATGGTGGGGCACACTTATTTATTCAATTCAAAATATCATCATTACTTCATTTAAGATGTTTAAGACATATAATAATATTGCTTAAAAAAATATTATCTAATATAAATTTTGTGAAATTAATTTTTTTATCAAAATTTATATTCTAAGAATATTATTTAAATTTTCAACTAATAAATTTTTAAAAAAATTGATAATCACTTTTTAATCAAATTGATATATCTTCTATTTTTGTCCACTTTTAGTCTCTTGCTTTTCCGAGTCAGAATAGAACATTATTGCATGTTATCTGAATTCTCTATATTCTGTTTGTCCATGCAGAACTTACTTCTAAAACCTCTGAGATGTGACATCTTGCACTCTCTTTTGAAATGTGGCGAATGAAATTTTATACAAGTGTTGATGGTGATCAGTTACTCGACAACCTTAGGTAGCATCCATCCTCCCTGATCGTGCGGAAATAGGAGGTTTAGAACAAGTATGGACATCTGTCAAAGGCTTGAGGCTATGAGTAATTTTAGGCCGTGCTTTGGTCCTGCTAAGCCCCATACTGATGTATGTAGGAACAGTGGAAAGATGGAATAAATAATGGAGACATCAGAGATTTTAGCTTTCATGTCGACGATAGCAGAGGCGTGCTTCAAGGCATGGGTACGTCCAAGAATGAAAATGTGATGATGAAACCAACAACCAGAGATAAAAATAAGCTTGTCCTAATTCATTCTGGAGGAAAGTGGACAAAGCCTTAGAAAATTTTTGTTCATCCAAATTTTCACAACTTGAAACTCTCCTTATAGATTTCTCTGAATTCCTGCAGGCTCCTTGGGTTCTCCATCCACATCGAACTGCATTACGGGCACACTGTTTGGTCATGGAAAGGGTTGCATCCACCTGGAAGTGTAGGAAAATACTAAATCGCCATCATTTCTACTTCTTCAATTAGGAATGCCAATAGTAACTGGACTGGTCAAAATTGCACTGGAATGCAAGAAGACTACAGGCAGAGGGAAATTGTTTTAGGAGCCCGTGTGGGAGATGTATTGTAATGGAGTGGGGTGCAGAAAAAGGACGATTTATTTTGAATCAGACATGAAGGTGTTGAACACTATTAAGGAAATTTACATTGGAGATAGTGTGCTTCCTTTAGATTTGGAGGGAATGGAAGGTGAGTTGATGGACATGAGAGCAAGGTTTGAGAGAGCTGTCGGATGTAAGGAGTTTGAGGCCCATTTTACAGGATGGATCCTGATGGCAGTGGACTTGAGCTCAACATTTTTTTGCTTAGGATTTGACTTTTTCTCCTTTTCTTGTTTTCTTGTGTATATTTGAGATTGCATCATTTTTTGTTGAAGTGGGTGTCTCATGCCCTTTCTTGCTGTTGCTTTGAACTATTGTATGTAATAGCAATTAGAGTGTTCTTATCAATTTTATACTGTTTAGAAAACTTGTAGTACAACCCCATGTTTTTAAGGCATGTGTCCTTTGAAAAGGGGTTAAAATTGTACTTTTTGTTCATTAAAATGTTCCAAAATTGACCTAACAATTTTTAGATAGAGAATCACAGTGAATAGTAACCGTAAAAAAAAAAATCATTGTTTACTATTTCAAGTTGGTTTTCCTAAAAAAGAAATCTAACTTCCATCTAAAATTGGATTTTGTTGTATGTGTGAGATCTTTAGTCTTCTGAGTGCTTGGTTGGATGTATTCTTTCTTATGTTCACAAGCTTGGGGATTTGTAGAGACTGGATCTATCATCAAATTCTTTCTCATGCTCTCTTCTTGGGTAGCTTTTGAATCTCTCTCAGTTGTAGTTCCTTGATCCAAGCAAGGCTTTTATAGAAATGCACCCATATCTTCTAATTGACATGACGACTATGTAGGAAAAGGACCTACAAATTTTGGGTAGCACATGGGTCATCGAAAAGATGATGAAATGGCATTAAAAAAAGTGCCTGTGGAAATGGAGGCCCAAGGATACATAGAAATTGGACTCAGGACAATTACAGACCATTTTGATGGAGGAGTTGTAGGGGATTGAGATGGAGGAGATTTTGTCAAGAACTTTTGTATGTACTACTACTAGTGCTACAACAAGGGGCATTTCTTGGGAGCTTTGGATCGAGCAGCCCAATAACAGTGGTTGAAGTGTAAATGTTATTAGTTAAAGTGTAATATTTGCAGCTGTCCCAATCTTCTTCTTTAAATCTTTACCTTTCTTTAAATCTTTACCTGCAAAATTTAGAAAATAAAGTAGATGAATATTTATCTGTTGAATCAATCTTCGAGCATTCAGCAGATTTTATGCATGTATAACATGTTCTAGCTTTCAAGGAAGCTTCCAGAATGGGGATAATGAGATTTAAAGTTGTTTTTATTTTGTTTTATAACAAATTGTTTCTTATAACAAATTGTCTCTTTTTGTTGAGAAAATGTTTTTCCGATTGCCTCAACCAATTAAAATTCAAAAAATCAAATTATTAAAAATAAGCATTAATAACTAACTATTAGATTGCCAATACAAGGAATTTAATTATTTGTTTCCATTGGTTATTGACCAAGTCAAATAAAAAATTGTGGACTAAAGGAAAGCAAAAGTGAACTAATAATAATAACTCATTGTTGAACTAATAATAATAACTCATTGTTGATAACTAATAAGAGATCAAAGTTCATCAACTTTTTGAAAGAACACAGCCCATGGTCATAGAAATATAAAGAAATGATATAACCCACTTCATATAAGATGCAATTCACGTTAGGAAACAAACATGAAGCAAATGTCCATCATTTGAAGAAAAAATGTAATTAATAGATTTCCCAATGTCATTTGCAAATTGAAATACATTCTACCACCAACATAAACATGCAATGAACATGAATTATATGGAATATGAACTTTTATAAAGTGGGATAATGTTGCATGACCATCCAACAATTAAAGGGTCGATTCTTAATAAGAAAAAATGGCACAATAAACTTGGAGAAATCTGCAAACAATGGAAGAAAGAAGAATATTTATATTATTGGCCAATAAATGGATACAAACATAGACCAAGAGATTTCATTCGAGATCAATCAAATCTGACTGTATGGGTGTAGCCATATGTACGATAAAGGAATGCTTAAGAATCTAACCAATCAATGTAATCAAATGTGCTTGACAAATATGTTCAAGTTGTGATTTGATTGTGACTAGCAAAGAAAAAAGCTTATTATTGGATGTGAAAGACCAAGGTTGGAATCGTTCAAACATAGTCTTGAGGGATAATGTAAGTATACGGTATGTATGTATTATTTTCTTCTTTTGATTTTATTTCAATATAATGAAATATTATATTTCATTATGTTTTGAATTTCTAGATTTAATATGGTCATAATAAAACATTTTGAATAATATGTAACCAAGTGAATATATATATATACATATCAGGCTTCGGCTTGCTTCCAGACTCTGTACATATATACATATACATATATATATTTATAGACATATACATATATATAAGATGTTTTATTTATAAAGATATATTTTATATTTTATAAAATAATAATAATAGTTCTTATGATTTGAATGGATTGATCTTAACTCTTTGTATCAATATAAAAGATGGGTGGAATTCCTCTTTGGCTTGCACCAGAGTTTTTAGAAATCAAACTCCTGGTGCCAGTATCAAATATGATTAGCATTCCCATTTGGTTGACACAATGGAGGTGAAATATAGACTCTTAGTGTTAGTATCAGAGGTGGGTGTAATTACCCATTTGACGAACATGATAGAGATGGATATTTACTGTTAGTATTAGAGATCGAAAAAATCCCTATTTGGCCAACACTATCTAAATGTATACAACCTCTATAATGTTGGTATGTGAGAATCATCTCCATCTGACCAACATGGATGGGGTTAGTATAGTGGGAAGAATATTATGATGATGTCAACATATGCATATGTGAATCTTAAAGGGTACACTAGAGAGAAGATAGTCAAATAAATAAGGGTTAGGAAACCCATTCTAGAGACATCTTTAATGTTTGGATTAAGATAGAGGGGTAGAATAGTGCAGTTAGACTTATTATTGTTTGAATTCTAACATTTATTTTGCAGATATTGATGTTCCCATATAACCCTAAATAGAGGGGACATTACAACATATTAGACTAGTTCTAGAGTAGCCCTTTACATCTTTATTAGTTGATCGGTGTGAAAAAACTATGAGGGAATGATGAACTGTAGTTTTCCATAATTGAATCTAACGGGGTGTTGAGTTGAATGGTAGCAATCTATTAAACCAGCCCTTACCTTTTCTTTATCTTATAGTAGGGGGTATGTTAATCTTCGATATACATTAGTTATAAATTTCTAGTTTATTTTTGTAAAGCTTCTCAAGAGTGGAATGCACTACATTTGTATGTTGCAAACAATCTTTGATTGAATGATGGTATGAATTCAATGATGTCAAAATTTGGGTTGTGCATTATCATAGGAAGGTGCATTGTAATGGAGATTTTGATGTTATACTATGATTTGGTATATGGTTTAAGAGATAAATAGGTGTGTATAAATATATTATTTTTCCATATTATTATTTTTTCAATTACAATGATGGATGTGTGTGTGTGTGTGTGTTATTTTTTGCTTATATTTTTACATGTTTGACATATTGTAGGTAAAACACCACAAGGCTATGTGGTGCAATGGTCATAAGTTTTACATCAAAAATTTGGATGACATGAAGTTTAGGTGACTAACATTTCATCTAGAAGCAACATACATCCTCAAGTCTTAGAAAATTGATACCATGGGATTTTGGATTGTATACTTGAGTGTGACTTTAGGTCCTTTAAATTAATTATTTTCATCATCTAATGGTATGGGCTATGACTAAATGAAAATGATCCTAATAGAACTATTTTTGAATATTTTAATAGATTTAGAATGGTTAATAAAAGGTCATTTGAGCGAGCTAGAAATGAGTCCTGTGTTATTTCCAAGATAATATGAGAAGATATTTTACTAAGAGGTTCCACATAAATTGAGTTGGTCATTTTTTGTTGGACATGATCCAAAAGTAATGTTGGTAAAGTATAATGTGATGGAAGAAGAAGATACCAAAGAAGTAGAAGATTTAAATGATGATCATGATCAACAGTTACTTGATGATGTTCCTGGCAAAAATATTCATGAAGAAGAAGAAGATAATGAGGACAGTGAAAATAATGATGATGTGTTGGAAGTTTATTGGGAATCTAAGATACTAAGAGGGGGGTGAATTAGGATCTATAAAAAATTTATCATTTAAAACAACTTAATTGTATTCACCATATTAATCGTCTCATATCTAGCTTATGCATAACATAACTTGAAATATCAAATACTGGAATAAATCTAAGTATCACATTCATGCAATATAAACACATAACACAAAAAAATGGTAACCCAGAAACCCTCCAAGGTGAAGGTAAAATTGGGATGAGGATGACACCCAAAAATCCTCACTATTGTAGTAACAAAGTTTACCTATTAGGACTACAATTTTGATCACTTCTAATGACCTACCTTATGAGGGGTCTACTCTATTAAAAGATTTACAAGATATTTAGGTCTTACCTTGATTGAAGGATTTTACACTTATAATGAAGTAAGGACTCAGTTAAGAGATTTATGAAGGTCTATTTTTTATTAAGTAAAATAGGTTTTTTACAGGAGTTTCTGAAACCCACCAGTTAACAACATAAAAGCTACTAAAAGTTCAGATCTAGCAACCAAGAAATAGAAGGAAAAATAGGCCTAACCTGACCAATAGATGAAAACAAAAAAATAAAAGGCCAAAAGCCAGGGAAGGAAAAAAATTTAGGACAAATGATCAGGGCACTAATTCTTTAGCCAACTCTGCTTTCTTGAGCTCCAAATCTTCCATGGCCTTAGCCTTGTCTATCTTTGATTGGTTATCATTTAAGGATACCTCCTCTACCCTCTTCCTCTTTTCCACTCTCCTTTTGCTCAGGCTCTCACCCTACAAAGAAGTATTCTCATCAGTCACCCTAGTTTCCTCTTTGTCCTTTTCCTCCTTCCCCTTTTTGCTTTCCTCTATCATCGTGTGTAGCTAAATGATGTTATCATTAAGACTTTTAATAATGTTAAGGCTCTTGTTAGCTGAGCTATGGAGAGAGCTCTCCATCCTTTCCACTCTTTTTTCAATCTTAGAAACCTTTACATCCAACTTGCTAATTCTGACATTCTTGTTCCCCCCCCCCCCGCCCTCTGATTTTTCCTGCCCCTGCATCCTGAATTTAATCTCCTTGATTTCATGGAAGATCCATTTAATGGATTGGAAATTGTCCACCAAACTATTGTGGGCATTGTTTAGGAGGTTCATCCCCATTTCCTAAGCATTGTCGCTAAGAATCACCAAAGCCAAATCAATGACTCTTCCAAGTAAATTTTGTCATCCCTTCCCTCCAAAACCTCTGGGTGGATATGTTCTCTAACTAGACCCATTTTCATAGTACTGGCATGAAAATTCTTCCATGTAGTTTTCCTTCCGTTTGCATCCAGAGTAACAATAGTATTAGTCAAGCCCTCTTCATGTTTTCTCTCTTCCAAAGCTTCAATATTGCTCTCCTTACCCTTACCATGAGCCTTCTCAACTTTTTCCTTCCCTCCTCTTTTCCTTTTGATCGAGCTATCCACTTTCCTACTTACTTATTCCTTACTAGTGTCCTCCTCTCTCACATTTCCCTCCTTATTCATATCCATCCCCTATTCCTCATCATTATAATCCTCCTCCAAGTTTTCCTCTCACTTTATCCTTCTATCCATTCCTTTCCCTAGCTTCTTTTTCTTCTTCCTACTCATATCCTTCATGAATTTAGCCACCTCCTCTTCGTCTTCTGAGTACAGACTAGCACTATCCTCTATATCTGATGGGAGGTAAGAGCTATCTGTCTCCTCTGAAGAATCCACTTTTTGGGCAACAACCCTTCCATGAATTTGAGCTTTAAAATGCTCATATATGAGTAATAACAACCCCTCATGGAAGGTTTTATTAGCGTACACTTTCTTCTTATAATCCATAATACTCTTATTTTCAAAGAAAAATAGGTAGAAGGGGATGGAAATTTTAGTTTCATACTTGAAATGGTTTAGGATAATGAAATGGTGGATTTGAATCCTATCAAAACTTGTGTTGAGCATAATATAGGAAATAATAGCCCTTAAGACAAACCTTCATATTTTCTTAATAGATGTGGGTTCATAGTAGGCACCAGTCTGTTAGATTGTGGTGACTGATCAGGAAAGTATTGTACATACTTCATAAATAGTGGGGTTCGGGGCATCGCCCCGAAAAAAAAAA
This sequence comes from Cupressus sempervirens, assembly GCA_028749045.1. Taxonomy (NCBI): domain Eukaryota; kingdom Viridiplantae; phylum Streptophyta; class Pinopsida; order Cupressales; family Cupressaceae; genus Cupressus; species Cupressus sempervirens. The sequence goes on along the minus strand of CM053791.1, from coordinate 164,340,618 downwards.
ATTTTGGAAGTAGCCGACATGGTAGCCGACATATTATGGCCGACATGTTATAACCCTAAAGCAGTTTAATACTTGTATAAAAGGGGCTTAGGGTTGGGTATTTTTTCATATGTGGTGATACGAAATTGGTTCTTGCGACGGTATTGAGCTGTAAGGGATTACGGATTGTAATCAGGTTGTAATCACTGGATTGTAATAAGATCGAACTTGCTGTTTGGTGGACGTAGCCCAGGGATTGGGTGAACCACGTTAAATCTTGGTGCCTTGTGTTCATTTCTGTGTGTTCTATTATTTTCTGTTATTGGTTATATTTGCATGTAGTTTTTATTTCTGTCCGTGGTTTATCCTAACAAGTGGTATCAGAGCAAGGTTGTCTTTCAGTTATCCTCTGCAGGAAAGTCTCACGGTTAAGTGGGAGTCTCACAGTTGAGTGGGAGCGATGGCAGATGAGGGTAAGATGAGGGTTGACAGGTTTAATGGGCAGAACTTCCAGTTATGGAAGATGCAAATGGAAGACTATTTATATCAGAAGGATTTATGGAAGCCGTTGGAAGGAAAAGCCAAGAATCAGGGAACTATGTCAGAGGCTGAATGGGATCTTTTGGACAGAAAGGCACTCGGAAGCATTCGGTTATGCTTGGCACCATCGGTGGCATTTAATATTACAAAAGCAAAGACGACAAAAGATTTGATGAAAACCCTAATGACACTGTATGAAAAGCCCTTCGCTTCAAATAAGGTATTTCTCATGAAGCGTTTATTTAATATGAAAATGGCAGAAGGTGGATCTGTTGCAGATCATTTAAATGATTTTAATACTATTACTAGTTAATTATCTTCTGTGGGTATCAATTTTGATGAAGAAATTAGGGCTCTCTTGATTTTGTGTTCTTTGCCTGAAAGCTGGAATGGCTTGGTAATGGCGGTGAGTAATTCTGTTCCTGGATCTAGTACCCTAAAATATGATGATGTGATCGGTGTTATTTTAAGTGAGGAAACTCGTAGAAAATCCTCAGGTGGATCTACATCAAGAAGTGCTTTAAATGCACAAAGTAGGGGCAGAACGATTGAAAGAGGAAGTAACTCTGGAAATCGTGGGAAATCAAGAGGAAAGTCAAAGGGGAGGAGGTCTCAATCGAGAGGACCAAATGATTGCTGGTACTGTGGGAAACCAGGGCACAAAAAGAAAGATTGTTGGACTCGAAAGAAAAATGAAGGAGATAAATCAGATGGAGACAAAGAGGCAAATGTGGTAAGTAAAAAATCCGAAGAGGATGCTTTGCTTCTGTCTTTAGAGAGTGTTGATGATTCATGGGTTTTAGATTCTGGTGCTTCTTTTCATGCTACACCTCATAGAGGTTATTTCATTGATTATGTCCAAGGGGATTTTGGGCTTGTTTATTTGGGGGATAATGGACCCTGTCAGATTGTTGGAAAGGGAAAAATTAAGATTAAGTTGTAGAATGGGAATCATTGGCTACTACATGAGGTAAGACATGTTCCAAAACTAAGTAAAAATTTAATTTCGGCAGGGCAACTCGGTGATGAGGGTTGTGTAGTTACTTTTAATGATAAAAATTGGAAGGTTTCAAAAGGTTCCCTTGTAGTAGCAAAAGGTGTGAAAGTAGGCACCTTATATCTTTGTACAGGTCATATTGTTCCTTCTACTTTGATTGTTTCAGAGAAAAATGAATATTCAGGAACAATTACTACAGTTGAGCAGGGAGAACAAATAGCTGCTGTAGATTCTGATACAGCGTTGTGGCACAATAGACTTGGGCACATGAGTGAGAAAGGTATGAAAGTACTTCATTCAAGGAAAGTTTTACCAGGTCTAAAATGTGTGAATATGGATTTCTGTGAAAGTTGTGTGTATGGAAAACAAAAGAGAGTGAGTTTTGTAAAGACAGGGAAGGAAAACAAAAAGGAGAAATTAGAGCTTGTGCATACAGATGTACGGGACCGGCTCAGGTATCTTCCCTTGGTGGCTCTCATTATTATGTTACATTTATTGATGACGCAACTAGAAAAGTATGGGTTTATTTCCTTAGACAGAAATCTGATGTATTTCAAACTTTTAAGAAATGGAAATGCTTGGTTGAAAATGAGACTGGTAAGAAATTAAAATGTCTCAGATCTGATAATGGTGGTGAGTATTGCAGTCATGAATTTGAAGATTATTGCTCCACTAATGGTATTCGTAGACAAAAAACTGTTCCAAGGACTCCACAGGAAAATGGAGTGGCTGAACGCATGAACAGGACTATAATGGAGCGCACAAGGAGCATGAGGTTGCATGTTGGGTTGCCCTTACACATGTGGGCGGAGGCTGTCAATACTACAGTATATTTGATTAATAGAGGTCCCTCTACTCCTTTGGGTTGTGGTATTCCAGAGGAAGCATGGACTGGTAAGAAGGTGAGTTATTCTTTTCTCAAGACCTTCGGTTGTGAAGCTTTTGCTCATATAGACTCTGAAAATAGAACCAAGCTAGAAGCTAAATCAAAGAAATGTGTCTTTGTTGGATATGGCATTAATGAATTTGGCTATAGGCTTTGGGATTTTGAAAATCATAAAATTATAAGAAGTCGGGATGTCATATTCAATGAAAAAGTGTTGTACAAAGATCTGTTGCAGCAACATGAGAAGAAAGAAGATGATTATGTAGTGTTGGATGATACTCCAAAAGCTGATGTTCCAGCCATTCCTCATGATGTGCAACAACTGCAACAACAAATACCACACACACCAGTGAATGTTAGACGGTCAACAAGGCCAATTAGACCTCCACAAAGGTTTTCTCCCTCTTTGTATTCTATTTTACTTACTGATGCTGGTGAACCTGAAAGTTATGATGAAGCTGTGCAGGTGGATACTAAGATTCAGTGGGAGTCTGCAATGAAAGATGAAATGGACTCTTTGCTGAAAAATAAGACATGGGATTTGTGCAAGTTGCCTGCAAGTAAAAAGGCTTTACAGAATAAATGGGTTTACAGGTTGAAAGAAGAGGAAGGAGGTAAGAAAAGATTTAAGGCCAGGTTAGTTGTAAAAGGATTTGCACAGAAAAAGGGAATCGATTTTGATGAGATATTTTCTCCTGTTGTTAAAATGACTTCTATTCGTATTGTTTTAAGTCTTGTGGCTACTGAAGATTTGCATTTAGAGCAGATGGATGTTAAAACAGCCTTTCTTCATGGTGATTTGGCTGAAGAAATATATATGGCTCAGCCACAGGGTTTTGAGGTCAAAGGTAAGGAGAACTTAGTGTGCAAATTGAAGAAAAATTTATATGGCTTGAAGCAAGCACCTCGGCAATGGTATCTGAAATTTGACAGTTTTATGCATGAGCATGGATATAATAGGTGTCATTCAGATTACTGTGTTTATTTTAAGAGGTTGGATGATGATAGCTACATTATTTTATGTTTATATGTTGATGATATGCTTGTAGCTGGGTCTAACATGGATCATATTAAGGGGTTGAAACGCCAATTAGCACATGCATTTGCTATGAAGGATTTGGGGGCAGCAAAACAAATCCTTGGTATGAAGATTTGCAGAGATAGGAAGAACAGAACATTGACGCTATCTCAAGCTGATTATGTTGAGAAGGTGTTGCAACATTTCTCTATGGAGAATGCTAAAGCTGTCAGCACACCTTTACCTGGTCATTTGAAATTGACTAAGGAGATGTGTCCCAAGACACAGGAAGAGGAGGATAAGATGTCCAAGGTACCCTATGCTTCAGCTGTAGCAAGTTTGATGTATGCTATGGTATGCACTAGGCCAGATATTGCACATGCAGTGGGAGTCGTTAGCAGGTATATGAGTCATCCAGGTTTTGAGCATTGGACTGTTGTCAAGTGGATTCTCAGATATTTGAGAGGAACATCCAATAAGTGTTTACACTTTGGGGGCTCTGCTACTGATTTACAGGGCTATGTTGACTCAGATTTGGCTGGGGATATTGATACCAGGCGGAGTACTACAGGTTATGTCTTTACTGTTGGTGGGGCAGCCGTGAGCTGGGTTTCTAGGCTACAGAAGATTAATGCTCTCTCCACTACAGAGGCAGAGTATGTTGCTACTACAGAGGCAGCCAAAGAGATGATATGGCTTCAGTTCTTCTTGGAAGAATTGGGACATCCTCAGAAGGATAATTATTTGTTCACAGATAGTCAGAGTGCCATTCATCTTGCTAAGAATTCAGCTCTGCATTCTAAGACCAAACACATACAGTTGCGGTACCATTTCATTCGGTCAGTTTTGGAGGATGGACAGTTAAAGCTGGAGAAGATACATACCAATGAAAATCCAGCAGATATGTTGACAAAGGTTGTAACAAGGGAGAAGCTGAACTCCTCTTCAGCTTCAGTTGGTCTTTTAGACTAAATGTAAATAAAATAACAGCAGAGTCCAGGGTGGTTTGATCCAGTGGGAGCCCCATGCGGTAGTTGTATTGCTACAAGATCAATCTCCAAGTGGGAGATTGTTGTTTAGTGTGGAGCTTGATCAGTCCCCAAGTGGGAGATTGTTAGATTGTGGTGACTGATCAAGAAAGTACTGTACATACTTCATTAAAAAAAAAAATTTGGAAGTAGCCGACATGGTAGCCGACATATTATGGCCGACATATGGCCGACATGTTATAACCCTAAAGCGGTTTAATACTTGTATAAAAGGGGCTTAGGGTTGGGTATTTTTTCATATGTGGTGATACGAAATTGGTTCTTGCGGCAGTATTGAGCTGTAAGGGATTACGGATTGTAATCAAGTTGTAATCACTGGATTGTAATAAGATCGGACTTGCTGTTTGGTGGACGTAGCCCAGGGATTGGGTGAACCACGTTAAATTTTGGTGCCTTGTGTTCATTTCTGTGTGTTCTATTATTTTCTGTTATTGGTTATATTTGCATGTAGTTTTTATTTCTGTCTGTGGTTTATCCTAACATAGTCTTCACAAGATCCTTCATCTCCTATGTGTCCTTTGCAAAATCTTTCACCGCATTCAGGGATATTTTCTTATCCCTATAGAATTTTTTGTCCTGATTGGGGAAGTTAATGACCTTGGTGATAACCCCTTCATTGACCTAAAAGTTGACCCCATCAGTCTTCACCTTTTCATCTCTCCCTGTCTTCACCATAAGGTCAATTATCTTTGGGTCCCAACCATGAATTTTTTCAATGAAGGACAAGATTCCACCTTCCCTCAACTTCTCTCACATCTTCGAATGCCTCTTCCACTTCTCAACTTCTCCCTCTAGCTCTCTATGATGCCTCTCCCCAACCATTATGTTGTAGAAAGAAAAGCAAAGACTATGTGTTCTCCAGGCACTATGAGATGAACCTTGGTTTATCTCACAAAACTTGTACTTGCCTCCAACCTCAGTAAAGTAATAGAAATAGTAATTACCAGTTGCCCATAAGATTACCCATAAAACATGCCCAAAAGCCTCCCAATAATGATGCCTTTGAATCGGCATGTGCCAAGCTTTCATCACTTAACAAGTTTGATTGACAACATTAACTACCATAATTACACTTTATGTTGCCCATCCTCCCCTATATTCTCTCTGACTCAATTATACTTTTAGTGGCTACTAGAAATCCCTCTCCACTAGGCCATCTATGTGGTGTGTCCCTCCTTACTACCTCATTAGCCATCCAATCAGCAGCCACGTTCCCTCATGGTAAACATATGACACAAAGATTCTTTCGAACATTTCCTCCATCATATTCTTAATACTCCATGACGGAGGGTGTTCTCCCATTAGGCATTTAATAATATTATTTGAATCCCTCTCCAACCAAAGGCATTTGACCCCTACCTCTTTAGCTAATTTAGTTATTTGAAGGGTGGCACAAGCCTCTGCATAATGATTTGTTTGATATCTTAGGGGGAAAGTAACCACCACAACACCATATGCATAACTATTTCTGATCACCCCTCTGCATCCTGTTGCTCCCAGGTTGCCTTTGGCTACACCATCAAAGTTGGATTTGTGCTAACCTTCCAGTGGTAAAGACCATTGACACTCCTTTTTTCTTGTTTGAATATCAATATTTCTACCATTATCTCCTACTAAAGGGTTAGATCCTTTAATAAACATATAGTTTTCCATTAGGGCATTTTGAATTTTTCCAAACACAATTCTAGCAGGAAGGCTAGATACAGTTATTGCACTCCTTCCATATACCCCATCCAAATTGAGGCAAGGCCCATTTATTTATAGTTTGAAGCCTAGACCCCTACCAAGAATTAACTCACTGCCTGAAGAAATCAAGAGTTGAGTTAGGAGCACACTAGCCCAAACCTCCCTAGTGAAGGAGCAATGTATAAATAGATGATCCACTGTCTCAACCTAGTTTTTGCAAAGGACGCATCTTTTAGGAACAGGAAGACCCCTTTTACTCAAGTTTTTTATAGTCAGTATCATATTCTAGATTAAAAGATAGAAGATCTACAAAGGTCTGTTAAAACCACTCTGATAAGAGATTTGCCCTAATTCAATCTATGGAAACTGATCCAGTACCTAATCCTTCAGTTTGCACTTACAATGTTGATTATGGATCTCCTCTTTCTAATCTCTTATTTGATATCTTATCTAATATAGCTTTATTATTTCCTTCACTACTTCATTAGATTGCTAACTCTGTTTGCTTTACAACTTTTTCTTGAAACATCCAAAACTTAACTCCTTCACATAATTTGCACTATCGTATGTGATATTTCACTCTTTATATGAAAATATGGTTTGGATATGTCTATTTAAAGACATATGTAGAGTCTTCTATATGGTTTCCCTTTTGCCTCTTCATCTGATTAGTTGTCCTCTCTTCATAGGGATTGGTGATTTATGTCAAAACATGTAACAACCTTTGTAACAAATTCTACAATCATTAAATGCGATTTGTATGTGGCTCAAAATGTTTTACCTCAAATTTTGTACCATTCCAAATATTTTGTTCATTCTGTGTTACTCAAAACATACTATCTTTGATGCTTGGTCATTACTATTCTTCTTGCTATTGCTCGATTCTAACTGACTCAGCATCTATGTGCTTTGTCTGCTCAGTAGCAACTATACTCAACTTATATGAAGTACTCGTCAACCAAATACTTTCTTGACTCCTATAGAGCTTGGCTTATACATGATTATTTACAAGTCTTTACATGACTCAGCCTATATAGAGTAACTCTGTCATAGTGATGACCAACTAACTCTGCCTTATTTATGACTAAGAGTTTGACACTAATAGACAACAAAAATTAAAGAGAACAACAATCTACCCCTTTGACATTAGTGTCAAAAATACTTTGTCATGATTATATCTTTACATTACAAAATGATAGTACTCCCCCTAAGCCTATGACTCAGTTCTTATAGAACTTCAAAACTTTACAACATAGTATATAATACATATTTTACATGACTCTTTAATAGTCTGGCATAGCTTGTCATACCTTGTTTGACTTCTTGCTTTCTTATCATTCCCCTTTGTAACTCATTTCCTTTCATTCCCCCTTGCTTTTGGCACTTATGTTGGGGTGTCTACTCATGGGGTTGAGTAGATGGAATCAAATCATATTTATCAATGAATGGTTTATGGGTTTAAATAATCATGGCAAGAGCATGATCTCATGTGGTTCTCACTGATTCCAAAACTTGAATCTTTATCTCCAAATTTTTAGCTAAATCAATTAAGTTGTCACCAATAGAAAGATTGTGATCTTTTTGAATTAGATCCTTTATTGAAGCTACATCTCATTGCATAACCTCTAAGTGAGGTATCAACATTGATTGGATAGAGATAATTTTGGCCCTCATTTTACTATATGTTGTATGTAGCTTGGTCAATTGTCCTTGTGCAAACAATAATATGTTATAATTCATTGAACTTGATCCCATTGACTAAGAGATAAAACTTCTTGATAGCTTCATGTCAGCTTGAATCTTCTAAATGTTTGCCTAAAATTCATTAGTAAATCTTGGACCATCACAAAGAATATTGTAGAGATCTTGTACCTTCTTCACAAGTTCTTCTAGATTCTATACTAGTTCCTGAAACTCTACTTTTCTTATTGCAATTATAGTAGAAACTTTCTCCAACACTTTCTTTTCAAACTTCTTTTCTGACTAGGCCATAAGTTTTTAATTTGCCTCAATATCATCAGTGTTGACTTTTTCAACTATTTGCACTAACTGAAACATAATAGGGGCATCTTCATCGATGTTCTCAATATCAAAGGTGTCAACATATATGTCCTTGATATCATGCAACATGTGTTTTTGTTATTTTTCTCTCCTTAATTCTTCTTGTCTTTTCTTTCTTGATAGAATATCTTGCAAGATGAAATTTTGTTCAAATGTGAGATTGGTTAGATCCCTTTTTTGCATTTCTATAACTTCGTCCAAGGTAATAGTATTACCTAGAGAACTATCCTTTTTCTTCTTTCCCTTTCCTTTCTTTGGAGTGTTGTTGCTTGGTACAAATTCAATTAGAGTAGGTGAAGGGATTTCACCACTCGGTCTCACTTGTATTTCTAGTGCTAGGAATAGCAATAGTAGCACTTAGCACTAGATTCTCTTTTTCTTTTTTTTCTTCTTTCTATACAGTCTCCTTATTTCCCTCATCCAGAGGTCCTAAGACATGTAATCATGTCTGACCTATAGTAGATGGCTCTACATTTGTTTCCTTTTCTAGTGTCTTTTGATCCTTCTTCTCCTTTACTAACTCCTCGATGTTTATTATCAATGTTTTGGTTTGATAAGCATGTAGTTGTTGTTTCTCCATCTATTTTATTTGCTCATTTAAATTAAAAATTTGGACTTGTGTTTCTTCTACCTTAGTATAGTTCTTTATTTGTTGTAATATAGGAGTGTTAGGTGTGATGGCATGAATAGGAGGTATGTTGCCTTGTGGTCTTGACAGACCTGAATCTTCTTCATCACTTTGATCATCTTCAATAGTTACATTGTCCACTTCTTTCTCCTACTTATCTTCTTCTGTTGTTAGTCCAAAAATGCTTTTTCACAATAATTCATTGTGTTGTACAACAACCTCAATTTTATTTTGTAAAATCAAGAATGTTCTATAGTTAGGAACAAATTGATTCCTATATTTCTCCAAAAATGTTGTATTTTCCTTATTTGTCAACTTAGACATGATTTTGGCTAATGTGCCTTCTTTGATTTGCTTCTTAATTATAGTTGTTTGTTGGCATTTAGCATTAATTATACTATACAAATCACTATGAATTTGATTTTCCATCTCTATAGGTTCTTACTTATGCTTAGCCATATCTCTAACATGGCCTCTTCTACCTTAGTCTTGTCAGCATCACTTAATGTTTCATACTTAACAAATTTAAAACCTGGTAGGGTTGCAGAGTTTCTAATGTTGTCACATACCTCATCAATATTCTTAGGCTTTACATGTATAGTGACTTGGTGGTGACCAGGTTCATCAAACTCGGTCCTCTATGCATCTTCCTCTTCAACTCATTTTTTCTTTATTAGCCTTCTCCTCTTTGGTTGATCTTTGATGGTTGGCATTTTCCTGTTAACTACACTTGTGCCACTTGAACCTTTGCTCAGTTTAGTAATATTTACCATACCTTTCTTCAATAGTGGCTTGACACTTCTTGTTTCCACTAACATGGTTCTTGGTCTTTGTGGTGCAGGAGGAGAGAGGGGCTTAGAAGTTATCTTCTTTGCAACCTTCCTCATCTTAGGCTCAATTGTTTTGACCTTCTTAACTAGTGGAGTAACAAGTGCTAGGGCTTTTCCCTATTTCTCTACACTTTCTTCCTCTTCCTCTACATCATTGCCTTTGTCTTGGTCTTCTCCAAGTCCTTGAGTTAGCATCAAAAGTTCTTTGCATTTGGATTGTCTTCCTAGCTTCTCTTCTAGGTCTTCAATCATCTTCTTTCTCTTATTTTCAAAAGAAGAAATCTTGATGTCAACGGTTATTCTTTCTTTTGCTTCTTCACATTTGTTAAAGGTCTCAACCTTTGCATCTATTTCTTCAATGAATAGTTTAGTAATTGTTGCACTCACATCATTGTTATCAATTTCATAGCCAAAAGGTTTAAGTTAGGCTTTTCTAGGCTTAACTACCTATACAAATGCATTATTAGTATCAACTAGAAAACATACATCATTATAATGCTTCTTGACTAATGATGTCAATATCCTTAGTTTTTTTCTTATCTTCTATTTGAAATCTTCAAAATATCCATCCAGAACATCTTCAAAATTTTCTCCTAAATCTATTATATACTCACTAATCTGCTTCATAGTTCCCATACAACATTTCTAATGCCAAAAAATAATTCTGAGTGTAAAAGAAAATACATATAATCAATGATCCAAACTTACACATTGAATTCTTTTCTTTTTTGATTGATGCCAGGTTTTCTGCTAGTTGTAATTGTAACTTGACAAGATCATATTCATGATCCTTAATCACAAATTTCTATGCCTGATCAACTACCATACATGGCACACCATTCAGTCAACTTGACTAATAAAATTTATGAGAGATTACTCTCAATGCAAACTCAATCAATGAATCGATGATGGTTGAAATATACATGCCACGTCCATTCCACTTGTCTTTTATGTTTGCCTCAATTTATTCCTTTCTCTAGCAATGCATCATTTTCTTCTAATCAAATGTTGGATACCCAGTAATAGCATTAATCATTTTCTTTGTAATCTTGATTGACTTATTCTCTAGCCATAACTCCATGTCATGATTTCTGCTTAGAATCATCTTGATCCATTCAATCTTGAAATTTATCAGAAAATCTAGGGCACACACTAACCCTTTCCTCAACAATTTTAAACTCATTCTTCACTACTCCTTCATCACACATTTTTTGATATGCTACATGAATCTTATAGTCTCCAACTTCATCAATTTTGCACATGTAACAACTTTGTACATCATTGATCGTAATAATCTTAGGTAGTATCAATGATAACTTACCCATTGAATCTCCTTTCATAGCAATTTCAAGAATAGCATGATATTTAGGTGGAGGACAAGTGTCACTCTTCACCAATTGAACATTGCTTACCTCTTCTCCTTGATTCTTCACTATAGATGAAGATTTTTATTTTGCATGTTAGGGTTTTTTTAATTTTGCTTCATGAATAACTCAGCACAATTGTAAATCAACACTCAATCACACTTCCACTTCTGATCCACTTTTAGTTGCTTCACAAGTTTCTCAAACCACTTTGTGCTCTCAAAATTTGAATCTAAGGTGTGTGAAATGTCTTCAATTTCTCAATATATACCTCCATTCATTCAAGTTAGGATCTCCATAAATGTTTTGTCCTCTATTAGGTGGAATCTAGTTGTCTCGATCATTACTAGACTTTTGAACTCAGTCTACATTGTACAACTCGATCAATGCCATCTAAGTTGGCCTATACATCAGTTTGGTCACTGAGATTACTTGGTCCATATTGAAATTCTTAGTCAATATAGACATTTTTACTAATGCTTGACATCCAAAATGTAAATGATTTTTTTGTACTATTCTTTCCATAGATCTATTCTAATGCATATTTTCTCATGCAGATATAAACTTTGGCACAATCTATGTTTGGAACTGATGTAAGATATATTGTTAAGTATATAGTTCCTTACATACCTTTCTTAATTAGTTTGAGGTGGTATGATCACCTTCTCAATTGGATTGGGTGATCCTATCTTTATTTTTTCCACTACTTTTAACTTCCACCTTTTTCTTCTAGGTTTGATTCATCTCCTTCCTTGTTTGTTCAATATCCACTTTGCTTTTACCCTTGCTTGGTACTAATGCTTGGGTCCTACAATTCTTACACATATGTCCAACCTTGTAAAAACTAGAACGTACTTTCTTAGGTGCATTATTCTGCCTTCTATTTGTCCAGTTAGATTTTGCATGTGATCTACATTCATATTCTCTATGTCCATACTTTTGACAATTATAGCAATATCCCTCAAATCTAGGTGCAGTAGGTATATTGCTCATCTTTGATCAACATTCATGTGCTTTGTGTCGTTGTTTCTTGCAATAAAAACAATTACTAGTAAACTTAGGTTTTGGATTTTGCACACCTTTCTTGCTTCTAAAAATGTTTGCAGTATGTCCAAGTTTACCACAATAATAGCATTTTGGGTTTCCTTTTGATTTTGCATTTCTTAGCTCTCCACTCTTGGATGATTCTCCTTCTTCAATAGATGAATGTTGCTTTATATGCCCTAATCCAGAGGTGTTACTACATGACCTAGGTGATTTCATCAATTCTTCAAAATATCGTATTACTTAATTGGACTTAAATTTCTTTCCACAAGTTCTTTCTCAAATCTTAATTCATTCCTTAGTTGGTCACTCTATGATCTCAGATTTTCTATCTCCATGTCTTTCCTATTTAGTTCTTGATTTGCAAGTATCATTTGATTCATCATGTCTAGCTGAGTGTTTGTAGTCTTTTGTACCTAAAATGACCTTTCTTAAAATATAATAGCCATTTTTCTTTTGTCTTCCTTAGCCATAGCCTTGTCTTCTTTAGCTTTCTATTTTTGTTTGGTCACTTCACATATTCTTACTGATTGGATTTCATTTTCTCTTTTCAATCCTCTGAATTCTTCATTTAGGATATTGCTCTCCTCCAATAGATCTGCAATGGTTGCATCACTTTCACTAGAATTTTCATCATCAAGTTGTTAGGGGTTGAAAGATCCAGAAAAATATAAGAATAAATAGTTATATGCAGAAACAGTAGAAGAAAATACAAATAACATAGATAACATATAGATTTAATGTGGTTATGTTGATATTGCAGTCATGTTTGTTATTAGTGGCACACACTTATTCAGATTGTAAGTATCTACCAAGCATATTGTACAATTAACAGAGTTATCAAAGAATTTTAGTCTCTACCGAGTTCTATAGTTACTACCAAATCCAAAGGATAGTATTTAGTTTGCACCAAGCAATTTCTACCATAATGGTGATTAGCAGTGTGAACCAAGCTTCATAAGGTTTACCAAGTTCCTCAGTGCAAACCTAGTTATGCAGTGCTTATCGAGTTCATAGTAACAATAATGTGAATTGAATTTTGACCAAGCCACTCAGTGTTAACCAAGTGATTCAGTTTATATCGAGCTCATAGTGATACTATTTACTGAGCCATGTAGTATGAATCAAGTGATTCAATTTATATGTCGAGTTCCACAGTATTCATTGAGTCACCAGTGTAGACTGAGTTTAGACTACTTGTAAAGTGATCAGTATGGACTAAGATTCTATGTCTACTAATGCATGATGATGTTAAGCATTGACTATGGATGTTGAGTATTAGAACCTCACCAAGCTAGTATTCAAAACCCAAGTTCCTACAGTTTGGGCCAACTTTATGTATTTTGTGTAAACTTGTATTGTAGCTGACTTTGTTGATTTGTAAATTAGATTTCTATATATGTAATGTATTGTATCACATCTAAAAGATATATATGAAAGTAATGAAACAAGTAGAGAAGGGCAGAAGAGTGAAGTACAAGGCTACAAGCAGTATTACGAGCAGCAAAGATTTATCTATCACTGCAAGGTGATCATTACACTCAAAGGTATCTCATTCAGAAAACCAAGTTGTAGATCAGAGATCAGCCACTATTTCATCCTAATAGGTGGATTAGTTAAATCCTTTTACAAGGTAGACTTAACAATCTTTTGTAAATCTCCTTGGGGACTGCCTTTGTGAACATGTCTACAGGATTTTCACTTGTGTGAATATTTTCAAGCCATAATTGGCCATCCTCGAAAATAGACCTTATAAAATGGTACCTAAGTTGTATGTGCTTTTTCCTTGAATGAAAAGAAAAATTCTTTTCAAGATGAATGGCACTTTGGATATCACTTTACATTGGGTGATCTTCCTACTTTTGACCCAATTCCTCTAGAAAACATTGTAACCAAATCTCCTTGCCAGCTTTCGTAGCAGCTACATACTTAGCTTCAGTGGTTGAAAGTGCATTAACCTTCTACTATATAGAAATCCAACTAACTACAATACCCCCCGCAATGAAAACATACCCTGTAGTACTTCTTCTTGTATCAATATCTCCTACCAGATCAAAGTTAACAAATTCACTCAGAGCAAAACTAGATCTTGTGAAACACAATGCCTTTGTAGTAGTACTTTTCAAATATCGAAGAATCCATTTAACAACATTCCAAGATTCCATACCCAAATTGCTCATATACCTATTGGCAACTCCCACTGCATGAGCAATATTTGATCATGTGCATACCATTGCATACATCAGACTACCAACTGCTAATGAATGTGGGATGTTAGAAATTTTATCTACATCTTCATGTACCTTTAGGCATATTTCCTTCTTCAATTTGAAATGACTAGCCAAAGGTGTACTGACTACTTTTGCATCCTACATATTAAATATTTTCAACACCTTCTTTATATACTCACTTTGGGACAAATTCAAGGTTATATTTTTTCTATCTTGTGTAATCCTCATGCCAAGGATTTTCTTAATAGCACCCAAATTCTTCATAGCAAATGACCTTGCTAATTTATGTTGAAGTTCATTTATTTGTTGCATGTTAGACCCAGCAACAAGCATGTCATCAACATAGAGTAACAAGATAATTTAACTCTCATTATCTAATCTCTTAAAATATACACAATGATCAGAATGACATCTATGGTACCCTTGTTTACCCATGAAACTGTCAAATTTTAAATACCATTGACAAGGTGCCTTCTTTAGGCCATATAGAATTTTCCTTAACCTGTACACCAAATTCTCCTTACCCTTGACCTCATATCCCTCTAGTTGTTGCATGTAAATTTCTTCCTCCAAATCTCCATGGAGAAAATTTGTCTTGACATCTAGTTGTTCAAGATGCAAGTCATCTATAGCCATAAGACTTAGTACAATTCTAATTGAATTCATTTTTACAATAGAGGAGAATATTTCATCAAAATCTATACCCTTTTCTATGAAAAATCCTTTACCACAAGTCTAGCCTTATACCTTTTCTTTCCTCCATCTTCCTCCTTCAACCTACAAACCCATTTGTTAGGCAAGGCTCTTTTTCCTTCAAGTAGAGGGACCAAGTCCCAAGTCTTATTTTCAACAAGGAGTCCATCTCCTCTTTCATGCCCAACTTCCACTACTATTTGGCATCTACCTGCATTGCTTCTTCATATTCTCTGGTTCACCATAATTAGTCAATAAAATGGAATACAAAGAAGGAGAAAACCTTTTAGGAGGTCTACTTGACCTTGTAGAACATCTAACACTTATAGGAGTTTGTGGGATAACCTATTCTTGTTGAGCATTAGGTACTAGTGGCTTTTTAGTTTTAGGAGTCTCATCCAACACCACATATTCTTATTTGACCTATTCAAGCTTCTTTTCCTGCAATTATTCTTTATACATGACCTTCTCATTAAATATAACATCTCTACTTCTAATTATTTTAAGATTTTAAAAACCCCATAAGCAATAACCATAGCCATCTACTCCATATCCAATGAAGGTACATTTTAGAGATTTAGCATCAAGCTTTGTTTTATTTTCTTTATCAACATGGACAAAAGCTTCACAACCAAAAGTTTTCAGAAATGCATAATTTACCTTTTTTCCAATTCATGCTTCCTCTAGAATACCACCATCCAAAGGGATTGAAGGTCCTCTATTTATCAAATAAACAATAGTGTTTACAACATTTTCCAAGAAATGAAGAGGCAAACCAACATGCAATCTCATGCTCCTTGCATGTTCCATGATTGTCCTATTGATTCTTTCTGACACCCCATTTTCTTGTGGGGTTCCTGGAACTATCTTCTACCTTCAAATTCCATTAATAGAATAGTAATCTTTGAAGGTTGTGTTGCACTACTCACCTCCATTATCGGATCTGAGACACTTCAACTTCTTTGAGACACTTCAACTTCTTTGAGACACTTCAACTTCTTTCATGTCTTATTCTCAACCAAAGCTTTCGATTTCATTAATATTTCAAAAACATCAGATTTCTATTTCAAGAAATACACCCATGTTTTCCTAGTTGAATCATATATAAAAATAATATAATAACAAGAGCCACCAAGAGATGATACCTGAGTTGGTCCTCATATATCTGAATGCACTAGCTTTAACTTCTCACTCTTCTTTTCTTTCCCAACTTTTGGAAACCTGACTCTTTTATGTTTTCCATAAACACAATTTTCATAGAACTCTAAATCAATATTTTTCAGTCCTAGAAATAGATTTTTAGAGTGAAGGATTTTCATCCCTTTCTTACTCATGTGCCCAAGTCTATGGTGCCACATTTTTTAATCTATTCTTGCAACATCTATAGTAGCTTTCCCTGCATTAACATTATTAGTAGCAGCTAAGGTAGAATAAGTGTTACCAATACATAGATATAATGTGCCTACCTTTACACCTTTAGCTACTACTAATGAACCTTTAGTGACCTTCCAGATATTGAAAACATGACTATGCATCCTTCACTACCCAGTTGTTCTGCAGAAATTAAATTTCTTCTTAAATTAGGGACATGTCTTACCTCCTACAGTATCCAATCATTTTTGTTTGGAAAATTAATCTTTATTTTTCCTTTCCCAACAATGGGATAGAGCTCATCATCACTCAAATATACCTGTCCAAAATCACCTTGACCATAATCTTGAAAATATTTTCTATGGGGTGTAGCATGGAATGAAGCCCCTAAATCTATTACCCAAGAATCAACATTATCCAAACATAAGATTAAAGCATCTTGTAAAATATTACTTGCAACATTAGCTTCCTTACTGTCATCTTCATTTTTGTCTCCTTGTTTATTTTTCTGAGACCAACAGTCTTTCTTCAAGTGACCATGATTTCCATAGTACCAGTAATCTTTCTTTCCTTTAGATTGATAATGTCCTTTCTTTGAATTCCCTCATGACTTTTCATGCAAAGGCCCTTTTCCTTTTTTTCTTGTTATTCCTCTGTTCTCCACATTTAAAGCAGAACTTGATGAGGTTGAGGTTTCACCTGTGCTTTCCTGTCCCATTTTCTTTCTTAGGATAACACCAACAACTTCATCAAATTTCAAAGTAATGAAACTATAGACAGAGTTACTTACAGCCATAACCAAGCTATTCCATATTTTTGGCAAAGAGCATAGGATTAAGAGAGCCCTAACCTCTTCATCGAATGAAATTTGTATGAATGACAACTGAATGGTAACTCTGTTAAATTCATTTAAATGAATTGCTATAGATCCTCCCTCACCCATTTTCATATTAAATAAATGCTTCATAAGAAATGCCTTATCCAAAGTTAAGGGTTTCTCGTATAATGTAGCTAATGTCTCTATCAGCTCTACTTTAATTTTTTTCCTTTGATATGTTGAACGTTATAGATAGTGCAAGGCATAGTCGAATAGATCCCAGTGCCTTCCTATCCAAGATCTCTAAATCTTTATATGTGATGGTTCCCTATTTCTTGGTTTTTCCTTCTAATGGCTTCCACATATCCTTTTGATATAGGTAATATTCCATCTACATTTTCCATAACTAGAAATTCTAGCCATTGAATTTTTCAATCTTGAATCTGGAATCCTCCATTACTCCCACTCAAATCCAAAAGTATTGTCAATCTACAACAACAAACCTTTCTTTGATACCAATTGTTAGGGTTTGAAAAATCCATAACAATATAAGAATAAATAGTTATATGTAGAAACAATAGAAGAAAACACAAAGAACACAGATAACATATAGATTTAACACGGTTCACCCAAAACCTGGGCTGCATCCACCTACACAGCCTTCAACCTTTCTATTATCTAAGAAAAGTATTCACCAACATACAATGCATTATGCATCTTAGCCACTTATAAAAACATTTTAGGCAACCTCTAAAATCAACCATTTTAGTGTTTTTATGATATTTCTAGTTTTCTTTTCCCGAAAAAGCACAAAAAAATTTAATAATGTGATATGGCTGGAGGTTTGTGGCTACTAGATAAGGTACCATAGCATCAGCCCCCACTACATAATCAGTTGTCACAATATCAACACAAGCAATCCTTGTGTATCAACTCCTTGATATAGTTTTTTATTCTATTGAATGGCCATATATTTTCTCTTTCTTAAGGATTTTCGCAGTTTCTCTCTTGCCGCTTCAAGTTGTTGCAGTATGAGTTGGATGTTAATCATTTGATTATCAATAATATTTCCCAATTTATAAGCCTCCATCTCCAAGATATAAACTCTCAAGTTGTTAAGCTTATTTGAAGAGAACTCTGCTCTTATACCAATTGTTGGAAGTTTATTGGGAAACTGAGATACTGATAGGGGGTGAATAAGGATCTACAAAACTTTTATCCTTCAAAATAACTTGATTCTATTAACCATATTAACCATCTCATATCTAGCTTATGCATAACATAACTTGAAATATCAAATGTTGAAATAAATCTAGCTAAGTATCACATCCATGCAATGTAAACACATAACACAAAAATTTGGTAACCCATAAACCCTCCAAGGTGAAGGTAAAACTGGGTTGGGGATGACACCTGCAAATTTTTATTATTGTGATAAAAAAGTTTATCTTGTTATGACTACAATTTTGATCACTTCTAATGATCTGCCCTATGAGGGGTCTTCTCTGTTAAAAGTTTTACAAGATTGTTAGGTCTTACCTTGATTAAAGGATTTTACACTTACAATGAAGTAAGGACTAGGTTAAGAGATTTACAAAGGTTGCTAAAACCACTCTATTAAGAGATTTGCCTTGATTCAATTTATCAAAATTGATTCAGTACTCGATCCTTCAGTTTGCACTTACAATGTTGATTGCAAATCTCCTCCTTCCAATCTCTGATCTGATCTCTTATTTGATATAGCTTTACTATGTCCTTCACTACTTCATTAAGTTGCTAACTATATTTTCTTCACAACTTTATCTTGCAACATCCAAAACTTAACTCCTTCATACAATTTGCACTATCATCTACTATATTTCACTTCATATATGAAAATAGGTTTTGGATCTGCCTATTTAAAGACATTTGTAGAGTCTTCTAAACATTTTCCCTTTTGCCTCTTCACCTAATTGGTTGTCCTCTCTTTATGGGGATCAGTGATCCACATCAAAATGCATAACAACCTTTGTAACAAATTCTTCAATCATTAAATGTGATTTTGTGTTAGCTCGAAATGATTTACCTCAAAATTTGTACCATTCTATACATTTTTGTTCATTCTATGTTGCTCGACACATGTTGTTTCTAATGCTCGGTGGTAACTATTCTTCTTGTTGTTGCTCGGTCCTAACTGACTCAACATCTATGTGCTTTGTCTTCTTGGCATTAACTGTACTCGGCTTATATAAAATTACTCAGTGACCAAAGAATTGCTTGGCTCCTATAGAGCTCAACTTATACATGATTATTTACAAGTCTTTACATGACTCAACCTATATAGAGTAACTTGTTCATAGTGATGATCGACTAACTCTACCTTATTTATGACTAAGTGTTTTAAACTAATGGACAACAAAACAAGAGACCAACATGATGATGATGGTGATGATGATAGTGGTGGTTGTGATGGTGGTGGTGGTGGTCATGATGATGAATTAGATGCAGAAGAAGAAGATTAATGATATGAATGAAATATATGAGGTATGTGATTAGTATATTAACTACTTGGTTTTGATTTTTTGAAAGAATTATATTTGACCTATATTATGATTACTACATTAATTCATTAAATTTTAAATTTTAATGCCATATGTGATAGATTAAAACATGTTTATGCTGATAGTATGTGATTTATGATATATATGTTTTTTGTTTTGATTAAGTAAAAACAGGTTTTAAAGGACCCAAAACCTTTTACAAAGTAACTAATAACAAGAACAAAGAAGCCCAGAAGAACTGTGCATCAACACCAAAAAATAAACTAAGACTATAAGCCTTAATATAAATAGCAAGAAAAGATAGCAAAAAGACAACATTATGATAGCTACAAGGCCTTCAGCACATCAGCAGCCTAATCTGCAAGGATATTCATGTTAACCACAAAGGCCTTCAGATCATCTATTTCTTTGGCTTTAATGACCTTAGTCTTCTTAGAGTTAGGTCTGGTTTGTTTGCTAGGGTCATGGTCCTCTTTCAAGTCCTTTAAAAGTCTTGAAAGCTCCTCTGATCCAGTTTGTCTATTAGAGTGTTGATGTTGTCTGCCATAGTCTTCAAGATGGAGCAACTCTGGTTAGCAAGTTTCTTAACTACCTTCTGAGTATTGACCACTTTGTGATCCATGTCATCCAACCTTTTCTACAAATCCTTCATCATCTGTTCCATAGCTCTGTTATTGGCTTCCAAGGGTGATATTATATTCATAAGATTCTTAACCTCTTCTACATTACAGATCACCTCAGAAAGTCTATCAAGATGTTGACCGAGAGTTCTCTCACCCTTGGTGGTCCTACTTAACTGATCAAACTCTCTCCTAATTTCCTACATCTGCTCCTTCATTCTACTGATATCCCTTTTCAACCTATATATATATATATATATATATATATATATATATATATATATATATATATATATATATATATATAATTTTATTTTTTTTATTACTCTTATATTTAATATATTTTTAATCAAATTAAAAATATAATGCTTATGATGCTCAATTGTTAATGTTGACTACATGATTTTGTCACCCTTGGTGGAAATAGATAATTGAGTATAGCCATGATGAACCCTTTTTTTGAGGATCTTACACAGTCTAGATAAAGGAAAGGTAAGAATAAAAAAATATACAAGAATGATGACGATTGCATATTTAAAGAAGAAATAGATCTTTTCATGTTGTCTACCATGCAATTTTCAGCATACGTATCATGTGACTTATGTAAATTTGATTATGATTTACCTATATCATGTGATTTATGTAAATTTGATTATGATTTACCTTTATATAAGATGTAATTATTTGTAGCTAGATTAGCAACTTAAAAGGTAAAAGAATTTATCTTCTAATGAGCTTGACCAACCTAAAGAGTCTTAAGAAGGTATGAATTTATGTAACAAATAAGAATTATTAACCAACATACTTTAGGATAACTTGGTCAACCTATTTCAAGAGATGAAAAATAATTCCTGAGATGAGATATGGACTATTGCCATTTTATAATAGCCTTGCACTCAAAATTAAAGTCCATTCATCACATAAAAATATTATTTTTTTACTAAGATGGAGATGGTAAGTTTATAGTTACTTTCATGACAAGTAATGAGGAAGTATCCTCTAGTGGACTCGTGAGTGATAATGAAATCTTTGGTTTAACTTAATAAACTAGAATTCTAGATGATGGGACAATATTTTAATGACTAAGATTAAATTTTAAATGGATTCTTCAAAAGAAGATGCTAAAGTAGATGATCAAATCAAATATGCTTTCTTATAATCAATTAGATAATAAATCTATACCAATCAAGAAAATAGACTTACATATGAGTAAATATTTATGTAGATACATGCATTTATGAAAAAATGATTCTATGCTACAATGGGAATGAGTGATGAAGTTTAGTTTAATACCTCCTAAGAGAACCAAAAATTCCATCTAGAACCCAAGATGATTCCACATGGTTAGAAGAGTGAATTTGAGAAAAAAAATCATGTTTGTATTATATAATTTTGAGTAATCATTTTTTGTACCATATAGTGAAATTTATGACCATAATAATGATTTTATTAAGAGATGGATAGTGAGTTGCAAACAAACAAGATATGTTGGAGTATGATATCACTAAGTGGGGGGCGTGTGAATTAGTGATTAAACAATATAGTATCATTTTTTAATCAAACCTTATGAAATTACTCCAATTGAAACATGAGAGATATCAAGACAAAAATATATATACACACAAACAATATAACACAAGATGTGTCCTATGTAGAAACCATCTTGGGAAAAAAAATCAGTCAAATTACTTGTTTTCCGTATGTGTAAATATTATTATTCTATAATGTCTTATTTCTTGTACATAGTGTCTCACTAACTATGCTATCTCATTGATAAACTTTTATATGCCTCACTAGCTTATATAATGTCTCTCTAACAAGTTTTCTCTTTACAATTGTTAAGTCATACAGAGACAAAAAAATTGATTGAGTATAGTTATCATAATCCAATACCATAATTCATTGAATATAAATAGATATTTTTATTAAACAATGCATAATATGATAATAAAATGACTATAATCTCAATCAATTATTTATCATTATAAAATGTGATGGGTCAAAAATAAAGTATGTTTGATGTAGATCCAATATCCCTCTCTATTTTTTTAACAAAACCCCTCTGTGATGCTTATAAATCATTTCAAACCAATGAATTGAAATGTAACTTTATTTTGAAATGAATTTCAAGTTATTCACAATCTTTATCTGATTATGTGTAATAAGTAAATAATCAAAAATAATTGCCAATTTTTATTTAAGTTCCATTTAAAAATGTGCATTTTTCTCTAATCAAATTATCTATTCCTTAATAAATGAAATGTTTAGCTCTATTTTTTATAAATCAAAATACTATAGCCTCTGTATTCTATACTGATTATATGTATTATCTTTTTCTATTAAGTCTCAATCCATGAAGCATAAACTCTTAACAAAACCTTGATATGACATAATATTATTACTGCATGATCAAACTTAACAATTTTTTTTAACAAGGGTTCAATAAAGAGACCCAGGACAGTCATAATAAACATAATTTACAAAATTTGGGTTAAGACGACTAGAATAGAACTGACTCAAGGGTTTACATATGGAAAACTAATGAAAAATAAAGAGCCCTTAAATAGAGTTTCAATAGAATAGATATAGAGTAGGTACAAACAAGATCAATATACTTGCTTTTACAAATATAAAAACCCAACTAGGATTTGGTATGATTAAGTTGAAAGTACAAAAAAAAAAACCCTTAACTTGGATATAAACATGGACTTAAATATTCCCTAATCATTAGGGTTTATAGAAAATAACAAAAAAATTCATATACAATTACTTTGATAACCCTTTAACCACAAATGTAATGATTCAAATGTAGAATTACATCTAGGCTCAAGAAGCTGACATAAACACTAAGATAGAGGCATTATCACAATAGAGATAAACACACATTTTAGATAACAAAAGTGACTAATAGAGAACCAAGAAAGATAACACCTAGCCAAATAGGCCCAATATTGTCTTTACTACATCCCATAATCTTTGTTACTAAATTCCTTCATACCATTTCAGAATGCTATACCAATTGTGACTTTGTGACATTCCAATGCATCAAGACTACCCAAAAATATATCATTAATATGATTATCTAAGTCATGATATTGAACTAGATTTTGCATCAAACTAAAAGAAATAATGATCCAACTCTGTGTTAGAGATACATTTTGCAAAAACTTATTGTCAACTAAAATATTAAATTATATTGTGTCAAAAATGATGTATCAAACCAAGTGACTAAATATTATATGTATATATTGAATGATCAAAAAATGTCAACTTAATATACTAGTCAAAGATACAAAAGTAATGAATATGTTGATCAAATAAATGTTAAATATACCATGTACATACAAAATACTTTTTCATTAATGAAATCAATGTGTGATCCAAATGAATAAGATAATAATGAATGATATAAGTGAACATGACATGATAAATATGCTAAATCTAATAAATATGCTTGATGTATTGAATAAAACAAAGTATCATGCCATATATCATGTATTTCATTATGCCTTCATAGCCTAGTTAGTGTGGCATCAAGAACAATATGGACATGATCAATTAACTCCCCCTTTGTCCTTTGTGTCAAAAGACTCCTGTCTTCATTGAGGAAAAGGAGAGAAAAAATAAGAATATACAGTGTGAAAAAAATTAACTAGAATAGTATACTTGTGGTATCATGAGATCAATAAATTTGTGGCATCGTGGAGTTAATATACCCATAACATTATAGACTTGAAAAGAGGATTAATAAACCAAGAAATGTAGCTATAACTAAAACACTAAATTTTTCAACATCAAGGCATAGGGAGTAATATCCTTGAAAGGTAGTCGTGTTCAATATGTAGACAAATTAAAAGTTGAATTACACAATTATCAAAATCTGCAATATATGTCCGCAAGTTGGACACTTTTTCATTGATGTCAAAATGTTTCTTATTGAGATTATGTGTGTTTCACACATTGCATAATATTTTTTATATTATTTTATTTTATTTTATTATGTAATATTGTACCTAGGAGCACCTAGATGGGTGTGCAACATTAAGAGATTCCCATAGAATATCATGTTAGAAAGTAAAGTCTAGCAAGATAACTGGGGGGGACTGAATCATTTATGCATTTAAAACAACTCTCAATATCATTATTAATTCTAAAACATGTAAATAATAGATACAACAACCATAGAAAGAAAACCATATACAATAACACAAGATATGTTAACTAGGGAAACCCTTGGTCAAAGGGAAAAGCCCGGTGGTAATGATGCCCACAAGATGATGTACTAATATAAAATTTCCTTGTAAAAGGATGGACTCTATTAGGATAAAATAAAATACAATTAGTACATATGAGTCCATATTAGGAGATTTTGAATCCCTATCAGGAGATTCCAAACCTCTTAGGAGTTGAAAAGAGGACAATTAAACCCACTTTTCAAATAGCCTCAGACTGTCTTCACTAAACAATCCCTAGGATAACATATCCAAGTTTTAAATTGACTAAATAGTAACTTCTTTTTCAATACGGTTCCTTTGAAGCTCACAATACATCCTCAACGTTAATCTCTTCTCTGATCAAACATTATTTGCATCTAAATCTTGCATAACCAGCATAATGATCTTATTGATGATTAAAACCAAGGAAACAATCTTTCCTTTATACCAAGTCCTAAAAAAAGTTTTGATATGACCTTGAGACTTTCTCAATTTACAATGAATAGTATAGAACCACATTAAGGTATTATAATATGTGTTATATTACATATAACACTTCCCATAAAGATTTTATCAATAGTTAGCTTCCAGGGAACAACATGCTACATACTCTTCACAAGACCTCACAAAATGATCATATGATTCTACCACATTAATTATAGCATCCTGAGCATGTCTTCAACCATAATACAAGTGTGTTGAATGATCCTCAGCCTCACCAAAAAGATACAATGTAAATATTATAAATTTTCAACCAAAAACTCTCTCTACGAATAGTCTCCATAAAACTTTTTGTAACTCATGCAAAGCTTCATAACTCTTTCTACAAAGATAGACATAGCATCAGGACTAGTTCCTAAATATATCATCAAGTCCATATAGCATAAATCACAGACCATGAATTTTTCCAAATGAATCCTCCTCTACAACTCTCGTTGAGCTATCCAAAAAATTGATATGTTGACATCAATGACAAACACTATCGTGAATGTAACACATAATTTCTCAATCATCTCTTTGACATACCAACAAACTCCTTATACAACTACATCAAGCATTTATGTTTAATAATCTTCCTCTTTGGTATTGATGGAAACAAAAGATGAAAAATATCAAAGTACCATCAATACCAAAATACATTTCTTCCTTGTCTTCCTTTACTCCCCCATTCATGTTGCCCATGAACGTAAACATACATCTCACTCTCTAGACAATTTGTAAAGAGTTTTGCATGTTCTAATCATAACCATATGGTACATCTCCTTTAATGATTAACATGCACAAACAAGATGTTAATCTCCCCCATATATAGACATCAATACTAATCTCTCCCAAATAAGAAATAAATTTACGTATTACTCACATCTCTCCCTCAAATGAATATTTTTCATGTACACTACTCTCCCCCATTAACATCAATGATAAAGTTGTCATTATTTCCAATTCTTAAGGTTTAATCATCTCTAATCCAATATATAAAAGCTCAACAAGTGTCTAAAGACACTATTAAATACCAATACCAAGAGTCCTTAATGACTCAACTTAAACATAGATAGTCCCCCATAGAAGCATCAAGAACCCAATCTAGACAACAGAATAGTGCTCTATTACATTTTGGACTAATGCAATCTCTGCATCTACTACTCTGAAGAAGGTTGGGGCATAACCCAAGCATACATCTCAAATACTTAAATGTATCCTTGTCCAAAGGTTTAATAAATATTTCTTCTATCTTCTCTTTTGTGCTAACATATTCCAATCTGGTCTCTTTCTCTACTACCTTTTCTTTCAAAAAGTGGTACTTAATTAAAATGCACTTTATCTTTTAAAGTAAAATTGGATTTGTTGACATTTTAATTGTACTGATGTTATCACAATGTATGACAACAGGCTCAGTAAACTCAAATCCAATATCCTTTAGTGTCTACTTCATCCAAATTATCTAATTACCATTATTTATTGTTTCTACATATCCTACCTTTGTTGTATTTTGTGAAATGAAATCTTTTTTCTTCTTGGCCAAGAAACCAATCTTCCTCTCATAAAGAATGCTCCACCACTAGTGTTCTTTCTATCATCTACACTTCCTAACCAATCAGCATCAGTGTATGCACACAATGTGAAATCATGTGATATTTCTCCATTAAAATATCGTGTTCTTGTATGGCCCCTCAGATCTATATGTACACTAACTTCATTGAAGTAGTAAATATCTTGCTCAAAAAATGAACATTTCTTCTACTTTACAAACACGCATTCTTTGCAAATTATATTAGAAGGTTTCACAATCTTAGGCAAATCTCTAACTACAAACATTGTACTGACCTTCACAATGTTATCAAAATTAATATGAAAAAATCTCTTATTCCATAACCAAATACCATCCACTATAGCTACCAAACATGTCATCTCAGTAGGGTTCAACTAAAATACATTACCTCTTGTTCTTGTACCAGTACCAATAAATGTGCCATTCTTATTCTTGATAATGCAAGTCTTTTGTATAAATTGTAATTAATATCTCTTTTCAACAAGTTTTCCAACACTCAAAATATTATGTTTTAAACCATCTACAAAATAAACATCCTCAATGTTAGTCTTTCCATCAAGAGTAATAGATCATTTTCCTTTAATGTGGCATGCTGCATTATTTCCAACTCTAACTATTCCTCCATCATAGTTATTGAATTCAAAAAAATTGTTCATATCTCAAGTCATATGATGGGAACAACCACTATCTATAATTTAGTCAAACTTTTTCTTCTCACCATGTGATACTAAGTTTTTTTCTTCTCTTTACTTCTTTTATTTATTTTTTGGGACTTTCTTATTTAATAGAAAGAAAGTGTATCTCATCATCACTATCATCTAGGAAATTTACCATATTAAAATCAAGTTCATCATCCTCATTGACAAAGTTGCTCAATCTTTAGGTATTCTTGACTTGTAAGGTTTTCTAGGCTTAAGCTTCTTTTCTCTCTTAGGACATTTAGATTAATAATGATCAAGTTCTTTACATGACCATCAAATAAGAATTTTTTTACCTTTAGGTTATCTCTTCATAAGTAAGGCAAGTCCTTCATCAATTGTCTTATCTTCTTCTTTCTTTTCTGCTTGTTCTCTAGCATAATCTCCACTTGTACTCACACTTCTTGTCAATGTAGTTTTGTCTCTTTGTATGCTAAAAGAAGTCTCAACTCTACGTATGCCTTCATTCTAGTTCATCGATAATTTAGATGCCTACAACTTTCCAAGAGGACTTCTTTTGTAAAATTAGTTGTACAAGGAATAACTTCTTCAATCATTTGTGCCTTCTTATGATAAATAGGTGTCAAGTTCTTCAAACATTTCTACACAATCTCATCTGCTATCTTATTTCCATCACAACTTCTAATTCCAACTAAAATCTTAGATATCCTACTAAAGTATCCTCTTATAGTTTCATCTTCCCACATCTTAGCATCTTGACACATACAAATCCAACTCTGCAATCTAGACTTCTTAGCATGTTCATAAGATTCAAATATCTATTGTAAAGTAATAAAAATTTCATATGCAAGCTTTAAATATTTTACCTCTGCATATTTTGATTCAAGAAGAGCTAACAACAATGCCTCTTTAGCAAGCATATTCTACATGAATAGATCTTTTTCGATCTGTTCATAGGAGTCAATCTAATCTTCATCTACTATATCCTCCTCTTTCAATATAACCGCCCAAAATTATGGACTCATGCACAACATATGAGTCTTCATCTTCTCCTTCTATCTATCATAGTTCATTCCATCAAACTTTGGACTTTCTTTCCTGAAATAAGAAGCCATGGATCTTCTCAAGTTGTTAAAATTTTCCTTCAAGGACCTAATGCTCTGATACTAATTGTTAGAAAGCAAACTCCACCAAGATAACTATGGGCGTGTGAATCAGTTGTGCATTTAAAAAAACTCTTAATATCTTTATTAGTTTTAAAACATGTAAACAATAGATACAACAGCCATAGAAAGATAACAATGCACAATAACACCAAATATGTTAACTAGGGAAACCCTTGATCAGAGGGAAAACTCCAGTGCGAATGATACCCATGAGATGATGTACTAATATAAAAATTCCTTGTGAAAAGATGTACTCTATTAGGAGCCAATGAAATACTATTAGTGCATATGAGTCCCTATTAGGAGACTTTGAATCCCTGTTAGGAGATTCCAACATTGTAAGGAGTTGTGCCAACCCTTTTAGTATTTTAAAGGTGGACAACTGAACCCACTGTTCAAATAGTCTCATATTGCCTTCACTAAAAAATATTTAGAATAACATATCCAAGTTCTGAACTAACTAAATAATAATTTTTTATAATACGGTTCCTTTAAAGCTCTCAATACATCCTCAACATCAATATTTGCTCTTGTCCAACATTATTTGCATCCAAATCTTGCATAACCAACATAATGATTGCACTGATGATTACATCCAAGTAAACAATCTTTCCTTTATAACATGTCCTAAAAAAATTATTGAGTCATCCTTGATGCTTTCTCTATTTACAATGAATAGTATATGACCACATGAAGATCTTACAATACATGTTGCATTACATATAACACTTCCCATTAAGATTTTAATAATAGTCATCTTCTAGGGAATAACATGATGAATAGTCTTCACAAGACCTCACAGAATGATCGTCTAATTCTTCCACATTAACCATAGCATCTTGAACTTGTCTTTTACCATAATCCAATTGTGATGAATGATCCTCAACCTCACAAAAAAGATACAATGCAAATATCAAAAATTGACAACTAGAAACTCTCTTTGAGAATAGTCTCCACAAAACATTTTGTAACTCATGTAAATATTCATAACTCTTTTTGTGATCATAGACATAACATCATGATAGGTTCTTGAATACACCTTAAAGTTTGCATAACATAACTCACTGACTATTAACTTCACCAAATGAATCTTCCTCTACAACTATGGTTGAACTATCTAGAAAAATTGATATGTTGACATAAAAAGCAAGCACTCTCATTAATGCAACACATAAGTTCCCAATCATCGCTCTGACATACTAACAAACTCCCCATACAACTACATCAAGAATTCATGCTTAGCATATCCTTGATGATTTGTATTATAATATTGTGATAATATTTTATGTAATTATTTGATATTGGGGAAGTAGATTAAATGCCCAATATTAAATATGTTGACAAACTCATGAAAGGAAGATTGGTAGGATGAGTGAGAAGAAGGATGCTTGGATGCATTATAATGAATATTTAAAAGAGAGAAGGTTCGGAAATAGTAAGGTGCCAACAAGTATGTTTCCTAAAAGAGTGGCACCTCTGTGACATTTGAGCTCAATATAAAAGGATTATGTACAAGGTGTTTGATACATATCCCTAAAGTGAAATAATACTTTAATTATAAATAAAATTAAAACACAATTTGTTTTTTTTTTTTTGTCTACTCTAATAAATGAGAAAATAAGATTATTTCTTATAGATTTATCTTTCAAGAGGGTATACAATGAGAGAAGCGAATACCATTTATAACATGTAAACACACTTACTATGACCCATTTTATATTAGTTCTTGACACACTATCATTAGAAAAATGAATAATATTGCATTAGCTCCTTTTTCTTTAGGTTGCATCAAAGTGTAGAGGGAGAGAGATGAACCTTTTGATGCTCAAATAATAAAACTAGCATACTACAATTAGAATGATTCTTTTAAAGAATTATAACTGAGGAGGTAGTTGGTGCATCACTCTTAGAAGATTTGATGAATGTTTTCTTTTTCTTTTTCATATATGAATCAGTAGTCAAGAGCAAAATAAAATAAGGGAAGAATAATAAAAATGAAGGAATATCAAAATCAAAAGGAATATCTAAACCTTTTGGTGAATCCAAGGATAAATATTAGGATTATGACAAAAAAATGGTCTCATAAAAGAGTGATAAAGAGAAGAAGAATGGTAAGAAAGGGTCTATTGATTATGTAAATTTAAGGTTGTTGGTCCTAGTGATTAGATTGTTGGGGTGGGGAGGGGCATGAATTAGCAATCAGACAAACAAATAACTTTTTCACCTTGTTAACCTCTAACTGATAAACAACTTAAATGTATCAAATAAAAGATCCACTATATAAAATAATTCATACATTTTTAGGTAGAAACCCAACTTGGATCAAAACTATAGTGGGGATTAGTACCCAAAAATAATGTGTACTCTTCTAAAGTATGCCCTATTATGATTTTAACACTTTTAAGAATTTACAAAGACATTGTTAGGTGCCACCCTATTAGGGGATTTGCTTCTATCCCTATTAGGAGTAGCCTTGTTAGAGGACTTTGAACACTAGCTAAAGTGTCACCTTGTTAAAGGATTTACAATAAGGACTTGTTAGGATCCACTTGATTAAGGGATTTCACCCATTGCAACTGCTAGGGAATAACAAAATGAATGATCTATAAAATAGCACTATCATTGCCTTATTAGATCCACTTAAGCTCTCTAACTCTTCTCAATTCACTTCTCTTCTTCCTGGCTTGACCTCACCTTCCACTTCTTCTCTTGCACAATTTGGACCATGATCAACAACATCAAACTTGTCCTTTCACTTTTAATACTAGTTTTTGCCATTTCCATCCACTAAACAAAACCCTAAATATATTACTGTGGGGAAATTCTAATATACTACTCATATCCAACCATCATAAGATGGTATCTTATGTTACAAATCACTTTACATGAATACACCAACTAATTCATTGTATTTTGTGCTAAAAGTCAAACACATTTTGATATGTCACGAGCTTCCTATAGAACTTTCTCCACAAACTCAGTCTCAATCATTATGATCCTAGATCATCATCTCCACATGTACATCCACATCACTAGATTACATCTAACTCACCCCAAATCATTATAACCTTGTCACCTGTCACTAATTCCAATTAACCGATCATCACTCAAGAAATTATTCTTCATTAACCTATTTGTTTCTTCTTTAACTTGTCTATCACAACTTCATTGATCACCTATCTAACTTGAAATTGTTCTACCTATCATCTTTCCATCCTAAAAATGTTTTATTTGTCATGATAACGAGATTCTATCATAATTATATCAACTTTACTATCTTGTTAACATCATAATATGATCATTTCACTACAATCATCATAGATTTAATAAACTAATCAAATCACCTATATTGTCACTAACTTCTCTAATAGTTGCATAGTTACCTCATCGATCATCATACTCTTCTCTTTACCAACAACAGATAACATATGCATCTTAAGAGATATCCCCAATGATATGTTGATGATCATTTATTTTATTTTACTCAATTCTCCATACTTATGCTTGGCACCACACTAGGAATGCTAGGTCAATAGCTGACATCAATGAAACACAATAATTGGTAATCGTGTAATACCCATCTCTTTTTCTATCATTGTATATTCTCTCTCAAGCTCTATTTGAATCTCCTTCAAACGTGTTAGCCCTTTAGTAATACTTGAATGCTAATACTTCAATATGTAAATATAATTATTTTCTTGATGATGTCATATGATATGTCTTTAAATGATGATTATTGTATCTTCATGATGGTGATTTTTTATAGTGAAATCTAATGTTATTTATATTCATGATTTATTTATGGTACTTACCCTATACTTGCATATATAAGGTGTTTGTGTTTGTTTTATATTTCTATTTGACGTGTCTGATGTGGTTAGGGGCAGGAGTTGTAGTCACCTGTCAGTCAGGATCTACTCAATGTACTACTCCCCACCATTATCTATTTAGCTTATATATATATGCACATGTACATGCACTCATCATTTATGCAGGTTGCAAGTACTCAGCATTGACTTTCCTAAATTTGCAGGATGAGTGTGCCCTATCACAATAACTCAATGGTAAGAAAGGGGAGATAATGTTTAGGTCCAATCCCAACCAAAGTCGAACTACTTGTCCTAAGAAGGAAGACATGTATCTTGCTACCCACCCTTTTTAAACTTGTGAGTCTTTCTTTGCATGTGTTGTTTGACTTTGACTTTGGTCAATTTTGCTTATGTATTTTTACATGGTTTTGGCTATGTGATTTTCTTGGCAAATAATTTAATTATGACTTTAGGATTAATCTTATTATATTAGAAATATTAAATATTATTTGATTAAAAAAAAATATTAAAATATGATAATATTTAATTAATTAAATATGTGCTTTAATTTAAAAGATCTAGTTTTAAAGTCTAATTTGTGAAATTGGATTTTATATATATATATATATATATATATATAAGACTTAATATCGATTTATTGTAATTACTTAATTAATAATGATTATATTAGAGTTGTGTTTAAATGATGGGCTTTAATTATTACTAATAATTAACATAAATAATTATACTTTTAAAAGTGTTTTGTATAAATAATTAAGTGGAGAGAAGAAAGTAAAATGAATATTTTAATTAAAAGATGCATTGAGTGTACATGGAATAAGTAATAAATTGATTTATTTTGTATTTAATTAAAGAGTTGTGTTTTGTAAATTAGATGTTAGAAACCCTAAATAGGGTTAGGGCTCTTTATTAGATTATTTTTTATCATTTGAACATACAGAGGTTTTGGGAGAGGATTTTAGAAATTGAAGTTAAAGAATTGTTAAAAGTTTAAGAGTATTTGGATTGTATGTATTCACCAGATTGTCTAAAAATTTAGCTGTCAGATTGAGGTACAGTTTGAGAACTCTTTTGTGGAAATTATTTTGGAATATTTGTCTACCTCATGTTTGCCATGTTGCTGAAATTTATGGAATAAAATATGAAGGAAGATTATAATTTTTAATTAATAAATAGAATTGATTCATGTGTTGCTTGAAACTGATGTCAAATATAAACTGTAGAATTATGTTGTTGAAAATTAATTTAGATAACCTAGATCTGAGTAACCGGTGAAAATTCAATATTAAATTTTAGAGGAAAATGATTATTATCAGCTAGGGTTTGAAAGAAATTATTTGAAAACTTCAATAGAAACCCCCATAAAGATTTATCAAACAAAATGTATATTTGCCTCAGATTTAAACAGATTTATCAAACAAAATGTATACTTGTCTAAGATTTAAACAGAATTATTGGTTGAAAATCTTTCTGAAAAACATATACATTTAAGATAGAAAACTAAGCATATTATGCTTGAATGTTTCTGAAGAGAATATAAAATGTGAAAATTATATTTGCATGCTTATTAGTATTTTAAAAATATATAATTTAATTTTAAGAGATATATATATATATATATATATATATATATATATATATATATATATATATATATATATTCCAAATTTTAAAAAATTAAAAATTAAAAATATTATTTATTAATTATAAAAATAAAAATGTATTACTCATTTACTTGTAAAGTGGATGTTATTATTCATGCTTTCTTAAGCCTAGTTAAACTCTTAGCTGCATATAAGTGATTATATATTTACTAATGCAAGTGGGAAGTTAATAAATATATAATTGTGATTATGTTATATTTTAAGAGAAGTTATGGTGGAGTTCACTATGTAATCACCTAGTCATAATTATTTGGTTTTTATGATATTTAATTAAAATTAAAATTTCAAATTTGAGTTATTTGTAGTCGCATTATGAATTAAAGGAAAATAAATATTAATATTATACTTAAATTGAAGTCAAATTAATATTTTAAAAATAAATTTGATATTAATATTTAATCTAATAATATAAGTCATTTCTGATTTAAGATTAATTAAATTAATTACATGATAATATTGCATGGAATTTTATATGCACAAAGAGATTTGAGATTTAAATACTTATTCATTTAAATAGGTGTATTAGCTTAACAAGTTATGTAAACATGTATATTCTTACTTTATTACTAAATACATCCTTATGGCTCAATCTACACATAGAAAATGACAGAATTAAATTGTATGGTCGAAAACTATGTGTTTCTTATGTTTTGTTTAAAGTCTCATGATATTTACTTTGTGATGGTTTTATGTGACTTGTATAGTTGGCCAAACTAGGATGTGCACTAGAGGCTTTTGAGATTTCTTTTCTAATTATTTGACTAGATGTCATGATGTACTTTATTGTTAACCTCATAATGGTTTTTGACACTTGAGTGCCAATACACTTAACTACTTTCTATATTGGAGCCGAGTACACCATGTATGTCGAGCCACAACAAAAGATGAGTTAGGAAAGACTTCATGTGCCGAGTGATCTTCATGTACCGAGTAGTCTTCAAGTGTCGAGTGAAGATCAGGTGTCGAGTGAAGTTCAAGTGTCGAATGACAATAAAGTGCCGAGTAGAATAAAGTGCCAAGCAGAATAAAGTGCCGAGCAAATACAAGTGCCGAGTGATATTCAAGTGCCGAGTCATAGATGGTGCCGAGCATCTGGAATTAACAAGTGTCGAGCAACACAAAATGTACATATGAGTTTGTAACTTCATTGATTCATATGTAAATCATTTTCATGGCCGACATGTGATGAATCTCGAAGGATTAAATGATAAGATCGAGTCTTTTATTTTTCCTATGCAATCTACATGCAGCCAATAAGAAAAATGATGAAGGCATGCAACCAATGGAAGAAGTGCAAACAATGAGCGGGAAATAGAGATTGAATATGGATCATAGATCCATACCTAACCCTAAATCCTTGAATGTCTTTATAAGGAAGACAAAATTTCATTGTAAAATATATGAGTGGATATACAAGGGTGTGTAAGGAAAACTACTTTTAGAGTAAGGACTATCAGATCACAAAGGATCAAGATCAGAGAAAGCAGATCAAGTGCCTGTATTCAGCAATCGAAGGATTGCAATCTATTAGGTTTATTATACCTAATACTTTCTAGTAATTATATTAGAATGAAAATCCTATGGTAATAGGTTAGCTTAACAGCTATTTCATAGATCCTTTAAATAGGTGATTAAATCCTTTAACAGGGTGACACTTCATGTAAAGTGTTTGTAAATCCTCTAACCAGGTCACTATTGATACAGTGTAAAGCCTTTAACAGAGCAGGCCTTTAACAAGGCAGACCATCAAAAGTGGTTAAAACCTTACTGCTGCAACAAATTTTGTGGGTATTATCCCCACCCCAGTTTTACCTTCTTATTCCTAGAGGGTTTCTGGGTTAACAAAATTTCAAGTGTTATGTGGTGATTCTTATGTGTTTCTCATAATTGTTTGATAGGTTTGTATGTATGCAATCTACTTTCAGTTTAAAGATTTTAAATATATTACTTCTGATTCACCCCCCCTCTCAGAAGCATTCTTCCCATTTGAATATTCCAACACTTTATGATTCAAAATTGAGAGTTGTGTTTATGATATTTATTTGATGAGTATTTATGATGACTTGGGTTTTTTAGAATCAATTGTTATTTTTGGGTTGCCTGTTATGGAACTGAAATGGACCATTATTCTTTTGTGGTATGGGACATAATTGTGGTTTGTGAGTTTTGGGAAGGTAGTCTAGGTGCATCCTATGAGAGTGGCTTGCAATGGGGGTCAGGGCTCAAAGTAGCTATTAGGGTAACTCATTGTAAATTGTGTAATATGTGATAATTTAGTAATTAAAATATTTAGACACATGTTAAAAAGATAAGTTAGATAGTTTACCTCACCCATGCCTTGAGTGCTTGTATAAGCTAAGGATGGGAATGGGATGTACCTAGTGAGAGGTATGACTAGTTTTTTTCATTTTCATGAGAGAGTATTCTAGTTTTGCATGTGTCACATTTAGGGTTTGAGGTCTAGAGTGACCAATTAAGGGTAACTCAATGCTTGAGGATCTAGGGTCTAGTGAGAGACCAATCCAAGGTAACTCAAGTAGTTTGACCATGTGATGACACTCCCTAGTATGTAGCTTGAGTGTCCTTCATGTTTTTTTTTTTTTTTCCTATGATGGTGTACTTGTTGGATGTTATTTTTGGTGGTGTATTTATTGGGATTTGTTACTTTTTTTATTGGATGTTATTTATTGTTAATGGTTGACTTTTATGGATGACAATTATTGATTTATTGGTTATTATTCATTTTACACTTGGCATTTTATTTGTAAGTGGTTACCTCTCAGTTTTTTATTTCATTGATTTCAATACTTGATTATACTTGGTATCTAGATTATTGACTTTGGTATGTAGTGTAGGAATCGCTTGAGTGTCTATTCAACTTTGGTTATCTTTCTTTAACCATAGTTTGTGTACCCTTGGGGTAGATTTGGCTATTAGGATTCCTTTTCTAGGATTGATTTATGATTTGATATTTGTATGTGTTGAAAATATAGGAGTGACTGGGGGTGAATCAGTTACCACTAAATTAAATCCTAGATCCCTTAGATGTCAATAAAATTAAAACTGAGAAATTTGATTGTTGTTGTTATTTGGTAAACACATAGAAAG
This sequence comes from Cupressus sempervirens, assembly GCA_028749045.1. Taxonomy (NCBI): domain Eukaryota; kingdom Viridiplantae; phylum Streptophyta; class Pinopsida; order Cupressales; family Cupressaceae; genus Cupressus; species Cupressus sempervirens. The sequence continues at coordinate 164,303,573 of CM053791.1, read as the reverse complement.
TGTTGTAACTCAGTAAGTGCAGAGCGATTTACTTTTAGCTGATCTTAAACATTCACGGTGATTAATTTGCAAGCATAAGAGAAATAACATGAACACATGAGACACCAAGATTTAACATGGAAACATAATATGGGAAAAACCACCAATGTAACTAGTTACTATTTTTCACTCTTCTGAAGTGAGCCTTGTTAGGATCCAACCTAGTTAAAGGTTACAAAACACATTGTTAGGTGTGACCTTGTTAGAGTATTTAATCACCCTATAAAGAGTGGCCTTGTAAGAGGTCTTAAAATAATTCAATGGAACTGTCACCTTGTTAGAGGATTTACAACTAGTTGTTAAACCAACTCTGTCAAGAGATTTAGATCACTACTACAATGGTTAGAGAGTAACAATGAAATGACCTAAATGTGATGCAACTGAATTGTTGATTATAGATCTCTATTCTACTTCATACTTGATCCTTCTTGATTGAATAACACTTTTCTACTCCACAATGATACCTTCGTATCCTTCGAGTTTGATCTCACTCTTCCTTTCTCAAATCAATGAACACACTTGAACACATATTGAAAATCTTAACTTGACCTTTCATTTATATCATCCAGATTGTCAAGTCGGCTTAATTACAAATTACAATAACCAATAATCATTACCACAGTTGGCTAGAAACAATACTTAAAATAATAAGCTTCTTATGTCAAAACAACAAAATCCTTAATTGGTCGACCCTACTCAGTAAACACTGGTTCTGAGACGATTTCCTGTGTTAAACAGCAAAAGCTTTGTTAACACTACGAACTTGCAAAAATCCTTTAGCAACCAAGTAAACTCAGTGAACACTGACTCTATCCAACTTTCCTTTGCTAACCATGAGAACTTAGTTAACATTATTTCTTGCCTAAATTCCTTCGACACCCGAGTGAGCTCGGTAGACACTATCTTCACAAAGTAATCTTCAGGAACACTTGGTAGACAAGCAAAACTGTCTTGCTAACCAAGTGAGCTCGGTAAGCACTGACTGACAAATGATATGATATTTGTGTAACATCAAAGAAAACACACAATTTAGACAATTTTATCCAACAGTATGTGGGTCATACATTATCTCCCTTGCATGGTGGGAGTGGGAGTTTGATTAGGTGACCACGTGGTCGGGAGGTAGTGACTTCTTACCATTTGGGTCCCCAATGAATTGACACCAATGTTGGATGTTTGTTGATACAGTTGTACCTTTATCATTCTTGTTCTTATCCTGGAGATTTCTATTCACATATTGTATCTATGTATTTATGTATATTGTATTTTGAGATCCCACGGGTTAATGTATTATATTTTATGTACTTGTATTTATTATTACATACCCTATGACATGTATAGTGGATGTTGTCATTTGGATGTTCTTTATTATATTAGTTGTATTTATGTATTTGCTTATGAGATTATGTATTTTTTATTCATTTATGATTGTGGACATTGTGCTTAACATTTAAACTTATTAATAAAACTTCTTAACTATGAGTCAAAATGAAGGAACCCTTGAGGAATGGAAATTGTATTTGTAAATGCTTATATGTGCTTGATGTGTATGTGTATATTGCTTTTTCATTGTCATCTTATGTCACACAATTATTTTTTTAAAATAATTCAATAACCATTGTGACATATTAAGTTAACTTCTCTTAGGTTGTCGAGCGGGGTGTTACACATCATGTAATCAAATCATCACTCTTCACACCATCATCACATCATTAGTTATGCCAACAAATTCCCCCTTAAGATGACACTAGTGTTTTGATTACTGGTCCTTTCTATAGAAAGAAAGTCAATAAACTCTAATGCTTCCTTCTACACGCCCCCCCCCCCCCAGGGACTTATTTTATGTGTATGCACAAATTGATGGTGGGAAGATATGATTGGTTGTGTTTCTTGGATTTTTGTTAACCCACAATTCAAAATGTCATTTTAATTGATCAAATTAATTTTTGAAAGTCCCTATGTTGCATGTAAATTAATAGGCGGTCTGAATCCCTCCATTTGTGAACTATATTATTGGTGTTTGGTACATTTCTAATTTTGCTTGAAGTTCACTTTGATCCAATTTATATGTTTGTAACGAGAAAAAATTAAAATTACTTTGTCCAATTTATATGTTTGTAATGAGAAATAATTAAAATCATTTTTTCAAAGTAATTTTAATTTTCATAAACATTCTTCAATTACTTCTCATTAAAATGGGCTATTTTAGAGGAGAAGTGATAAAAATGTCTTAGAGTAATCTCCTTATATTCAAAATGCTCAAAAATTGTCAATGGGCCCTTGGTCTACAGGTGAAGTCAAATGGTTCACAAAGAGCCCACCAGGGATCAAGTATTGCTGAGTGCAATGCTCTAGCATCATAAGTGATGAGGTCAGGATCGTACCCCAAGTGATTTTGATAGCGTGGATACCCCTCAGTCCTTGTCTCTAAGCCTAAGAGGTTTTAGGCACGTGTGGGCCCATGTTAGGTTCCTAAAAAAATTTCGTGGTGGCCTTCGTTAGTTGGTATCTTGCAGGCTTCATGCCTCGTTGGTCTAAACCCTTATGATCAAAAATCTAAAAAATCTAACCTCTTAGGTTATAAATGCTAAAAAATTGAGCACACATAACCAAAATGATTGAAAATATTCAAGAATTGAACAAATAAAATGAAAAAGGTTTTGAATCTCAAAAATATAGCATTCAAACCAAAAAACTATGAATGTTCATAAAGTGATAACTTATAACTTCTTTAATTAAGAATACATGAATTTCAAGCACTTATAACCAATTGTAACTACTCATAAAGAAAAAATGTAAATCCAAATTTCAATCATGAAGTCTTATCGAATGCTTGATTAAAAGATTAGTAGAAAATGGATTTGTTGTTGAGGTTTTTAAAATGTTTCAATTAAATGCAGGTAGTACACATAAAGCCAAATTCCATAATCATTGGCAATATGTGTTGAAATAGAACCTTCAATAAAAATATGCAAGTAGAGATAATCATGATGAATTATTTGATAAAATATCGTAAAGAGATGACATATCATGAAATGGTCAACTATAAAATTTGAAAAGATTGTATTTGTTTTGAAGTATTTTACTATATAAAAGGTTATGAAAATTAATTAAGAAATATTTGGGTGACATGCATGTGAATTGTGAAATCATCGATAGTTCAAAGAATTGTTTGACATAATGCTTCAAAGTTGTGCAACTGAATAGAAAGAAAATGGAAACCCTCTCCTCAACCCTAATTTCCAAAAGGAATGATCCAAATTGATTAAGCATGAGAGTGATCAATGCAAAAATGGATCAAGTGATGGAGAATATGGAGAAAGGAGGTTATATAATCTTTCTATTATGGGGGGAGTATGTGCTTAAACCCTAAAATACATAAAAGAAAAATACTCACCTTAAAATAGGATAAATCTAGAAAGTGTTGTTTTATGATGTCTATGTATAGTTTCAGGGAATTTTGCAACCTATTTAGAACTGGAAATGTTGAGACAGAGAAAACCCAGAAATCTTTGTCTTTTAGAAGGGAGATCGACCTTGACCCTGATAGCGGGGCACAATCTTACCCTAAGGCACAATTGTACCCTAAAAATTGACCTTTACCTGCACTACTTTGAAAAAAATTATGTTTGCGGATCTTACAAGTTTGATGAAAAGGGTATCTAAATCTTCTCTTCAATTCATTGCTCCACACCTATATCTGCAAGAAAAAAAGGTTTTGTTGTTTGGATGAGGGGTTTGCCTTGGTCAAACCTTGGTTTGGAATCAACCTTAATAATAGAATTGAAATAGAGAATGCTAGCAAGTAGTAGAAGTAAATCTAACAATGAAGCTATGATACTCAATAGATATGCACTTGTATTTGAAATGTAAACAAGTATATTGATATGAAAGCTTGAACATAACATTAACAAATGTAAATAAAAACCTCAATGATTGTATGCTTAGAGTCCACCTTGATAGAAGAATGAATAGATCTTGAAGATGAACAAAGGATCTTGAAAGAAGATCATACCACCATGATGGATAGATCTAGGGTTTTAAATGATGAATCTTGAATGCTTGAACCAAATCCCTTCAAAGGATTGAATGCTTCAATATTTGATCTTCAATGGAAAACTTGAATGCTTGATAATATCTCCTTATGAGTAGTATAGATCATGAATGCACTTATGAATTAATGGATGGAAGATCAAAATGAGGGAAGAAGGCTTCATTATATAGAGATCTAGGGCACTAACTCCTAGAGAAGGCTGACATGGAAGTATTAAATCCCAATTAACCTTAACCCCTGGGAATAGATCTAGATTAAATATAAGTTAAAATTCTATGATTTTGAAGCTTGAAACAGCCGACTGAGAAGTGGGAAAAGAAACTTTTTGAAGCCAAAGATCCTAAAACTCCCAAAAATTAAAAATGAGACTTGGGGTCAAGGATAAGGTCGACCCTACCCTAAGTCATTGTTGAGGTCATCCTTGACCTAGGTCAGGGTCAAGGTCATCCTTAACCTAGGTCAAAATCGAGGTCGACCTTGACCCTGAGGCCAAAGTCCTCAATTTCACAAAACAGTTTATCAAAAATAGGTTGGAAATAGAGAGAGAGAGAGAGAGAGAGAGAGAGAGAGAGAGAGAGAGAGAGAGAGAGACAGAGAGACAGAGAGAGCGAGAGAGAGAGAGAGAGAGAAGCAGAATAAAGGAAAATATCCAAATCCATGCAAAGACCTATTCAAGGTGCTTGAAATGACCCTAGACCACTTACTCGAGGGCTAAACACTCTTAACATGGAAGTGCTTCCATTTTAAGATGATACATTAAGCCCCCACCTTTAGCAAGTATATGGACTCGATGCAAACTCTTGGTAAAGGAAGAGAAGAAAGAAGAGATCCAAGTGGATAATGAGATAAAATAACACTTAACTAAAGACATAAGCCCTCAGGATAGGGATTCTAACTCAACATACATGCACGAGAGTGCAAAAAGAAAACGAAAACAACAACATAAAAGGGGTTAGTACAAACAAACCCAAATCAACTAGCACAAGAAACCTTGATAAGAAATATTTCTCACACTAATATCATGTTTGGAAAGCTATCATAAAAACATAAGTTATTACATAAGAAAGATAAGAGGAACACTATAAATAATATAGCTTCATGATCTAGTCCTACTAGCATGAAAGCAAAAAAGAAAGAAAGGAACAAGTGATTGCCTTGCCCAATAAGATGCCCACTTTACCATGAATCACCAAAAGAGAGGGAGAGCCGAATAGGTGGCCAAACCTGATAGTTCACCCATAAACTATGCTTGCAATTTGTAAATGCATCTTCTGATAGCTTTTGGAACATTCATAGATCCACATTCTTGTATCACTATGAATATGAAATGCATGTATCCTCAAAATTTAGCAACTTATGTGTGTTACCTTTGAAAAATTTAGCATATTGAAAATTTGAAAAGTGCATATCTCTTCAGGATTTAGCAACTTATGTGTGTTACCTTCAGACGATTTAGCAATGTGTGTCCCTTCAATATTTAGCAACTTATGTGTGTTACCTTCCAATATTTAGCATATATATAAAAAATGGAAAATGCGTGTCTCTTCAAGATTTAGAAACTTATGTGTGTTACCCTTAGATGATTTAGCATATAAAATAAAAACTATAGTACAAGGGAGACCCTATATATGCCCCCCTCCTTATCATGGTTGTCTACTAGACATGATAAGAAAGAGGAGGAGGATACCTACTTCACAACATAAGGAGATAGCCTATTTAATCAACAATGTATACCATATTCTAAATGAGGGATATAGACTCCTACATCCAAGAGTATAGGTAATCATGAAAAGGATATATCACTTATGGAAAAAAGATCCTCAAAGAAAATAGATCCTATCAACAAGACCCCCGCCATAGAGGAAGGCTTTTTAGATAAAATATCATCTTTCAAAGATAAATAGGAACAAAGATTCAATCATAAAGACCCCTCCAAGGAAGAGGGAAAGGAATCTTTGGAATGTGAAAAACAACTCTAACACCAAAGCAAGGGTATGAGTTTATAAAGAACATAATTTGAAACATAGAGAAGAGGTGATGACAAAGGACAACAACCTCTTATATAAAAAGACTATCTATAGTCAAAACATCTATCAATGTGAAGAAATAATATTGCAATATAAATAAGTACCACTAAGATAAGGAAAAAAGTTCCTTAGAAAAAGAGAAAGAAGGAAGAACATTACCCCCTAGGGAGGAAGAAAAAGGATACCTTTGCAAAACAAATGTCATAGAAAAGATATCTTGAATAGAGCATAATAGAAGATAAGAAGAAAGAATACCAATTAAGCCAAATAAAAGACCTAATTGATCCTAGGAGATTGGATGAAAATACACCTCTTGCCCCCTAGTCTAGAGACAAGAGGAGAAGAGATCTATATTATATGAGCAGGAGGAGAATTGTTAGGATAAACCAAGGACAAAAATAAAAACTACATGCAAATATAACCAATAACAGAAAATAATAGAACACACAGAAATGAACACAAGGCACCAAGATTTAACGTGGTTCGCCCAATCCCTAGGCTACGTCCACCAAACAGCAAGTCCGATCTTATTACAATCCAGTGATTACAACCTGATTACAATCTGTAATCCCTTACAGCTCAATACCACCGCAAGAACCAATTTCGTATCACAACATATGAAAAATACCCAACCCTAAGCCCTTTTATACAAGTATTAAACAGCTTTAGGGTTATAACATGTCGGCCATATGTCGGCCATAATATGTCGGCTACCATGTATGAAGTATGTACAGTACTTTCCTGATCAGTCACCACAATCTAACAAGAATCCCCTATATCAAATTATGAAGGAATTGTAAAACTATACAAGAATGAGATATAATCCCTAAAGTAGCTTGTTCATGAACATACAATTTAAAATGTCTACAATTAGCAACTAAGTGTGTATTATGATAATGAAAAATACATTTTTACTTGGATAAATCATCTTTTGACATAGGTTTAAAGATTTATTTTTTGAAATTTATTAATTCAACATATACCTATTTAGCCACCTCTTGACAAATATTAGAGTTATCCAAGGTAGGTGTAGGGAGAAGTTTATGAAGAGGAGGACGATTGATTATGTTAGAAATGCTTTAGAATAACTGAGAGGGGGGGGGGGGGTAAATTAGTTATTCAAGGTCCAAAAGTCCAATTCAAACTTTTTCACTAAGTGTAGTGAGCCCATTCAACCATTAATTCATCCAAGCTTTAACTTTCCTATTCAACAAGTTATTTTAAATCAACATGCAAGCATAACACATAAAAATATTAGCACATAACATAGTGATTTATGTGGAAACCCAATTTGGAAAAAACCACCATTAACATGCTACTCCATTATCACTCTTTTGAAGTGATTCCTTGTAAAATCCCTACCATGTTAAAGGCTTACAACACACTATTAAATGTGACCTTGTTAGAGGATTTATCCACCCTATTAGAAGTGGGCCTATTCAGAGGACTTTAGAATATTCACTTGGAATGCCACCCTATTAAAGGATTTACAAATGGCTGTTAAACCAACCTAAGTCCATAGGATTTTCATATCTAATACAATTGTTAGAGAGTATTAGAAGACCTTTGACCTAATTACAATCACTTCTCAACTCATAACATTGCCTAGCCTTTAGTCTCTACAACTCTTGATAGCTTGCCCTCCTTTCAAGCTTAGTCTCCTTGAGTCTCCATGCTCAATGTACCAGTGCAATCATCTCTTCTTGACCACTCATCAAAGTAGACCCTCTGTGCTCTATTCTTTCTTCTCCTGGATGTCTTCTCCTTGACACCTTGCTAACCACTTTGCAAATTGGCACTCTAGCAGCAATACTTGCTCCTTGGTCTATGACTCCTTAAATAGAAGTTTGGAATTCTCTTTTCTCGCTCGATTCTTCCTTCCTTTGATTTCAATTCGTATGGATTAGGTAGGATGCATTATATCTAACCCATATTTTTTTCCTCTAGAAAGTTCTTGAATAATCCTTTTGAATTCACCCAAAAATGGTTTACATAGAATTATGTGCCACCAACTCATCATCCTTATCCTCCAACTGGTTCACAAAATTCAAGGCAACAACTATGTCCACTAAGATTTGGTGAATCTTTTACATTTCCAATAATGCAACAACTCGGCACTATTGAAATTCTGGTACTCGGCACATACTGTGCTACTCGGCATCAATTGTGTTTTACTAATGCTCGGCACCTAAAGTTCACTCAGCACCTACTAAGATTTTTTGCTGCTTGGCACCTGTTACTTTTCTCGACACTTCAACTTCACTTAGCACACACTAGATTTTTCATTTTCTCGGCTCCAACTTAAAATTTGCTCAACTTCAACTAGCTTGCTCGACACCCACTAATGAACTTTAAGCTTTGTATTCAACCTTATTACAACTTATTCCTCCAATGTTTCTAAGTGTAGCCAACCTCTATATCTTCAAGTATGTTATCCATACATCATTTAACCATTTTCTTAACTAATCCTTGCACTCCATTACAACATCATAACTCAACCTTTCCCTTAGATGCTCTTGTTACATCTTGTTGATTAAATCTTCTTCATCAATCAATTAAGTGATAGTACTTGGATCTTATAAGCAAGTGTCATTCCTACACATAGAAGGTTTGGCATCAATGACAAAACAATGATTGAAAACATTATTTTAACAACAATCTTCCTCTTTCAATCAATTTTCTTCATCAATGATCTTTTCAATCAAATTTCCAACAATCTCCCTCTTTGGCATTGATGGAAAACCAAACTGATCAACCATTAGACTAAACTATTCAACCAAATTATCAACATGCTAACTAGGTTAGAACAGTAAGTCAAATGCCAAAAATTAATTGTGTAACCATCAATTTTCACATCTTCCTCTCATGATCTACTATCCTGATTGCTTTACTTCTATTTCTCCCTCTTAATTGTTGTATCCTTTCTCTTTCCTTTCTTCCTTCTTACAGTTTCTCCCTTTGTATGCATGGCTCATCTTCTGTTATTCTCTGTTCTAATTAGCTTCTTCATCTTCTCCCTCAATCTATTGATCAAAGCTTTTATTCATTAAATGTTGTTAATTAGTTTCTGCTCTTTCTCCCTCATACTATTGTTCAAATTGTGTTGATCAGTTTCTCACTAGTTCTCCCTCTTTGCAACAATGCCAAAGACATATTGTTTCAGCATCTTAATATGCAAGTGTAGAATTTGCAAGTTCTTTCACTTTCTCCCTCTGTGACCTTGCTTGTGACTGATTTGGAACTTCATTACTTTAATTACTTTAGGCATGAATCCTAAAGTAAGTATCATATGCATCAGTGTGTAATATTTCAACAATTAATTCATTTGATGCAGGGGAGTCTTGCTTTTTCTTAAGTAGCTTTGGCTAGGGGTATCACCCCTAACTTACCTCTAAGATACTCAAAAGCATCTTTAGGTAGTTCTTTTGTGAAGATGTTAGCAATCTATTCCTTTGAGCTTACATATTCCATCGTTACTTGTTTGTCTTCCACCAATTCTCTTACATAGTGATACTTGATTGCAATATGCTTGGTTTTAGCATGCATTATAGGGTTCTTACATATGTTGATAGCACTTGTATTATCACAATAAATTATCGCAAGCTCATTTACCTCTTTTTTCATACCTTGCAACAAATGTTTGATCCATACAATATTTGTGCAATTGATAGTAGCTACAACATATTCAGCTTCTATAGTTGACTGTGAGGTACAACTTTACTTTTTACTGGTCCATGTAATCAGTCTTTTTCCCAAGAAAAGTGCTCCTCCATTGGTGCTTTTTCTATCATCAATATTACCTCCCCAATCTACATCAGTGTAGACTCTTAGCTCAAACTTTTCACTCCTCTTATAGTATAAACCAAAGTCATCAGTTCCTTTTAGGTACCTCAGTATTCTCTTCACTGCCATCAGATGATTTTCTCTTGGATCTGCAGAAAATCTTGACACTATTCCAATAGCTAATACAATGTCTAGTCTATTATGTACGACATACTGCAACTTTTCAATCATTGATCTACACTTTGTCTAATTCACTTCAGTTGGCTCATCATTCTTAGATAGCTTATGTTATGTTGCCATTGGTGTGCTGACTAGTTTTGACTCTTCTAATCCAAATGTGTTGAGTATCTCCTTGATGTATTTTGATTGGGTCACAAATATGCCATGCTTCAAATGATGTACTTGCAAACCAACAAATAATTTGATTTCTCCAAACATTGACATATCAAACTCATGTTTCATTTGATCAGCAAAATCTTTGCATAAAACATCTTTTCCTCCAAATATTATATCATCAACAAAGATTTATGATATCAAAATGTCTTTACCTTTTTTAACTTTGATATACAAGTTGTTGTTTTCATCTTTTCTCTCAAATCCTATCTTCACAAGGTATTTTTGCAGTCTCTCATACCATGCTCTAGGTGCTTGCTTCAAGCCATAAAGTGCTTTATGCAGTTTGCAGACCATATCTTTATTGTTTTCATCAACAAATCCCTCTGGTTGTTCTATATAGACCTCCTCTTCTAGTATACCATTCAGAAAGGCAAACTTGACATCCATTTGGTAGATTTTGAAACCTTTGTAGGCAGCATATGCAAGTAATGTTCTTGCTCCTTCCATTCTTGCAACAGGGGCAAATGTTTCCCCACAATCCAGTCCTTCTTCTTGTACATAGCCTTTGCAAACTAGTTTGGCTTTGTTTCTTGTTATTTCACCATTCTCATCAAGTTTTTTCCTAAACACCCATTTGGTACCAATTACATTCTTATCAACTAGTCTAGGAACTAGGGTCCAGGTTTTATTATTCTAAATCCAATCTATCTCTTCTTCCATAGTTTTATACCAGTCATCATCTTGTAGTGCATCTTTCACTATTTTGGGCTCAACCTTCCTCAAAAAACATGATTCATTCCTTAGTTTATTCCTTGTCATTGGTCTTGCATCCTTGTCACCAATGATTTGATTTGTAGGGTCATGTCTTCGTATATATTTGGCTAATCTTGGTTCTATCCTTCTTTCCATGTTTGATCCTTTAGCTTTAGAGCCATTTTGCTCTTCTCCATCTGGCATTTCATCATATCTTTCATCTATACTATTTTCAGAATCGGAATGTGCATTTCCCTCATTTTGTAGCTCAGCTTCTGAATGCAGCTCGGCATTCAAGAGTTGTGACTCGGCTGATAATGACATTTGTTATTGATTTCCAACTTGATTGGTAGCATCGTCTTCAACAAGCATTCCTTCATAGAAGTATACAAAAGATCTATAATCTTCTAATTGTTTAGTTCCAGCAACCTGAACTTCTACATGCTCATCAAAATTTACATTTGCACTCTCCACAATCTTGTTAGTGTTAGTATTCAAACATTTATATGCTTTGCTTCTAGTGGAGTATCCAAGGAATATGCCTTTATCACTCTTTGCATCAAACTTGCCATTTCTAGTATCTTTAAGAATATAGCATTTACAACCAAATACTTTGAAATGTTTTATATTAGGTGAGTGACCATGCAATAGTTCAAAGAGTGTTGCATTTGTACCTTTCTTGTCTTGGACTCTATTCAATGTATAGACTGCAGTGCTTACAGCTTCTCTCCAGTACTTTAGAACAACATTTTTCTCCATCATCAAGGTTTTAGCATAGTCTATAATTGATCTATTTCTTCTTTTAGCAATGTCATTCTAGGGCGGAGTTCTTGGTGTTGATGTTTTCCTTTTGATACTTTTGTCATTGTAGAATATTTCAAATTCTTTTGATGTAAACTGACCTCCTCTATCTGACCTTAGGCATTTCAGAATCTTCCTTGTTTCCTTCTCAAATATGGCCAAATACCACTTGAACATTTGAAATGCATCATATTTTTACTTTAAAAACATAGAAGTCATCATCTTGGAATAGTCATCTACAAATAGCATTATGTATTTGTCTCCTAGGTAGCTTTACACTTCTATTGGAGCACATAAGTCTGTATAGACTAGCTCTAGTACTTCTATAGAAGTGTATGTTTTTCTTTTGAAGCTAGACTTTGTCATCTTCCCTAGTTGACATTGTTTACACATTGTGTTTTCAAGTTTCTTCAGTTTAGGCAACCCTCTAACCTTTTTCTTTTTGCTGATGCTAATCAGATTGTCAAAGTTAACATGACACAATCTTTTATGCCACAACCACACATCATCAAGTCTAACAACAAGACAAGTTGCATCTTCCATATCTAGGTAAAACAGATTACTCCTAGTTTGTTCACCTTTTCCTATCAAATTTCCATCAGTGTCATAGATCTTACCAGTTTTGTTTCCAAATTCTACTTTGCAACCTACATTGCCTAATTGTGATACACTCAACAAATTGTAGTTCAATCCTTCAACATAGTATGCATTATCACATGAAATTTTCTCTTTAAGTTTAATGGAACCTTTCTCTTTGATTTGACATGGAGCATCATTTCCAAATCTAACACTATTTCCATCATATTAAGTAAAGGTAATAAGCTTACTTTTGTCTCTTGTCATGTGATGTAAGCATCCACTGTCTATAATCCACTAGTCATTCTTGTTCACATAGGTTACCAATGATGTTGCTTCATCTTCATCTTTATCTAATTCATCCGTTATGGCCACATAGTCTACTTCATCATCATTCTCATCATAATCTTCTTCAACAATGTAGCATCTTTTTCCTTTGTCCTTGTAATCTTTGCTAGCATCTTCTCTTTTGTTATTGTACTTGTTTCCTTCTTTGTAGTTCTTCTTATGTGTACACCTTGCAGCAATATGACCTACTTCATTGCAATTGAAACATATGATAGGGAGCTTACTTTTGAATTTACCTTTGCCTCTATGAAATCTCCTGGCTAGTAGTGATTCCAACTATTTCACATCTTCCTCATTTGTGCTGCTATTATTGGATGCATGCTTTCCTTTTCTTCTCTTTTTGTTTCATGTTACCTCCTCAGTGTCTTTCATTGTCAACTTGCCCTTGAAATCAGATTCAAGGTTCTCAAGTCTGTAGTTATCAAAGTTTGATAGTTCAAATGCAGTAATTCGTCCCACTATTCCTTCAAAAGTAAATGCATTTTCTAGTATACACCTTAGCTCTTGGATGGCTGAAACTCTAATAGCATAGATAGGAAGTGGGGTTCTTAGGTATTTGCTATTGACATTCTCTTATTCCAATTGACCACGTAGACTTCTTATTACACTTACCACTTCTTTCATTTTGGATCCATATTGAACAACATTTTCACCTTACTCTATCTTCATGTCATCAAACTTTCCTCTAAGGCTTTCTCTCTTTGCTCTTTGAACATTCTAATCTCCTCCATAGATATCTGATAGGGCTTTCCACATCTTGAATGTAGTATCACATCCTTTGATGTAATCATATTCAGCATAGTTGAGTGCAAAGGCAATCTCCAACATTGCTTGATTGTGCTCCTTCCTTTTGTTCAAATCATTTGCAGTAAGAGGTCCAACTAGTTCTACATGTTCTATTCCAATTGAGGTTTTTGCATAATCATCTATTGATCCAAGGTGCAATTTCATCAAACTCTACCATGCAACAAAGTTGTCTTTGTTGAGCTTGGGAACTTCTCTCTTGGACATCTTGATCTTCCTGGTTCTAGTACCTTGAAACTAAATCAGCAGATGGCTCTGATACCAATTGTTAGAAATGCTTTAGAATAACTTGGGGGGGGTGAATTAGTTATTCAAGATCCAAATGTCCAATTCAAACTTTTTCACTAAGTCTAGTGAGCCCATTCAACCATTCATTCATCCAAGCTTTAACTTTCCTATTCAGCAAGTTATCGTAAATCAACATGCAAGTATAACACATAAAAAGATCAACACATAACACAGTAATTTAAGTGGAAACTCAATTTGGGAAAAACCACCAGTAACATGTTACTCCATTCTCACTCTTCTAAAGTGATGCTTTGTGAAAGGCCTGCCCTGTTAAAGGCTTACAACACACTATTAAATGTGACCTTGTTAGAGGATTTATCCACCCTGTTAGAAGTGGGCCTGGTTAGAGGACTTTAGAACATTCACTTGGAATGCCACTCTATTAAAGGATTTACAAATGGTTGTTAAACCAACCTAAGTCCATAGGATTTTCATATCTAATACAATTGCTAGAGATTATTAGAAAATCTTTGATCTGATTACAACATATAACTTAACTTGTAGATCTCATATCACTTCTCAGCTCATAACATTTCCTAGCCTTCAATCTCTGCAACTCTTGACAACTTGCCCTCCTTTCAAGCTTAGTCTCCTTGAGTCTCCATGCTCAATGTACCAGTGCAATCATCTCTTCTTGACCACTCATCGAAGAAGACCCTCTGTGCTCTATTCTTTCTTCTCCTAGATGTCTTCTCCTCGACACCCTTCTAACCACTTCACAAATTGGCACTCCGGCAGCAGCACTTGTTTCTTGGTTTGTGACTCCTTAAATAGAAGTTTGAAATTCTCTTTTCGTGCTCAATTCTTCCTTCCTTTGATTTCAATTCATATGGATTAGGTAGGATTCATTGTATCCAACCCATATCTTGTTTCCTTTAGAAACTTCTTGAATAATCCTTTTGAATTTTCCCAAAAATGGTTTACATAGAATTCTGTGCCACCAGCTCATCATCCTTATCCTCCAACTAGTTCACAAAATTCAAGGCAACAACTATGTCAGCTCAGATTTGGTGAATCTTTGACATTTCCAATAATGCAGCAGCTCGACACTATTGAAATTCTGGTACTCAGCACATACTATGTTACTCGGCATCAACTATGTTTTACTAATGCTCAGCACCTGAAGTTCACTCAGCACCTACTAAGATTTTCTAATGCTCGGCACCTGTTACTTTTCTCGGCACTTGAACTTCACTCAACACCTGATCTTCACTTGGCACACACTAGATTTTTTATTTGCTTGGCTCCAATTGAAATTTTGCTCGGCTTCAACTAGCTTGCTCGGCACCCACTAATGAACTTGGTTTAAGCTTTGCAGTCAACCTTATTACAACTTATTCCTCCAATATTTCTAAGTGTAGCCAACCTCTATATCTTCAAGTATGTTATCAATACATCATTTAACCATTGTCTTAACTAATCCTTGCACTCCATTGCAACATCATAACTCAACTTTTCCCTTAGGTGCTCTTGTTACATCTTGTTGATTAAATCCTCTTCATCAATCAACTAAGTGATAGTACTTGGATCTTATAAGAAAGTATCATTTGTACACATAGAAAGTTTGAATGACAAAACAAAGATTGAAAACATTCTTTTAACAACAATCTCTCTCTTTCAATCAATCTTCTTCATCAAAGATCTTTTCAATCAAATCTCCAACAGATTAACATCACCTTCCTTAACTTGAGATTTCAAACAACCAACATCATGCAAATCTTATTTAGAGGGTATACTAACTAGATACCTAATACCATGCTCATTAACTCCAAGACCTAAACCTTTATAACCTTGTTTAGTGATCATCGTATATATTGTAGTGTACATATCATGTAAAACTTCTATAGGATGTGATTGTTTATCATGCTCATGAGAAAAATTTGCATAAGGTGGAATAATAGGTTTTGAAGAAGTTTCTTTACCATTCCCTTAAATATTATCATTAATCAAAGGAGAAGGTAAATCAAAGAAGTCTTGCACATCTGTATCCTGAACTATAGCTTGAATACCATCATAAGAAGAATAAAGATTAATAGATGGAGGATTAGGCATCAAATTAAGAATAATAGGATTCAGATTAGGAAGATTAGGAGATGGTTTATCATCTACCAAATCCTTCACATAATCCAAAATAACAATAAATCTACCACATGAATCTTTAATAAAAGTTTTTAATGTAGGAAGACTAGTATTAATTAAATTCACGAAAGCGCAAGCAAGAATAAAATGAAAGATCATGAGCATAATAAAATGAATGATACTCTCATAAACCCCATAATTATGGTAAAGAGATGCTAAAAGAAGGGTTATAAAAAACATAACCACACACCAAAGCATCTTCATCATCTTCATAGCAAATGAAATGCAAGAAATTTTTTGTAATTTGAAAGAGATTTTGCAATGTTTTTGTATTTTTGAAACATATAAATGAAAGAAATCTGATTAACAGGCAAGATCTAACACAAGATGAAAATCTGACACCAAAAAAGAAAGAGTTGTATATCGTGGGTTCACCAAAATGAATAGAAAGAAAATGGAAACCCTCTTCTCAACCGTAATTTCCAAAAGGAATGATCTAAATTGATTAAGCACAAGAGAGCGATCAATGTAGAAATGGATCAAGTGATAGAAAATAGGGAGAAAGGAGGTTATATAATCTTTCTATTATGGGGGGAGTATGTGTTTAAATTCTAAAATAGATAAAAGACAAATACTCACCTTAAAATAGGATAAATCTGGAAAGTGTTGTTTTCTTATGTCTGTGTACAATTTCGAGGAATTTTGCAACCTGTTCCAGATAGGAAATGTCAAGACAGAGAAAACCTAGAAATATTTTTTCTTTTTGAAGGGAGGTCAACCTTGACCCTGATAGTGGGGCACAATCTTACCTTGGGGTAGAATTGTACCCTAAAAAGTTGACCCTGACCTACACTACTCTAATGAAATTTTTGTTTGCAGATCTCGCAAGTTCGACGAAAAGAGTATATGAATCTGCTCTTCAATTCATTGTTCCACACCTATATCTGCAAGAAAAATGGTTTTGTTGTTTGGATGATGGGTTTGCCTTGGTCAGACCCTAGTTTGGAGTCAATAATAGAATTGAAATAGAGAATGTTAGCAAGTAGTAGAAGTAAATCTAACAATGAAACTATGATACTCAATAGATATGCAATTGTAATTTAAATGTAAACAAGTATATTGATATGAAAGCTTGAACATAACATTAACAAATGTAAATCAAAACCTCCATGACTGTATGCTTAGAATCCACCTTGATAGAAGAATGAATAGACCTTGAAGATGAACAAAGGATCTTGAAGGAAGATCACACCACCATGATGGATAGATCTAGGGTTTTAAATGATTAATCTTGAATGCTTGAACCAAATCCCTTCAAAGGCTTGAATGCTTCAATCCTTGATCTTCAATGGAAAACTTGAATGCTTGATAATATCTCCATATGAATAGTAGGTAGCCACTCATAGGTCATAAATGCACTTATGAAATTATGGATGGAAGTATATGTGCATGGATATCGAAATGAGGGAAGAAAGCTACCATATATAGAGATCTAGGGCACTAACTCCTAGAGAAGGCCAACATGGAAGTATTAAATCCCAATTAACCTTAACCCCTAGGAATAGACCTAGATTAAATGTAATTTAAGAGTCTACAATTTTGAAACTTGAAACAATCGACCCAAAAGCAGGAAAAGAGACTTTCCAAAGCTTGAGATCTCAAAACTCCCAAAAATTGAAAATGTGACCTAGGGTCAAGGACAAGGTCGACCCTGCCCTAGGTCAAGGTCAAGGTCATCCTTGACCTAGGTCAGGTTCAAGGTCAACCTTGACCTAGAAGGTTGTCCTTGACCCATAAGCCAAAGTCCTTAGTTTCACAGGGCAGTTTATCAAAAATGGGCTGGAAATAGAGAGAGAGAGAGAGAGAGAGAGAGAGAGAGAGAGAGAGAGAGAGAGAGAGAGAGAGAGAGAGAGAGAGAGAGAGAGAGAGAGAGAGAGAGAGAGAGAGAGAGAGAGAGAGAGAGAGAATAGGGGGAAAACATCCAAATCCATTCAAAGACCTATTCAAGGCACTTGACATGACCCCAAACCACTTACTCAGAGGGTTAAACATTCTTAACATGGAAGTGCTTTCATTTTTAGATGATACAATAACCTTTAGGAAATAACTAAAATAAATGTTGATTGTGTCAACGTAGAAGCCTTGGGATAGTCTATATATTTCATCTAAATCTAATGAAGCTCACTAATTTGTAAAATTTTATTACTTTGCACAAAATAATTTTTTTATAAAGTGATGAAAACTTTCAAGAAGATGCAAGTTGGCAAATATAAAGTCAATTTCAAAAAAGTTCACTTACTCAATGCAACAACCATACAAATATTAATGAAGGCATGGGATATCTTGGTTCACAAATACATAAAATGAAATTCTAAAAATTGCACTTGTATCGTTTGACAAAATGGAATAAAGAGCAACCATCTAAAGGAAATTGATGCTATTATTGTAGAGTGTAAACGTATCAAAGTATTCTAACAATGTATGGATCGTCATGATCATAGCATACAATAGTATCTCTATTTCTTTATTTTGGCATTCAATGATCGCATGATATGCACAAATTAGATATTTAAATAAAAAATCCTTATAATTTTTCAAGAAAGCTGGCCACTAGGTATGTATGCAAAGGATGGAGTCATAGATAGGATGACTTAAACATTGCATAGTAAGGCTTGATTCCCAAACTAAAATGTTTAAATTCAAAGTTGTATTAATTTTTCCAAGCTTAATTATTTTCTTATGATGCAATGTTTAAGGGTGGCCATCACAAACAAGGCAAATTAATAGTTTGACTAAATAACTCATATGGGTGAAGTTTTAGAGATAAGGTGAATGGTTGCTTGAAACAATGCCTCTGAGATATATCCTCATATATAAAATACAATAATTAGAGTGTATTCACTATAAATATCTATTGAGAAGGCTTTGAAAACCTTTTTGGAAATGTAATTGAAAATATTAAAGCTATATTATACAACCTTTGATGGTTCTCTTTATGCTTGCAATGATAACATATTATGGAATTAATGATTATGGGATATGCATAAATATTTCCATTGGAAAAGACAACATGTAAATGCCAATGTGTAAGGATAAGAAAAGAATATTAATTGAATATGTGTTGTTGTTTCAGAGTACATGAGCATAAATAAAACTCACAAATTATGCAACAATATTTCAAGGAGATATCATCTAATAAGCTACAATTGAAATATATACAAGTGCAAGAAATGGTTTATAACTGTTGACATATCAGTCAATTTTTTTATTAGTGACACACACTTATTTAGATTGTATATGGTTACTAAGCTCATTGTACCATTTCCAGTTGTTGCCAAGCACTTTAGTTGCTACTGAATCCTTTGGACAAATTCTAGTGGTTACTGAGAAAATTCAGTTAATGTGAAGACCAACAGTGTAAACCATGCATTTCAGTTGATGTCGAGTTTATCAATGGTTACCAAGCAATGTAGTGTTCACCACCTTCACAGTATATGTGATGAGAGTCCAGTGTTAACCAAGCTTCCCAGTGATAACCAAGTGACTCAGTTTATACCAAGCTCAAGGTGAGAATGTTTACTGAGTCATATAATGTAAATCAAGAGACTCAGTTTATATGACAAGTTTCACAATGTCTACCGAGTCACCAGTGTAAACTGAGTTCAAGACTACTTGGAAGTGATTAGTATGGACCAAACTTCTATATCTACCAAGTGCATGACGATATTGAGTATTGACAATGGATGTCGAGTATCAAAACCTCACTGAGTTAGTCTTCTAAAACCGAATGTCTTCATGTGGGCCGACTTTGTAACATTTGTGGTAAATTATATGATGGTCGACTTTTTAATTGGAATAGTTGGATTGATATATATGTAATGAATTATATCATATCCAATCTATGCATGTATGCAAGTTATGAATACAATTTGAATATAGCAGAAGAAGAGTAAATTGTAAAGGTCATAACAGCATAAGGAGCAACAAAGACATGTCTATCACAGAAAGGTGATCAGTACTTAAAGGAATCTCATTCAACAAGCCAAGTTGCAAATCAAAGATCATCTATTGTTTCATCCTAATAGGTGGATTAGTCAAATCCTTTCACAAGGTAGACCTAACAGTCTTTTGTAATTCTCTTTACCAAGTGCATACTTAATCGTATGTTTGTAAATCCTTTCACAAGGTGGACCTAGCAATCCGTATTGCTCCTAACAGGGCAGATCATCAGAAGTGATCAATGTAAGCTTTAACAAGATAACTTTATACTGCACTACTAAAGTTGTGGGTATCATCCCCACCCCAGTTTTACTTTCTATTTGGAAGGTTTCTAAGTCACCAAATCTTTGTGTCTCAATGTTATGAATGCTTTCATGTTTTCAATTTCTTATGCATGCAATTAGATTAGAATTTATATGATGGATTAAATACTAATTGAATGGTTTGGTTAAAGGTTGAAATTGTTGAAGTTTTAGAAGTTACTAATTCACCCCTCCCCTCTTAGTAACTTAGCATAGTCTTAGAATATTTCCAAAATTTGGTATCAGAGCTTTATGGTTCTAAGGAGAAAGTTTAATAGCTTGAGCAAAGATCAAGGCGATGGAGATATTCAGGCTTGAAAAAGCCATTGACAATGAAAAGTTGGATTTAGAAATGGCCATTGCCCAACTCTAGAAAGCAAAGGAGCAACTCTCTCAATCCTTGAAAAGAAGAAAAGAACTTGCAATTGAAATGAATGATCATCTCTACATTGAACAAACAATTGAAGACCTTCATTCAAGCAATTCAGATGAAGCCAATGAAGCAATCAAAGAACTCCTAGAAAATAATGGTTCCCTACAAGAAGAAGTAAGAAAGCTAAGAAGAGAATAAGAAATTCAGTCAGTAAGGTTATGTGAAGTCTTGGAACAGAGAAACAAGGTAAAAGAAGAGATAGATGGAAGGAACAATGAAATCCATAACCAATCCCTTAAGCAAGCAGACCTTATTGATTAGCTCTCCAATGTAAATGAAGAAATCATAAGCCTAAGATTTGAAAATGAAATAATAAGGAATGATCTAAATTTTGAAAGGCAAATCAATGAAAGAATGAGAAATGATCTAAAATATAAAAGACAAATCAACTAAAGATTGAGGAATGATCTAAACTCTAAGAAGCAAATCAATGAAAGAATGACGCAATCTCAAGCAGACATGAATCAATTGAATGAGCAAAACCTCTATAGCCAAAAAGGAAAAGTAGGAATTTGATATACAGAAGAAGGAGAATCATCCGAGCAAGGAGATCAAAAGAACCAAAGACCTACTTGTAATCACTGTGGTAAGATAGGTCATACATCAAACAATTGTTGGAGTAATGGAAAAGCAAAATTCAATGGAAAATACTACAATTGCAATCAGCATGGTCACAAGGCTAATGAATGCAAAGAGAAACCAAGATTTGAAGGCAAATGTTACAAATGCAAGAAACATGGACACAAGTCATCAGAATGCAAAACCAAGGTATTGAATCCAATAGAGCAAATTGTGAAAGCAATATTTGGATGGGACTACAATACTTGGTGTAGATATCATTATTGTGGAGAATTTTGACACATTGGTATGAATTGTGTTAAGAATCATATGAGGAAAAGAGATACTACCAAAATATGTTTCATTTGTACAGAACTTGGTCATCTTGCCAAGAACTACATGAATACTGGTAGAATTGAAGATGAGAAGAACGCAAAAGTTGATATCATTCTAAAGCAGATGAGACAACAATGGATTCCTAAGTCTACTAAGGATACAAGTCCAAGAAATGATGGTTAAGTCACTCAAGAATTGGGTGAATCTACCATTTTTTATTAAGTTCTCAAGGGAGAACTAGAACTAGGCTATCAAAGATGACATCCAAATCAATTCCAACTGAAAGGTGGCAAAGATCTAAATCTATATTTAGGATACAAAGGGATCACTGAGTGAGATCAATATCAGTTATTACCAAGTGAGGTTGGGTCATAGACTCTACCAAGCAAGGTCGGGAGTAATAAAGATACCTATGGTTACCAAGTCTTGAAGATGTCACCGAGTAATCAATTCCAAGTAGTGGATGATAGTCTATCAACATATCTACTTTTGTACCAAACATTAATGGAAAAATTTCAACAAAAGGCATGGAATTGAAGTCATTTCTTATCGTGAAATTTTGAGTGCTATTGTGAAGAGCAATTTTCAGTGCGAACAAAGCAATTTGAGCGAATTTTCAGTGAAAGTTTTTCGAATTCTCTCAATCTACCAAGCGAAAATGGCATCCAGCAATAGCAAGGTTAACTGAGGATATGACATGATGATTCATGGAGTTGAATGGAAGGTGCTAGATTTCAAGCTCACTCCTACGGTTGTTGAAACCCTAGATCCAAGTGGTGTGCAATCCCAAATTCCTCCCAAGGTACTTCTTATCAATGATATTCACACTCATTTTGAATGTCTTATTCAAGAGATTGGTACACTAGAAATGGATGATGCCCTAGGTCAGCTACATGTGAATGGAGTCCTAAAACCTGAGCATCAACATTTGGAAGCCAAAGGGTTGACACACATCCCTCACATGCCCTGTGAATTTTAAATCAAATGGATTAGGTTTATCCTCATTCAGGTGCATAATGGGCAGCTATGGTTAGAACAACCAATTCTGATAACTAAGAAGATGATTCATCGAATCACTCACCTCCCAATGCTAGCCAAAGACAAAATGACAAAAACCCTAGGTCAGCTAGAAATAGAAAAGAAAACCCTAGCTAAATGGGATGGCAAAGGAATGAAAATCAACAGTGTCACTAATGCAGAATTAAAGTTTGGAATTCACATTATTGTGCACAAGATATATACTTTAAGTAGACTAAACAATGTGTCATGTGAAGTCGTGGACTTGGCATATAAGGTGGTTAAGAATAATTTATCATATGACCTTGCCGACCTATTGTTGAGGCAGCTCAACAAGAACATGGAAAGCATAAGAACTTCAAAGAATAACCCATGTAAGTTTGGTTCCTTGTTGACTTGTCTATTCTTTTATGGACATAAATTCTTTCCTTCTAAAGGCATTGTAGTTTGGAGAAAAGATGTGCTTGTGCTCTATCAAATCAAGGAGTATATTGCCGAGATGGGTGAAAACTACAATAGCATCATGGACAATTATTTTGATGTATTCAAGACAAAATGAACAATAGGTTCAGAATTCCCAAGAACCTAGTTGAAGACTATAAAGATGATATATGTCTCATGGTGGATAGTGACAAGGTGTATATTCAGGTAGCTAAGCCTAGAATTGTGTGGGTAAAACCTCTTGGTTATGAGGTAAACATTGATGAAACAAAGGATATCATTGAAGTTTTTATCAATGAACCAGTTGATCCTAAGGCTGCATACTTTGAAACATATGATGAAGCAAAGGCCAGGATTGAACTTGAAATAAAGCTCCCTCAAGCAGTCAACAAAGGAAAAAGAAGGATTGCAAAACTAAAATCAAGTTCACCTCTTTTGTTAACTGAGGGAAAAGGTGAGGATGAGCAAGGTGAAGAAGTAGAGGATGAAGAACAATCTAAGGAAGAAGAACCATTAAAGAAGAAAGGCAAGGTGATCATCACCAAGCCAGCAAAACCATCTACTACAATTTTCACAAGGAGATCTTTAAGGAAGAAGTCTGACAAGGAAGGAGGAGACATTGTATTTAGAAAATCTCCACCCACCTTCCAAGATAGACTAAAAGATCTGGAAGTAGGGGTAGGCATAACAAATTTCAAATCATTAAAATATGAGATTAAAACAACAAAGGAGTAGAAGCATATTGAAGACTTGGTGTTGAATAAAATGGGTAAGTGGAAATACTCACCACATCATCTCGCTTCTCAAGTTCCTAGTGAGTTATTGGAAAAGATAAAGCCAAAATGGGATTTTGCTTTGCAAACTATCAAGGACATATATGGGCAAACCTTGAGGCAGCTATTACCAAGCATATGAGATGCTGAGGTAAAAGAGTCATTGAAGAATAATGAGGACATTGATACTAAAGTTTAATACTTGTCTAGTTTTGATTAAGGACATTGAGCATGTTGTTAGGAACACAACAAACACTTGGAAGAATATTTATTTGTTACATAAACCAAGTGATTTTCCAATCAATTTCAAAGATGATGATGATGGTGATGAAGATAAGGAGAAAGATGAAGAAGAGAATGTTGAAGAAGTAACTCACTTTGACAATGAAGAAGATAAAGAGGATCAAGTACAAGAGGTTGTTGAGGAAGAAAAGCAAGATGATGAGGAGAATGACCTAGTCATGATAGCTATAGTAGTCATTGCCTCACTTCCTCACTCTCCAAGCAAGCTAGTGTCAACATCAAGTGTGGAGATAGCATCAGCAAGTTTGATTGTGACCACTAGTGACATCTCAAATGTCCAATCACTCTTTGCCCCTACTCAATTCAACACATCAGTGACAGAAGTGAATTCCACTTCATCTACTAAGCTATAGATTCCTCCTTCATCTACCAAGTTGAGTACTTTAGTTTTGACTTCTTCAATTTTGAGCACACCAATTTTGGGTTCCTCAAGTATTTTTGTAAGTATTCCTTCAGTTAGTACAGTATCAATTTTTACTGCAAGCCCTAGTATCTCTACCATTATTTCTATTCCAGATACAAAAGCAATAAGTGTAAGGACAGTTGAGCCCAAGGTTCAACCCAGCACAAAAATTCTAGGGAAATGAAAGGAGATAGAGGAAGATATTGATGTAGATGAGGAAATAGTAATCCCTAATTGGGATATTTACAAGCTTACTCCAGACCAAATACAGACATTTGGTGAACTCCTCTAGAAGAAGGCTAAACAACAAAGGCTAAGAGAGGAGAGAGATAAAGAGTACAAGATAATTTAAGATGCTAAGAACATTTTGGCAGAGGCCATAGGAATTGAGATTGATTCTTCTCAACCTATCTTCTATCAACTAGCAGAAGCAGTCCAAAAATTTAATGAAGACATTGATAGACAAGATAAGCTGGTGCAAAAGGCTGAAAAGAAGTTTGACAATAAAGTGCTAGAGCACATTGCTCAATAGATACCCATTCATCAAGTAGAGCCTTCTACAATTTTTGGCAATTTGGAAACATCTTGTTCAAATGTGTCATCACTTTTTGGGAAACTATGTGATGTTTCTGAGTTTACAAAGGAAATAAAGGACAAATTGTCCAAAATAGATGAAGATCTAAAGGCCAATGCTCAGTAGCTACAACTTGACCCTAGTTCAAGCTTTGTACGCTTCAAGAAAATAAGATTTTTTTCAGATTTGCAAGAAGAATTGCTAAGGGAAGAAGCAAGGATCAAATCCACATTGATTGACATACAGAATATGATACTTCCCAACATAGATGCACTACAAAAACATATTACATATTAAAAAACTCTAATCCATGACAATAACTTCTCTATAGCGGACCATATGATAGAATTGTCAACAGAGGTACAAATTGCACTTCATACATGTAAAGTCCTATAGGAAAACTAGGATAAAACCTTGGCAATCATTCTCAAGGTACATTCTAAGTTTTTTATCTCATTTTAGTGTTTCTATGTATATATAATAGAATAAATCTTTGGCATTACTATCAAAAAGGGGGAGAGAGACACATAGTATGAAGAAAAAGACAGAAAACAATATGAGGAGAAATATGCTATGGGGGAAACTTGCAATAAGTAAGAAATAAACAGAAAGACATGTTGTATATAGCAAGAAGATGTATAGTATACTGTATATACCTTACAAAATCAATTTTGAAAAATCCCAAAAATAGTATACTCTACTGAGCCAATATCACATGGTGATGGATATAAGGTATTCAATTTTGGCTAATAAGTGTTTTTGTCACTAATGCCAAAGGGGAGATTGTTGACATATCAGTCAAGTTTGTTATTAGTGACACACACTTATTCAAATTGTATATGGTTACCAATCTCATTGTACCATTTTCATTTGTTGCCAAGAATTTCAGTCGCTACCAAGTCCTTTGGACAAATCCAAGTGGTTACCGAACAAATTTAGTTAATGAGAAGACTAGCCATGTAAACTGTGCATTTCAATTGATGTCGAGTTTATTAGTGGTTACTGAGTAGTGCAATATTCACAAAGTTTGCAGCGTATGTGATGAGAGTCCAGTGTTAATCAAGCTTTCTAGTGATAACCAAGTGACTTAGTTTATACTAAGCTTGAGGTGAGAATGTTTACCGAGTCATACAATGTATATCAAGAGACTCAGTTTATATGACGAGCTTCACAATTTCTATCGAGTCACCAGTGTAGATCGAGTTCAAGATGACTTGGAAGTGATCAGTATGCACTAAACTTCTACGTCTACCAAGTGCATGATGATGCCAAGCATTAACAATGGATGCCAAGTATCAGAACCTCGCCGAGTCAGTCTTTTGAACCCAAATGTCTTGATGCGGGCCAACATTTCAACATTTGTGGTAACTTGTATGATGGTTGACTTTGTAATTTGTATAATTGGATTGATATATAAGTAATGCATTGTATCATATCCAATATATGCATGTATTCAAGTTATGAATGCAAATTAAATATAGCAGAAGAAGAACAAATTGTAAAGGCCATAAAAGCATAAGGAGTAGCAGAGACATATCTATCATAGAAAGGTGATCAATACTTAAAGGAATCTCATTCAGCAAGCCAAGTTGCAAATCAGAGATCATCTACTATTTCATCCTAACAGGTGGATAAGTCAAATCCTTTCACAAGGTAGACCTAACAATCTTTTGTAAATCTCTTTACCGAGTGCATACTTAATTGTATGTTTGTAAATCCTTTCACAAGGTGGACCTAGCGGTCCTTATTGCTCATAATAGGACAGATCATTAGAAGTAATCAATGTAAGCTTTAACAGGATAACTTTATATTGTAGTACTAATGTTATGGGTATCATCCCCACCCCAGTTTTACTTTCTATTTGGAAGGTTTCTGGGTCTCCAAATCTTTGTGTCTCAGTGTTATGAATGCTTTCATGTTTTTAGTTTCTTATGAATGCAATTAGATCAAAATTGATATGATGGATTAAATGCTAATTAAATGGTTGGATTAAAGGTTGAAATTGTATAAGTTTTAGAAGTTACTGATTCACCCCTCCCCTCTCAATAACTTAGCATAGTCTTGAATATTTCCAACATATAACATGTATCTAAAGCACTTCATTGAACATGTGATATAATTGTGAGATCCTACCATGACCTATCATGGCATAGTTGATAGTTTCATATTTTGACTATATTACTTTCATTATGTTGATATATTTAGACCTATCAAACATGGACAACATATCTTAAATATATTATGTGATAACTTTAGATTATGATTGATTAGGACTATGACGATATTGGAAACAGTTCATATGCTTGTTATTAACAGATTGAGAATACTATTATGTGGTATTACATTATAGATGTCATAATTTGATTTCCTTGTTATATTTGTATGATTATATAATTCACATGGATCTTAGTTTAAAATAAAACAAATGAGAACTAGAGATAGCATGATGTTTTGTTTTTCACACATTCTACAAATGCATATTTTCTTGAATGAGATAAAATTGAAAATCATTTTATTCCTAGTGAAATTGTAAATCATTTTCTTGCTAGTTGATGGATGTTATGAATATGATTAATCTTGTTGGTAGTGTTAATTATCCATGTTGAATTTATTTATATATTTTCTTGGGCTACTAACGCTTTAATCCAGTGTGCAAGGAATCAACCATGGAACCAAATCAGAGAACCAAGTTTGTGCTATTGTAAATCTATGATGCCAAGGATTCGTCTAATGAAGAGATGTAAACCTCATTGTATTGTGTTTAATTTGTAAATGTGAATTGAAACATGATTGTTACAAATGTATTTTAGTGTTTAGTATTTTGTTCTTAATGGACATGTTAAGTGGACTTGTGATGTGGAGTTATTGTAGTGTCAATTGACACATGTGTAACTGACATGTCCCAATAAGGATTTTTGAAATAAAACCTAACATCTATTAGATGACCTATGCAAACCCCATGATTAAATGAGCCATGAGTTGAGTCAAACCTCTTGAACCCGTAGGTGAGTTAGAAGTGGGTTTTTGGAGGGTTATATGGGACCCTAGGAGGTAGTTAAGGCCAAAATAACCTACCCTACTTATGGTGCCTTGGGTTAGGAGATGTTTTCTAGTCAAAAAGCTTACCATACCTTATTTATGAGCCTTAAAAGATGGTACCTTTAAAGAGATGTGAAAAGTGGAGTGTTAGGAAAGCCATACTTCATGCCATACCCCTAGTCTTTATCCTTATTATGAGAGGGGTACAAGGAAGATTTATGAGAAAAAGAAACCCATACCTCATTTATGAGAGTTAGATGGGAGAGGGAAGACCCCTTTTTAGGGAATATTTGGTGACATTTTTGGGTGTTCACCCACGCTCCAAACTAGGAGACCAGTAGGAGTTAGAGAGATTTTGGAAAGAGGGAGTTGTGTGAAGAATTGGTGGGAAGTCTTAAGGGAGCTCTACTACAAATTTCATTGCCTTAAGCTTGGATTCTAGATTGGTTATTTCACTTTCCTTGTATAATTTGTATGTTCTTTGTTGTGTTATGTGTTTTGTAGAGAGATGTTGATAGAGTGAAATGTTATATGTGCAATGTATATGTAGTGTTGATGTTGGATTGAAATGAGTCCTTGTGAAGTTTTATTGTTGTAAAAAAATGTAACCATAATGTTGAGTTTGTTTTGTTTTTGTGTTGTTATGAGTCTTGTAATGTTGGTTGTATAAGGCACACTCAACCTTGGGAGGGCAGAGTAGCCTGAAGTGAAGGGCGTTTGACAACCCATTATGTGTAGAGCCTATCCTTGTGTAGGAGAGTGGAAAATCATGGATGTATGGGCTCCATGTTGCCAAAGTTGTTTTAAATATTTGGGAGTGATAAGGTTTCATATGAATTGGGGGTGATCAGGGTTAATGTGAATGAAAAATAAATATGGGAATTATTGTATGTTGCCCTTGTTGAAGGCAACTCTATTTATGTTTAACTTTGGCTTTCTCCATATAGATACTTGGTCCACGTTCACCCCATTTTTGGGGCTTAAATAGACCCTTTGTGAACAAATCTTGGTGGGAGTTTTGTGTAATTGTTTCTTGTTCTATTTATGTTGTGTGTAAGTTTGTATGTCACTCATTCAAACTCGGTTCCTCTTGCTTGGGGGTGGCCTTGTGAAGGCCTAGGTTGGAAGGTGAGCTTCCCATGATTAAAATTGTTTTATTATAGGTTTTGTGAAGATTTGAGTCAAGAAAAAATGTGGGAAAGCAACCATACAATTTGGTCATCTTAATGAGCAAGTTTACTTGAAGAATCTCTTGAAGGCCATGTAAACAAAGGAATTGTAAAATGCATAATGTATTATGCATTGTGTATTTTTCTTGAGTTGTTAGGAGAGCATGAAGATTGTGTATTTGTTTTACATCATTGAAGATGAATAAACTTGAGTATTTGCAAGCATAATTGTAACTTTTGGTGGGAAGTAAATGATTGTAAGAAATATTGTAGGTACACTTCAAGTGACGGTGTTAATAATTTATTGTACTTCCTTAGAGAGGAAATCAAAATTTAAATTATCTTCCTTAGTAAATATATTATCATGCTTTATTTTGTTTTATTTTAATTATCTTAAATTTGGTATGGTTTCTATCTTGAAACAAAAGAAGAAGAAGAAGAAGAAAAAAAGCTATTGTATGAATTTTGTAAAGCAAAAGTATTGAGGAGATAAAGATAATTTAAATTGCAAAGTGTGGAATCATAATTATTAAATTGTTGCTTAAAATAAATTTTATAATATATCTAAAATAATAAATATGTCATTGAAATTAATAAATTAATTACTCTTATACTAAAATATTAATTGCTACAAAATGTGTTAGATATTATTTTAACATTTATGTCAAATCAAATTTTTATGTTAACATTTATTTAGAAATATTATAAAAAGAATAATTACTTAATGGAAGGTGATTTTTGTGGCAATTTGTATATAGAAATATTAGAAGATGTGTATTTAATAAAAAAAAACTTTTGTCCTACAATTTCACATGCCCAAAATCTACCAACATCTCATCATAACAACAAATCCAAAACCCTCAAATCTGCAATAAAAAACTCATATATCTTGCCCTTTCTTTTATTCTCTCATGCATTCTCATGGATTCAATCTAGGGTTTGTAGGGCCCATTTGTCGTTACACCAAAAGCCATGACTGTTAGTGAACATGGAACACTACATAATTAACCACCTGTGGGCAAGGAAGCGTGTCGCATCACCCAACAATCTCCCCCTCGACGCGCATACCAGGTGCTTACACGGGTCGGGAAGGCACCGAGGAGATTTGAACCCATGACCAGGCCAAAACCAGGCTCTAATACCAATTGTAGGGCCCATTTGCCGTTGCACCAAAAGCCATGACTATTAGTGAACATGGAACACTACATAATTAACCACCTATGGGCAGGGGAGCGTGTCGCATCACCCAACAGGGTTACAATAAAAAAATCTAGCTTTGATACCACTTGTAAGGAAACATGCAAGAAATGATATAACCATTTCCACATAACCCATGATAGATCTGAAATAACTATGTAATTGAAATCCACATGCAAAAGAATAGACAACATACCCACAAAAATGTGACATAAGATATACCTTGGGAAACCCTCATTGAGGGAAATATCCTAGCTTCCAAAAGAATCCATCACCATGTATTATTCATCAAAAAATGCCATTGCAATACAGCCATGGAAGCCTTCAAAGCCATAGCCACAACCAAGCAACCCATGTGAACAAGCATGAATCTACACATCTCATGTCATGCTTCCAACCTCACAAATTCTCCCTTGGCTAACCTGTCAAGCCTTGTCTCACTCGACTCTTTCCCTTTTTGCCTTCTTCTTCTCACTCCAACAACTACCCTTGTGGCTACTTATATAGTAGCAAGCCTCACAAGACCACCAAATGGTATTAAATAAACCATGTGCTACTTAACCCATTGACCCCACATTTTAGTATTGAAAATTTGATATGTTTCCCCAATATTAAATAGTTACATGAAATATTGTCACAATGTTACAATACAACTCATCAAGTATATCCTATGGGAATCTTTACATGTTGTGTGTCCATCTAGATGCGACATTACATAATAAAATAAAATAATACAATATAACAATATTATGCAATGTGTGTAACACCCATTATCTCAACAATCTGCCCTTAGCCACATAGTTTAAAATTTGAAAAGACAACGGTCAGGAGAACATTCTTCCTAAATTCTTAGGCTAATAGGGAAGTGGTCTGAACCATAAATAGGTAGAATTTTAGTTTCAACCGACCAATCCACTCTCATCTAGTCCCCCCTAGAAGGAACCTGTCAAGTTTTTCAACAATGTTAACAAAACCTGGCCTCTTGTTGCTCCAAGTAAAATCCCCCTGTTTAAAGGGAATATTAATGAGACCATTTTCCATTACAAAGCTTGAGAAACCCTCCCTTGTTTTTGTCCTCCACCCCTTTCCACCTTTTTTTCCTTTGGGTAGAGGATAGCATTGAAATCTCCACCTAAAATTGTAATTTCATCTTGTAGAATTTCTAAAATATCTATTAAAGTCTTCCACAGTTCTTTCTTCTTTCTGCTTTGAATTGGGCCATATACATTAAGCACATTAAATTCATGTCCTAATTGTTTTGAGGAAACCTTCATCCATTGCTAGTTTTTACCCAT
Organism: Cupressus sempervirens; assembly: GCA_028749045.1. Classification (NCBI taxonomy): domain Eukaryota; kingdom Viridiplantae; phylum Streptophyta; class Pinopsida; order Cupressales; family Cupressaceae; genus Cupressus; species Cupressus sempervirens. The sequence goes on along the minus strand of CM053791.1, from coordinate 164,271,846 downwards.
TTGCATTACTGTTCCAACCACTATCTCTTGATTCCATAACACACAAATCCCCCCCCTGCAAAGCTTCCTCTGCTGCCACCCACTCACTATTCCATCTACTAAAGTTCCACTTCATACCATCCAAACCTGCCAACTTTATCTTTGTTTCTTGCACTAAAACCACATCTAGTTTTGCTTGATCAAGACTCCTCCTGATCAAGCACATATTGTCAGGGGCATTACATCCCCTGACATTCCACGAAAGAATCTTCATCCTTTTTTGGGAGGGATTCTCCCCCGTCTAGTTTTCAATTTACTCTAGCCCTTGCACTTCCTACAATTTGGATCAATGCATTAATTGTTCTTCTTCCTCTTTTTTGGCTTTCCCCAATATGGGCTTTATGTTTTTTACTTTCTATTTTTTCAATGGTTCTTTTTTCTTTAAGAGCCATAGTCTCTTCCACACCAAAAAAATCTTCTTCCCCTTCAACTTCCCTATCCTAATCTTCCTCATTCAAGAATTCCTCCAAGCTTGACTCCCCTAATCCTCCTTTCAAGTTTCTAATTGGAGAAATTTCAATGTCCTTAAAAATCTCTCCCATTCCTCTTTCTATTTCTCCTTTCGGACCTGTCATATACCCTTTAGTTTCTTCCCAAACCCTTTGTGTTTCCTTCAACCTTTTAGATGTCTCTACCTCCCTGATCCTATCTTCTTGGGACATTTGAGGTTCTTACATCCCCTCTATTCACCCCCACCAAGAGTCCTACTAACAACAACATCATCCATAACTGGCCCTTGCCTTTGTTCTACCCTCCTTCCATCACTATCATTTAAAGCCCTCCTCTACTGAGCCTCACCCCCATCCTTTTCTTGTTGTAGTGCCTTTTGTGAGACACTACATTTTCCATCCACAAGGCCTTTCTCCTATGTCATTTCTAGACTTTCAAATGAACCACTCCCTTTTTCTTGACAGTTATTTGCTCTAATTTTTAACATCATTGCATTTTCCACCTCTGCATTATCCCTTTTCAATAAATTTGTTGCCACTTCCTTCTCCTCTTCCCTTATCCGGGCCATCTCTATTACCTTCTAGAGTAACCTTTCCTCTTCTTTACCTTTATGATGTCCTTCTTGCTTGCAACTTTCTGAATCATCTCAACACCTTCAATGAAGATCTCAACCATTTCAGGAATTGGGTGATAGTCATTCCACATTATGAAAATTCTTGGGAACATTTAAAAAGTTTCTCTATCTACCATTTCAACTGCCTTAATAAATGTTCCTAGCTTATTTCCAATAGCTTTATAACAATGTTCTTGCCAATATTCCTGAGGCAAATTTCTCAACCTCACCCATAGAGGAAGTTCCTTTATTATTTCTTTTTTAGGATCAAAGTTTGGGATCCATTTTTTCATATAAAACCTAAATCCATCCAGAAAATATGGCCCACTATTCAAGATCCAATCTCTATCTTGAGCCATTTCCACTGTTACCATACAAAAGCCATTTTCTAAAGTTTTAAAATCTTTCACCTTTCCCCATTTCTCATCACACCAAGTTTTGGCCTTAGTCCTCCCCATTTCAAGAAAAAAACATTTCCCTCCAAAAGATCTTTCTTCTCCTTCATAGGGCCGCTATTAAGCACTACCCTCTATACTGTACATATTGTCATTTGTTGTTCTTCTATCAATAGTTGCTCTTGGTTTTCCAAAATCTATGGTTTTCTCAATCTTTTCGCTATATTTACAAAAACCACTTTTCCTCCAAGATTTACTGATGTGAATCTTTGCATTGGGTGACTTCTCAAGCCATTTAAACTTTGTCTTGCTCTTTCATTTTGCCATTTATCACCATTGTGTTGTCCCACTTTTTTCATCGAAATCTTTCTTGGTAGTTTATGCTCCCATCCTGCCATCTCCCATTCCTATTCCCCCAATAGTTCCTTTATGTCTTCTAAATGGCTCTAAGCCTCCTCTAAACTGACCAAACCTTTATTTTTTTTGTAATCCTCAGTAAACCTTTTTTGGAAGCCATTTCTCCAACGCTCTGCTAATTTTATCCACTGATTTTCCTCCTCTATTAAATATAAAATATTTTATTATTCAAGTAAGTATATTATTGCAATTCTATTGTTAATGTCAAATATGATGGCAATATAATCAACATCATCAATATTATAATTATAATGAAATTAAAATATAAATAAATAAGTAAATAATATACAAAGAATGTTATGTTATGAAATCATATAAACAAATAATAAGACAACAACATGTAATACTAACAATGTAACTTAATTAGGCAAGAGCCTACAACATAATGATAACTTGTGAACCTCTCATGTGGGAGGTCTTGGGTTCAAATTCACTTATTATATAAAAATAATTAATTTCAATAAATAACAATAATTAATCTAGGCTTCAGTTGTTTATTGATAAAAAAATGTAACTTAATTAACTATGTAATAAAGTGGTAACATTTAATTGATGTAATAAATAAATTATGCAAAGTAAAATACTAATAAAAAAATACATGATATATTATTAATCAAATGGTTTCAAAGGGCACAACCACTAGGATTACCATGTATATAAAGCTGATGAAACCTCACTTATTAGATATAGATTCAAAATAAAATAATTTTGGACTACACAATGTGAAAATTAGATAAAGTTCAATTAGGGACATTACAAGTGGTATCAGAGCATGTTCCAGCTAGCCTGAGGGGCATTATGATGAATTGATTATTTGAAAAGATGAATACTATTTTTTATTCTAATTACATATTCTCGCTTCTTAAAATCCAAGTGAACTATGTCTACAATATTTGAATCATTTATTGTGGTGGAATGGAATGTGCTACATCATACAAAGTCTTAAGGTAAGGCCTGCAGTGGAATATACATTAGCTACATCATACAAAGGCACTATATAAGCCTATGGTGGAATGGGCCTAGGTTTCATCACACAAAGGCACTATCTTAGAAGTAATAATCAGAGAGAGGTAGAAACAATAAGGGGGAATAGTAAGGCCCACTAGGTACACCACTCCAAATCATGGGGCCAAGGAGGGTAGAGGATCTACCCTTGGGCCTAGGGTTAGGTAACAGAGCACCCTATTGTAGTTCTTCGTCCAATATAAGAAGGTATCTAAGTAGATCACCTTGATGGATGCCTAACACCCACCATCAAGGCCAAGGGGGTAAAAGTCTCACCCTTGGGATTAGATCTGGATAAAGTAAAAATATGGAAGAAAACAAGCATCCTACTAAGTAGGCCACTTCGTGTGGGTGCCTAATACTGGCCACCAAGGCCAAGAGAGTCAAAGTCCTGCTCTTGGGCTTAATATGGAAATAGCTTAAACCTAATTTATCATGACACAACTTTCTTTGAAATTTATGTATATATGTACTAATGGTTTTGTGGTTGCAAGGTTCACAATCAAGTACAATAAGGAATTACCCTAAAAAATGTAAATCATATGGCTTAATAAATAAATTGCATGACATGTGTATTATGTGTTTACATCATGTATGCTTTGTGTCTTCACACATCATGTGTCTACATCATGTATGTTTCTTGGCTTCATGCATCATGTGTCTACATCTTGTATGCTTCATGTCTTTATGCACTCATGTGTCTACATTGTGTATCATTTTTGTCTTCATGCATTCATATGTTTACATTGTGTACATCGTGTGTTTTCTCACACCAAAGTGCATACTTGATATTTCTATCTTGAATCTATATAGAAAGATTTATTTAAGCTATCATTGCTTGAGGACAAGCAATTTTGAGAGGGCATGATTGTCATATCCCCTTATTTGAAATCTTAATTAAACCATCCACCTTTCAAACAAGATTTAAATATAATAAAATGACAAAGCTCAAATATAATAAATATAAATATATAAATAAATAACATTAAACACAAAATAAATATCATTAAATATAAAATAAATAATTATTCAAGTAAAAAGATTATTGTTAATATAAAATATGATGGCAATATAATTAACATCATCAATATTATAATTATAATGAAATTAAAATATAAATAAATAAGTAAATAATATACAAAGAATGTTATGTTGTGAAAACATATAAACAGATAATAAAATAATTGCATGCAATACTAACAATATAACTTAATTAAGTGTGTAATGAAGTGGTAACATTTAATTGGTATATAATAAATAAATAATGCAAAGTAAAATACTAATAAAAATAAAATACACAATATATTATTAATCAATTAGTTTCAAAGAGCACGATCCATGGGATTACAATGTCTATAAAGGCAATGAAGCCTCACTTACTAGATATAGATTTAGAATAAAATAAAATTGGACATCGTAGAGTAAAAATTAGATAAAGTTCAATTGAGGACATTGCAAGTGGTATCATAGAATGTTCCTGCCAGCCTAAGGGACATTATGATGAATTGATTATTTAAAAAGATGAATACAATTTTTTATTCTGATTAAATATTCTTGCCTCTTAAATTCCAAGTGAACTATGCCTACAAATATTTGAATTATTTACTATTGTGGAATGGATTGTGCTACATCACATAAAGGCACTGGGTAAGTTCTATGGTGGAATGGGCATCAACTACATCATACATAGGAACTAGGTAAGGCCTGTGGTGAGATGGGCATGAGCTAAATCATACAAAGGCAAGTTAGGTAAGGCTTGCAGTGGAATGGGCATGACCTACATCATACAAGGGCACTAGGTAAGGCCAATGGTGGAATGGGCCTAGGTTGCATCATACAAAGGCACTATCTAGGAAGTAATGATCAAACAGAGGTAACAACAATTTAAGGGGGAACAATGAAACAAAATTTAAATATAATTAATTGATAGAGCTCAAATATAATAAGTATAAATATTGATAATAATTACAAATATCTTAATATATAAATATAAAAAAAAATCATCAAACATAAAAATAAATATATTGAATATAAAATAAATAATTATTCAAGTAAATAGATTATATTGGCAATATAATTAACGTCATTGATATTATAATTATAATGAAAATAAAATATAAATAAATAAGTAAATAAACATACAAAGAATGCTATGTTATGAAAACATATAGACAAATAATAAGATAACATGTAATACTAACAATATAACTTAATTTAACTATGTAATGTATAATAAATAAATAATCCAAAGTAAAATACTAATAAAAATAAAATACATGATATATTATTAATCAAATGGTTTCAAAGGGCACGACCCATGGGATTACCATGTATATAAAGGTGATGAAGCCTCACTTACTATATATAGATTTAGAATAAAATAAATTTGGACATCATAGAGTAAAAATTAGGTAAAGTTCAATTGGGAGCATTACAAGTGGTATCAGAGAATGTTCTTGCCAGCCTAAGGGACATTATGATGAATTGATTATTTAAAAAGATGAATACAATTTTTTATTCTGATTAAATGTTCTTGCCTCTTAAAATCCAAGTGAACTATGTCTACAAATATTTAAATCATTTACTATGGTGGAATGGACTGTGCTACATCATACAAAGGCATTGGGTAAGGCCTACGGTGGAATGGGCATTAGATACATCATACATAGGAACTAGGTAAGGTCTATGGTGGGATGGACATGAGCTACATCATACAAAGGCACTAGGTAAGGCCTGTTGTGGAATGAGCATGAGTTGCATCATACAAGGGCACTAGGTAAGGTTTGCGGTGGAATGGGCCTAGGTTACATGATACACAGGCACTATCTTGCAAGTAATGATCTGAGAGAGGTAACAACAATAAGGGGGAATAGTGAGGTCCACTAGGTACACCACCCCATATGATATGGGGCCAAAGGAGGTAGAGGATCTTCCCTTGGGCCTAGGGTCGGGTAATAGGGCACTCTATTATAGATCTTCCTCCAATATAAGAAGGTATCTAATTAGACCACCTTGATGGATGCCTAACACCTACCATAAAGGACAAGGGAGTCAAAATCTAGCCCTTTGGCTTAAATCGGGATAAAGTAAAAATATGGAAGAAAACAATCATCTTGTTAAGTAGGTCACCTCGTGTAGATGGCTAATACCTTCCATCGAGGCAAAGAGGGTCAAAGCCCCACTCTTGGGCTTAGTAAGGAATTAGCCTGAACCTAATTTATCATGACACAACTTTCTTTGAAACTTATACATGTATATATATATTTATGTTAATGAATTTTTGGTTGTAGGGTTCACAATCAAGTACAACAAGGAATTACCCTTTTTTTTTTTTTTTGTAAATTATAGGGCTTAATAAGTTAATTGCATAACGTGTGTATTATGTGTTTACATCATGTATACTTTGTGTCTTCACACATCATGTGTCTACAATGTGTATGCTTTATGTCTTCACCCATCATGTGTCTGCATCTTGTATGCTTCATGTCTTCATGCACTCATGTGTCTACATTGTGTATATTTTGCATCTTTATGCATCAATATGTTTACCTTGTGGACATCTTGTGTTTTCTGACACCAGAGTGCATACATGATATTTCTATCTTGAAACTACATAGAAAGGTTTATATAAACTATCACTACTCAAGGACAAACAATTTTGAGAGGGGAGGATTGTCATATCCCCTAATTTGAAACCTTAATTAAACCATCCACCTTTGAAATAGGAATTAAATATAATAAATTAATAAAGCTCAAATATAATAAGTATAAATATAGACAATAATTGTAGATATATTAATATAAAAACATAATATAAATGTCATTAAATATAAAATAAATAGTTATTTAATTAACTAGATTATTGTAATTCTATTATTAATATAAAATACGATGGTTGTAATGCCTACCCCTAGTTTACTTTTCATGTTTTGTTGTCGAACTCTTTTAGGCCTATTTTATTATTATGTTTTATGATTAGCGGTACTTGGTTACCTGATTTTCTTGGATGTTATTTCATATTCAGTTGATATATTTGATGATCTACTTGATACTCAATTATTTCATGTATTCATGATTATTCTTTCGATGATGATGCTCATAGTGATTTTAGTTATTTCATGATGATAGATAGATGGATGTTTTATATGTAGTTTCTATGGTTACTTACCCCATACTTGCATGTGTATGGTGTACTTGTATGTTTTGCTTTATGATTGACATTTTTGATGTGGTTGAGGGAGGGAGTCCTATTTAGTTTTGTGGGTTTGTTGAGATTATTAATTATAATTAAATCTAATTAAAAGATAATTTAATAATTTAATTTAATAAAAAAATTATAAAGAAAAATCAATATTTAATTATATGTAATTAATTGAAAAATTAATTAAATAAAATAATTAAATATAAAGATTTAATTAAAGTTCTAATTTTGATGTAATTATATTTATTTAATTTAATAATAATCTATTTAGGACTTTTATTTTTATAATAAACTCTAAATATGATTGTTAGTTAAATTAATAAATATTTTATTAAAGACGTCTTGTAATTTAATAAAAGGGAGAAAAAGTAAATTTAATAACATTTATTTTAATTAAAATGCAAAAAGTTTGTACATGTAATTAAGATAAAATAAAATAATAATAAAAAGGGTTTGCGCGATTGCAAAATTGAAACACTAAGGGGAGAAGGCTCTTTATTAAGAAATTAAAGCTCATTTCTTGACACAGGTTTGGAGGAGCCAATTTTTGAGAAGAGGGTTTCGAAAGAAAGGGAATTTGCTTGCGAGTTCTGTGCATTTGCTTGTTTAGCATTAGATCAAGGTAGGATCTTGGGAATTTTGCACATTAGTTTATTTCTTTTGAAATCTTTGTCTTCTCTTTGTTTGTGGGCCTGTATTTAGAATTTAATTGGGTTGAAACTATTGTTTATGAATTTATCATTCTTCATTTTCAAAACACTTTTAAATGAATTGAAGATTGGAAAACCTTGTTTGGTAAATCTTAGAGATCCATAATTTGATTGAGTACAATTTGGGTGGTGTTCGGAAAAGAGATCAAAGTTTGATATACAAAATTTGATTGATTGTTCGCGTTTTTCCTATCAAATCTATTATGTAAATTTATTAAAATATATATAAAATAATATAATTACCATAGTAATTTAAAATTACTGTGATAATTATAATACCATATATTAAAAAAATGGAAATTGTGAAATTGGTTTTGGTTATTTTTATTAAAAAATAATTTAAAAATAATAATTTGTAAATATTTTTTAAGGGGGGCAGGAGCCACCACATCCCCACCCCACCCATGACTACTTTAAGTAGGCCGCATGATAGCTTACTATTGTCGTAGTAGCAGGTATTGTCGTAAGGTGGTATGTTGTTGCTGCAATAGCGGCGATTGCCGTGGTGTACCAAGTTGGCTGGCGAGCCTTAAACACATGAAATTATTGGGTTTGAAATTTTTCTTTTAGGTATTAAATATTAATTCAATAAATTTTTAATTATAGTTTTAATATATATTGTAATTAATATTAATATTATTAATATTAATAATTTAATTATTATATAATCTAATTTAATATTTATTATTATTATTAATTCAATATATAAATATCATTTTATTAATAAGTTTATAAATATTATAATTAATAATTAATAATTATTATTAAATTATGATGATAATATTTAATTAATTAAATTGGTATAATAATAATTTTTTTTTTTAAATTATTTATTTGATATATAAATAATTATATATAAAAATAAATGAATAGATATTTTTCAATTGTAATTAAGAATTTTTTTTATGAATAATGTTATTCTAGAAATGATTCAATTTTTTATGAAATACTTGTATACAAAAGAAATCTTATTAATTTTTGTGAACTCGGGAAAATTTAGATAGATAGAACACTTGAGGAAAATGAAACTAGAACCCTGTTTGTAAATCAAACCTTTATGATTTTAAAAAGGAACTATGAAAAATACTTGTTTAAATTTTGGATGAGATTTATGTTGTATTTCATGTTGGGGTTTGGGTTTGACTTAGTATGTTGAACAATCAGGATGTTTACCAGAGGCTTGGGGAATTTTGTGTTGTGATGATATTATGTATATTTTGGTCACGATCTTTTATACCCAACCATGGTGATGTATTCACGTAATTTTATGATGAGTTTTGATTAGTTGTTTGTTAGTGCTTTCCAATTGCTTATACAAAACAAGTGTATGGTGTGATTTTCCTGGTGTAACCCTTGAGTTTTTGATCGGTTATCTTGTGGTGCTTTCCAGTTGCTTGTATAGGACTAAGGTGATTATTGTGATTGGTCTTTAGGTGCTTTCTAGTTGCTTGTATAGGTTTGAGGTGAATATTATGTTTTATCTATAGGTACTTTCCAATTGCTTTTAAAGGACTAAGGTGAAAATTGTGATTCTATGATTTGTACTTTTCATGAGCTTAGGGTAGGCAATCTATGTGTACATTGGGAAGTGGCTTGCAATGGAGGTCAAGGCCCTAAAGAGGCTTCTTGGGTAACCCATTATAAGTTTTTATAAGTGATAATATTTCATTAAATGGGAGTAAAATGAATTAATAAGAGTCAAGTTTTTTTCCTCACCCAGCCCTAAGTGCTAGTACAGGCTAGGATGGGAATAGAGAGGATGCTTGGTTGCGACTTTTCTTTATTAGTATGCCTTGTCTATACGAAAGGATATTGATGCTGCATAGAGAAAATAGAGAGCCAGAGTCCAGAGAAGCTACCAGGGTAACCTTAGAGTTGGCTCATGTGATGACACTTGCCCACTTACATAGTAGATTTCCTACGTGTCTTTGTTGCCTCCAGGTTTGATGTTATTTGTGTCTTGGTACCTTTGAGATAGATATCTGTCAAGTTTTCCTTGACCTAGATGTTGGTTATGAATTTTGGGATTGTTATTTGTTTGGGACTTGAGACTATCTCCTCAGCGCAGTGGGAGTGGGCCATTTAGGTTCCATGAGGTCAGGTGGTAGTGCATTTTTCTTATACCATTGAGATATGATAACTAGATGTACTTGTGTAGTTATTCTTTTTTTTATGATATTGTGTTTCTTTTGGATAATTATATTATGTTATACTGTATTTGATTATTAGAGATCATATGAGATGATATATTAATTCATAATCTATATTCTTTGAGTTTTTTCATACCCTATGACTTGTGTAGTGGATAATTATGCATTCTAGTTATGTCGAGTGGCATCTTAAGTAAATGTATATTATTTAATTAGATTTATACTTGTGGTTATTCCATGATGTGGAATTTTGGTTATGTGTTAGATTTAATATTAATAAAATTATACATGTGATTCAACATCACATAACCCTTAAAAGATGTAATTTGTTTATGATGGTTGTATGTATGTGAGTTATTGCTCCTGCTATGTTATCTCTTGTTGTTATTAAAATTGTTTGGCTATCTTAGTGAAACTTAAGGTTTATTTCTTTTGGGTTCCCTGACAGGGCGTTACATCTGGTATTAGAGCCTAAGTTTCTACATTAGGAGGTCTGGGTATATTGGAATGCCACTAGCTAAACTAAAATGAAACTGAAACTATTATGTGTATGTATTACAACTTGAACACTTTGAACTTTAGACTTGATTTCTTAGATCACAGGAAAAGGAAAAATTTGAATAACTCTTGAGTTGGATTTCATACATATTTTCTTATGATTATGCTTTAAGGTGGTATGCCTTTGTTGACTTTGTGAGCATTTTTGTTGTTCTTGCTTGGGTGTTGTAGGAGGATGGTGTCCAAGATTAAATCCATTGTTAGGGGTCATAGTGCAGGCAAAGGTAGAGATTGTGGGAGAGGTGGACATGATAGTCCCCTTTTGACTCCTAGAGAGAGTCACATTCAAGAAGAGAATAGGAAGGAGACTCATAGAGAAGAGCATGCTGACTCAGATGAGACTAATTTGAGACAAATGATGAGGACGATCCTAGAGTACCCACCTCCTCCAAGGGTGCTGATCAGGAGAGATCACATCATGTTGGGAATGAGAAGAGAGAGAGATCTAGGAGTCTTCATAGAGACCTCCATGGTGTTAAACAAAGGTCAACTAAAGTTGCTTAGATGAAAGACCTACAAAGGTCTAAGATCAAACCCTTCAATGGGGTTGGTATAGGATATGTGGTAGAGCAATGGCTAATTTCCTTAGATAGATGTTTTGTGATGCAGGACTTTGACTCCAATGTCAAAACAAGGTATGCCATCACCCACCTAGAGCTCTTTGGGGTTACATAGTGGAACATTGAGGAGAAGAAACTAAGTATGAACATGAACACTATTACATGGGAGTTATTCCTAGAGAACTTTTATTAACGCTTCCTAGTAAAGGAATGAAACCAACATAGGATAGATGAGTTCCATGATCTAAGGCAATATATTATGACTGTGGCAAAGTATGAGCGGAAATTCTATGAGCTCATGTCTTGTGCAAGAACCAGTGACAGTTCACCATTGATGGTTCAACACTTCATTCGAGTTCTGAACAATCATCTCATAGGGGGTGTAAAAGTTGTCCAACCTAAAACCCTCAAGGATGTGATGCATCAGGCTATCCTTGTAGAGAAAAATGTTACTTTGGGACGTGGTGGTTTTGTGGGAGCACCTGCAACATCAGGGTCCAAAGGTAATCAATGAGGGAGTAGTAGTAGGAAGCCTTATTCTTCTGGAGGCAATCAATAGCAGTAGGGAGGATCTTATCCTCCAACATGAAGTGGTGATGATAGTTCACACTATAGGGATTCGTAGTACTCTCACTGTAATAAGCACAACCAGTACGACCAACCATCACAAAGTACTCATTCCTTTGCTAGTGGGGGTAGTTTTCAATAGTCTAGTGCACCTAGAACGCAGAGGAGTTTTGATGGAGAATATTTTTCATGTGGAAAAGATGGACACGAGTCATCCCATTTTCCTCAATGGAAATTACAGTTCTTGGATCAAAGACCTACAACTTCAAAACCCACAATTGGAGATATGGGTAGATCATAGAGGATGTTTTCAGCGAAGTCTTATCCTCCTACATGGGGAAAGGGTCCAATGGGACTCGTATAGTGAGTGCTTGAGTATTATCTTTCTTGTGGGCTTCCAAGAGTAAGCCTAGGGCGGATGCAATAGCTACCCCTAGTTTACTTTTCATGTTATGTTGCCAAACTCTTATAGGCCAATTTTATGATTATGCTTAATGATTAGTAGTACTTGGTTACCACATTTGATTGAATGTTATTTCACACTCAATTGATATATTTGATGAGCTAGTTGATACTCGATTATTTCATATATTCATGATTATTCTTTTGAATATGATGCTCATAGTGATTTCAGTTATTTTATGACGATAAATAGATGGATTTTATATATGCATTTTCTATGGTTACTTACCCCATACTTGCATGTGTATGGTGTACTTGTATGTTTTACTTTATAATTAACATCTCTGATGTGGTTGAGGGAGGGAGCCATAGTTACTTGCTAGTCAGGATCTACATGATGCACCACTCTCTATCATTGCCTGTTAAATTTAGATTATATGTGTATGTACATGCTCAAACTTTATGTAGATTGTAGGTATTGGACATCGACTTCCTTGAATTGCTAGGATGAGCATGCCCTATCACAGTATCTTAATGGTAAAAGAGGGGAGAAAAATTCTTGAGTCCAAAGCCTAACCCTAAGTCAATTGTCCTAGAAAGTAGGACAAGTATCTTAATTGTTTACCTTTCTGAATTCGTCAAGAGACATGAATTCATGATTTTGACCTTTGAGTTTGATTTAGTACTCTGTCCTTTATTATGGGTTTTCTTATTTAGTTTTGTTGGTCTGTTGTGATTTTCAATTATAATTAAACCAATTTTTTAAAAAAATTAATGAAAATCTTATATAGAAAAATCAATATTTAATTATATTTAATTAATTAAGAAATTAATTAAATAAAAAAGTAAATTTAAAGATCTAATTAAAGTTCTAATTTTGGCATAATTATATTTATTTAATTTATTAATAATTTATTTAGGAGTTTCATTTTTATAATAAACTCTAAATATGATTGTTAATTAAATTAATACATATTTTATTAAAGACGTCTTGTAATTTAATAAAAGAGAGAAAGAATAAATTTAATAAAGTTTATTTTAATTAAAATGCAAAAAGTTTGCACATGTAACAAAAATAAAATAAAATAATAAAGAAAAATGGTTCGCGTGATTGCTAAACCGAAACCCTAAAGGGGGAAGGTTCTTTATTAAGAAATTAGAGCTCATTTCTGTTGAGAACATGTGTCTCAACCTTGCAATCTTCTATTGGAAAATTCCATAATTTGTTTGTGGAAGTTTTCCACTTGTTTACACATTGGAAATTGGTTAATGAGTTGTCAAAAATGAGTCTCGTCCATAGTAGAATATAGGTAGGTCATTTTTAGAGCCTTGATGACTCATTTTGTGACTTTTATGGGGGTCTAGACTAAGAGACAAAATTGTGGACGGGATTACTATTTTAACCTGGTTATTTTTCCATATTGGAAATGTAAATGTCAAAAATGGGTAACATGTGGCATGGTAGTTTTGCCCATGGTTTTGTAAAACCACAAGTGGTTTCTAGGTTGTAAAATCACTATAAAAGGAGGTCTTGGGGAGGTGTTTGTGTAATTGAGTTCAGTTTACAAGACTGGTGCTAGAAGGAGTCTCTCCGAGTTTGAGTCATGGTGATGCACTCCTGTAAGAACTTGCATTGCAAGTGTATTGTAATCATCTTGGTTTGATAATACATTGTGCGAGTTTTGGAGGGTGGGGTTTTTCTCCCATAAGGGTTTCCCTACAGTAATCACTATGTTATGTGTTCTTTGTTATTTTGATTGTGTTATTATGCATTTCTTGAGATCTTTGCAATAGTTAGTTGAATTTGCATAATTGTCCTCTCAAAGATTAGCGTAGGAAGCAATTTCGCAGACCTTTGCTTCCTTACGAGTGGTATCAAAGCCTGGCTAGTTTTGGTTCTATTTGTTGGGTACAGGGTTTTTTGAGCTATTCAAGGTTTGAGGGGGAGCTTGTGTAGAGTATTTCATTTCTGTGTTGTAGGATTGAAAAGACGGCAAGCATGTCAGGGAGAATTGATGTTGAAAAGTTTTCTGGCACAAACTTTGAGATGTGGAAGCTGAAGATGGAAGATCTATTGATTGATCGAGATCTATGGGATGCGATTAATGAAAACAAGCTAAGGCCCACAGATCCGACATTAGCTGCACAATATGATGTGACCGACAAAAAAGCTAAAGGTCCCATCAAATTGTGTCTTGTAGACTCAATTCTGTTTAATGTCCATGAAGAACCTACTGCGAAGAAGCTTTGGAAAAAGCTAAGTGAGATCTATCAAGCAAAATCACTTATGAATAAGATTTTCTTGAGGAAGAAGTTGTATTCCTTGAGAATGGAAGAAGGTGGACAATTTTCTGAGCATTTGGAAAGCTTTAATATGTTAGTGACTTAGTTGACCTCAGTAGGGGTGCCAATGGATGAAGAAGAAAGGTGTCAAATCTTGCTATGTTCGTTGCCAGACTCATGGGATAGTCTTGTGATGGCTATAGGGAGCACTTCAGTTCTCTTGAAGATGGGGGACGTTGTTGGTTCTCTACTTTCTAAAGAGATGAGAAGGAAGGTCTCTCTGAATGCTAAAGAGGCTTTGAGTGTTCGAGGAAGACCAAAAGAAAGAGGCAATAATGAAAAGCAACATGGCCATTCTAAGTCCAAAAATAAGGGGAGATCGAAATCTCCTAGTAAGTCTAAGGCAATTTGTTGGAATTGTGGCAAACCTAGACACTTCCGAAAGGACTGCAAAGAGGAGAAGAAAAAGAAGAAGAAGAAGAAGCAAGATTCTAATTCTGAGTCAGAGAAGGAAGATGGAGATGCTCTCATTGCAGCCTTAGCCACTCATGCAGGTGAAAATGCATGGTTAATAGACTCAGGTGCATCTTTCCACATGACTCCTAATAGAAACTAGTTTAGTAAGTATGAAAATTTTGATGGTGGTAAGGTGTATTTGGGTGATAATTCAGTACTTGTTATTGTTGGTCGTGGAAGTATTCGTGTAAATTTTTTTGATGGTAGAATTAGAAGATTTAATGGTGTCTTGCATATCCCTGGACTAGCAAGGAATTTGTTATCTGTTAGTAAGCTAATAGATGCGAGTGTGCATATACAGTTTTCTGAAGCAATTGTAAAAATGGTGAGAGGTGCTATGGTAATAGTAATAGGAAGTAGATTGGGTACATTGTACCAGCTTGATGCATGCACAATTGAGTGCAATAGCACTTCTAATAAGATTGTAAAAAAGACTACTCAGTTGGAGAAGGAGAATATTTCTCTTTCAACAGATGGTCATGGTTTTGGGTACCCAAGGGTGCTCTGTCTACCGAATCAAAGTTGCCTGTAGAGAAGACCATGTTATGGTACTAGAGACTCGGCCACATAGGTGAGAAGGGCCTACGGATCTTGAAAAACAAGAACCTTGTTGATGGGTTAAATGACTGCAATCTTGAATTTGATTTTTGTGAGCATTGTATCTATGGTAAACAAAACCACATTCAGTTTTACTTGAGTTCTCATAAGTCTTCATGTATTTTGGATCTAATCCATTCAGATGTATTTGGTCTAGTAGATGTTCCTTCTATTGGTAGATCAATTTATTATGTTTCTTTCATTGATGATTTCAGTAGAAGAACATGGGTTTATTTCCTTAGGAGTAGAGCTGAAGTTTTCAGTCGTTTCAAAGAATTTAAAGCAATGGTTGAATTGCAAACTGAAAATAAAATAAAATGTTTGAGAACTGATAATGGTGGTGAATTTTGCTCCAATGATTTTGACACATTTTGTAAGGATTGTGGTATTAAAAGAGAGAAGACAACTCTGTATTCACCATAGCAGAATGGAGTTGCAGAAAGAATGAACAAGATCCTGATGGAGAAGGCTAGGAGTATGCTAAGTGGTGTTAGACTAGAACAAAAGTTTGGGCTGAAGCTATAGCCACTGACTGCTAGCTAATAAACAGGTCTCCTACATTAGCTCTTGTTGATAAGACGCCAATGGAAGCGTGGTCGGGCCACAAGCTTTCACTTAGACATCTAAGAGTATTTGGTTGTGACGCATATGCTCATATGCATAAGGAGAAGCGGACAAATTGGACAACAAAGTTGTCAAATGTATCTTCATTAGATATATTTATGGTGTGAAAGGATACAAGCATTGTGATTCTATTTCACAAAAGGTATTTTATTCTAGAAGTGTTATTTTTAGAGAAATTAAGCCTTCTTTTGTTATAAAGCAGCCATAATAGATTGAAGAAAAAAAAGATGTGATTCAACTTCCTGCTACACTTGAGAAAGTTGAATCGAGGCCCTTAGAAAGATGAGATGTTGAAGAGAGCTCTATGACTTTTGAATCATTAGAGGAAGAGGGAGAACATAATTATGAACCTCAACCTCCTGAACCTGAACCAAATCTTGTTCGAAGATCTACTAGACAAAGGAAACCACCTGAAAGGTATGGGTATTCTCCTGATGATTGGAGATGCATATTTGCATTGAATGCTAACATTGATGAACCAAGATCTGTACAAGAGGCTCTTGGTATGAATGATTCAGAGTCCTAGAAAATAGCCATGGATGAAGAAATGACAGCTCTTAAGAGGAATCAAACATGGGACCTTGTACCATTTCCTGAAGGACAAAAGCCTATTGGTTATAAATGGGTGTTCAAAAGGAATATGAGTTCAGATGGAAGCATTGAGAAGTATAAAGCACGTTTGGTTGCAAAAGGTTACTCTCAAGTTGAGGGAGTAGATTATGGTGAGATTTTTTCTCCAGTAGCCAAAACGACATCCATTAGATTTTTGCTTTCTATTGCAGTAGCTTATGATCTAGAGATCGAGCAAATGGATGTGAAAATTGCTTTCCTTCATGGAGATTTGGAGGAAGAAATTTACATGTCACAGCTAGAGCACTATGTGGTGAAAGGTAAAAGTCATTTGGTTTGTAAATTGAAGAAATCCTTGTATGGTTTAAAACAGAGTCCTAGGATGTGGTACCAGAAGTTTGATACATTTGTGTTGAGTTTGGGATTTGTGCGATCTAAATCTAATCACTGTATATATTTCAAATATGATGGTGATGGTTTCCTGGTTATTGCCTTGTATGTCGATGACATGTTGTTTATTAGCAAAGGAAAAGGTTTGATTGCAGAGTTAAAATCTCAACTCTCGATAAAGTTTGAAATGAAAGATCTTGGTGCAGCTAGGCACACAGAAAGCTTTGGCTAGGCCAGAGTAAGTATGTTGGTATTATTTTGAAAAGGTTTAATATGCAGGAGTCAAGACCATTGAGTGTTCCTGATACTATGGAAACAAAGCTTTCTAGCTCATAGTGTCCTACATCCCCATTGGAGATGGAAGAGATGAGTCGAGTACCATATCAGAGTGTTGTTGGAAGTTTGATGTATGCTATGGTCTATACAAGACCAGACATTGCCCAAGTAGTGGGAGTACTTTTCCATTATATGTCTAATCTAGGAAGAGCACATTGGGATGCAGTAAAAAGAGTTTTTAGATACTTATGGGGTACCTCAGAGTACTCAATATGTTTTCATGGAATAGGAAACGAGCATTCCTTGGATATTTGAGGCTATGTGGATTCAGACTGGGCCAATGATGTTGATAGAAGAAGATCCACCAGTGCATATGTGTTTACATTATTTGGTGGTGCAATTAGTTGGATGAGTAAGCGATAGGTTGTGGTTGCTTTGTTCACTACTGAGGCAGAATATATGACAGCTACTCATGCCTGCAAAGAAGCCATTTGGCTAAAGAGGTTGTGTTCAGATATAGAGTTCAAACAGGGTGCAGTGACAATTTATAGTGACAGAAGGAGTGCAATCTTCTTAGCGAAGAACCTGACTTTTCATGCGAGGACCAAGCACATTGATGTACAATATCATTTTGTGAGAGATTTGATCAAGGATGGCAAGGTGAAGCTGGAAAAAGTAGAGACTTTGGTGAATGTTGTTGATGCATTAACTAAGCCCGTGAGCACAGAGAAATTTAGATGGTGTTCAGAGTCTATGGGCCTCTCGGCCCCTAGCAATTAAGTCCATGATATTTTTGGATCCCCTAACTCTTGGAAGGTGTTCGAAAAGTGGGAGAATGTTGAGAACATGTGTCTCAACCTTGAAATCTTCTTTTGGAAAATTCTAGAATTTGTTTGTGGAAGTTTTCCACTTGTTTACACATTGGAAATTGGTTAATGAGTTGTCAAAAATGAGTCTTGTCCATAGTAGAATATAGGTAGGTCATTTTTAGAGCCTTGATGACTCATTTTGTGACTTTTATGGGGGTCTAGACTAAGAGACAAAATTGTGGATGGGATTACTATTTTAACCTGGTTGTTTTTCCATATTGGAAATGTAAATGTTAAAAATGGGTAACATGTGGCATGGTAGTTTTGCCCATGGTTTTGTAAAACCACAAATGGTTTCTAGGTTGTAAAATCACTATAAAAGGAGGGCTTGAGGAGGTGTTTGTGTAATTGAGTTCAGTTTGCAAGACTAGTGCTAGAAGGAGTCTCTCCGAGTTTGAGTTGTGGTGATGCACTCCTATAAGAACTTGCATTGCAAGCGTATTGTAATCATCTTGGTTTGATAATACATTGTGCGAGTTTTGGAGGGTGGGGTTTTTCTCCCAAAAGGGTTTCCCCACGGTAATCACTGTGTTACATGTTCTTTGTTATTTTGATTATGTTATTATGCATTTCTTGAGGTCTCTGCAATAGTTAGTTGAATTTGCATAATCATCCTCTCAAAGATTAGCGTAGGAAGTGATTCTGTGCACCTTTGTTTCCTTACAATTTCTCCACACACAGGTTTGGAGGAGTGTAATGTCCCCTTTTCTAGCATTCATAGCATGATGTTGTCGTTAGCCTATTTCCCCACGGTCCTGTAGGCTAACCAGGACATTAAAGGGACTTAGAGGCCATTTGGCCTAGATAGTTTCAGTTGTAGGTCTTTTTGAGGGGTTTTGAGGCAACCTTGGGCATACTTACTATTTATAGTAAGTCATCTTGGGCATGGGTGGACATCCAGTGGCAGCGGTATGTCGATGGTAATTGTTTAAAATTGGCAAGAAGATTTGTTTATCATTGATAAGATTTGTTTTGCATTGATAAAACTATTTTATAAAAATAAATTTAAATATTTAACTTTATTAATGCATAGACTATAGTTTGTGGGAAATATTTAAATTAAAAGAGTCCCCTTTATTTTATAACATTGGAGACATAAGTTACATAAAGGGAGTGATGTTTTATCCCACATTGAGAAAACGAAAGATTGAGCTCTTGTGAGAACACTATAAGAGAAAGGGAAGAGCTTCTTTTAAGTATGCTTGGAAATATCAAAGAAATTGGAAAATTTTCTGGAGATTATGTCTCAATAGTTTGGAGGACGAAATCCCTTCAAGCTGGAAATCTTGACGCCATTGAAAGATATGGTCTTGAGATTCAACATAGTAGCAATCCGCAAAAGCAGCCCAAAAAGTAGATCCAAAAAAGCAGTCGAAAAAGCAGTCTGAAAAAAGCGAAACTGAAAAAGCAGGCTGAAAAATGGGTACGAAAAAGCAGTCCGAAAAAGCAGGCCGAAAAAGCAGTTTGTAAAAAGCAAAGCAGAAGGGGCAGCATTGAAGGAAATTATTACAACCATCTACAACCAGGTTCTTTGTTAGTATTATTTTTTAGGG
Organism: Cupressus sempervirens; assembly: GCA_028749045.1. Taxonomy (NCBI): domain Eukaryota; kingdom Viridiplantae; phylum Streptophyta; class Pinopsida; order Cupressales; family Cupressaceae; genus Cupressus; species Cupressus sempervirens. The sequence continues at coordinate 164,252,101 of CM053791.1, read as the reverse complement.
TATTATAAACTTTCAGCTGTAAGTGTGCATTATACCAGCATTATCATTTTGTAATCCATGTAAATGCCAAAGTCTTGGCCATATTTCATGAGCATTGTATTTTTTCATTGCAATTAAGAAGATAATAGTTGCTAGCGTCATTTAAGAAATTTAATATCATTATTTATCAGCTAGTTAGTTTGCATACCAACTGTTTGTAAAAATGTCAGTTGGCTGTAGGTGTTCATTTCTCATGCTTAGCTCATATATATGCACTGAATATTGTCAAAATTAGTAGCACACTCATGTTAGGTCATTGTGTAGTCCATTGTAGTCTTCTAACACAAGATTCTCATTGATGCAAATTGAAAAAAAGGTCATTTGAAACTAGCTGAAATACTATATCAGTCATACGTCCCTTGCATGTGAATTGTTTGATGAAATTCCTTGAGCTTTCATCAGCATTTTTTAGGGCAGATTTGAGGAGGTTTATTACAGTGGTATCAAAGCTTGCTTGCAAAGTGTTTGACAAAATGTCAAACAACTGAAGTATAAAGATTTTTGGTGTTTGAAGAAGTTATAACCTATTGGGGTTATTACAGTGGTATCAGAGCCATAAGTCCTGCCACCTTGTGGAGGTCTTATTTGGAATAGCCGGATAGAGAGAAAAGAATGTTTGACAACATGTATATCAGTCCAGATCAGGGAAAGGAAAGATTCTTATAGTTATTAGACACCTTGGCACAGGGACAACGATTAGCAGAGCAGAAAGCACAGGAACAGAGTCAGAGATTGGAGCTTATGATGCAGATGATGGCTTGTCAAATGGGGTTGAATGCTAATGTGGGTGGAGGAAATAATCAGAATGGTAATAATCAGGATGGGGCACATAATGGAGGCAAACAAGTTGGGAACAATTTCAGTCATGCACCCCAGCAAACTAGGACAATGAGTTCACGGCCTATGATTCCCATATTTCCTCCTAGAGCTCGAGAGCAACCCGTACTAGAGCCCCAGATCACTGATATACAAGACCAGCTGAGGAGAGATTGGGAAGCCGAAGGTCTAGATTTTATTGCTGCAATCACCTTTAGGGAGTATATAGATGTGCGGATGAAGCATATGCCACGTGGACATGACAGGAACCAGAGCTATGAGCTACAAAAGAAAGTAGAGAAACTTCAGTTACCATATTATGATGGCTCAGGGAAGTCTACATCAAGAGCTTGGGTTCAAAAGCTTGACACATACTTTCAAATGAACCCTATGCCTGAGGAAGAAGCTATTAAGTATGCAACAATTCACCTAGATGGGTTAACACACGAGTGGTGGCATCATGGTATGGTCACTATGGGTCATGCACACATTACCTCATATGTGGAGTTTACGGAGAGACTGATTGAACGTTTTGATAGGCCTAAGGATCGTACTTTCCCTATGACAGGCAAAAACTTGTATGAGGAGTTTAACAGACATGCTAATTCAATACAGGGAGACATTAGCAAATCTTCAGGTAATGGTTTACCTGCATCATCTTCACAGGCAGAAGGGGTTTCAGATGTTGTGCAGGTTGAGCTAGTTGCATCAGAAGGTGATATCATAGGCACACCGGATTGCGTGATTGACACAAATAGTGATTCCAGTACAGTTGGGCTGGATGAAGTTACAGCAGTTGAGGATACTGTCATGTTTGAGGATAGTACAGTTGATCAGAAAGTGAGCATTCAGGACTTTGCAAAAAATGAGTATCAAGCACAGTTGGATGCTTCTTCACATGAGATAGAGGCTAGTAGCTCTTCACTTGGTTTGGCAAGCCAGCTAAAGACAGGGAACAAGGATATTGTCGCGGCTTTATCTCATCATGACAGGATGCATGGATTGATTGAGAATCACATTTGGATGATTCAACTGCAGTAGAGATAGAAAAGAGTCACAACAGGTTCTTCTTGTGACGACTTACAACAGATCAAGGAAGGCATGGAGGCAATGAAGGTAAGTTACATACACCTACATTCAGATCATGATCATCTCCTTAATCTTGCAGGGATCTATTTAGATGCATTGAAGAAGAAGGAGGAGGAGGTTGACCGGCTTTCTCATGAGTTGGAGGATACTTGGAATTCCTTGGTGTGTATTCAGTTGGCTCTCTAGGATTCTGAGAGACATGTGGACGAGCTTTGTCTTGAGGTGAGCTCAGTTCGAGAGTTAGCGCATATAGTAGGGACTTAGTTTTCTTTTATAGTAAGGTCACATGTTGATGATTTCTCAGAGATGACAGAGTTTACAAGAGAGTCCCAGGATTTGAGTATTATAGATGATAGCTATTCTGAGGTTACTCCTTTGGACAGTGTACCAGGGATAGAGTATAGGAGTTTGACCAATCGGCACAATCATGTGTCTAGTTAGCTGAGAGTTGGCAAGCGAGACATTGCTATTGCGTGCGAATATTTTGATGCTGCTCACCAGTTGTTAGCAGTTTATGGATGGGGTTCTCCTACTAGTGATGAGCAGGGAGGCAGTTATCTTTCCTTGACAGAGATCCACTCTTTATGGGAGGCTATTCGAAATCTGAGACAAAATTATATGCAGTTGGTAGTCAACAAAGATTATCTTATGGAGTGGGGGAGTACAGCATACGAAGCATTATTGGCCAAGGAAGATGAGGTGAGTGAGCTTAGTCAGTAGCTCGAGGTGACTTCTAAGATTCTTGAGAGTACACAGTTGGCTTTCGAGGAGTCACAATTTCATTTGGCTAAGGTGACCGTGGAGTTAGAGCGACTGCAGTCTTTACCAGATTCTATACAGTCACAAGCTGTGGTGTTTGGTGATCCGAGGATATCCATGGTCAAGATTGTTAAAGACAGTGGAGATGGGAATGCATCCATCCTTGATACTAACATTGGCATATCGGGTTTGTTCCCACTAGAGTCAGGATCAGTTGAGTTGGGTGCTGCAGCAGATTCTTGTGGTATGCCTAACATGGTGGTGGCCTCTAGTACTGATGGCACGAAGACTAGAGATGTTGTATCAAAGATCATGTGTGATATTGGTGAGCCAACAGTTGGCATGGTTCCTGCTAGTAATACTACTCCCTTGGTGATGTCTTCGGAGGTAGTAGTCAGTTCCAACATGGTTAATGATCGATTGCAATCAGACCCACTGACTAAGATTGGCGCATTCTATCAGCATTACACTGTGAGGTATGCTCATCAATTTACCTTTGATGACCATGTTGATGAGATGAGATACAGAGATGTACTTTGGTTCCTAGTGCTTATCATCAGTTACGGGACGGTTTGACGCCTCAGGATGAGAGTTGTAATGGGCATGACATGGCGATAGGTTCTGCGGTTGACAGCTTGATAATACATGACTTAGAGCAGGAGTTTGGGAGTGATGCTTTAGCAGTTGTTGTTATTGATTGTACGCCTTTGGCTATGACATCTCCTGACTTAACTGGTGATCAGTCATAGTGGGTTGTATCACTTGTTCATGGTGAGCTGTTGACTAGGGTTGGTTCTTTTTATCAGCATTATACTGCAGAGTATGTACATCAATTAGCATTTGATCCTTGTGTTGAGGAGTTGATGGCAGGTAGATTTGGTTTGGGTTCCATTTCTTGCTATTTATCTTGTGATGTCTTTTCACCATCAGCGGTGCGTGGGAGTTATGGTTATGAGATAGTGGCCGATAATCTATAGAGTTGTGTTAACTCCAGTAGATGTACAGTGTGTGGATTCTTTGTGTTTGGTGCAGTTTCATGTGGGAGTGGTCACCATTGTTGCAGAGTTGGATTGTACATTCTATATAGGCCAGTGGGATGTGTTGATGGTATTTACTATGTTGGCAGTTTGGGTTATCTACTTTACTTGGGTTCTGATATTTCGAGAGCTTATTTCTCATGGGTTCCTGACTTTGGAGTTTGGGTGAGTTGTATCCGCCAATTTGATTATGGATTCCTCTTGGTTAATTTTCAGAGGTTGTTGTAGGAGCCTATGTTGACTGACAGCAGTATAGTTCATGACTACATTTGGGATCCAGGTGGATTGATTGGGTTGTTGTTCGACCATTTCTTGGGGACAAGCAATTTTGGGAAGGGTGGACTGTAATGTCCCCTTTTTTAGCATTCATAGCATGATGTTGTCATTAGCCTATTTCCCCACAGTCCTGTAGGCTAACCAGGACATTAAAGGGACTTAGAGGCCATTTGGCCTAGATAGTTTCAGTTGCAGGTCCTTCTGAGGGGTTTTGAGGCAACCTTGGGCATACTTACTATTTATAGTAAGTCATCTTGGGCATGGGTGGACATCCAGTGGCAGTGGTATGTCGATGGTAATTGTTTAAAATCGGCAAGAAGACTTGTTTATTATTGATAAGATTTGTTTTGCATTGATAAAACTATTTTATAAAGTTAAATTTAAATATTTAACTTTATTAATGCATAGACTATAGTTTGTGGGAAATATAAAAATTAAAAGAGTCCCCTTTATTTTATAACATTGGAGACATAAGTTACATAAAGGGAGTAATGTTTTATCCCACATTGAGAAAATGAAAGATTGAGCTCTTGTGAGAACACTATAAAAGAAAGGGAAGAGCTTCTTTTAAGTATGCTTGGAAATACCAAAGAAATTGAAATTTTTTTTGGAGATTATGTCTCAATAGTTTGGAGGACGAAATCCCTTCAAGCTGGAAATCTTGATGCCATTGAAAGATATGGTCTTGAGATTCAACATTGTAGCAGTCCGCAAAAGCAGCCCAAAAAGTAGATCCAAAAAAGCAGTCCAAAAAAAGCGGAACCGAAAAAGCAGGCTGAAAAAATGGGTACGAAAAAGCAGTCCGAAAAAGCAGGCCAAAAAAGCAGTTCGTAAAAAGCAAAGCAGAAGGGGCAGCATTGAAGGAAATTATTACAGCCATCTACAACTAGGTTCCTTGTTAGTGTTGTTTTTTAGGGTGTTATAAACTTTCAGCTGTAAGTGTGCATTATACCAGCATTATCATTTTGTAATCCATGTAAATGCCAAAGTCTTGGCCATATTTCATGAGCATTGCATTTTTTCATTGCAATTAAGAAGATAATAGTTACTGGTGTCATTTAAGAAATGTAATATCATTATTTATCAGCTAGTTAGTTTGCATATCAACTGTTTGTAAAAATGTCAGTTGGATGTAGGTGTTCATTTCTCATGCTTAGCTCATATATATGCACTGAATATTGTCAAAATTAGTAGCACACTCATGTTAGGTCATTGCGTAGTCCATTGTAGTCTTCTAGCACAAGATTCTCATTGATGCAAATTGAAAAAAAAGTCATTTGAAACTAGCTGAAATACTATATCAGTCATACGTCCCTTGTATGTGAATTGTTTGATGAAATTCCTTGAGCTTTCATCATCATTTTTTAGGGCAGATTTGAGGAGGGTTATTATAGTGGTATCAGATCTTGCTTGCAAAGTGTTTGACAAAATGTCAAACAACTGAAGTATAAAGATTTTTGGTGTTTGAAGAAGTTATAACCTATTGGGGTTATTACAAGGAGCCAATTTTCGAGAAGAGGGTTTCGAAAGAAAGAAAATTTGCTTGCGAGTTTTGTGCATTTGTTCATTTAGCATTAGATCTAGGTAAGATCTTGTGAATTTTGGAGAGTAGTTTCTTTCTTTTAAAATCTTCGTCTTCTCCATGTCTGTGGATCTATATTCACAATTTAATTGGGTTGAAACCCTTCTTTGTGAATTTATTATTCTTCATTTCGAAAACCTCTATAAATGAATTGAAGATTGGAAAACTTTGTTTGGTAAATTTTAGAGATCTGTAATTTGATTAAGTACAATTCAGGTAGGGTTTGGAAAAGAGATCAAAATTTGATATACAAAATTCGATTGATTGTTTGTGTTTTTCCTATTAGATCTATTATGTAAATTTATTAAATAATAATAATAATATAATTGCCACAGTAATTTAAAATTACTATGATAATTATATTACCATATTAAAAAATGGAAATTACGAAATTGGTTTTGATTGTTTTATTTTAAAAATAACAATTAATGCCAAGAGGCATTCTAAAATGGCAGAATGGGGGAATGGGATGGTGTGAGTGTGTTAATGTTAACTTTTATTCTTTTAGGTTAAATTTGACAACCATCTACATGCCAAAAGTTTAAATCTTATTATAAATAGAATATACTTTTTAAAATAATTTAATAAATACCACATAAAATATCCATTTAAATTATAATATTTGGAGATATAAATCATCCATTTTTTAAGAAATTAAAATAAAAAGCTTAAGTTGGTAAAAAAATAAATAAATGGAGATAAAGGAAATTAAATAAATTTTGTAGTGGATATCTATCGACATTTCTATAGATAGATTTATTTAAGATCTATACTAGTTGTAAATGTTTTTAGGAGGAGGGTGGGAGCCACCACATCCCCACCCCACTTGCAATTGCTTTAAGCAGGCCACACAACAAGCTATTGTTGTTGTAGCAGTAGGTATTGCCAGCAATAGTGGTTGCCATGGTGTACCAAGTTGGCCGACGGGCCTTAAATGAATTATTGGGTTATAGATTTATTTTTTTAGGCATTAAATTTTAATTATAGTTTATAATATAGATTGTAATTAATAATATTATTAATATTAATAATTTAATTATTATATTATCTAATTTAATATTAATTATTATTATTAATTATATATATATATTATTTTATTAATAAGTTTATAAATATTATAATTAATAATAATTATTAAATTATGATAATAATATTTAATTCAATAAATTGGTTTAATAATATATTTTATTTATAAATAATCATATATTAAAATAAATGAATAGATGTTTTCTTCAATTTTAATTAAGAATATATTTTTTAATGAAGAATGTTATTCTATAAATGATTCAACTTTTTATGAAATATTTGTATACAAAAGAAATCTTATTATTTTTGTGAACTCAAGAAAACTCGGACAAATAGAACACTTGAGGAAAACGAAATTGGAACTTGTTTGTAAATCACACTTTTATGATTTAAAAAATGAACTATGAAAATGCTTGTTTAAATTTTGGATGAGATGTATGTTGTATTTCATGTTGGGATTTGGGTTTGACTTAATACGTTGACCAATTAGGATGTTTACCAGAGGCTTGGCGAGTTTTGTGATGTGATGATGTTATGTATATTTTGGTCATGATCTTTTATACCCGACCATGGTGATGTATTCATGTAATTTTATGGTGAGTTTTAATCAATTGCTTGTTAGTGCTTTCTAATTACTTATGTAGAATCGAGGTGTATGGTGTAATTTTCTTAGTGTAACCCTTGAGTATTCGATTGGTTATCTTTCGTGCTTTCCAGTTGCTTGTGTAGGACTGAGGTGATTATTGTGATTGGTCTTTAGGTGCTTTATAGTTGCTTCTATGGGACTAAGGTGAATACTGTGTTTTATCTATAGGTGCTTTCCAGTTGCTTGTAAAGGACTGAGGTGAAAGCTATGATTCTATGATTTGTACTTTTCATTAGCTTAGGGTAGGTAATCTATGTGTACATTGGGAAGTGTCTTGCAATAGAGGTCGGAGCCCTAAAGAGGCTGCCTGGGTAACCCATTGTAAGTTGTTTTAATAAGTGATAACATTTCATTAAATGAGAGTAAAATGAATTAAAAGAGTGTTTTTCCTCACCCATGCCTTGAGTGTTAGTATAGGCTAGGATGGGAGTAGAGAGGATGCTTGATTGCAACCTTGCTTTGTTAGTATGTCTTGTTTGTACAAAAGGATATTGATGTCACATAGAGACACTAGGGGGTCAGAGTCCAGAGAGGTTTCCAGGGTTACCTTAGAATTGGCTCATGCAATGACACTTGCTCACTTACATAGTAGATTTCCTACGTGTCTTGGTTACCTCTGAGTTTAGATGTTATTTGTGTCTTGGTACCTTTGAGATAGATTGCTATCAGGTTTTCCTTGACCTAGATGTTGGTTATGACTTTTGGGATTGTTATCCGTTTGATACTTGAGACTATCTCCTCAGTGTGGTGGGAGTGGGCCATTTAGTTTCCACGAGGTTGGGTGGTAGTGCATTTTTCTTATACCATTAGGATATGGCAGCTGGATGTACTTATGCATTTTTTCTTTTCTTTTTCTAATCTTGTATTTCTATTGGATGGTTATATTTTGTTTTAATATATTGTATTTGATTATCAGAGATCGTATGAGATAATGTATTTATTCATGATGTATTTTTTGAGCTTTTCATACCTTGTGACTTGTATAGTGGATGATTACGCATTCTAGTTATGCCAAGTGGCATCTTAAGTAAATGTATATTACTTAATTAGATTCATACTTGTGGTTATTCCATGATGTGGAATTTGGTTGTGTTAGATTTAATAATTATAAACTTATACATGTAATTCAACGTCATGGAACCCTTGAGAGGTGTAATCTATTTATGATAGTTGTGTGTATGTGAGATATTGCTTCTGCTATATTATCTCTTATTTTTATTATCTTAAAGAAAAATGTTTGGCAAACTTAGTGAAACTTTGGGTTAATTTATTTTGGCTTCCTTGGAAGGGCGTTACAATGGCAATATAATTAACATCATTTTATTATAATTATAATGAAATTAAAATATAAATAAATAAGTAAATAATATGCAAAGAATGCTATGTTATGACATTATATAAACAAACAATAAGATAACAACACACAATAATAACAATGTAACTTAATTAACTATGTAATGAAGTGGTAACATTCAATTGATATAATAAATACATTATGCAAAGTAGAATACTCACAAAAAAATACATGATATATTATTAATCAAATGGTTTCAAAGGGCACGACCCCTAGACTTACTATGTATATAAAGGTGATGAAACCTCACTTATTACATATAGATTTGGAACGAAATATATTTGACAACACAGAGTAAAAATTAGATAAAGTTCAATTGGGGATATTACAAGTGGTATAAGAGCATTTTCCTACTAGCTCGAGGGACATTATGATGAATTGATTATTTAAAAAGATGAATACATTTTTAAATTTTGATTAAACATTTGTCCTTTTAAAAGCAAACTAAACTATGTCTACAAATATTTGAATTATTTATTGTGGTGGAATGGACTGTGCTACATCAAACAAATGTGCTAGGTAAGGCCCACGGTGGAATGGACATTAGCTACATCATACAAGGGCACTAGGTAAGGCCTGCAGTGGAATGGGCATGAGCTACATCATACAAATGCACTAGGTAAGCCTTGCAGTGGAATGGGCATGACTTACATCATACAAGGGCACCAGGTAAAGCCTATGGTGGAATATGCCTAGGTTACATCACACAATGACACTATCTTGGAAGTAATGATAAGAGATAAGTAACAATGATAGAGGGGAATGGTGAGGCCCACGAGGTACACCACTCCATATGATTTGGGGCCAATGGGAGGGTAGAGGATCTACCCTTGGGCCTAGGGTTGGGTAATAGGGCACCCTATTGTAGTTCTTCCACCAATATAAGAAGGTATCTATGTAGACCACCTTGGTGGATGCTGACACCTGCCATCAAGGCCAAGGGGGTCAAAGTCTCGCCCTTAGGCTCAGATCAAGATAAAGTGAAATTATGGAAGAAAACACCTACCATCGAGGGCAATAGGGTCAAAGTCCTGCTCTTAGGCTTAGTATGGAATTAGCTTGAACCTAATTTATCATGAAGCAACTTTCTTTGAATTTTAGATATGTATATATGTATATATATATATATATATATATATATATATATATATATATATATATATATATATATATATATATATATATATATATATATATATATATATATATATATATATATATATATATATATGTACTAATGATTTTGTGGTTGTAGGGTTCACAGTCAAGTAAAATAAGGAATTACCCTTAAAAAATGTAAATTATAGAGCTTAATAAATGAATTGCATTATGTTTGCATCATGTATGCTTTGTGTCTTCACGCATCACATGTCTACATCATGTATGCTTTGTGTCTTCATGTACTCATATGTCTACATTGTGTATACTTTATGTCTTCATGCATTCATATGTTTTGTAACGCCCCGCCAAGGGATCCAAAAGAATTAACCTAAAGTTTTACTAAGTTTGCTAAACATTTTGTTTTTTAACAAGAAGTATAACGTACACATCAAACGCATAGTAGCGGAAGCAATAACATGTAATCATTGACAACATACATTGTAAGTTACATTTCTTAAAGATCCCAAGACGTTGAGTCACGTTTAAATTTAATTAATTTTAAGTCTAACAACTATCACATACATATGAAAGAATAATCAAAAAGTCCCATGTCCATAATATACATTTGTTCTGAATGCCTCTCGGCAAATTAATTCGGAATGCTCAATCATCCACTATACAAGTCACAGGGTATGAAAGGCTTAAAAGAATATACATATGTAATAATAGAAATACATCAACCTCCATGAATCCATGATACAAAGTACAGTAAAGATATATACAAAACTATTCACCATATTTGATATGTCCATACATCCATAATGATAAAACATCTAACATAAAATCTAACCATCCATCATAATAATCCAAGGACATAGTGAAGGTAAATGCCAATCATGAAAACTCCAGCCACGGTGACCACGGAATGGATTTCAATGGTAAGAGTAAAAGCACTACCACCCGACCGCGTGGAACCTAAATGGTCCACTCCCACCGCGCTGAGGAGATAGTCTCAAGTCCCAAATAGGATAACAAAACCTATAATCATAAATACTCTCTAAGTCCAGGAAATCCTATAAGTATGCTAACTCAAGGGTTCCTAAAAAGATCGACATCTAAATCCCAGAGGTACCACAAGACATGTAGGAAACCTAATATGCAAGCGGGAAAGTGTCATCGCAAAAGTCACGTAGAAGTTACCCGAGCAATCCCTTAGGAATCTCGGGTCCCTACTGATCCCTGCGGCCATTAGTATCCTCTCGTACTGACGAGGCATACTATGGAATGCAAGGTCGTAACCAAGTGTTCTCTCTACCCCATCCTAGTCTGTACTAGCACTCAAGGCATGGGAGAGAACATACAATTATCTTATTAGGTTCATTTTCCCTTATTTAGTGTAAATGTTTTCACTTATTAAAACAACTTACAATGGGTTACTCCAGGCAGCCTCTTAGGGCCCCGATCCCCATTGCAAGCCACTTCCCGACTCTACACATAGATAACCTACCCTAGGCTCATGAAATCATAAATCAAAGAATCATAATAAAACCACCTCAGTCCTATACAAGCAACTGAAAAGACATCATAAAAGATAAGCCACAAAATTACATCAGTTCTTCATGAGCAACAGCTAAGCATCCAATAATAATCATATGATCACGACAGTTCTCTATCAGCAACTGAAGGCATCAATGATAAATCACAAAATCCAATGGTTCTCCAATGAGCAACCAGAAAGTATCCCAATAGTAAATTACAATACTGATCGAAGACTCCAAAATGGTCAAGTCAAAACATGACATCATCAAGAACATAACAAACACTTCAGTCCTCTCAAGCGACCGAAAAGCAAACCAAGTATAACTGATCGAGACTCAAAAATGGTTATCAAATATAACTGATCGAGACTCGAAAATGGTTAAGTCAAGTATCTCAAATACATACACCTCAGCTTCACACAAGGAAATTGGAAAGCAATAACAAACAGTAAATACATCCATCATAGAGCATACTATCACATTACCTTGGTTGGTTTGAAAAGATCGAGAAAAAATCATCATAACATCACATTCACAACCCCGAGCCTCTGGGGACAACCTAAACTGGTCAATGCTAAACCAACCCCATAACACTCAAACATAAACAATATATAGAAAACATCATAGTCTCACAATTGGTTTTGATTTGAAATATACAGTTGAGTTAAACAATAAGGTTTCAGTTTTCAGTGTTTATTTTCAAATAAAAACTTTTATAGTTCAATTTAATTGATAATATACTATTGAGGTTTCCATTTCCAGTTGAACGTATGTTTTAAACAGATAGAACCCATAGTTCACCTTTACAAAGTAACCCGTTCCTAACTCCAAATGAAACACCTAATTACCCTTAATTGATCTTAAATCAAAGTCCTAAAACAATCTAAGGTAATAATTAAATTATTAATAATCCTTGTTGATTATAATAATCTAAGCTTCCATTAAAATCGATGTTATAATATTAAACTTGCTTACACAAATATTCGATTTAATTAATCTTAATTAAGTCAAACTATAACTAAGATTAATTAATGATACATAAAGAATCATATTATATTTATTAATAATTTATTTATTTATAAAATTATTAATAAATAATAATAAAATTTCAATATAATTTAAAATTTAATAATTTTAAATTATCTAATAACAATATTAAATAAAGTAATTCTATTTAAAACATTTTTTTTTTTTTTTAAAATGATTTATAAAAATTTAAATCGTAATATTTTTTTAAAATAAAACAATGGCGTTTTTAAAGGCCCGCCGTCCACCTGCGGCCGCAGGTGTTACTGCTGCGGCAGCGTGGGAAAGAGTGTGGGGCGTGGGAAGTGGTGGCCCCGCCCCACCCCAAATATATTACTTTTTATTTTATTTTAATTTTTTAAAAAAAAAATTTTAAAACAAATCTCCATTTTCGATTTTAATAAAAGTATTAAATAATTAATCTTATTTTAAATAAGATTTATTTAATTTTATTAAAAAAATAAATATATATATAATAAATAATGTTTATTTTAAATTTAGTTTGATTTAATTTTCATTAAGACAATATCCTCCAAGGAATATATATATATATATATATATATATATATATATATATATATTTTAAAACTTAGAACTTTCAGTTTTACATTCAAAATCCTTACCTAAATAAATCTTAATTTCTAAATCAAGAAAACAAGGGTTCTAATAATTCATCCAGTCTCCATGGATACAGAAATTATTGACGAACAATTAATAAATTCACAATATTGAAAGCTTAAAACTTTCATCACAGAGAATTCGGATTTACAAATCCCAGACACGAAGAAGACAGGAAAGGATAATTGCGTATTTAATCGATAATCAACAACACAAGACCCTACCTGATCCTGATGCTATTATGAAATCCCCAGGAACTGCAAGAGAATTCGCTCCTCTCAATAACCTTCTTCCCAAAATCTTTCTTTGGTATTTGCCTTCTGAAAATCGCTTCCAAAAGATGTCTCCCCAAAATTTCCCGTCCAACTTCGTATATCCCAAAAATGAACCCCCAAAGTTGTGATAAGCAATTTCTCCTCAATTCGGGGCACTAATTGTGCGTTTACCCGAGAAGACTCTTTGCACAACTCAGTTAACTCCAAATTTAATTCCTTTCATTTAATTAATTTCTCAATTTAAAAAAAAAAAATTAAATATTAAAATGTCATAATAATCTTCTATTAAATTAAATCATTAATTAATCGTTTTAATTAATTTCTTTTATATTTAAACTCATGCTTAGATCATGCGATCTAGAAACCTTTAATAATTTAATATCTTTTCCACTTTTAATTTATTTAAGAAACTTTAATTGATAAAATATTTATTAATTCAATTAATAATAATATTTAGCATTTATTTAAAAATGAACTCTAAATATATATTATTATTAAATTAAATAAATATTATCACATTCTAAAATTATACTTAAAACTTTTATTTCCAAATTTAATACTTTTTATTTAATTAATTTCTCAATTAATTAAATATAATTAAATATTAAAATATCATAATAATTTTCTATTAAATTATATCATTAATTAATCCTTTTAATTAAACTTAATTAATAGAAAATACATCAAGGACTCATAAAGCAACATATGAAAACCCATCATAGAAGAACACATACTAAATCAAACAAAAAGGGTTATAATCACGAAATAACATCATTTGATGCATTCGGAGGGTACTTAACTCAGATACTTGTCCTAATTATCAATTAGGACAATTGGCTAAAGGGTTTAGGATTTGGACTTAAGAGTTTATCTCCCCTCTCTTACCATTGAGATAATGCGATAGGGTACGCTCATCCTGGCAATTCAGGGAAGTCGATACCCGATACCTGCAACCTGCATAAAATTCACGCATGTACAGACACAATATTCTAAGCTAAACAGACAATGGTAGGAAGTGGTGCATCGTGTAGATCTTGACTAGCAGGTGACTACGACTCCCTTCCTTAACCACATCAGAAACACCATACATGAAGAAAACAAACACGCACACCATACACATGCAGTATGGGGTAAGTATCCATAAGAAAGCACGTGTGATAATAAACCATATAACTAATCATCATTGATAATTGAAAACATTGAATAATCATCATACATGCATGAAATATAGAGTACCAAGTCATCTCATCATATAATAAATTGAGTGTAAAACAACATCTAATAATCTAAAAGTAATGCTACTAAACATCAAGTATAAAACTGGCCTAAAAGAGTTTGGCAATGAAGACTAAAATGCGACTTAGGGGCAGGCACTACATGTTTACCTTGTACACATCTTGTATTTTCCAACATCGAAGTGCATATTTGATATTTTAATCTTGAATCTACATAGAAAGATTTATATAAACTATCATTGCTTAGGGATAAGCAATTTTGAGAGGGGAGGATTGTCATGTCCCCTTATTTTAAATTTTAATTAAACCATCCACGTTTGAAATAGGATTTAAATATAATAAATTAATAAAGCTCATATAATAAGTATAAATATAGATAATAATTGTAAATATCTTAATATATAAAAATAAACATAAATACAAAATAAATAATTATTCAAGTAAATAGACTTATTGTAATTATATTATTAATATAAAATATGAGGGCAACATAATTATCATCATCGATATTATAATTATAATGAAAGAAAAAAGAAGAAGAAGTAAATAATATACAAAGAATGTTATATTCCAAAATCATATAAACAAATAATAAGATAACAACATTCAATTCCGATATCTAGATTAATACTGTTACTACTGCCATTGATTATAAGATTAGGGTTGTTGTTGATGGCAGGGAAGATTCTCATGAGGCTAAATTATCCTTTCTTCACACTGCTAAGCTTAAAGCGGAGGCTTCCCTATAGGTTGCTTCCTAGCTTTACAATGAAATAATGGTTTTCAAGAAGAAGAGGTGGATTATGTAGAGAGTGCTGGACTACAAACTCACCATGAGAACTCATATGGAAGTACAAATTGGGAACATCCCTGAAAAGCTCAAAGAATATGAGTAGGAGCTTCGTTACCTTATTAAGGAAAGTGGTTAAAGAATGCAACATGTCACTTTTGGTTTGTGTGCCACGATGCCTAGTCTGGGTAAGAAGAGTAATAAGAAGATAATGTCTCTTAGTAATGTGGGGTTAGAGAGTTTAGGTGGTCCTAGTAAGAGAACTAGACAGAGCACATGGAAAAAGACCATTGAAGCTCTTAAGGCTCCTATTTTAGCTTCGATGAACATTATCCAGAGTACTGCAGAAGCAGGTAAAGAGGTGGCAAATATCATCAAAGAGTTGTTGTAGGCACTGGTTTTGGAGTGGGTGTGTTGGGTGTTGGTGCTGGTCTGGGTGGTTTTACTAGTTTCTTGCTTTTTGTTTTCTAGCTTGTTTAAATTAGGTTCTAGGTCCTTGTAAAACCTAGATATTTTTTTATGACTTAAACTTTTGGTTTTAGGTCCCTGTAAAACCAAGTTTCTTTGTTTAAAACTTTAGGTTATAGGTCCTTGTAAAACTTGGTAGTGCTTAATGCTTATCTTTAGTTTTTTGTAAAGGGTTTCAAGTCCCTTCAAAACTTTCTTTTACCGTAATCTAAAACAATGTAACTTAATCAACTATGTAATAAAGTGATGACATTTAATTGATTTAATAAATAAATTATGCGAAATAAATTACTAATAAAAATAAAAATACATGATATATTACAAATTGTGTCTATTTTTTAATTCTTATTAATCAAATGATATAAGAAATAAAACATAGACACAATTTACACCCATCATAACTATGTAGGGACCTTGGTGGAGTGTAACAACTTGGCTTGTACTAGCCCAAGCTATATGTGGGTATGGTAAATCAACTCCCTTGGGAGGGTGCATAACATGCCCTCACACCAACTTCCACAAAATACTAGCTACCCTTAGACACGCCTCCCTCACATTGGCTCCCTATGGACATAGACTATCATCCATTTGGGTACATCACTTAAGATTTATCATCGCATGTGTTTAGTTTGGTTATCACTTTTTAGAACCTCCTCATGTTACCTTATTACACTTCTATGGTGGGATATCTGTGAGAGGCCACTCCACCCCTCTACCCTATACACCCTTTTCGTTATACAATGAGTGTCACAAGGCAATGCAAGTTCCCAATCCAACCCATAAATGACCAAACACTCGACTGGCCTAAATCTAGGTGTTTGGGTCTTGCAAGATCTCACAATAGCCACACTCATGTGCATGTGGGTGGGCACAACCAACTTAAAATAAAACAATGATATGATTAATATGCAAGGATTTGATTGGAGAAATTAAACTAAAAGAAACACGCATAAAATACACTCAATCAAGCACTTTGTTGGGAATACAAATTCATCAACGAATCCAAAAGTCATAAAGTGTAAATATGGGATGAATGAAAATGTGGAGGATAATCCATTTTTATCATCCAAACTTATGCCACAAATCCCAACTCAAATTTGGATCACACACAAAATGAGGCACGAGGAAAGTGCCCAAAAATCCAACATCTCAAAATTCAATGAAATAAAAAACCGACTTCCAAAATGTACCCAAACTTTCAAAAATTAAATAAAAGTCCTATTACAGGCATGCATGCAAAATCAGATAGAATACCAACACAACAACATGTATTTTTAATTGATAAAATCCACAAATGTTCAAGACCAACCGAGCTATGGAGTTGCATGAAAATAGAGGGGAACACTACTCCTCAACCTCTAACCATTTAGAAATCAAAACAAGAAATTAATATGAAGCAAAAACAAAAGAAATGATAGAGCCCTACCTCACTTCAAAAGCTTAAAACTTGGAAATGAAAGAAATAAATGGAGGGAGCTCTAACTATAATAAAAATCTTGAGGAAGATGGAGATTCCCCCTATGAATCCAACGAGCCTATCCTTGCAATGATCCAATAAGCCAATCTCTCACATTAAATTAATCTCTAAAATCTTTAAAGAGGGTTTGGAGCAAATTCACAAATTCCACAATTCAACAATAAGAAGTGAGTGTAAAAACTAACTTTTTGCCTAATATAAGCTCTTTAATTAAAAGTGATAAATTAGAGTATTAACCACTTAATATACTAATTGTCCCCTTTTCCAAATTAAATAAATAATTCCAGATATTTGGAATTCAATTGCAAAAAAAACTAATAAATAAAATTTAAAAACTAAAAAATTAAAATCCCCTGATATTTAATTAAACCAGTGTTTCGATTAATATTTTCAATGATAATTGTGGAACCCTAAATGCACAGACACACTCACCAGTCTAATCACATAATGTTTTGTGAATTTGGATTTACAATAATAACTAGATAATAAATAATAATGTTACATATACGTCACCCATACAAGGATGACTTTGGCTTAACATGAAAGGTCGAGGTCATATCTCCTAGTCCCACTATTAGGTATATAGGTACACATTCATATCTTGTAATTAGGATAAATGTACGTCACACTTATTCAATAAACACGCAAACATTAAGTGCAAATGCTCAAACTATTACATTTATCTTATGAAACTCGAATTATGTATTATTATTATTATTATTATTACATTTAGCTTAAAAATTAGATTATCGAACTGAAAAATTAAATTTACACAAAACTCATACTCACTCTAAAAGTTTCACAATATAATGAATTAAGAGCATCCAATATATTTTAAACTTTACAACAATAGTTTAATCAAAGTCCATAAATCATAACAAAAATTCAAAACTAATTTTTTATTCTTTTTAATATCATAATTATGAATCTCATCCAAAATGTACCAAAGATAAAACAAAGTCAATTATTTTCCCAGACATAGGGATTTTTTTTCATTTTTCTGTTTTTGTTATTTTTGACTACAAATTAAGATCATGAAGATCAAAGGCTGAAATTTTCAGAAAAATCTATAATGTTTTAAGTTTCTTAAAAATTAATCAGCGGTACAGTTTGAATGGAGGATAGACGCGTCTGAATGAACTCAGTTAATTGGGAAGCGGGCGGTTAGATCATGTATCTGTTTCCATCTCTCGAAAGGGAGAAGAAACGGCACTTTGTCCAAAAAGTAACCCCATCAAAAAAATTGCCGGTTGACTGACGCGATTATTTTGCCGGGTGAAAGGCGAGAGAGTAAAGTAGAAAGTGATGCAGAGATAGCGATACCAGAAAGACGGGTAAAACTGAAAGCACGACAACGGATAATAAATATACCAAAACAAGTAACGTGCATTGTATGAGTCCCTGTAACGGGCCTTACCTGTCATTTGAAGCCGTGTGACTCTCGTTTAATCAAGTTTTACCGCGGTAAAAAGAAAATCTTCTCCGTGACTGCCGTATCAAAATTCCGCGGTTTGGACAGAAGGACTATCATTATATATGAGCCCTCAGTCGTACATGTGACCAGGTGCGTAGAATTCTTGCCGCCGACGTATCATGCGTTGGGTATCGCGAGAATAAAGGAAATGGGCAAAGAAAACGATAATATCGTTGGTTGGCTAGGGTTTGACATCAGACAAAGAATTGAGGCTGGTCGCCGTAGCATGGAAATCACGTAGTAGAATATCTACTCACTCCAACTCGACCACACAGACGTAGTAGTATTTCTGGAGGAGTCCATTATATCGGTTTTGTTGCTTTGCGAGGTCCCGCGTTCGAGTCGCTACTATGACGAGGGCTAAAAAGGAAGCTTTGGATTATTGGACTATCAAGGGGAATGGCAAGCTCGTCAAAGGTAAGCGCGCGCTGTAAATTATCGAGAAAAAAGTAGGTTTGCAGATCTTGAAACCCTAGTAATGGCTTGTGGCTGAGTTCGATGTTTTTGTGTTGTTGTAGTCGGGGATACCGTGCTCATGCGCGCTCAGGATCCCGATAACCCGCCATACGTAGCGCGGGTGGAGAAGATTGAAAGCGAAGCGCGTAGCAACGGTCATGTTAGGGTTCGAGTGCGGTGGTACTACAGGCCGGAGGAATCTATAGGCGGTCGACGGCCGTTTCACGGCGTGAAGGAGCTCTTCTTGTCCGACCATTTCGATACGCAGATCGCCGACACGATTGAAGACAAATGTGTCGTTCATTCGTTCAAGAATTATACGAAGCTCGACAGCGTGGGCGCGGAGGATTATTTCTGTCGCTTCGAGTATAAGGCCGCCACCGGCGCTTTTACTCCCGACAGGGTGGCCGTGTAAGAAAATCGCTTCTTTTGTTCTCTTGTGTCTAGAATCTACTCCCTTTAGAATAAGCCATGCCGTATTCTTTGCATGTTTCGAACCCGCGGCCTTTAGTTGAGATATGCTTGGTTTTCATTCTGCGTAGGTATTGCAAGTGTGAAATGCCGTACAACCCCGACGATTTGATGGTGCAGTGCGAATTGTGCAAAGACTGGTAGGCACTTTCCTATCTTTTTCGTTGGACTTTGTGGCATAAACAAAAGTCGGCGTCGGGCTTATCTATGCCGGCATGTTATCGTGGTAAAGTTTTTGATATGAATGACAACTTTGGTTACTTTAAATTAATGGCGGTGTTTGACTTCTTTCTTAGCAAACTTCGGACACGATTTTGACTGTTTTGAAGTTCGCCTTTTACTACAATGGCGGTACCCACACTTGACTGAACACTCGTTCATTGAGACCATTGAGATCGTCAATCGAAACCCTTGAAGTTTAGACCCCTAGTTGTATAGGTTTGTGCGAAATCCTCGCTTCAAATCTGTAGTTCTTTCTTGCTTGTGATAGAGATATATCTCATTCCTTGTGAGCGTGCTTTCTACTTTAAGAATAAATGTAGTAATCATATATATGCACATTTTCTTTTCTCACATCACGTTGTTAAGACACAGCGTCGTCAACCGTATCTTAGTACCTCACACGTATAGTACTTTTCTGTGATCGCTTCTGTCGATATTATTGAAAAAACTTGGCAAGACTTTCTGTAAATCTCTTACCTTCCTTCTGTTATTAAATTTTTCAGGAGAAATGTGACGAGACAGATGTTTCTGTGCTATGAATATAAATTGAAACAGTGCACTTATGGTATGAGAATTTTGACTTAAGTCTAGGAAGCTTAAATTTGCTCTCACATGAGTATTGTGTAGGCCGAGTTTTATCATCTGCATACTCTACTTTCTACATGTTGAGATTCTTTTTGTAGTACACAAGCAATTTTCTGATAGCATTTTTTCAAAATGATTGGAAAATATGGTAAGCCCTAAATATGATATTACTTTTTGCTTTTTTCTCCTGATGATGTTTCTTCAGTAAAAACATAAGTTAAAATTATTCATATATGTCGTAATAACTCCAAAATTACTTTTGAACTGCTCTGAAAACTGTCCTGTACTCTCTGCTGCTGCACTTTATGGATGGATATCATGCAACAAGCTCCATAGTTTAGGTTATTACCGTCCCATCATTTTTAGTTATTTTGAAATTTACATATCTCTAATAACAGTGCTCTAAGCTGTGAGGTTTTTTTAAGTTCTCTTGCAGTTGTTTCCTTTTGATATGAACATGGTTTTGGAGTCAGTGTTTTGAGATGTTATACATTCATCTAACATATGGGTATTGTTGAAATTTATCAGACTGCTCTATAGCACAGGGGGAAGGGAAAATAATAGGATAGATTTAGAGTTGCATTTGCAATAGCTTAGACAAAAACATACACACAAGTAAGTACATTTCTTCACCTGAACAGTGTCCCAGTTTAAGTATTTTACCTTCTCAATCACTCAGCATTTCCTTATACTCAGTATTCCACGTTCCGAATCACATTCTTTTACCATATGCATGTATAAACATCTTTCCTATACATTTACTGTTTTGTTTAAGCCTAGTTTCTAGTGTTTTTTGATCAATAGAGTTGAGAAAGAACTCAAGTAGAAAGATGTTTGTCTACTAAGAGCACAAAGGAAAGCAATCTGCACATTTTATGTGACTGCTGTTAAGGAAATTAAATGTAGAGCAATGCTCATTTGATAAGGAAATGCATCTAAGAGTGCAAATGGGGTGTCTTGTAGATCAGTGCACCAGAGTGAATAAATATTTATATGCTTTCATTGGAGCCTAGTAAATGTATGACCTAACAGTCAATGCATCAAAATGTTACAGATTGAGGAGCATGCTGGCATTAAATACTTTTAAAAAACAAATATTTGATATAAAGAAAAATGCTATATCTGTGATATAGTTTTCGATTGTTTGTCCAGTTATCTACACTACCACTGCTTGAGAGAAAGATTATGTCTTTTTCAACCCTCAAAATAACTCTCTTATTGACTTTTGTATCATTTTTCCTTTTTTGGGTTCAGTCTGGTGGCTGTCTTTTGGAGTTCTTATATACACTCTATATTGATTTCTCTTAAGAGTTTGGGCAGAGTTTTGCCAGATACATAGTTTTGTGAGTATTGATGAATTTATCCCTGATTGGTGCATTGCCTGATCATTTTATGATTTCTTTCTAAACAGTGTAGTTAGTGTAAAATATTTTGTTTATAGTTTCATGCCTTGATGTGATTAACTCTATTTATGGCTGTAATGTTTGTAAAAAAGATAATTTTTACAATTTATGTTAATTTTATCGTGCAATTAATATGCTTATGGTATTAAGTTTGAAAAAGTAAAAGATTATTAACTGATCCATCCCCCACCCACACCTCTAGGTATAACTATGCACTCATCACTCTCATCATCTTGAGCATCTCCCAATGCGCTGTTTATTTTTCTCTATGCTATATAAGCCAATGTTATTGATTTTTCATTGCACACCTCATCCTTCCTCCTGCTGCCAATATATTCCAGCTAATGACATTCATTGGCCTTGCTAGCCACATTGAAAACAAGCATCTCAAGACCCTTCCACGATTTTTAGCTCCTCTCAACTTTTACTAAAGTTTTTGTCATTACAATTCTTAGTGGCTAAGTAGGAAGGTCCTACATCTCTTCTTATTTGCCTGATATGGTGCGAAATGGGATCTCTTAGCATAGGAACATAAACAAAGATCAAATCTCCGTTGCATGTCTTTGGAAGATCAATTAGGTCCAATTGTAGTCCTAATAGGATAGCGTTAGAAATTTGTTCCTTTGTTACAATGGAAATGTGATTGTGAAGTGTGTGAATGAACTAGGTTAAATGATAACAAAAGTGATGGCTTTTATTATAAAATGCAAAGAGGAACTTGTAGCTTAAAGTTGGAGTTGAAAGTGCTCTTCAGGGGTGGTGGGAACCTTGTTCTTAAGGGTGTTTAGATTGTTAGGAAGGAGCTATGTGTAGTTAGGAGGTCCTATAAGCTTCTTTCTAGAATTCTAGCTAAAAAGCCTGAGATACAATTATAGTGTATCTTGGTCCATGAGTTTTTACCTCTTTAGAATTTGTAACCATCTTACTTAGTTTATTTTGCACACTTGTAACCTCCACTTGTTGGCTATAAAAATGTGAAAGTGGGGAAAAATGTTTGCGTTGTATAGGGTTCGGCCTAGCCATGTTAGTTTCCCACCTTTACAATAGGTATGATGATGAAAAATAGAGCATGTCCCCTAGGAAGATAGAGGCTAAGTCATAATTGAAATGTTGAATTGACAAGATTACACGTCAGGAATGATAATGGTCACGATGCAATACTCTTTAGACAAGTCCTTCAAGTGTTAACGATAACATGACAAAACATAACAAAATCATTCATAAAATCATACTTGAATGTAGGTTGACAAGATTATATCCCAGGAATGATAATAGTGGTAATGCAATGCTCTTTAGACAAGTCCAAGGGTCAATGCAATAACATGACAATACAAAACAAAATCAATCATGAAACCATACCTAAATATAGGTAGTCATAGCTTTCTACTCAATATGCTAAATACTTAAATATGCAAATTCATAAGAGTTCTTAGATCTTATGAACGATAAAAGATTGCTTTGTATAGGGTTCACAAGGTATTCTCAAATGTAGGCCAATAACTAACAATTAGTTATAAAAAGTGGAATAGATCACAAATAATGAAGGTTGACACTCCCACACATTTTATTTTGGATTCCTTCTAGCACCCTAGTCCACTAGAAAATGGACCAATAAAAGGGTTGGTGAAGTTCCAAGGTCTAGATAATAGGACATAGTCTCAAAATAAGCATATGACAACAATTAAGTCACAAGTTTTACAATAGAATGACAAATTAGGAAAGGGCCCCGATAGGCTTAAAATGATCTAGGAAAAAGCACACTTAAGTAGGGGCTCAAGTATAGTGTAAATTGTAGAGGAATACAATTTGTGACACTATATTTAGCCCCCAATTTATTGTGGATATGAACTTACGAGTCACTCACAATAAAGTAGAGAAAGAAGCCGATAGAAAGACTTACAAGTGATAAGATGTTACCAAGTCAAGGAAAGTAAGCCTTGAAGCGTAGGATCTTATCAATTCACATAGCATCCTAAGTAGGATTCACATAACAACGACAACACAAAACACACAAGCAAAGCAAAAACAACAAAGACACAAAAAATGTCAGTATAAAAGACAAAGGCTCCAAGACAACTCGTTGAAGAAACCTCAGTATCATAAATTTGTCATTTTGTTTTCAAAATTTAATTGCAAGAGCACAAGAAGACTTAAAGAAAGTGACAAGCGTACCCCTATTGGCTATTTGTGATGAGACATAAGGTTTTACTGTCGAGCAACTAGCAAGTTATGTTATTTTAGGGCTGCATAGAAAAATCATGGATTCTATTGACCAACAAGGTGTGTTATGACAATGATTCATGTTTGTGGCATGGGTTCTAGTGTGTGACAGGTTGTGCGATGTTGGGTGAGCCATAAAAGGCATGAATTTCGTTGGACATGTAGTACAACAAACAATTACACTAGCAAACTTTGCTATGCTATGTAACCATTACTTTAGAATGTGCAAACGACTACTTTTGATAAATTGCCATTGATGTCGTGATGATTTGATTAAAGTTGAAGGTTGAGTTAATGCAAGTGTTGATAGAAGATTATGGTTTTTTTGATGCAAGGATTTAT
Source organism: Cupressus sempervirens (assembly GCA_028749045.1). NCBI lineage: Eukaryota > Viridiplantae > Streptophyta > Pinopsida > Cupressales > Cupressaceae > Cupressus > Cupressus sempervirens. Next base: position 164,227,776 of record CM053791.1, on the reverse strand, counting down.
GTTAGAGACGATTGAAGGTAGAGGATTATACTTTTCAATTTTATTGGCGCTGAAGATAATAAGTTATGAAGGTTGATCATATTGAAGACACATACAAATATATTTGCTATGTAAGGGGTCAATGTCTACTAAGGAGAGCAATGATTTAATTAGTAGAAGACATAGAAATTAAAGACAAGCTAGGAATATTTTATTAAAAAGGGACTCTTATTACCATGTACAACAATCGTGATAAACAACAATTATACAGTCAAGATCAACGAATAAGTTAGTTACTATGATGCTAGGTAGCCAATGATGACAACACAATCATGCTAACATGTTACATTATGCTAGATGACCAATGCTCAAAAAGCATATAGCAATAATGATTAGACTAGTAAGTCTTTCTATGCTAGTTGAGTAATGCTTTGGGGAGCGCAAAATGAGGAATTAAGCTGGCAAGTTGTGTTATGCTAGGTGATCCATAGATCATCAATGTTATAGGAGAATCAAACTAGTAAACCATGCTATTCTAGATGATCGAAATAAGGTTATATTCATGAAAGTTGCTAGAAATGGATTGATAACCATGCCTTGGGCTTTAATTAACACAAACACAACAATCAACAAGGAGGCCTCATATGCCAACGTATTCACATGTGGATATCTTAAGGAAGATAGAAATTGAGGTAAAAAATAAACACTTTCACCACCAAGGAGATATCCTTTAAAAAAACACACACGTCCAAGCTAGGTGGAGGTCCTTATAAATGATACAAATTTTCAAGGAACATCTTGTGGCAAGAGAAAAGGGATCCTTATCATGGATATTGGACTATAAAAGAGGGAGGAAGAGATCTTTGTTTGAGAACAATCAACAAGGAGGCCTCATAGGCCAACATATTCACACGTTAATATCTTAAGGAAGATAGAGATCCATGTCAAGAATAAATACTTTCACCACTAAGGAGATATCCTTTTAAGCAATGTATGTGTTCAAGATAGGTGGATATCTTTTTAAATTATACAAATCTTTAAGTAACATCTTGCAACAAGAGTAAAGGGATCCATATCAAGGATACATGACTAAAAAAGAGGGAGGAAGAGATCTTTGTCTAAGGTATCTTCCTCCATAAATACAAGATATTTTCAAACAAAGATAATATCTTTAAAACTAAGAGGAAATCCTCATGAAGAACATACAATTCTATGCAAGGAATATATCATTGTAAAAGTTAAAACTTGACAAAGGGAAAGTGGGTCCTAATGAAGGCTAAATGTTTCTAGACTACTGTTGCCTCTCTTGTATGGACAAGAGTAAGTGTCCAATTATGTTCCTGCCTAAGATCGCACATAAAATTCTATAGGAATGATAATGAGACCCCGAAAGGTACACTGCAAATCTCACTTGGGGAAGAGCGACATAACAGATAAAAAATGCTATCCATTTGAATTAAGCAAAGAGGTGCATACCACATGTTATAGGAATAATACCATTATGAATGAGCTCTTTTAACTTTTCTATAATGCTCTACAATCATTACTAGCATAAGCATATACGTGCGATGATAAACACAATATAATAGATGTATGGTAACCTTTTCTAGATTTATGATCTTTTAAATGTGGAAGGATGATCAAATGGTCTTTTGAACATGTTAACAAGATTCTTTCCTCGTTAGTCAAGGAATAAGCTTTGGGTAAAAATCTTCTATCTCTTTGGGTTAGGAAGATTATGTTCTGATGAAGGAATCAACAAGGAAGTAGGAACTCCTATGCCTTCTCTATTATGAGTTGTGGGATCTATAGGGATCTTAGTTCCTCGTTCCCTATGTTACCTCGAGTTTCCAGGATGTGGAGATAGGGGAATGGGGAAATGAGTTTCTGAGATGGGGAGATAGGGGGATGGGGTAATGGGTTTTTTTGGACAGATTAATTTTCCCAAACCAAGGGACGATAGGGGACAATAGTGGGGACAATTATATAAAATATATGGGGAAAATTTAAAATATTCGCATGATTAAATGGGTAAAGCATTCTTATATACATTATAGAACCTTCACAGATAAGTTTGCGTTAAATAATTTAAATTGAGAGTTCACATGAGAGTGAGAGTTGAACAAATTATCAAAATTCAAACGTTAATTTTAAAAGACAGCCTGGAGACAGGTTTTCGAAAGTTTCCAAGTTTTTAGAATGGGTCAAATTATGCAGGAAACCCATCCCTAGGCAACATTGCTCGTTCAATACATCTAATAGCCTGTCAACTATATCCTTGCATAGAAAGCATGTCAAAACCAAGTTTATAAGTTTTATGCAACTCTAATTGATAAGGACTTCGTCATTAACCTCTTTAAAATTGGTTGTGGAAGCATATTATAAAGTACTAGAAGGATGACTAGATGAATAAGGATATTGATCTTTTTGGGAAGATGCATGTCATTATCGACATCTTTCATGCTTATTTGGGAGGTAAAGGAGTCGTTTTTCATTTGGTTGCTCTTAAAGTATGACCATTTTTTTCATTTTCTAGTGTTTGATCTCTAGTTAATGTAATACAAGGGTCATGTCATTATGAAAGTGAATAACATCATGTTGTAGTGAAATGTTTGGAGGAGAGGGATAGACATTTATGTTTATTAATTTGTTAGGATTTGGATCATTAATATTTAAGGCTAGGTTGCACAGGTACCTCCCCCCCCCCCCCTCCGAACCACAAACCTGTTTGAACCGATTCCAAGTTCGGGTCCGGTTCGAACTTGGTTCGACTAGGGTCCTTTTTTGCAGGCTTGGTTCGATCTGGTTCGAACCAGGGTTTGAACTCGGGTGAACCACGTCCAAAAATTCGAACCAAGGTCGAACCCGCGGCTACGGACGTCATTATGACTGATTTTTTTACAATTTTGGATTATTTTTTGGCGTCCATGTAACCTAAAAAGGTGTTATTAATTGGTTTTGTGCCCTCTCATTGTTATTTGATGTTTCTAAATAGGTTATTTTGCCTTAAAGGAGAGCATATGACTTTTTGAGCAAGCATTCGGTTGTGCAAGGAGGATTTTGAAGATTGATTTGTTGGTGTTCTTCAAGTGTTTGTGCATCATTCATACACATTTGCAAACTTGCAATTGTTGGAAAAGGACCAAAAGGTAAGATCTTATTCCATTTGTTGTTGTTTTTGTTCTAGTTTTTCCATTTTTTCATTTCTCTTTCAATATTCATATGTTCTTGAATCTTTTCCATTATTCCAAAATTTGTCATTTTCTTGCATATAGATTATGAACATGTATCAAATTTCTTGCCATAGGGAAAGGTTCGAAAGGAATGTCATCTACCTCTTCATCAATAGGCAACACCGAACAAAGAATGGAACCCAACTCTAATTCTCCTCTATGGAAGTATGTAGACGTTATAAAACCCATTCTAGGAGGTGGTGCATTCCGTTGGAGATGTCGAGGATGTGGTGTAGAAAGAAATAGTCCTTATTATTGTGTGGTAGGTCTTTTATGTGGTTATATTTGAAGAGGAGGCAAGAAATGCCCTGGCAAAAATGGTGTCCCTATACCAAATCACACTGTGTTAAAATTTATTGAAGAGCATGAGGCAGCAGAAGAGAGAGAAGGACGCAGGGCAATAGAACTCAGCACTAGTAGCAATAAAAGTGAAAAAGCAAAGGGAATGCAGCCCCCCTCAGATGTTATAGTACAAGACCACCCCTTCTTCAATACTGCAATGGACACTGACACTGAATTTGTCCCCATTGTACACAAAAGAAAGGGGCCACTAGAAACTTCTTTTCAAAATAAGGCCCGAGAAGTTGCTAACATTAAGGTGGGAAGATGCCTATATGCTAATGGGTTGTCTTTGAATGTTGTCTGCCCTCCATTTTGGAAGGACATGTTGAGGGGTGCCAATGAAGCTCCAAAAGGGTATTGTGGCCCCGAGCATGAGAAAGTGCGCACCACCTTATTGGATGATCAGGTCCAATAGGTTGAAAATCAATTGAAGCCCATAAGAGACTCATGGGTTGAGACAAGGGTGACAATTGTTTCAGATGGCTGGAAGGATTCTAAGAACCGTCCCTTGATCAATGTCCTTGCGGTGTTCCCTACAGGGCCAATGTTTCTAAAAGCGGTGGATTGTGAGGGCAAAGTAAAAGATGGGCCATTTATTATTGATATCCTAATTGAGGCCATTGAACAAGTGGGTGCAAGAAACGTTGTCCAAGTCATAACGGACAACGCAAAGAATTGTAGAGCAGCAGGTTTGTTGGTTGAATCACGATATCAACATATCTTTTGGACACCTTGTGCAGTCCATTCACTCAATCTTATGCTACAGAAGATTGGGAACCAAATTGAGTGGATCAAAACAGTGATTGAAGAGGCTGAGGACGTACAAATGTTTGTCACAAACCACCACGACTCAATCTCTTTTTAGGAACTACTCAAAATTGAAGCTATTGAAGGTAAATGAACTTGAACTCAAGTTAGTAATTTAATTTTTAATATTTGACAATTTATTATTTTTCATATTTTACTTGTGCAATTGCCAATGTGTATACTTTTCTTAGTTTTCTAAAATATGTATCTAATAGTTGTTGTTTTTTGCTCTAATTTATGTCACAGGTTGCTGAGACCTGTTTTGCATCACATATAATCGTCTTAAGATGACTTGTGCAAGTGAAAGATGCACTTCAAGGTATGGTAATCAGCAACAATTGGGGTGTATGGAAGCAAAAGAACACTTAAAGGGAAAACAAAATAAAGGATAGGCTATTGGCTGAGTCATTGTGGAAACGTGTGGAATATCTCCTTAAGATCACCGAGCCCATTATGAGCATGCTTAGGTACACTAACATGGATAGGCCTTGCCTTGGAGAGATCTATGATGGCATAGACTCAATGATTGAGAAGGTCAGGCAAGTTATAAATGAGGAGGAGCAAGATCTGCAAGAGACCTTTTTCAAACAAGTGCAAAAAATTATTGATGAAAGATGGAACAAAATGACCACTCCATTACATTTGCTTGCCGATGCCTTGACCCCCAAATACTATAGCTCACAATATTGTGATCTACCAGGAAGGTTGCCACCATATAGAGATATGGAAGTGTGAGGGGTACCAGGCAACATTTAGAAGAATATTTCCTGATGATGATATAAGAGATGTAATCATAGATGAGTTCATAGAGTTTGTCAATGCTAGAGGTCTAAGTAATGATGCTCTTCGTCATCGCTTCAAGAAGGATGCTCATGCTTGGTGGTACCTCCATGGCCAAAAATTCCGAACATTACAGCCCCTTGCAATCAAAGTTATATCACAAGTAAGTTTTTTTTAAAAAAAATTACCTCACTTTATCTTCAAAAGAATTTTTTTGTAAGATTGAATTAATTCTTTTTTAATTGCTTACCCTATGTTGTCTTTACAGGTTGCTAGTTCTTCAGCATCAGAAAGAAATTGGAGCACCTATTTTTCATCCACTTGGTGAAGCGCAATAGGTTGCAATTAAAAAAAGCACAGAACTTGGTATTTGTGCATAACAACTTGTGCCTTCTTTCACACAAGAGTCAAGAATACAAAGAAGGGGAGACAAAGAAGTGGGATGTAGATGTAGAGATTGCGGACTTGGATGCTTCCACTATTGGGCTTACAATTGATGATTTTGATGTCTTTGATGTCAATACAATTGTTGATTCTGTTGCTGATCCCATTGGCCTTGGTGCAAGTAATAGCGGAGGCGAAGAAGGAGATGAAGAAGAAGATGAAGAAGAAGAAGATGAATATGAAGAAGATGAAGATCGAAGAACTTAGAACTAAAAATTCAGAATTTTAATAGATTTTCATTCCTTTAGTTACTGTTAAACATTGAACGTGAAACAATGATACTTGAATGGTAACATACCCTACTAATTCTGCCTTGATTTTTCTAGTTTTGATTCAACGACATTTTGTCAAACAGTTGGTGTACAAAGTCTGATTTGAAATTTCCGAGTTCTTGTTCAGATGTTAAAATGCTTCTCTACCAAACAAATGACAATATGATCTGAAGAATAGTAAGGACAAATATCTTGGCACTTGAACACTACTACAAATATGCAATGTAAAGAGTTCTTATGGACTGATCATGAATGCCACATACACTTATCCTCTATTCAAGATATATGAACTTCATATAGCTGTGTACAAAGTGACTGAGTTTATAATGCAATGACTGTTACATAGTGACTGAAAATGCAGACCTCTATGACACCTATACATTCATCTAACTATTATAATCGGGTGTAAAAGAACCTGGAAATGATATGATCGTTGTTGATCGCAATTTGATGATGAGTGTCCAGTTTAGCAACCCATCTAATAGCTGCTCGGTTAGGGTATGAAATATGATCTCCAAATAACACAAAATGAGCACTATTCACAAATTTTTCAATCGCACTGTTCATGACACTGTAGCAGCAGTGTTTACTTTCAAACTTGCTCCAAATCTCTCCTAAAAATCTGCCCTCCATGCCGTTCAATGTCTGCAATGATAATCCTTTGGAAATGGAACAATTTCAATCTTGCCTGTAGCTGAAAATTGAAGCTGAATGCACAAAGTATGAAGTTGATAGATCTTAAATCCCTTGACTCTGTCTTCCAAGAGCGAAAGGATTGTCACCATTGGAGGATTTCGTCTCCAAAAGCCAGCAATTGAACCAACCAAACTAAACTTGAATTCCTCACTCTCCCCACTCTCCACACCCCACTCATGGCTGTATATAAAGTCCTCTTAGAGGGTCGACCCCCACTCCACAAGCAATGTGGGATTAAATCTCATATTTGCATTTTAATATATTGTTTCCATTTATCACTTTAAAGACCCAAGGAGTTCATTTGGTGTCCCACTCCTAGGCACACATATAAATACAAAATATAATAAAGTAACCTTATAATATTAATTTAATTGAAGTTATATTAAATAACTTCTGGCATTAAAATTCCATAGCAAATGATCTCGAAATGCCACAAATGATAGCTCGTTGGAAAGAGCTCAGAAAAAACACATCTAACCCCATCATCAAAATTATCATCCGACTAGCTTGGCTGACTTACTAAAAATAGTAAGTCCTATTTGAAATGCCTCCAAACGAACTCAATTTGGCCCAAAACAAAATCGACTTGGCCAAAACACCACAAGATCCCGTCAATGTCCTTGTTAGCCCCCGGGACCACATAGAAGTAGGCTAATGACAACACATCCAAACTGGCTAAACGGGGGACGTTACAATCTGCCCCTCTTGAAATTGCTTGTCCCCAAGCAATCTCAACTCTGGATGCTGAAGAATTTGCTCTGCCTCCCATGTTGCATCCTCAACAGGTAGGTTCCTCCACTTCACTAGGTGCTCCTTGATAGTCCTCCTGTGAAGCACCCTCTCCCTAGTGTCAAGTATAGCTTCAGGAACTAGGATAAGCTTCCCCTCATCATCGAGAGGTGGCAATACTACTGAAGGCACCACATTGTGCCCCAATGCCTTCTTAAGGCGTGACAGATGGAACACGTTATGCACTTTATTGTCTGCAGGCAGCTCCAACTCATAAGCTACCTCACGCACTCTCCTGATTACTCTGAATGGTCCATAGTAGCGGGGTTTCAATTTCTCTGCTCCACTCCTCTTGAGAGAGGATTGTCCATACGACTGTAACATGAGGTACACCATGTCTCCCACCTCAAAAGACCTCTCAACCCTGTGCTGATCAGCATATTGCTTCTGCTGATTTTGTGCCTTTTGCAAATTTTCCTTCAAGGATCGCATAATGTCGTGACACTCTTGGAAAAGATCCTTGGCCTTAGGCACCCTACTGTCCCCAAATAACAAATCCAAGAAATTAGGAGCATCATACCCATACAATGCCATGAAAGGGGACATTTGAATGGACATATGGAAAGAAGTATTATAACAGTACTCCCCTAGATGTAGCCACTTCACCCAAGCCCTCTGCTGTCTTGCAATGTAGTTTCGAAGGTACCCCTCAACCCATTTGTTCACTATCTTTGTTTGCCCATCGGTTTGGGGGTGGTAACTGGTACTCGGAGTGAGCTGTGTTCCACATAACCTAAACAACTCCTGCCAAAAGTGGCTCATAAATCTACTGTCTCTGTCACTGACTATGCTCCGTGGTATCCCATGTAGTCTGAATACCTCTCGAAAAAATAGTTTTGCTGTTTGTGCTGCTGAATACGTAGACGAAATTGCAAAGAAATGTGCAAATTTCGTCAATCTGTCTACCACAACAAAAATACAATCCTGACCTTGTACCTTGGGGAGGCCTATGATGAAATCCATGGAAATGCTATCCCACTTCTTCTCTGGTATGGGTAGGGGTTGTAGTAAACCACCCGGAAAGGAATGTTCTTGTTTGTTCTGTTGACACACTAGGCACTCCCTAACAAATTGAAGCACCTCTGATTTGAGTCCTTTCCAAGTGAAGCGCCTCTCACCTGCCGATGTCTTAAAGAATCCGGGATGTCCTACTAATGGGGAATCATGAAATGCCCTCAAAATCTTCTGCTTCACGACAGACCCAGGTACTAAATAAATCCTTTCCTTGTAGATGATCAGATCATTTACAGCGGTGTATCGGCTATCCTGAGTAGCCCCCTCAATAACGCTAGATGCCCAACTATCCTTAGCATATTCTGCCAAGATCATCTCTCTCCAATCATCCATGACTATCCCAACAACAAGCAAATGAGGCCTCCTGGATAAAGCATTTGCGACAATATTTTTCTTCCCCTTGACATAGACTATGTCGAAATCATAGGCCTGTAATTTACTCACCCATTTTTGTTGTCTGTCATTAAGATCCTTTTGTCCAAGGAAATGTTTCAAGCCATTACTTAGCTAGCGCGTGCATGATTGCTAGCATTTCTTTGTCATAGATGCTGTAAGTTCTCTCAACACCTCGTAATTTTCTGCTCTCATATGCGATGGGATATTTGTCCTGCATGAGAACAACTCCTATGCCCTCTCTCGAGGCATCACACTGTAGCTCAAAAGGCCTAGTGAAATCTGGAATGGCTAAAACAGGACATGTACTCATTAGCTCCTTGAACTTGTCAAAACAATCCTGAGCCCTCTCTAACCACTTGAAATTGTCTTTCCGTGTCAAGTCTGTAAGTGGTGCTGCTATCTGTGAAAATCCGTTCACAAATCTGCGGTAGAACCCACAAAGCTCGAGAAATCCTTTGAGTTGTGAAGTGTTCCTTGACGGTGGCCAATCCAGAATGGCCCTGATCTTGTCTGGGTCAACCCGAACACTTCCTGCACTAATAATATGCCCTAGATAGAGCAACTTTGACATCCCGAACTCGCATTTACTCATCTTGGCATATAATGACTCGCTCTCTAGAATACTGAGCACTGTATCAATATGCTTCAAATGTTCCTCCCAAGTACGGCTGTATATCAATATATCATCAAAAAATATCAACACAAACTTCCTCAACTGATCCCTGAACACTTTATTCATACAGGATTGGAAAGTGGCGAGAGCATTAGTCAACCCGAAAGGCATGACTAAGAACTCAAAATGTTCGTAGTGGCATCTAAAAGTTGTCTTCTCAACATCCACCTCTCTAACCCGTATCTGGTGGTAGCCGGATCTCAAATCAATCTTAGAGAAGTAGCATGCACCGTGCAATTCATCAATAGGCTCATCGATGCGCGGGATAGGGTATTGGTTCTTGATTGTCTTCTTGTTTAGCTCCCTATAATCAATACACATCCTCATTGTACCATCCTTCCTCTTCACCAATACTACTGAAGAAGCGAAAGGACTCTTGCTTGGTCGTATGTGCCCCATGTCAATCAACTCCTTGATTGCCTATTCTATTTCATCCTTATATCTCTTTGGATGGCGGTAAGGTGTGATGATAACTAGCTTAGCCCCTTCCTCTAACTCAATAACATGCTCGATTCCCCTATTCGGGGGTCTCCTTGGAGGTATCTCACCAAACACCTTAGTATGTTTGGTTATTAGTTCTTGCACATTAGGTGGATACTCTTGTTCATGCTGCTTTGTCATCTCAGGCATTGCTCTGAACTCTGTTGCCCATTGCACCTAATCATGTCTAAAGAAACTCTGCATCTGCTTGAGTGACATCACTCGAAGTCTCCCATCTGACAAACCCTAGAGCACTATCTTCCTACCATTTGCCTCGAACCTCATTCCCATTTTCTGGAGGTTGAATGTAAACTCTTCCAAAGACTTCATCTAGTTTATTCCAAGCATCATATCTTGATCACCAATGTTGACCACAAAGAAATCTCCCACCATATCATAATCTCCCAAACGAAGCTGCAAGTTGGAGATTTTCTTGGTACAGTCGATTTTGAAGCCATCGGCAACCATCACCTTAAATCCCCTATGCTCCTTTGTATGTAGCCCTCTACATGACACAAACTTCTCATCAATGAAGTTATGTGTTGCCCTTGTATCAACGAGTGCCACAAATCTCTGTCCATCCAAAGTTCCCCTAACTCTGAAAGTGACAGCCTCCTGTATACTAGATAATTGAGCTATCGTGCTATCACTGTGTGCTTCCTTATGTGAAGAATTATCATCATCTCCATTTGATTCTGATGACTGCTCTGAATCTCCATCCGCTGACTCTTCGGCTGAAAAGTACTCCATCTGCTTAGCTTTTGCTTTCAATGGACACTTATCTGACAAATCCCAAGGCTCCCTGCAATGAAAACAAAGCTTCTTCGTCTTGAGATCATTAAGTGTCTCATTGTCCAACCTCTTACTTTCCTCCTTAGGTGGTTGAGCCTCTCTATGAAAAGGGTTCCTTGTCCTTATCTTTCCTCGAAGGGAAACTCTTTGCCTGGAATTTATTCTTAGAAGATGAAGAGGAATCCATGTCACGAGCTTTCTTAATGGCTTCTTGCAAGGTGGGAGGGTTGAGAGCTTTAATCCACCCTCTCAACGGATCAGCTAACCCATCCATAAATAGAACCAATATCCTCCATTCAGATACATCTGTTACTAATACTGCAAGTTTCTGAAACTCTGAAATGTATGTTTCCAATGATCCCCACTGTTTAAGCTGAGCTAACTCCTTGAAATGGAGTTTTGGATCCTTCCTATCAAAATGTTCAATCAATCTCTTCATAAACTCCACATATGAGGTAATGTGTGCATGGTGCCACCACTCGTGTGCTAACCCATCTAGATGAATTGCTGCGTACTTAATAGCTTCTTCCTCAGGCATAGGGTTCAATTGAAAGTAGTGTCAAGCTTTTGAACCCAAGCTCTTGCTGTAGACTTCCTCGAGCCATCGTAATATGGTAACTCAAGTCTCCCTACTTTCTTCCGTAGCTCATAGCTCTGGTTCCTGTCATGTCCACGTGGCATATGTTTCATCCGCACATCCATATACTCCCTAAAGGTAATTGCAGCAGTAAAATCTGGACCTCCGGCTTCCCAATCTCTCCTCAACTGGTCTTGTATATCAATGATTTGGGGCTCTGGTACGGGCTACTCTGGAGCTCTAGGAGGAAATGTGGGAATCATGGGCCTCGAACTCACTATCCTAGCTTGCTGGGGTGCATGACCGAAATTGTTCCCAACTTGTTCACCTCCATTATGTGTCCCATCCTGATTGTTCCCATTCTGATTGTTACCATTCTGATTATTTCCTCCACCCATGTTAGCATTCAACCCCATTTGACAAGCCATCATCTACATCATAAGCTCCAATCTCTGATTTTGTTCCTGTGCCCTCTGTTCTGCTAATTGCTGTCCTTGTGCCAAGGTCTCTAATAACTGTAAGAATCTTTGTTCTCCAGGATCCCCAACATTCTTGTCTCCCATATTACTCATAACCTGTTCACCTGTATCAATGTGATCCTCTAGATTTCCTTATTCCTCTTGTCCTGTGTTTAGACGAGCCCTGGTTCTTCTTAAATTATAGTGATGAGTTAAAGGTTGAACACTCCAATCTGTCATATCACCACCTGTTCATTGCGTTTGTACCCACTAGGATGGCAGGATAAACAAGCTCTTATACCACTGTAACATACCCTACTAATTTTGCCTTGATTTTTTTAGTTTTGATTCAACGACATTTTGTCAAACAGTCGGTGCGCAAAGTCTGATTTGAAATTTCTGAGTTCTTGTTCAGATGTTAAAATGCTTCTCTACCAAACAAATGACAATATGATCTGAAGAATAGCAAGGACAAATATCTTGGCACTTGAACACTACTACAAATATGCAATGTAAAGAGTTCTTATGGATTGATCATGAATGTCACATACACTTATCCTCTATTCAAGATATACAAACTTCATATAGCTTTGTACAAAGTGACTGAGTTTATAATGAAGTGACTGTTACACAGTGACTGAAGTGACTGTTACACAGTGACTGAAAATGTAGACCTCTATGACACCTACACATTCATCTAACTATTATAATCGGGTGTAGAAGAACCTGGAAATGATATGATCGTTGTTGATCGCAATTTGATGATGAGTGTCCAGTTTAGCAACCCATCTAATAGCTGCTCGGTTAGGGTATGAAATATGATCTCCAAATAACACATAATGAGCACCATTCACACATTGTTCAAGCGCACTGTTCATGACACTGTAGCAGCAGTGTTTACTTTCAAACTTGCTCCAAATCTCTCCTAAAAATCTGCCCTCCATGCCGTTCAATGTCTGCAATGATAATCCTTTGGAAATGGAACAATTTCAATCTTGCTTGTAGCTGAAAATTGAAGTTGAATGCACACAGTATGAAGCTGATAGATCTTAAATCCCTTGACTCTGCAAGAGCGAAAGGATTGTCACCAATGGAGGATTTCGTCTTCAAAAGCCAGCAATCGAACCAACCAAACTAAGCTTGAATTCCTCACTCTCCCCTCTCTCCACCCCCCACTCATGGCTGTATATAAAGTCCTCTTAGAGGGTCGACCCCCACTCCACAAGCAATGTGGGATTAAATCTCATATTTGCATTTTAATATATTGTTTCCATTTATCACTTTAAAGACCCAAGGAGTTCATTTGGTGTCCCACTCCTAGGCACACATATAAATACAAAATATAATAAAGTAACCTTATAATATTAATTTAATTGAAGTTACTTTATTAAATAACTTCTGGCATTAAAATTCCATAGCAAATGATCTCGAAACGCCACAAATGATAGCTCGTTGGAAAGAGCTCAGAAAAACACATCCGACCCCATCATCAAAATTATCATTCGACTAGCTTGGCTGACTTACTAAAAATAGTAAGTCCCATTGGAAATGCCTCCAAACGAACTCAGTTTGGCCCAAAACAAAATCGACTAGGCCAAAACACCACAAGATCCCATCCATGTCCTTGTTAGCCTCTGGGACCACATAGAAGTAGGCTAACGACAACACATATCCAAATTGGCTAAATGGGGGACATTACATGAACTTGATATTTTAAATGTTTTCAATCTTTCATCTTTGATGTTGAAGTTGATTGAACTATGTTACTATATGATGGTATAATTACCATGATATGTTATAACTTATTGTTTATGTTGTTTTAAAGTTTTTGTTGTTTAAATGTGTTTATGCTACTATGCTACATTATAATTTTGATTCATGCTTCATAAAGATGTGTATATATATATATAATTTTTACATGTTTTTGTACTAACAAACCCAAATGAACCCCAACACCTTTCCAAAATTTTATCGAACCAGCGAACCGGTTCTCGAACCGTGAACTTGGAACCGAACCCAAACTGACAACTTAGATTTAAGGCAATATAATCTTGCACCGACGTATCAATGCTTAATTTTCCTTCTTGTTGATATTTCTCATCATTAGCTTCAATTCTACAACTAGTCGTTCCTCTCTTCGCCTTGGCATTCTTTTGTTGCTTTCTACAACTATTAAGTGTTTATGATATTGTCTTCTTGCATCAAAATATCTTCATGAATAAGAGAAGTTTTGGGAGAGGGATAGGCATGATTCATGTAGGCTTCATCTCTTGAAGGGAGAGCATTGGAATGGATCTAAGTTATAGTTTTAATAGCATCTTCTATCACAATTTTTATACCGTCAAGATAAGGATGAAGTGATTAAGTCATCATTGCAATCATGATATATCGTCATTGGGAAACTGAAAAAGTAATCCACTATTTAAGCATGCAATGATATATTCAATTAAATAAGCTCTCTAATTACGTGATTAATAATGCAATATGGAATAACAATGTGATTTATTAACCAATACAAGTACATATACAATAACAAATCTAAATATTCGAGCAACAACCTACAGCGCAATGGTAAGTTGTGAGCCTCTTATCTGGGAGGTCTTGAGTTCATGTCTATTGAAGCTTAAGAAATAATAATAATTAATCTCAACAAATAATAATAACAACTAATCTCAACTTCGGCTCATTACCGATAAAATAAATAAAAGTAAAAAAACTAATAAATCAAACAAATTTATGCAAAGAAATCAGATCTGAAAATCCAAATCAGAAGGTATGATGTTGGGTTCACAAAAATGATATGAGGGGCATTGAGATTCTAGCCTTGGAACATAAATTAAGATCTCAAATCTCCATTGTATGTCATTGAAACACAAATTAGTTCCTAATAGAAGAGCTGATCCATAGGAATTTTATTTTGTTGCATTGGAATTGAGATTGTGAAGTGCTTGAGAATGAATTACGCAAAATGATAGTGTTGACTTTTAGCATATACAGTGAAATACAAAATATAAAACCAACATAGTAGCTTAAATCTAAAAATAAGATACAAAGAGGAATTAGGTTCTGAAATTTGGAGTTCAATGTGCCAGACATGATTGGAGGGTGTCCTATTCCAAAGGGTGTCCAAACTGATAGATAGGAGCAGAAGTGCAATTAGAAAGTTATATAAGCTCATTCTTGAAATTCTAACGAAAAAGCCTTAGACATAGTTGGAGGGCGGCCTAGTCTAGGGGTTTTTGCTAGTTGGAGTTGTCTATCTCAATTTGTTTTGCGTACCTGTAACCTTGTCTGTTGTTGGATCTACATTTGCACACACAAAAATGAGAAAAAAATCATTGTGCTGGTTAGGTGCATGTCTAACCTTGTGTTGGTCTTCCACCTTTGCAACAGCTATGATGATAAAAAAGAGAGTTTATTTGTACAAAGGATAAAGCCTAAATCATAATTGGAATGCCAAATTGACAAGATTAGTCAAGTTCTTTAAGTGTTAATGCATTAACATGACAAAACATAACGAAATCGATCATGAAATCATACCTTGAATATAGGTTGTTGTATCTTGCTGCTCAATATGTTGAATATTCATAAAACTTCTTGGATCTTATGAATTGTATTTCACAAGGTATTTTTGAATTTAGGGCAACAATTAACAGTTATGTGACCAAATGGGGACCCAATCACTATCCATAGATAGACTAGGGTGCTTGGATCCATTAAAAGAGGATACTTTAGATGGAGGCTGAAACTTGTACCAGTTTGAATTTGAGTTCCTTTTAGATATACTAGGGTGCTAGGATCCATTATAAATGTTCTAACAAAAGTGATGGTAGAGTATTAGGATCCATAAAATAGGACATCGTCTCTAAATTAGCATATGACAACAATTAAGCTGCTGTGTTAACAATTTAACTATAGATTAGGATAGGGCTGCTTAAAATGATCTAAGCTTAAAATGATCTAAGAGAACGCCCACTAAATTAGGGGCCGAAATATAGGGTGAAATTGTAAAGGGATACTATGAAACTATACTACCTTGTTGATATTTTTCAATATTAACTTCAATTCTACAACTATTTGTACCTCTCTTCCTCGTTACATTCTTTTGTTGGTTTCAGCAGAGCTAATACTTAACTTTGTAGTAAATTGGTAAGCTTGCTCAATGGTGTAGAGGCCAATGTTCTCATCTACCATTGGATCCCAAGCCTCAAGCCATTGCTATAGTGCATCACCTTCTCCTATTTAGATCACGTTGTTTAGATTTGATGGCAAGTTTATAATAGAACTTTGTGTTTGGACCTTAGCATATTTGTGTTGAGAATCTCCTTAACTTTTTCAAAGCATTGGTAAGCCTCCTCAATGGCGTAAAGTTCAGTATAGGTCTCTCCTTGGATATTAAGCCACAAGTCATTGATGTATTGGACCACTTAGGTTTGGATCATGTTGTCTAGATTTGATGGTGAGTCATAAAACTCTTTTGTGTATTCCTCGACATCGTTCTTAGGTTGGCATACATTTTGGAACTTCTTCAAAAGCTCCAAGTCATAATCTCCCATCGAGAACTTGTGCCTTAACTTGGCATTCATTTTATCTCGAGAAATGACCTTCTTCATGCTGTACTCTTATTTTTTTTTTCAATTGCCACCCCTTTCACTTAAAGCTACATACCTTCTCTCAATCCTATTAGGGTGATCCTCACTCTATGTCTGAAATATCTTCAAGCTTAAAATTCTCGTTGATCTCTATGATCTCATGTAAATATTTGCTCATTGATTTGATTGTGTATGTTTTATTAGCATCAACGTTTCAGATCACACTTTGTGATCTATCATTAGGATGAGAGAGAAGGATATGTAAAGAAAAGAAAAATATGCCAATATTTGCATTAAAAATGGATTGTGGAAATTTGGTAATGTTAGTCTATGGTCTAATCGAACAAATCCCTTTAATGTAGTGATTTCTCATAATTTGGCATTTCAATCTACACACTTTTTTTTATCCTTGTGATTTTGTTATCTTTTGGTGAACTTCTCACAACTTTCATGATAAGTTGGTAAGCTACTTCAGTGGTGTTGTGTTCAACATACTCATATGCCCCTAGGATGTTATGAGCCACAAAACATGGATGTACTATACCACCTTCCCTTGGTTTGGATTATGTTGTACATATTTGATGATTAATCTTTTGTTGTATTCCTTGATAAACACGTTTGGAACTTCTTCAAAAATCCAATTCATAGTCTTTCAACTTGGAACCATTATATCACAAGGGAGTCTTCTTGTTGATGTGTTTCATTTTTGTAGTAGCAATTTTTTTCACCTCAATGTGACTTTACCTTTCAACCTAGACTAGGTGATCTTCACCCTTCGCAGGCATAAAATATTTGCGAACTCGTAATTCTTCATTATTTCTGTGGTCCAATCACAATTCCCTCAGATTTAATGCTTTAACAAAACTTGACACTTCTTTCGTGTCTTTATTGATCCTCAAAGATGGTTTGCAACATCTTCTCCTCACTTGCATCCTCATTCAATGTTTTGGCTTACTCTTTTTCTTTGTTCAATTCGCTCCTTTTAGTCACTAATACTTTTCTTGCTAAACAAAAATGTTGCAGCTGTCTTGTTCGATTGCATCAATTGTTTGATGCATTATGCTACATTTTTGTAATTTTGTTAATTTTGTTCAGTGTCCTTTTCATATTTGCAATCTCAGCTTTGGATTCTTCAACAAATCTTTGGGCAGCATTGTCAATTGTGGGTTTTAGAAATCTATGACTATATAGACATTGGGCTTCATGGATTTGATAGATAAATACTGGAGTTCACACATTACTAGAGCACACTTTGCTTTGATGCCTTTTGAACAGGTCAGGGTAAGAGAATTCAGTTGAAGCCAAGCAACTCAACACAAATATACAATAAAAACAACAATTCAAGACTCTTTAAGATGGGGAGGAAAGACAAGAATCCTTGTTAATTTAAAATTTAAACTCATACAACAAGGTGGAGGATTGAATTGCAACAAATTGGAGTAATCTCCTTACAGTTGTGAAAGGATATTTGAAGGTTCAAATGATATACATTGTAGTTTAAGGAGGCACACACATACACATCTTGCTCAAAACAAAACTTGTTACATTCTCCCTTGCATTGGAACAGCCGTCTTGATTTTGTCATGTTGTTAGGATTTCAACTTGCTCAAGATGGATCACTTTAGGTGTGGGTTGTAAAGAACACAATGTGTGCTTCTCGTGCAATTGCACTTTGTTGTTTGATTAGTCCAATTGTCTTGTAGAGATTTGGAACCCAGCAACCTGAGACACCCATTGCGCATAGTCCTATGGTTGGATGTTAGCCCTAGAAATGGAAAGATTTGGAAGTTAAACTTCTTTGCTTAGCTGCAAAATTATTTTCCTTCTATATGTTGAGAATGTTTATCTTCACATATTTTGAAGGCTAGATAATTCTGAATATTAAGACAAACGCATCTAAGTTTGTCTGAACAATTATTGAGTGCAAAACATTATCATGTTGTTATCACACAACTTAGACTATCAACATTTGAGAAAAAATTGAAAGGCCTTTCCATGAATAATTGTGGCAAGAATGCCATAGTCACCTTGTCGCATTGGCAAATACCATCGCAGGGTCCTCAAGGACACACGAGACTGCACAAACTTTATGTCTGAATATTAAGACAAACGTATCTAAGTTTGTCCGAACAATTATTGAGTGCAAAACATTATCATGTTGTTATCACACAACTTAGACTATCAACATTTGAGAAAAAATTGAAAGGCCTTTCCATGAATAATTGTGGCAAGAATGGCAGTCACCTTGTCGCATTGGCAAATACCATCGCAGGGTCCTCAAGGACAGGTCCTCAAGGACAGGTCCTCAAGGACACACGAGACTGCACAAACTTTATGTTCAGATCAAAGTGAGGGTCCTGTAAAACAGAAAAAGACAAAGAAAAGAACAAAAAATATTTTCCGCTTAGATATGCTCAAGTTTGATCTAGAAGGTTTGGAGCATTTCTAGGACACCTTTGTCAATAGAATGCTCACACAACCACAAAAATTACACTAGTGGCATTGGTATCTAGGAACTTAAGAAATGGGGTGATAGAAAAGGTTCTTGTGTTGTTATTACCAATCTTATGTATGGAAATTAGTCTTTTTGTGGCATTTACCTATCATAAAGAGAGCTTGAGATGTCACATGGATTAATTAAACCAGTTTTACGTAGAAGATTGTCATGTCCTCTTTTATGGACCAAAATATTTAACAATATTATTTTGACAGATTAAAAAGAATTTTTAAAACACTCAACTATAAAAAGTATTTTTAGCTCTCATAGAGAAAATTTAATAAAATAGATGGGAGGGTCCAAAAGAGACAAATATAAAAGGAGAGCTTTTTCTCATTTCATTTCTTGTTCATTTGAATTCTGAGTTATCCTCTTGCATCCAATTTTCGAATTTGGTTAGTTTGTTCAATCTGTGGCATCCAAGGACGAAAACCCCTCTGATGTGAACAGGATTTTGAGAGGATGAAGACCCTCTTGTATTCCACATTTGGAATCAATAAGTACACCCTCGTTTCCAATCTTGGGTAATTCTGTCTAGGAATCACAATTGCATCGATTTGTGGAGGATTTGTTCTCTCAAACCCTCTTGAACTCCACATTTGGCATCAAGGACTGAAATCCTTGCTTCCAATCTTGGGTGATTCCATTTGGGTATCACAATTTTACTGATTCGTGGAGGATTTGGAGATTTCTTCAGATTGCCATAATGAAGCTACTGTTCTTTGCAAGCACAAAATATCATTTCATTGAGCAAGCATATTTAAGGATTTATATATTGATCTTCAGAATTTTGGTGCATTTTGGGTCGCAATAGATAGAGCTGGATCAATTTGTTTCAGTCAACACTAGTTGACAACTACATTAGAAGGAGAACTTCAGTCATTTTGAAAATTAGATCAGTCATATCAACATCTCTCCACGTCGTTTCGGTCGTCATTGATCAGCGAAATGGGTATTTTGATATGTTGGACATTTTTTCTAGACAAGTCCGATTTTACCAGCATATCTTCAGCAAGCTACCATACCATCCAGGGTTTCAAAGAAAATTCATAAATATTATTTGTGGCTATTCTTATTGGTAAATAGTAGATAGTAGTTTCTAGCAATTCTGACATATTCCAGCAGTTAGAGCCTCTGTCCCATGCCATACAGAAGCTTGTGTGATTAAAAAAATTAATGGAAGAATATTTTGTTGCTCTTTATCATCTTTTGACTTTCTGATCAGCTGCAATAAAATAGAATTAATTCGTAAGGGAAAAATATTTCTGGACTAAGCATTTTATCCTTCTATTATTTATTGTTTGATGACATCAGCAAAATAAGGGCTTGAAAATTATCGGTGTGCTATTGCGGTTTGGAGTGTTTTTGTCTCATATAATCAGAAAAATATAATAAAATATTGTATGTGTCTAATTTGGGGCATTACAGATTGCCAAATGAATTGGACAATGGTAGAAGTTTGACACAAGTTCGACACTGGGCAGGCACAATGATGTAACTGCTTGTAGTCTAGTACTCAGCCAAAAAGGAACTGAAACTGCAAACTAGATGAGAAGAGGCAAATGACACGCTTTGCCATTAATGAGTGATACCATTGAGGAAACTGATCACAAGAAGCAAGGATATATAGGAGAATCTCATAAAGGCAAGCCTGAACGGAGTAATTGCGAAAGCACATATTGCCACATCTTAGGGTAGAACTGGAACAGCTAGAATGATAATAGGGAATTCAGCCCTGCTGTAGGAAGATAGTGCCTGACTGAGTCTTCATCATTTGGAATTCCACCTTAAGGCAAAATTCATTTACAAACTTTCACATCTCTTTGTACACATCTTCTATATTAGTTTTTAGCAAGTTATAGTTTCAAAAAGGTCAAGGATAGTAATTTTGTTTTTGGATAAGCATCACCTGATATCATTTGAAGAAAGAGTTGACCTTGATTTTTGTGCTTGTCATCAGATTGTGCAGGAAGATAATTGTTGTCCTGTTAGGATTGAGAATATTAATTGCTTGTGGTTGGCTGATAATGGCCATCATTCTATGGAAAGTCAAAAATTCATGGTTTTATATTCAATTCTTAGAGAATTAACCATTAATTGACCAGTTGGAAACTTTATCTACCCATTGCACATCAGGGGGGGGGGAATAAAGGCCTATATGTTATTGCTGCCCTTTAACAATGTTGTAGATGCCTGAAAAATTGCAAACAGCCTTATTAAATCAAATGGTGCATGATGACTGTTTCAAATATGTTCAATCAAAGGTTATGTTACTGCTCCGGGGGTACTATATTGTAGGTTAATACTGGACCAGCTTGAAATTCTGAATTTCATGGCTTGAGCAAACGACAATATAGGATGTACAGCAAGCAATAAGTACAGATTTTATAAAAGAATTCAAGAAAAACGAAGATGTAGATTGATAATACTTGGGTCACACCTACAGCAGAAACATAGAGGTACCTGAAAAACAAAGCAATTAAAATGACATACCTGGTGGTATACATGCTAAGGCCCTAATGTTTCATTTTTAGCCACCTCTATAGTCCATAGGGATTGAGATAAATATTTGACGTGAAATTGCAATTGCCTATCAGAGTTGGCCATGTATTGGGCACTAGTTGGTTGCTACCCCATTCAAGTGTTTTTAAAAAATAATGCTTTGTTGCATGATGGAGCTTTGTAATTTGGCAGTGACACTTAGAGAAGTGTAGTAAAGAGGTGGTCACAATGACACATATTCCTTGAGAGATTTCTCTTTGTTTGCAACTTGAGATTTATTGTTTTTTTGTAATGCCCCCTGTTTTCACTTGATCTGATGGTTAATACGTCAGCCTATTTCTATGTCCCAGTAGGCTTAGTGGTTTAGTGTAAGGGACTTTGTGTCCTAGCTGAGTTCATACAGGAGTTTTCAGAGCTTTTCGGCAGGGTTTCTATTTTTAGCAGGGACCTATTTAGAGTACTTACTATTTAGAGTAATCCAGTGGGCCACCATTTCTCCAGTAGTGCAGAGCTTCTATTTATATCTTTGGCGTGTTAAAAGGTTTCAAAGAAATATTTGATTAATTTGGCTTATTGGTTTTTTTAATACCATCTTTAAATCTCTCGGAAAAGTACCTAATGTCCTAGTTAGACAATGTTGTTTTAAAAGGTAACCAATGTATTTATTCAACATGAGGCTAATATTATGCCTTTGAAAGTGGACACTAAATGTTAAAGGCAAAAATGTTATAAAAATGCAAAGAGGGTGGACGCCTAGGAAGGTATACACAAGGAGATAAAAATAAATAAAGAAACCCAAAGGGGGCATAGAGTTTTGGAGGGAAAATGACTTTTTAAACAGGTGTTACCCTAATTCTCTTCGTTCTTTAAAAAGAACATTTTGGCTCTCAGTTCATCATCTTATTTTTGGCACAAAGTATTGCTGGAGTATTTCCAGAAAGGACAATCTGCTGGTTTGAGGACAGATACCCTCATTTAGGACACCGGTTTCAGTAGTGAAAGACCCACTCAAGCTGGTTATTGTTAGAAGATAAGAGTTTGAGGTTTTTTGGTGTGTGTTTTGGAGTTTGAGGATAAAGATTTTCAGCATGTTTTGAAGGGGGTTTTTAGTCTACGGTTTGGTGTTTGCATGGTTTTAGTATGTTGGATTCCTTTTTGGGGTACTGTTTGAGTTTGGTGAATTTGATCATTTTTCACAGTGCTGGCCATATCATCTCAGCTACATATGAAACTATATATTGGCATGTATTTCAAGGAGAAATCATTTTCTGTGTATGGGTATTAATTCAATGGACTTCCAGCTACTAGGTGTCACCTATCCACATGTGATATGTAAGTTTTGATGCATGTTTGAATTAATAGATGAAATCGCCCCTCTTGGAAGAAGAGTCCAACCTTGGTATTAGCACATGTGGAGTTTGATGTGACTTTTCTGCCTTCTTTGGTTTGAAATTATCCTTCTTGGAGACGTCTAGGCTTCCACATTTATTCTGTAAGTATTCATTACAGTTTGTGGAGGCATTCTGGACGGATTCATTACATTTGGTGGTTCTGTTTGCAAATCCCAATTAAATCTGCTATGCACAGGTCTGCAATAATTGTTATCAGTCTTTCTTTGATTTTATGCAATTTCATTAAATGCTTTTGATGATTCCATGTGCTTGTCCTCTCAATAATGCTTTGAGTTGACTGCTTTTAAAAATTGTTTTATTGAGAACATAAATTAAATCTGAGAACGACAAGCAATCAGCAAACTATTTAGTTTGGCATTTAAGCTTGTGAACAATTTTCCAAGAAAAACACATTTTAAGAAAAAAAATTCAGTTTTGTTTAGTCCACATTATTTTCACTTTTAGCAGAGTCTAGTTTTTTATTACTACTACTGTGCTTGAGGTCTTAGTAATTTAGTTATCCTCTGTGTGGTTTTCCCATGATAAAAAAAATTCTGTGGTATGTTTTAATGATTTAGTTATTAAGGTCTTTTGAAACATCTCATCTTTCTATTGTGAGTTGCAGTTTTATTTCTTATTGTATGTTGTTTGTAGGTTTCATCCAGCATGCATGAATCTAAATATAGAACAGGCAAAAGCTATGGAGTATTTCTATTGTCCAGATTGTACAGATGGTGACAAGAAACAAGGAAACCATGTCAAAGATTTTTCAGTTGCAAAGAAGGTGTGTTTCTTTCCCCATGGTTTATTCTGTGAAACTCCTGGCTTCATAGAGGGGCTTGAATCATGATAGTAAACTAAATTAAATTACAGCCACTATAAGTGCACCATTGCAGTTAATAAACCAAGAAAATCAGTTGCAAAGAAGGTGTGTTTCTTTCCCCATGGTTTATTCTGTCAAACTCCTGGATTCATGGAGGTGTTTGAATCATGATAGTAAAATAAATTAAACTACAGCTACTATAAGTGCATCATTGCAGTTGATAAAGCAAGGAAATTAGACTTGCTGTGTTTAATTGTTGTCAAGACTCGAGGATGTAAATACCAAAAGATATAATTAGATCCTTGTCACACCATATGGTCATATGACAATTGACAAAAGTAATTGAAAAGATTATTGCCAAGGTTAATGTCAGCAGTTGTAGTTTTTTGAGCTTTGAAAAACAAAAATATTGCTGGGTTTAAGGTATTATTCTGTTTGCTCTCTGCCTCTCAAGTATGCTCTGTGTCTGCCTGTTTGTATTAGCTAGTCGATCATAGATGACACTGTCTCTTTACCCATTTCCTCAATATCAGACACACCAATACAAAAGCAATTTCTCTTTCTTCCCCCTACTAGGGGATTACAATGCTTTGCTTTAGGCCTCGATGCAAATAGTTTGTATATCAACACATCAAATTAAAGGTCTATAGATTACAGCCAGCAAGTAATATTAGTAGAATGGAATAACAAGATTCATTATGATTCTTGATTAAATGCAAATTTTATAAAATGATCAGAAGTTGAGGCCTTTATGTAATAATGCTTCCTCATACATGTAGGAGTCTATCAACAAATACTACAGACTATTTTTCATTTTACGATTGTGAACTTGGTAAGACCCTCTCTGCAAAGGCTCATGCCCATGTGCACAATAAATATTTAATTCATTAAAAAGTAAAAACAGTCAATGTTGTTGAACTTCCATATGTTATGTGCGGACACGGTAGACATCTTTGTTATGTGAATTGTTGTTGCTGAGTTAATTACTGTACTTGTGCTTGTTTTGATCAAATGTGATATGGGAGATATGTGATAGTTTGGACTTGAGGGCAAAATGGAAAAAATGTTCTAAACAGCTGTTATACACTAGATTGTAGAATACAAGTTGTAATCTTAAAACAAAAATCAAAATGTAATTGTGAGAGGATTTTGATTGCAAGAGGTTGTAGATGCTTGTATGGCTGACCATACATGTACCACCATGTGATTGCTCCCATTTTATTTTGGTCCTTAATTGCATATGGTGTAAGCTTTGTTCTGGAAGCAAATAAGCCAAACTCTAGCCTCACCTTTTCATGCATGTCATCATCTTGGAAGATTCTTACAAAAGCTTTGGAGCACTCATTAACAACCTCTTCATCAGCATATGGTGCAATTCTATCTGGCATAGAAATTACTGCCTCACTATAATACCTCAGAGATAAGGCATATGCAAAGAGGTGTAATAGGGTAGTCATCTTCTCCCAATGATGAAGAATTATTGCTTCCACTTTACTGCATAAGGCTCGACATTCTGAAGGGTCACGCTCATGTGCTTTTATAAAATGTTTTACCTTCTCAACCATGGTGTCTATACCATCATGCACATCTCCCAAGTAAGGTGTATCTGTATTGGCAAAGTGAAGCATTGTCATGATGGGCTTTGTGAAATCCAATACATATTGCACACAAGCCCACCGACTATCATCCAAGACCAAAGCCTTGACCTTTTGGGCTCTTTCTGTATTTGAATTTCTATATTTGAAGCCTTCCACTTACCCCACTGAAGAGAAATGACCATTTGAATCAAAGCATCTTGCACCTTGAGAAGTCATCTCATAACAATAGTATGAGATGCAAAACGAGTCTCAACAACCTAAGCAAGTTAACAATATGTATGTCATGAGGTGTTTTGCTCTTCATTTTAATTTGTTGGAGGAATTAGGGCACTATCTGAAGCAAATTTTTGGACTTACTGAAGGCTATGACTGATTTGGAAATTCTACTCAAGAAAACAAGATAAAAGAGTGACTTCCTTAGATAACCTTATAATATCCTTTCGGTCCTCTTGAAAACATTCTTATGCATGGCTAGCTAAATGTATTGCATAGCCTAGGGGAAAAAAATCAATTGCATTTTAGAAATATTCTTAGGCAACATAGCATTTCATTAAATATATCCAAACAAAATATCCTCCAACTAATGACATCTTTCTTTGCAAAAACTGAGCTGAGATGGGTTAACAACATTCCAAACCATGTGAGCTAAGGGGAAAAGATAATAAGTGAGACTGATTCTTCAGCATCATGTACCAGACATGATTCATGGAGAAAACTTAAAGAAAAATGACTCAGCAAAAAACCTTTGAATGAGAAGCCATCTGAAAAGGGACTTCTTAGGCTCTACAATAGAAGACCAAATCACCTTAAATTCATTAGATTGAATATCAAGAAAATCTGTTGGTTCCCACATGACATTGTGCTTGTAGAAGAGATCCTTGAAGGAGGAGAGGAAATAATACATTCGTGGATATGTTAACCATTATATATAAAGTTAAACAATACTCTTTCTTGTTATGCCACCCAGAAGGAAATCCCTCATTTCTTAGAATTTGATTATAATTTTTGAGTCCTTTAGGAAATCAGTTCTTAGCAGAACACCCTCTTATACAAGAGAGATTTATCTTTGAACTAGAGATTCCTCCAAATGGACCTATGCAATTGTCATGGCACTCCCTTCCCTATACAAGTACCATGACCCCTTGTGAATTCTCTAGCCAACTCCCAAGCCAACCACATAAAGGCAAATATGGGTCAGCTACCATGCTTAACTTTAGAAGGCCCAAAAAGAATGTCCAATGATTGAAGAGCACTCCAGCTAGGTTTCTTCTTAAGGAACTCCAAAGGCAATAATAGGATTAACTGATATTGTGGTTAGAGCAACCGAGCATGATAAAAGATGAAAATGTGTAATGCTATCAGTAAATAATTTACCATATGATTGCTACAGATTACTGTGTTAAGTGACATGATGCTAGTATCATTTAATCTGAAAATCGTTTAAGCACTTGCAAGTATTATTAAAGCGATGTTTGAAAATAGAAGTGAGGTTACAAATGTTTTTGGCATGTATTTCAAAGAGCTTGTAGTGCATATTGGTCACCCGCCTTGTAAAACAACTAGTTGAGTTTAGTGTCCACACTCCATATACAAGCAAACTGGAGTACTTTATTAACAAAGAAGAACTCCAAAGGAGCACAAGTTGATGCAGGAGCATCCTAGTGTAGTTGGCAATCTTGTATGTTGGAGTGGTTTTCAGTTGAAGAAGAGGCAGTGTTCCACGGGGATGCGTCCCCTATGCTTTTTGGCTCGTCCCCGTCCTGGGGATGCGGGGACGGATTTTTGCCATCCCCAAAGCAGTCCCCTTTTTGCCAAATTCGGAAACGTCCTTGAAACGGCAAAAAAATGTGGGCAGGAAACTTGGGGACGACCAGCAGTACTGGGGACAGCTTTGCCGTCCCCTAGCTGTCCCCGAAACTTCTAGCCGTCCCTTTTTTCCAGCTAGTGGGGTAAACGCAAAACAGTAAATTTTACTTTTTGTGCGGGTCCGTAGTTGTCTTAAAGACATAATAAAAATGTGCAAACCATATTTGTCCATTAAAACACTAAAACACTAATTCTTCTACTCATTTTAAGATATGATGTACTTGCTAAGAGGGAAAAAAACATAGAGCAACTGCAGTAGCAGCAGTGAGGAAAGATTGCATTTAGTATTTCTATTTACTACTTACTATTTTAGTTTCACTTCTCTTTATTCTATTTTGATTCATGCATAATACTTGGAGACTTTAGGCATTTTAATTTTACTACGTATGTATGTGATATGTTATAGTGGAGGTACTTAATATTTGTCATTTGATAATTTTCCATGTATTGATCTTTGAAAATGTCTATGGTGAATGGTTTATCAATGTTATGATATGCATACTTGAATTTTGTCTCTATATAAAAAAATTCCCGTTGTTTTTAATCACCATCCCCTAAATTTTGGCTTTGACCCGTCCCTGTACTAGAAACACATCCTCGTCCCCTAAAACGTCCCTGTCCCAAAAACTCCGTGGAGCATAGAGAAGACGTGATGCTCAATCATTATGGGGTTGTTCCTAGGTGCAGTGTTGCCCTAGGAGCTTAGTTGATATTTTGCTTGGTGGAACCTATGCTTGTTGATGCTTGTGGGAGCTCGGTGGACGTGCTTGCTCGGTGTTTGGTTTGCTGAATGGTGTTTTTGGGAGATTTGATCGGCCGACATGCATTTAATTTGTGTAGCATGTGATTGTGACGTGGATCGATCTTGGGATGTGTGAGGACCTATTTGGGATCTTGGTTATTTATCTTATGTGTATTTAATGACTGTTGTAAGCCGACTAAGGCATATTTATGTTTATTTGGGTTCTAGATGATTCTATTTGTATTAGGCCGACTTCTTGTGGCCGTGCAAGTATAAAGGAAGGTTTTGGATAGTGTTTTAGGTAGTCAGTTAGTGGGAGACTAGTGTGTGATGCATTGAGAAGATTAGAGATTCAAGAAGGAATCTGGAGTTGCGAATTTGTGAGCAGAGCTAGCAGTTGAGTGTGGGCTTAGGAAACAAGAAGATTGCTTGGTGGCTTGCCAGCACAAGTTTACATTTTGCTTGGAGTTTCAGCCAGATTGCTGTGCTGTTACAGATCTGGGCTAGCTGGGATTGGGTTGGATCTTGCAAGGTCTTCTAAAAGTGTTATTGTAATTTGCTTTGTATTGGCCGTAACTAGGAAGGCCTTACAGCCTGGTACATTTCATGTAATCAGTTGTTTTATGAATAAAGAAGTTGAGATTGGTATAAGATCTTGTATTTGTGTTGAGTTTCTGCTGTGGTGTTATTAGTTGGGGTCTTGGACATCTCCTTTGGGGATTCTCTGGGCCTTGCATGGCGCCACAAGTATATGATCAACAACAATCAAATCTTGTTGAAAGGAAGCAATAAAAACCAGTGTCTAACACCAAACCTTTATTGTAAACCTAACATAAAAACCAGATGGTCAATTGGATGTTTTCAGTTTGGAACAACGAGTTAAATTGGTGTCTTTTTTGGTAGTCTAATTGAATAGCAAGAAAATAACTCAAAGTATCGATATTATAGCATATCCAGTGTTGATATTAATGGACGATCATAGGGTGCATCAACATGATTAGTCTAAGGCTATTGATAAAAAGGCACGTAGAAGCATCAGCCAAATCATTTTCATGGAATTGATAAAATAATGCATTTGGTATGATGAGAATGGTTGTATTCTTCAGCATGATGAAATTTGATTTAAAGGGTGTACCCACAGTATCAGCACATTTTCATTCCTCCAATAATGATGGATATCCAATGTGTATATATCAGAGTAACAAGAATTGGAATTGGAAAGGCCGAATTGAACCTTGAATCAGCCATGAATCGGAATCAAATCGGCCATGAGTCGGCAAATTAAAAAAACCATTGAAATTTAGTGAATAACATATTTCATAAACCCTTTATCACTGATTCGATTCACTGATTCACAAAAAATCGTTTGGCTTGAATCGAATAGCCGAATTGCGTGAATCACCGTGATTCTTGGAATTATGGTATATATATGTAAATATACTCTTGTTGAGTCAAGTCTAATAATTGTAGATAACAAATGTGTAACATGTAGACATAAAGCCTTTGCAGTATTTAGCAAGGCTGTTAAAAAGATAATTGGCTGTCTAACATTTAGTGACCTCTGGATCGGCAACTTTTTGGAAAAATTTGATACTTTTTTTTATTGACAACTTTGTCTCATAATTGAGTTTGAAACTTATTATGTAGGAGAGGAGAAATCAAGTCCTAAAAATGCTAGGTGGCCTCTTTTTGTTTTGCAGGGAATTCCACGGGGTTTGGGGATTACAAACTTTTCTTTGAGATTGATGCCTTGCATGGTAAAATGATAATCCATGGCCTAGGAGATACCCAATGGTCTACATTTTAAAATGCTGAAAATTGAATGTGTTATTTGCAGGAGACCTGCATTTTCCAATGCAACGACTCTTCAAGATGTACTTGAGTTTACTTATTTATTGTTCCAATGCAATTTGCAACTGTAGCAAACACAATTAAGGTGAGCACTTTGAGCAGCGATGGGGATTTTGAGTAGCAATAGGTTTGTCCCAAAAAGAGTCTGTATAGCTTGTCAATCTAAAATCTGTTGCCCTTTGAGAGGTCTGACAAAGTCACGAGTACCTTTGATATATCTCAACACACACTTTGCTTGCATACAAATGAATGACTTTTAGATGTGCTTAAAATTAGGAGACAGCTGACAGAAAAGTAAAGATCTATTTGTGTGGGTTTAAGAAATATCTGAATGGTAATTGCTTGATTGAATAATGAAAACGAAGTTGTATATATAGGCAATTACTAGATGTTTTTCTAAAACAAACAATGGTGAACAGGAGATTAAAAAGGAAACTATCTAATAAAACTACATTAAACTAAAAACAACTAAATGACCATTAAATAAGAATTAAATACTCTAGTACCCTCCCTTAATGGTCATCTTTTCAACCACACCAAGTTGCCCCCTAAATTTACAAACTTGTCTAGGCTCAGAGACTTGGTGAGGATGTTTGTAGTTTTATCCTCAATTGGAACATACTGCAACCGTACTCATCCATCTCGTAAAAGCTTGCAGATGAAATGACAGTGAAGCTAGCGTGTTTGGTATGCTCATGGAAGACTGGATTCTTGGCAAGTTTTATAACCCCTTGATTGTCACAATACAAGGGTGAAGGACCTACTTGAGACATTTGCATATTTAGAAAGCATCCCTCAAAGCCAAACTACCTCACATCCTTTTTTCAGAGTTCCTAGACATTCTGCTTCTGTCAAGGAAAGACCTACCATCTGCTACTTCTTATTGGTCTATGTGACTGTACCTGTGCTAAGACTGAAGAAATACCTAGATTTCCTGTCATCAACTAAACCTGCTCAATCCGAGTCTGTAAAACCGATCAGTTGAGGATCTTTGCTTCTGCTGTACAAAATGCCAATGTCAGTTGCTCCTTTCACATATTTCATCACATGCGAGGGTCTTTGCTTCTGCTGTACAAAATGCCAAAATCAGGTGCTTCTTTTACATATCTCCGCACATGCCTTGCTGTAACCCGAAGTCAAGTCAGAAGGCTTTTGGTTATCTTGGTATTATCTAGAAAATCTGCAGAACCAAGAGCAGTCTCAGCAGCAGGCTCATGTTGCAGAGCATTCTGAAGAGAAGGGGCGGCCTTCTATACATTTGTGATCAAAAAGCCTTAAGGTTATGTCATAATTAGGGTAGTTAGAAGAATGGGCATTAAGGTGGGGTGTGGGGGGGTGTTTATTAAAATATTATAATGTTTCTATAATGGTCAACTTGGTTTAGGAAGTTACCTTTTCTATATTTTGTTTGCAATTCTTTCATTTAGAAACATCGCCCTGTAATCTTTTATTCGCAGAGCCATTCGTCTCTATTGAATATATATATATATATATATATATATATATATATATATATATATATATTTCATAGTAACAATATCAAGCTGCTCACTGGTTGTCTATAGAGTGATTAATCTGCTTATGATGAATCACTATAGGTTGGCAATTTTAGTATGATCTCTGTAGTTTAGCTAAAAGATTATAATTTGTTGTGCTAAATCTTTTTTCATTTTGAAAGTTCCATAGCTTTTTTGACTCAGTCCTAAAAACGAGATGGCTTAATTGCTAGAATTCTACACCCAAATAATATTGTAGGAAGCTTAGATTAGTCCTGTCAATTTTTCTTTTTTTTTTTGCAAGATTTGACCAGTTTAGTGTAGTAGCCACTCTTACCTTGCTTACCTTTGATGGAAACATCTTAACATAGGCATTAAGAATCTCAGTGTCATCATTGTTGCTTGTGACATAGATATTTGGGTTTTAGAGAGACTTGCTCTGAATCCAAAATCTTAAAACTGGCGATCAACTTCAATGTACTTAGCTCATGGACCCTACTTAAGTTTCTATGGACTTGAAAAGATTGCAAATGTGATAATCATAGTTGATACACTTTAGCTTGAGTCATTTAAAATTTTAAACCATAGTTGAAAAACTCTGCGAGATATTGCAGATCTCGCGATATATTGCAAGCCCAATTGCCGGATGATTTTATCACTGCAAAAATCGGCAACAATATAATGATTTTCGCGCAGCATTGTTTTCCTGAAAAACTCGCCAAATCACGTGAGAAAATGGAAAAAAAATTGCCATGTGTTATCTGTGGCATCCTCATTCTGCAACAGACCAGTTTTGCGGTGGGCACAAGAAAGCATTTCTGCTATGGGCGTCGTCATTTATCTTCCTACATGTTATAGAACAGGTGGTCACGAGGTAGTAAATTTGACACTAGCACAGTAAACTAGCGATTTCTCAGCATTTTGATGAGTTGGGCTTTTGCAATAGCGGCTGAGGAAGATAAATCTCTCTCTCTCTCTCTCTCTTTTTGGTTCAGAAGGTTTCATTTACTATCAAATTTGGTATTTATTTATCTATAAAATTAGGTTATGTATTTTGAATCTTAAAAAAATGTTTATAACATTACACATTAATTAATATTTTGTTCTAATTGAATTGTTATTATAATGTTCAACCTTTATTATAACTAAATTTAATATTCTTATTTTATTTTTAGCATTAAAACAAAATAAGTCAAACTATTCTATATAAAAATATTTGATCTAAATTAAAAAAATTATTAAAAAAATTTAATGACTTCAAAATATTTAAGTTAAACTTAAAAAATATATTATTTATATTATAATTAGAACATTTAAATATTTAATTTATTATTATTGAGTGTTTTAACGAAATTTAATGTTTTTTATTTTACTTTTACATTTAAAAACTTAAACATTAATCTTAATTTATAGAAGACGAATTCAATTTCTTGACCTTTTTTCAAAGTGTTTCCTTGTCAAACTTTATTTCAAATTTGTTCTTGTGGAACTCTAATTGGAACCTTGTGACATAGTTTTAGAGATTTAGAAGTGCACATGCAATATTGCACACAAGTTTTATATATTTTATATGAGATTTGAATATGGAGTTTTTTATTGGGATTAAATAACAATGAATATTATTGTGACTAAAAATTATACAAATTAAATAAATATTATATAATTTATAACTATAGAAATAAAATGTAATAAGTGATCTATTAAAAAAAATTACAAAATAAATGTGTTAGATAATTCGTAATAATCCAAGTTGTTGGTTCGGATTTTGGTTCGAATGCAGGTTAATAATTTGGGTTTGACATTCGTTCAAAATTTTTTGGGGTTGGGTTCGGGTTCGTATTGGGTTTGCCAGCACTAGATTTATTTAAACAAAAAAATAAAATAAAAAATTATATATATATATATATATTATACTCATTAAGACAATAATATGACATACTATTAAAATATAATTAAATAATATATTACAATCTTAATTTAATAATTTAAATTTATAATGATAATTTTAAAATAATTATATCATAATATTAAATAAAATAAATATACAAATATCATTAAACAAATGTTAATATAATTATAGTGAAAAAATTAAATAATAGTAATTAATATTTGTAGACATTATCCACAAAACATCACTTCCGCCCAAATGAAAAAGCATAATAGCTTCTTGCAAATTTGGTCAACGTTAAATGTGGGAGTTCTTTGTTCTGCTGAATAATGTCAATAGCACAAGAAGGAGAAATGGCAGACACAACTGAAAGTATGTTTCTTTTCAGTGTTCATTCCATGCATACTTCCATTGACACCTCATTCTCTATGTGTTTGTCATTGATTCTATGATTGCAGTTGGTTTTTCAATAGTGAGGCTAGCCCATTGATTCTGAGGATTGCCATTGGTATTGATTCTGTGATTGCCATGCATTGTTGTGCAAGCAGAAAAGACAATAAAATTAATCAATTTCGCTCGAAGTCATCAGACATTCAGTCAATGTCGCCCAAAGTCACCCTGGTTTGACCGCTTAAAAGGAAATTTGTTAAAAATACGCTCAAAGTGGTATTGATTCTGTGATTGCCATGCATTGTTGTGCAAGCAGAAAAAACAACAAAATTAATCAATTTTGCCTGAAGTCATCAGACATTCGGTCAATGTCGCCCTAATTCACCCCAGTTCAACTGCTTAAAAGGAAATTTGTTAAAAATACGCTCAAATTTGACGACGGTCCATTTTATCGAATGTGCAGTGAATTTATCAGTCAAGCAATGAATTTGACCCAAATTCGAACTGCGTTCGACTTTAGGGTGAATCAACTTCCGATTTTGCATGTTTGTGAGCGAATATGGTAAGTTAGGTAATAATTACAAACAAACATTATAATCTAGTATTTGTGTGTGCTTTGAGAATATTTTAAAGAATTATATATTTTCAAATGTTTGATAAAAGTGCAGATTTATTGCCGAGTTTTTGGCGAATCTGAGTTTTTCAAATTTTTTTGGGTCGGCCAAATTATTGCTGAGTCTGAGTTTTTCAACTATGATATAGACCTGTTTGTCCAAATCATTGGACAAGAAAGCCTCATGACATCCTTTGGACAACTATCAACCAAATTGGTCTGCTATGAAAACAAGCAAAAAAAATGTGACCACTCTTCATAGTCTGGTTCCTGTTTTTGCTATTAGCCTTCACAACTTTTTTGCTATTAGCCTTCACAACTAGATAATGTATGTACTTTTCTAAAATATTGCTATGCTGGCATTACTTGACTTTGCACACCCATTTGCAGGCAATGGATGTTCTACTTGAAGGTAATTTTGCTAATTTAAGTTTAATGGCAGCCTCCTGTTTAGATTTGTTCTTAGCTTCTATACACTACTTTAGTTCAGGCAGTTTGAAAAATTTAGAAGCGAGAGCAAAATGACCACTTTTGTAGGAATTAGCAATCTATTTCCTTGCTTGTGGGTTGGGCATATAAGCAAGGAAGTTAATCCTCCAGCAAATGAAAAAAGCAAAAATAATGCCACTTCAGTCTTTGTTGATTTGTAATGCAAGATTCTTGCAGCATAGCTATCACATATTGAGTTTTTACTTCAGATCTTCATCTCTCTTATACTAGTTCTGTGGAAATAATAGTGACTAGAGGCTGATTCATTGGTTTGTGAAGACACAAACTAGAACTCTAATCTTTGACAGGAGCCACAACTCTAGTTCTTGGCATATAATTGATTGCTTGCTAGTTAAAATCAAATCAAAGTTTTTGTTGCTTTTACATTACCATCTTGACTAATGATATCAGGCTTTGTTTGATTGGTAAATCTGTTCAAAAGTGCTCAGTCAATGGGGTCACGGAGATCCCACTTTAGTCAAGAAAGTTATCTAAGCATCTTAGAACCAAGAGTTTGCCAAAATTTTGTGTGCTGCAAAGGAGGAACGCTTGCATTCTTATTAGAGAGGTATTTGAGGCAATTTGGAGCATCGTGGAGTCTTTTTGATATAGAAGCACAAGTTTGTAACTACATTGAAAACTTAATTCAATGTTTTTGCTGCTTTGAATTGGCAATGCTTTCACACTAGATCTTAATGATTGCAAATGGTTTTTTAATGAAAGCGGTTATTTTTCATAGGATGTGGCAATTTTGTAACTGATAATATGTTAGAATCAGTGATTTTAACATAGATTGTGGGTACTTGTCAATGAATTCTTCGTTTGGTGCAGGAGCACCTTCCTAGCAACTCAATGCCCTTGAGCAATGACCAATCAGAGAGGGAGGATGAATTGGTCTAAGGTGGCATGGAGAAGTTTCAACAAGCTTGTAATAGGATACAATATAGTAGGGTCCAGTTTGGGACCAAAATGTCCTTTAGGGACATTCAGAGCCAATAGGGCAAAATATTGTAATAGTGACCAATATAGCCAATAGCATGGTGTAATGGCATGTTTTGGTTGTTTTTGTAATATTTAGAGCAAAATGTCCAAGTTGTAGTCATAGGTCAAAGTTTAGGTTCATATGCCAAAAGTTGCAAAAGTTGCTGAAAATGTTGTCAAGCAACTTTGCAATTTTTGCAACGTTTGTTGCAAGTTGTCAACCGACGGTCTTTAGATTCAAATGGTTGTTGAGACTGTTTGGGACGGTTGTGTTTAGATTCAAATGTTGGTTGAGACTATTTGGCATGGTTGTAACATGATGTTAGATGACCACTGACTGGAGGAGATGTATTGTTGGAATGATTTTGGTGGTTGAAGTAATGGAAAACCGAGATTTTATTCTGCAATTCCCATACATTTCATATTGCAACTGTTTGTAAGGTAAGAAACTAGATTGAGTAAGCTTTCAAATGCATTTGGTTTGAAGTCTATCTGTTCATAGGTGAATTTGGCAATCAAATCTTTCTTGCGTGGTTCAAAACTCTGATTGCCCAAGGGTTTGGTAAAGAATATTAGTTTTAACCTATAATCCACAGGTCGAAAATTCTGAAACTTGGTAGAATGATAGGTTTTCTAATGTATTATAAGAATCTAAAACCTGCAGACTGGCTTCATCAAGCAATGATTTTTGTGAGCAAGCCCAAGCACATGCCTGACATCCATTATGTGGCAGGCCAGTTAAGTGCATCAGGCATTGAAGGGATAGCCTAAACATTAGGACTGAGGTTTGGATGGATGGATTGAGTAGTAAATGACTTAATTTATCCATCCTAGCGTGTATTTTCCAAATCAAGTTTTGTACAAAGTTGCATATGCTGCGACTATATTAGGTCTTTAGGCCTAATAGAGGGGCTATGAAGGAACTGGGGTCAAATCAAAGAGTTAGAAGTTGTTTTTGTGATATTCTTTGAGGGCAAAAAAGGGTTTCTGCGAATGGTCTTAGTCTTGTCAGAGCCCTCTGGAGTCCAGAATGGTAGCCAATTTTCCTATTAGGTTGACCTAATTGAGCCATTAGGCCTAATTAGGCAAGGTGAAGAGATCCGGTGCTAAAGGAGGTTTAATCCCTAAATCTTGCATAGGTTGAAGTGTTTTGGCTCTAGGACAGTGTGTCTAGGAGATTGGGAACAAGGGTTAAGGGTTGGCATCCAAACCTCTTAATAGTAATAATGAAGGGAACAAATGGCGAATGTGGAAGTAAGGTTAAAGATCAATTTGTTATCTACCTTGGAATGAGTCTATGAATATTTAGCGAGGGTCTAAAAGGAAATATAAACAAGTAGAATACCTTAAAGTGAGGCCTAGAAGGCCTAGTTGGACAAGGTTGGACTAGAGAAGGCAAACAAAGGAGATTGAAGAGTTGCAAACCAATTAATTAGTTCCATCTCTCCTCATCATTTTTGGAATTGACAATTTTGTCACTGTGAAAATAGAAGATGGAATAACTCCTTTGATGTTTGTTTTTCCGTTTTGGCACTATGGAAGGATAGAGGAATGCCATATAATGTTCGTAGACTAATTTAGAAGGGTCTCATTATTTCCATTATTCTTAAGTTCATCTGGTGACTGGAACTGTAAGATCAATGGTTCTTAGTTGCAAATATGTGTTGCAGACATAAGGAGTGAATTTGTGATTGTCTAGATTGCAAACAGAGCATTGTATCGCATATGTACTTGACTACGATTATAGATGCATTTTGTACACTCTTGTTGAAGTTTTCACGCCGAGCCCCCCCCACCCCGGCACTAATAGTTCTAGTAGGGGCCCTCTGCATGCATCATAATGGGTCTGGGGGGAGCCCCACCCCTTTATAGTTCAACTATAGTGGGGGGGCCTGCTCACCCCCACCCCCCCGTCTATAGTTATAGGGTAAGGGTTTCTTAAGGATATAGTTATTGTTTGTGTTGTTTTTGCCTGTTTTTATCTTTGTTTTGTGTTTTCATTAATGTGGGTATAATAAATGAACATGTATGACTGTAATCACTTCCATTTTGTATGAAGGTGCTAGCAGTGTTGACAAGAAGAATATTGGTAGTGGGTTGTCTCTAGCGGAGGATATTCAAGGATTTATGTGACATTGTTTGTAGAAATATCAATCAGACTATGGTTTAGATTGTTCACTATAGCTAGACAATTTTATGTATAGTATCCCTTGAAGAGTATCTCCAAGGATTTATGGGTCATTGTTTGTAGAATATCAATCAATCAATGGTTTAAATTGTTCACTATAGCTAGTAAATTTTATATGTAGTCATTGAATTAGAAACATGAAAATTTGTTACATTAGGTTTCAATCTACACCAAGATTATTCAGGTGTAATGCCTAGCAAGGATTTACTTTTGCTTTTCTAGAAAATACATACATTGCACATGCAATGTGTCACCTTCATATCTATGCAGAATACCTTTGTTGGGAATCATATACTAAACCATCTCCATGATTGTCTTGTTTTGCATCAGAGTTGAGTAAACAAAGGCATTGTATCAAATCTTGCAATTCTGGTTGCTTCAGTAACTTGCCATTGTTTCTAATATTCTGTGATCTTCAGTAAGTTGCCATTGTTGTCCACACAGACTTACCATCTTCTTGCTTGTGTGTTTTTCTGTTGAGGTTTTTGATTTGTGGTTCTTAACATTTGTGAATTGACAGTATTTCTTTCATGTGTGCCTTGTCCTTTTCAACTCTAGCATGGATAATTAATTGACTTGATATTTAGGATTTTTGTGGTAATTGAGGGCTTTAGAGACTATTGCATTGCACACTTATAAACATTGCATGTTGGTAATTGCAGTTTGCACGAAACAATTTAGTGTCAAATTGCACAAGTAAACTGTAAATGTGAGCACAGAAACGCATTTCATATATTGAAGAATTGTGATGATTTCATTTCTGAAATTCCACGACAAACTTGACATGAGTAGTACACCTGCCTTTTCCCTTTGACAAGCATGTATTGATGATGTCTTTTTCTGGATTAGCAGCCTGAATCAAAGCGGCAAAGGAGATGACGAGGTGGATGATTCTCATGTTCCAGATCTGTTTTGTAATTGCAGCTGATAATTGAGATTTGTTTGTTGTTGAACTGCCAGCATGTGGATATTTTCTGCAGTTGCCATATATTCTTGATGTTACCATTTTAGTGTGTCTATAGTTTGTGTCCAGATATAACATTTTCCCCTTGGTTATATGTTGTGCTATAGTGAGGCATCTTATAGCAAATGGACATAATGCTTTGTACAGTGATGAACGTAGAAGGTGCACAAGTACCAAGATGAAAGTAGAATACAAGATATAGGTAGATTAGGAGAGTGGCGGTGTTAAGCTTATATATATGTCAGTGAGACTAAGTTAACCATTGGATCATGCTACGGTTTGTAATCTGTTTGTGCAACAGTCTTGGTCCATAATTTATATAAGAACTGGAATTGTATAATTATATGTATCCCTTGTAAATTTCCAGGTTTATGTTCTTGAAATTTGTTTTTGTTTTGCATTATTTGCTTCATACAAGTTCACTTAGATTTCCTTGTTATGAAGTAAAACTTAAATTGGGTGTGTCTAGCATAGCCCCAAAATTCTGCGAGCTAGAAAGTATAGAATAATATGGAGTAGTTTAAGAATACTATCATTTAAGGAGCCTGGCAGAATAACACTTAAAATCTATGATAGGATAAAATATAAAGCATCGCAAAGCACCATTTCAGTTGACTAATAATGATGAGTACAACTCTATATTTAGCAACCATTGTGAGGCTTCTAGGCTAGATGATTTCCAGTGTGTAAAGCCAATGAGATCGTTTTCAGCTATCAAAGGGTTGATCCGTTAAGCAATGGTTTTGACACTTATAAATTGACAGTCTCCATTCCATTGTATACCGGTTTCCTGTGAAAATGTCTAAGCAGGAGTGTGATACTCGTTATTTGCACAAGGCTTCATGGAATTTGCTGATATCTACAAAGAGGACACTAACAAAGTCCTAATAATATAAACCATTTTAAGACGGGAGCCAAGATTGTGAATGTGTGACCCTACTCTATAATGATGTTGGTGGGACTAAGAAAGTAAACTTTCGATTCTTCTTGGTGGAGCACATCCAGTAGAAGAGTTCATTGTTCTTTTATACATAAGGGTGTTTTGAATTCATGTAATCAATTCCTGTTAATAAGGACATGCAATAGCACAATCTATATCTTTTTAGTCGATCTATTCCATGGTGAGTAGATTTTCCCAAATACTATCCAACATGTTGAGGACCTCCTATCTCTTGATGCCAAGGAGGTTGTGGTGCTCTACAATGAGTTTTCTAGCAAGCATATTAATCCTTAGAAGGGACCTCATAGAGTAGGACCTTTTTTAATTGATTCCATTAGACCAAATCTCCATAGAGAAAAATCTAGCTACGAGAGTTTTCTCTCATAATTTTTTGTTGTGATTGATAAGGTGATTGCCTTACTTATTGCCTTACTTATTTCCCTGTGATAATGAAAATAAGATATTTTATTCCCCAACCAGCAAACAAGCCACTTGTCACCATTGTTTCTCACTTTTGGAGCTAATTCATTATTAAGCCGATAGGCTTCACTCCTTGAACATCTTTGAACGGTTTGTTCGGATTTTCCGATAGTTGGACGCTGGGAAAGAAGGAACAGTGACGGAAATGGAAAATAGAAAACTCAGTTGAAGCGGTGTCCAAAAAATTGTCAATGTCGTGTAGGTACGAGAAGTGCCTTCAACATCACCATTTTCAGAGCGATACAAATATGCTTTGAACAGGCCTGCTGGATGGGAGCATGGATTACAGGCAATGGCCGCTTGAGTGCAATCGTGGATCAAGCATTTGTTCGGCTCAGCCATAGCTTCAGTAAAATACTTGAGATCTTGGTTTTTATAATGCTGTGCGAAGCCTGTTCTGTGATAATGTCTCCAATTCTCCTATTTAAAACTCATAATTGTAATTCAAACCTGCAACCATACATATGGGAGAAACTCCGGATATTTATGAAGTGCGTATGTCCATAACAGGGGTGTGATGCATCACTTTTTCTAGATGACAGTGGTAACATTGTGAGCAAGAAGAATTTTGTTCCCAACAAAAACTCTGCCGTATTCGTAATCATCATGATCTCTTCTAATGTTGCGGTGTATATATAAGTTGTTCTCAAACTGCAGTGTAAATTAATGAGATGGATTTGTATATCCAATTTGGTATTACTCTAGCCAATCGAACATACACATTTTCATTGTATATAAAAAATCACTGTCAATTAGATCAAGAAACCCATCTCCCAATCATTAAACAATATTAGAAATAAGGAATCACGTAAGATCAGTTCTAAAGGAACAGTAGCCTTATATGCATTTCCAGAATTGGAATTCAGGAATTGACGACTGTGCATACCCTCTTTTGAATCATTATTGAAGAATCCAATTATATATGGCGGTTAGGAAGTTGGGAAATAAACAATAATTAGTAACCAATACACAATAATTAGTAACCAATACACAATGAATTACACAGGTGTTCATATGAGAAGGGAAATAAATGGGTTTATAAATGAGTGAATATGGCTGTCAAGAAATAGACACCGAAGGTCAGTATTGAGGATTGGATTGGATGTAAATACGGGTATGCATATGATAGAGTTGGGGAAGATTTGATAAATGTTTCGATTCCTTAGAATTAGAATTATGGGAGATTCTATTAAAATATTTATATTTATTTTTGCTTGATTATCTAAGAATAATCCAGTAGAATGGCACAAGCGCTCAAATAAAACTACCCACCTTAAATACATCTTTATCTTGTAAAAGTGATAGTAATATAATATATTATTTTTTTAAAAAAAAAAATCTAGATAATTACATTTAAAAAATTTAATATTACTTTTGTATTTTTAAAACTTAAATAATAAAACACTTAAATCACTAATTCATATGAAAAATTTAATAATGAAAATCAAATGCGCTAATTTGAAACATAAATTTTTTATGATACATTTATAACAAAAGTAAACAACTATATTCCCTCGAATTGCATAGAAAATATAATTGAATTATAACAAAATTAAAATTAATTAATTTTTTTTACTAAACACACACACACACACACACACGAGTGTGTGCATGGAGTACTAAATTATAATTTTTATTGCTGAGAAATCATAAATAAGAAATGGAAAAATAAAAAATAAAGCAACTATGTTACATGAAATTCCATAAATATGCAATATAATTGTAAAAGGTTTGAAATGTAAAAAATATTCTCCATTGTTTAAAAGTAAATGACATTTGATTAGACATAAGAAAATGTATCATGTTTGTGCATAGAGTTTTAGGACAGTTGTTAGAGATGGGTTTTTTTGGGATGCATACATCCATATTGAATGATATGGCTGGATAGTCATTGTTGGTGGGAAGTACACATGATTCAAAGG
This sequence comes from Cupressus sempervirens, assembly GCA_028749045.1. Lineage (NCBI taxonomy): Eukaryota > Viridiplantae > Streptophyta > Pinopsida > Cupressales > Cupressaceae > Cupressus > Cupressus sempervirens. The sequence continues at coordinate 164,185,831 of CM053791.1, read as the reverse complement.
CTTGAGTTTATTTATAGGAATACCTTTCTCTTAATCAAGTGATGCCCACTTGAATAAGATGCACAAGAAATGGAATATGTTCTTCCCCTTCTTTGAGCCCACCTCCCAATATACTGCTCATGATATTTACTTCTACAACAATCAATTAATGCAACGTTCTGCTCTATCTAACATATACTAAGGCATATCACACACTCACACACTCAATTGTTTCTTCAATGTGCTTAAATAATTTTAAATATTCTTTGCAAAATGGAAGACTTAATGAATAGCATTTATATGGAACTATTCAATCACACTGTAAGATATTATCAGCAAGCTTCAATTTGTACAAATAAATGTCCTCTTCCAATGAAAGTGGAATTTGAAACTTATTTTGCTTTTTACCCACATAAGTGCTATTTAGGTATTTTATGTGGATAAGTGAGTTGACTAGAGCATTTGGTTTGTTGGGTAAGATTGAAATAGAAAGTGCGTTCACAAATCCAAAATGAAATATTAGGTGGGTGAATCAAAATATTAAGTGGGTGCACAATTCTGCATCAAAGTTTTCAAGTTTAGTTTGATCTATTATTTGCATTTGGCAAGCTTTGTGTTTAAAGTTTAGTAGATTAGGATTTAAGTGGGAGGAATTAATCTTGTTTACTAGAGTTTCGTGTATGAGGGATCTTAAGGGGGTTGAATTGGGATGGTGAGATACAAGTGTTTCTTGTTAACAACGTGGTCATAGCATGTTGCATTAGATATCTAGCTTGATATTTACTTAAAGTTAGGGAAGAGATCGAAAAGGGTCGAAACAAGGGCAATTGTTGCACGCTTCTTTATGATCTCAAAGTCGTCGATTTATCTTCATGTAGTTTGTACGATTTGGTTAACACACTCATGACTATCAAGTCTATCCCTCCTAATGAAAACCAAGCGTTGGAGTTGAGGAAATCTGTGCAGACTTTGAAGAAATGTATCTTAGATTTGGAAAATGATATGACACCTTTTGAAAGACAAATTAGTGAGCTTTTTAAAGTTCTGGTTAGTGGTAGGATGACTCTTTAGGATATTCTTAGCTATTTGTAGCGTGGAAAATGTGGGGTTTTGTTGATGTCAAATCTGGTGGGTGTGTTTAACTCATTGGTTGCTCTAAATTTTGGATGAACAACGTCAATACATTGTAAGAGAAAAAAAATGGAAATCAACAATGATTTCTTGGTGCCAATCGATCCTTGCGTTTCGATGAGTGGCCTCCTATCTATATTTGGGATCTTACCTCGTGTTTAAAGAGAAGTGGCTTAATTGGGCACTCGCCTTATGGCAACCTCGCGATGTTTCAGGAGCCCTAAAATTCTATGGGGCTTAGCCCATGAAATTATAGGCCCCTACAACTTATTCTAGAGGGGGTAAAGGGGGCATGTGACGAAGTCTAGAAATATCTGGAATGGCGCCATCGTTGCACTGCCCTGCCGTGTCTATGAGTGCGTTTTCCCCCATGTGACGTATAGAATGTGCATATTTTCTATGAATCTGTGGCTCACAAATTTTTATGTTCATCATACTGTGATTCCGAGTTTCTCTTTGGCTTGGATTTAGCAGGGATTCTATCCATTACAAATGTGCATGCCCCCATTCAAAGTTTTATTTCTCCGTTCAAATTTTATTTTGAAGTATGATCTGGAATGCTCCAGACTGATAATTTATATTGATTTGAGATGATCTTATGCATTAAATCTGAAAGAGTTTGTAACCATGGTGCTATCTAAGCATGGAACCAACTCTTAAAATTGAAATTGAAATGGTCATTTTCAGCTTGTATAGATGTATAAATTAAGTTGAATGCTTTTGCAACAAATTTGTTTGTGTATCTTCACACCATGCAACTAAAGCGAAGACCCACCCATTGACTAATCATTTTTATATTGATAAATCAGAGATATGTTCACTTTCTTGATTACCCAAGAGTCCTTATAGTATTGCTTAGCCAAAAACAAAAGATAACTTTTCAAGACTGTGAGTTACTGGACATAATATTGAAAATTGGTAAATATTGTAGCATCATCTTATATATCAAACTATCGACGTTATCCTTGCACCCTTCAAAGGTGCAAGTGCTAGTTATATAATGTGCATGATATAGTTTGATGGATACTTTGTCACCTTTCTTTTCTCTCCAACGAGCAATAGGAAAATGATTTGATATATATTGACCTTATACTATAGGTAGTGGGAGATTTCAATTAGGTCATTCAACGTGGGGTTTTCCCAATAAATAGTAGTGTCTCACCTTTCTTTCAAGATAAGTTATGTGATGTAAATAACAATATCTCTCTACTTTTGATCTAATGAGGGAAAATGATTGCAACACTGGATCATTTATATACCACTAGGAACCATCAAGCATTTTACCTACTTCATCATCAAAATTGCAAAAATGTTATACTATCTGTAGGGACAAGCCTTCTCACCAATTCATAACACCTACAAGCCCATAGGGATCAAATACAAAATCCAAGTCACATTTGTAAATTAAATATAGGTTGTATTCATTACAAGAGCTTGAAATGCTCCTACTTACTATTGTACATAATTGTAGCATATAACTTAAGATTGTGGTAATCTCGAGCGAACTTTACTCAAAAAAAGAGTTAGCTAGAGATAGCTTCAAGGTGCTCAACCTACCCCTTTATCTCCTCCCACCACCCCAAATACTATCAACAAGATAAAGTTGTATGGAGTTGATCTCTTAGAACCATGTTGCTATTACATATAAGATAGTTCCCAAGGATGTTTCTTTTGATTGAAGGTCGATAGTCCTTCATATCAATTCATATACTTAAATTCTACTCTCTTCGTTCTTTTAAAAGACTTGATTATTATCACAATTTTTTGACCTTGTTGACTGCTTTGTTAGCACAATACAACGATAAGGAATTTGGGGCTAGAGTCCCTCTCTTGATATAGTAAGATATCACTCCCAACGTTTTGGAAAGAAGGGGCACTACAATGTTGGGAGAGGTCTCAAAATATTATGTGAATGTTCACAATGTCGACTTGTTGATTTGATTAATGAATGTCTGAAAATGATTCTAAGTTTTTTTTAATTTTTTGGAATAATGAGATACATGTTACAAACGTAAATGGCAGAATACTTGCTTGATTAATCAGAGATCGAAACAATCAATATATACAAAAGGACGATAGAATAGAATAGAAACATTCTATTCTACACTACAACTAAATATTAGAAACATTCTAATATTTACAGTAAACTACAATAGTGAGCATTAAAGATTATTCTAATACCCCCCTATAATGCTCAATCTATTTACTACACCAATAGATCCCCTGAATTTAACAAACTTGTCAGGACCAAGGGGTTTTGTGAAAATATCTGCTGGTTGCTCTGAGGTAGGGACATAGAGTAACTGAATAGTTCCATCTTCTACTAATTGTCGAATATAATGGCAATGAAGCTCTATGTGCTTGGTTCGTTCATGAAACACTGGGTTTTTGGCGAGTTTGAGTACTGCTTGATTGTTTGAAAACAAAGAAGTTGGACCCGCTTGAGAAATATGCATATCTGCAAGCATCTGACGGAGCCAAACTGCTTCACAAGCTGCCTTGACAGCTCCTCTATATTCTGCTTCTGTAGAGGAGAGGGCATGTGCCTGTTGCTTCTTACTGGTCCAGGTAATTGCTGCAGATCCGATACTGAACACATAACCAGAAGTAGATTTCCTGTCATCAACTGAGTCGACCCAATCAGAATCGACGAATCCACGGAGCTGAGGAGTAGTACTCCTTGTATAACAAAGACCATAAACTGAAGTACCCTGTACATAGCGTAATACATGTTTTGCTGCAATCCAATGATCAGTCTTGGGGTTTGTCATGAACCTGGAGATGTAGCTGACTGCAAAACTAAGATCAGGTCTAGTAGTAGTAAGATAGATGAGACTACCTACTAGTTGCCTGAAGAGTGTTTCATCTACAGGAGGAGAATCAGATTGTGCGGACAATTTCAGACCAGTCTCCATAGGAGTGGAGGCAGGTTTGCAATCCTGCATTCGAAACCTGTCAAGCAAACTTCTGGCATACTTGGACTCAGACAAAAAAATACTGTTGTCAGTCTGCCAAACCTCAATACCTAAACAATAATGAAGCAATGCAAGATCGGTCATGTCAAAAGTTCTGCATAGATCCTGTTTGATATCTGAAATCAAATGTTTTGAACTCCCAGTAATGATCAGATCATCCACGTAGACAACAAGAAAAAGAATTTCATTACTAGGGTGTTTAATATACAAATTACCATCTGACGGGCTGCGTTGAAATCCCTGAGTAACCAAGTACTGATCAATCTTTATGTACCAAGCCCTAGGAGCCTGTTTAAGACCATAGATGGCCTTCTTGAGTCTACATACTTTTGGTTCTGAACCGACAACCTTAAAACCTGGGGGCTGTGTCATGTAGACTTCTTCTTGTAATTCACCATTGAGAAAAGCACTCTTCACATCCATCTGATGAACTTTCCAACCATACTGAGCTGCAATGGCAAGAAGAATACGAATAGTACTCATCTTAGCTGTTGGAGCAAATGTCTCCTCATAGTCAATGCCTTCACGTTGGGTGAATCCTCGAGCAACAAGTCTGGCTTTGTATTTGTCCAAGGTACCATCTGCATGGTACTTGACCTTATAGACCCATTTACAGCTAATGGGTTTCTTCCCAAGAGGAAGATCTGAAAGAACCCAGGTGTGGTTCTTCTGAAGACTTTGAAGCTCAGCATCCATTGCATGTTCCCATTCTGGAATTCCTTTGGCCTCTGCATATGTCTGGGGCTCAGGGATACTATGGATGTTTGCCATAAGAGCTATATTAACTGTGTTGTGCTGAATGCTCTTATTTCTAGAGGTTCTACCCTCAATAAGGAGTATTCATAGGACCGCATACATCAGCGTGGACCAACTGTAGCACTCTAGATGCCCGCCATGATTCGCCATTCGTAAATGGTGTCCTATGTTGCTTCCCTGCTTGGCAAGCTCTGCAAACGCGATGGTTCTGGGTCTGGATGTTAGGTAGGCCATGGACTAAATTATCCTGAGCAAGTTGTGCTAGATATTGCATGTTCAGATGACCATATCGCTGATGCCAGAGGCTGCTGAGAGCGGATGATTCAGCGATGAAGGCATGCTCAAGAGAATCTCCTGAATCTATAAGTCTATAAATACCGTGATCCTCAAGACCGATAGCAAGGATAGTGCGAGAAGCACGATCAATAATTGAACACTTATTTCCACTGAAGACGACATCCAACTGAGGAGAGTGCTTCATAATCTGACTAACAGACAGAAGATTATGTTTCATGCCAGGAACATAACATACATTGAGAAACATGAGTTTTCTTCCTCTAGACTGAATCTGAACATTGCCTTTTCCGACAATATTGTATTCTTCGCCGCCTCCAAAGATGACTGAATCAGAATAGGGAGTGAATTCAACAAACCAATCACGCCTATGAGTGAAATGTCGAGAGGCACCAGAATTGATGTACCAGGCAGAAGATTTCGCATGATTTGTAGGTATGCTGGCCATAAAGGCATGATAGAGAGATTCTTTCTGCTCTGAGTGCTGGGCAGCATTGGCTTGCTGTTGAATTGAGTTTGACTTGTGATGTTGTTGATACAGATGGTCATAATATGCAAATGTCTCAAATGGCACAAATTTCGAGGTGAGAAAATGAATGACCCAAAAAAAATGGAGAAGTATATGGACGAGAGCTTGAAAAATCTAGAAATAATACGCTGTCGGAATTCGGATATGTTGGCTCAAAAATCGAGGCACAAAAATCGAGACACCCACAAAAATCTGATGAAGACCCATTAAAGATCTCGAAAAACCCACAAAGAATCTGCAAACAGAAAAATTTGTCTAGACCCACAAAGTAAGGTTTCGGGCAAAACCCTAGTCGTTGGCTTTGAAGGTCGATTTAGCAAAAAAAATGGTGGTTTTACAGTCGACCATTGCTAGAAGGAGGTCACGGCAGGATGGAGGAGGTCATACAAACATCGAAAATCAGAACACCGATGCCTGGAGGTCATACGAATGGGCAAAAAACACGACCATAAACCTGCGAACGTTGGACCTCCAATAAATCGCGAACTTGCAGAAATAAATGGCGGATTGACGTCTTTGCAACCAGAAGATATTTGTCTTGATTGATGTCAGTCGCAAGCATAGACCAAAGATCCGCCGTTTGTAACTGAGACGCAGATCACCAAGGAACAAGAAACGTGATTTTTAAAAAACCAGCGATTTTCAAATTTTCCAGAGCCGCGATTTTACCATAGAAAAACGTGATTTACAGTCATCCAAACCCTAGCTTGAACTAGGTATAACGAAGCAAAATTATTTAGGAAGAAATAATTTCGAAAACCAGGTTCAGATAATTTCAGTAAGAAATTATTATTTTCAAAGAAAATTTAACCTCGCTCTGATACCATGTTACAAACGTAAATGGCAGAACACTTGCTTGATTAATCAGAGATCGAAACGATCAATATATACAAAAGGACGATAGAATAGAATAGAAACATTCTATTCTACACTACAACTAAATATTAGAAACATTCTAATATTTACAGTAAACTACAATAGTGAGCATTAAAGATTATTCTAATAATACATGCTAAGTAAATAATTCTAAAGCAAATAATAATGGAATCTAACTATCTTAAATTTAAAGAAAATAAAAGATATGGTTGCAAGAGTTTTACTTCAAATTGTAAAAAAAAAATATCAATAATGGGCATGAACCATTATAAATCCAAAATTGCATGTGTAAGTTAAGATTTGATCAAATACCCATAATACTGTGGAGTCAAATCCATAATTCACAATATTCATGATGTAATCATCTAATGAAACAAAGAAACAACTTTTGTAAATTTGTCAAAATGTCATCAAATTGTAAAGCCATACTATCCATTCACATGAGCAAGACGAATTTATCCTTTGAATCACTTAATGAGTTGATTAAAGGAATCCACACCAACTTTGCAACACCAATAATATCTCTTGCTCAAATGAAAAATTTTCAACCCTTATTTTTTACCAAATTTGATTTTATATAGAGAACTGAAACCCAACATCAAAAATCTTGAAACTAGGGTTTTCCAACTTTTTTGGGGTCAAAATAAAATAAACAAAAACACCCCTAAACTATTGCATATTTGTTTGATAATGTGTTGCAAGTATTTACAACACAAAAGGAATCCCTTTCAACTTGAAATCATGCCCTAAAATTATGAATTGAATTGGTTCCCAATTAAAAAAAACACATGAATTAAATGAAGTTTATTAAAAAACCCCAAAATACTTTATGAGAGAAAGTAAAAGGCAATTCCACTTTGGTCTAAATTAAAAAAAAGGGTTAGTTATTTTAGCAATTGGGATCTTCTTATAGGAAACACTTGCAAAACTAGTTAGTAAAACAAACAAAATAAAATGTAGGTTGGAACATTAGTGCAAAAATAGTAAAAATACATTAGAAAAAATGACAACAAATAGACAATAAGTAATCACACCACTTAACAACTTAATCCTGCCACTTTTTGAACATATAGATTTCTTGCCCTTTAAAAAAAAGTTAATGATTGATAGAAAACAAAGATATAACAGAGACTAGAAAACATAGAGCAAACCCACTGTTTATTATGTCACTAACACCTTTCTAAAAATGTATTAAAATGAATAGACCTAAGAACATAAGAAACATAGAGCGTAAAAAGCCACTGTAATCCAATCGATATAGAGTCTGCAAAACATAGAGAAGTCCCATTGCTTGTAAAGTCTTCCCCCCTTTCTGAAGATGCATTAAAATCAACATACTTGAGAGTATAAAAAGCATAATGCTTAAAAAACTAGTGCAATCCTTCATTTTCTTGTTAAATGAGCCAAACATTATACCTACATGTGGATTACCAAGCTCACATTCCCACTTCTTACACCTTTAATTCTATTATTTCTAGCAACATTCTCATCACTTCTTGGAAGTTGGACCTATAGCCGAGTTGCCTTCAGTTGAAGCAGATATTACTTGCTACTTGTTTTTTCCTACAAAAAATTTGAAATCTACAAAAATAACACTTAATAACAAGTTTGAGGTTTGAATTATGAAGTTGCTCCCATTGGGGGTGCAATAAAATACTTATAATAAAAATGTTTAAAAGGGCTATAAGTTGAGAATCTAAAATACACAAGCTAACAACAAAAACCCAAGAATGAACATTAAAAGAAGACTAATTAAGCAAATTGAAAGCATGTGGTACAAATTCGCAAGCCTCCTTGGTTGAGGATTTGTCCTCTACTTTAGCAATTTGATATACATGCTCACATAATTGTTCTTCAAGAGTGCCCAATATGCTCCTTGATATATTAGATGAAATTGATGCAGGAGCATCAAGCTTGGATTTCATGGCCTTATGTTCTGCAAGCTTAAGATTATGTTTGGGAACCTCTCAATGGACCTTGTCTTGTGTGTGCATAATGATTGGATGGATTGTGTTGGAGTTAAAGCTCTTTCGGTGGCTGCTGATAACGTGTTCCTTATTTCTTTGGTGGACTTTGGAGATTGTTTCTGCTAGCTTCAATCCTTGGGAGTTGGCTTGTGCAAACTTAGATATGAATCGTTGGATGGAGTGTGGGCCTATGGTTAAGGCCACATAATGTTATTTTATCATATAAGTTAGTTATGTTATAGACTTGGGGCATGTCCTAAGTGTTATTTAATCTGCTAAGTTGACTTGTGGCTTGAGTGTTATTTGAAGTGAGTGTTTATTTAATGTAATTTGTCAGGCCGACTTGTGGCTTGGTTTGGTATAAGTAGAGGGTCTTCTGATGTCTAGATTTTCAGTTGAGCATGGAATAGCTAGGAGCATCTTGAGGGTTGATAAATAGGAAGTGGATCTTCACATATGAGGATTGAGTTGTATTCTTCTGTGTATTGGTCGTGACCCAAAAGGCCTTACAGTCAGGCATGTTGGATGTAAATCTTATGGTTATCTTATGAGAATATTTGGATATGAATATTTGTGTTATTGTTATATTTCTGCTATGTGGTTACTGTTAGGATTAAATCATAGATAGAAATAACAATTACATGCAAATATAACCAATAACAAAAAATAATAGAACACACAGAAAATAACACAAGACACCAAGATTTAACGTGGTTCACCCAATTCCTAGATTACGTCTACCAAACAGCAAGTCTGATATTATTACGATCCAACGATTACAACTTAATTACAATTCATAATCCCTTACAGCTCAATACTGCTGCAAGAACCAATTTCGCATCACAACTTAAAATGAAAGTACCTAACACTAAGCCCTTTTATACAAGTAATTTTATGCCGCTTTAGGGTTACAACATGTTAGCCATATGTTGGCCATATGTCAGCCACAACGTCAGCCATGACCCAAATAATTCATGAAGTATGTACAATACTTTCCTGATTAGTCATTGCAAACTAACAATCTCCCACTTGGGGACTGATCAAACTCCACACTAGACAATAATCTCCCACTTGGAGACTGATCCTATAGCAATACCGCTACCACATGGGGCTCCGATTGGATCAAACCACCCTGGACTCTGCTATTCTTTTATTCAGGTTCAGGCTAGAAGACCAACCGAAGCTAAAGAGGAGTTCAACTTCTCCCTTTTACTACCTTGGTAAACGTATCTACTGGATTGTCATCTATATGTATCTTGTCCAACTTTAATTGTCCATCCTCCTGACCGAATGAAATGGTACCGCAACTGTATGTGTTTGGTCTTTGAATGCAGAGCTGAATTCTTTGCAAGATGAATGACACTCTGACTATCTGTAAACAAATAATTATCCTTCTGAGGGTGTCCCAATTCTTCCAAGAAGAACTGAAGCCATATCATCTCCTTGGCTGCCTCTGTAGCAGCAACATACTCTACCTCTGTAGTGGATAAAGCATTAACTTTCTGTAACCTAGAAACCCAGCTCACGGCTGCCCCACCAACAATAAAGACTTAACCTGTAGTACTCCGCTTAGTATCAATATCCCCTACCAAATCTGAGTCAACATAGCCCTGTAAATCAGTAGTAGAGCCCCCAAAGTGTAAACACTTATTAGATGTTCCTCTCAAATATTTGAGAATCCATTTGACTGCATTCCAATGCTCAATTCCTGGATGACTCATATACCTACTAACAACTCCCACTGGATGTGCAATATCTGGCTTAGTGCATACCATAACATACATCAAGCTTCCTACAACTGAAGCATAGGGTACCTTGGACATCTTATCCTCCTCTTTTTGTGTCTTCGGACACATCTCTTTAGTCAACTTCAAATGACCAGGTAAAGGTGTGCTGACAGCTTTAGCATTCTCCATAGAGAAATGTTGCAACACTTTCTCAACATAATCAGCCTGAGATAGCATCAAATTCTTGTTCTTCCTATTTTTGCAAATCTTCATACCAAGGATTTCTTTTGCTACACCCAAATCCTTCATAGCAAATGCATGTGCTAACTGGTGTTTCAGCCTCTTAATGTGATCCATGTTAGACCCAACTACAAGCATATCATCAACGTATAAACATAAAATAATGTAGCTATCATCATCCAACCTCTTAAAGTAAACACAATGATCTAAATGACACCTATTGTATCCATGCTCATGCATGAAACTGTCAAATTTCAGATACCATTGCCGAGATGCTTCCTTCAAGCCATATAAACTTTTTTTTAATTTGCACACTAAGTTCTCGTTACCTTTGACCTAAAATCCCCATGGCTGAGCCATATATATCTCTTCATCCAAATCACTATGAAGAAAGACTGTTTTGACATCAAGTTGCTCTAAATGCAAATCTTCAGTAGCCACAATACTTAAAACAGTACGGATAGAAGTCATTTTAACAACAGGAGAAAATATCTCATCAAAATCAATTCCTTTTTTCTGTGCAAATCCTTTTAGAACTAACCTGGCTTTAAATCTTTTCTTACCTCCTTTCTCTTCTTTTAACCTATAAACCCACTTATTCTGTAAAGCCTTTTTACCTGCAAGCAATTTGCATAAATCCCATATCTTATTATTCAGCAAAGAGTCTATTTTGTCTTTCATTGTAGACTCCCACTGAATCTTAGTATCCACCTACACAACTTTATCATAACATTCAAGTTTACCAACATCTGTTAATAAAATAGAATACAAAGAGGGAGAAAATCTTTCTAGAGGTCTAATTTGCCTTGTTGACCATCTAACATGCACTGGTGTCTATGGCATTTTTTGTTGCAGTTGTTGCACATCATGAGGAATGATTGGAACATCATCTTGTGGAGTATCATCCAACACTACATAATCATCTTCTTTCTTCTCATGTTGCTGCAATAGATCTTTGTACAACACTTTCTCATTGAATATGACATCTCTGCTTCTTACAATTTTTTGATTTTCAAAATCTCAAAGCTTATAACCAAATTCATTAATGCCATATCCAACAAATACACATTTCTTTGACTTAGCTTCCAGCTTGGTTCTATTTTTAAAATCTATGTGAGCAAATGCTTCACAATTGAAGGTTTTGAGAAAAGAATAACTCACCTTCTTACTAGTCCATGCTTCCTTTGGAATACCACAACCCAAAGGGTAGAGAGACCTCTATTAATCAAATATACAACAATATTGATAGCCTCCGCCTACATGTGTAAGGCAACCCAACATGCAACCTCATGCTCCTTGCACGTTCCATTATAGTCCTGTTCATGCATTCAACCACTCCATTTTCCTGTGGAGCCCTTGTAACAATTTTCTGTCTACAAATACCATTAGTGGAGCAATAATCTTCAAATTCATGATTGCAATACTCACCACCATTATCAGACCTGAGACATTTTAATTTCTTACCAGTCTCATTTTCAACCAACCATTTCCATTTCTTAAAAGTTTGAAATACATCAGATTTATGTCTAACGAAATAAACCCATACTTTTCTAGTTGCATCATCAATAAATTTAACATAATAATGAGAGCCACCAAGGGAAGATACGTGAGCCAGTCCCCATACATTGGTATGCACAAGCTCTAATTTCTCCTTTTTATTTTCTTTCCCAGTCTTCACAAAACTCACTCTCTTTTGTTTTCCATACACACAACTTTCACAGAAATCCATATTAACACATTTTAGACCTGGTAAAACTCTCTTTGAATGAAGTACTTTCATACCTTTCTCACTCATGTGCCCAAGTCTGTTGTGCCACAACGCTGTATCATAATTTACAACAGCTATTTGTTCTCCCTGTTCAACTGTTTCTGAACATTCATTTTTCTCTGAAACATTAAAGTAGAAGGAACAATATGACCTGTACAAAATATAAGGTGCCTACTTTCACACCTTTTGCTACTACGAGGGAACCTTTTGTAACCTTCCAATTTTTATGATTAAAAGTAACTACATAATCCTCATCACCGAGTTTCCCTACTGAAATTAAATTCCTACTCAGCCTTAGAACATGTCTAACCTCATGTAGTAGCCAATGATTCCCATTCTACAACTTAATCTTAACTTTTTCCTTTCCAACAATATGATAGGGTTCATTATCCCCCAAATAAACAAGCCCAAAATCTCCTTGGACATAATCAATGAAATAACCTCTATGAGGTGTAGCATTAAATGAAGCACCAGAATCTAAAACCCATGAATCATCAACATTTAACATTTTCTAAAGAAAGAAGTAAAGCATCATCTTCAGACATTTGCCTCCTTGTCTCCATCTAGTTTATTTCCTTCATTTTTTTTTCGATTCCAACAATCTTTCTTTTTATGCCCTGGTTTCCCACATTACTAGCAATCATTTAGTCCTCTCAATTGAGACCTCCTCCCTTTTGACTTTCTTCTTGATTTCCCATGATTTTTGGAATTACATCCTCTCTCAGTCGTTCTAACTTGACTTTGTGTGTTCAAAGCACTTTCTGATGTAGATCCACTTGACGATTTCCTACGAGTTCTCTCACTCAAAATAACACTAATCACATATTCATATTTTAGGGTACTAGATCCAAGAACACAATTATTCACATCCATTACCAAGCCATTCCAACTTTCAGGCAAAGAACACAAAATCAAGAGAGCCCTAATTTCTTCATCAAAATTGATATAGTATTAAACTCATTTAAATGATCTGCAACAGATCCACCTTCTGTCATTTTCATATTAAATAAATGCTTCATGAGAAATACCCTATTTAAAGCGGAGGGCTTTTCATATAGTGTCGCTAGGGTTTTCATCAATTCTTCTGTTGTCTTTGTTTTTGTAATATTAAATGCCACTGATGGTGCCATGCATATTCAAATGCTTCCAAGTGCCTTTCTGTCCAATGGATCCCATTCATCATTTGACATAGATCCCTGATTCTTGGCTTTGTCTTCTAATGGCTTCCATAAATCCTTCTGATAAAGATAATCTTCCATTTGCATCTTTCATAACTAGAAGTTCTGCCCATTAAACTTGTCAACCCTTAGCTTACCCTCGTCTGCCATTGCTTCCACTCAACCGTGAGACTCTCAATCAACTGTGAGACTTTCCTGTAGAGGATAACTGAAAAAACTACCTTGCTCTAATACCACTTGTTAGGATTAAACTACAGATAGAAATAACAATTACATGCAAATATAACCAATAACCAAAAATAATAGAACACACAGAAAAGAAACAAGACACCAAGATTTAATGTGGTTCACCCAATCCTTGGGCTACGTCCACCAAACAACAAGTCCGATATTATTATGATCCACTGATTACAACCTAATTACAATCTGTAATCCCTTACAACTCAATACCGCCGCAAGAACCAATTTCGCATCACAACTTAAAAAGAAAATACCTAACCCTAAGCCCTTTTATACAAGTAATTTTATGCCGCTTTAGGGTTACAACATGTCGGCCACAACATGGGCCACAACCCCAAATTTTTTTTCGAGGTGATGCACTGAACACCAAAGAATTAATGAAGTATGTACAATACTTTCCTGATCAGTCACCACAAACTAACAGTTACCTGTTGAGGGTTAGGTCACCTCCAAGTGGGGTACACCCAGACTTGCACTACATCAGATTGTATTAGAGAAAATTTGGATCTTGTGCTAGTTGTGTGGTAAAATAATTGTCTCTAGAGCCCTAAACATCTTTTTTGGGAGGTGGCATATCATGGTCTTGGCTCGCAATTGTAGAGGACTCTTAGATGGATCTTTTTGGTTATGAAACCTTGATATGGGGAGATGATGCTTTCCTTGAATGAACATATCATCGAGTTAAGACAGGTTGTAAAGATGGAAAGTAGATTACAAAGTGTGAGGTAGCTATAGTCTTGCAATTAGATTGCCGATGTGAGATAGTTGCACCTTGAGAGGAACTTGATGGATAAGTTGGATCAATTTTGGGCTAAATTCAAACAAGGGATTGAAGAGATGATGGAACCTTGTTTGAGTTGGCATATACCAATTAGAAAGAAAGTTGTTTGGCCGGTTAGAAAGATTGTGAAGAGAAGAAGACACTTTAATATTAAGGAAGAGGTAAAGGTTGACTTTGTGGAAGATAATAAGGTATGTGTTGGTTTTCATGAGTAGATGGATGAATTTGATTTGGAAATTGTAGAGCATCTTATTGTGGATGATGAGATTGTTGATGATGAGCGTTTTACTTGTGTTGATGAGGATTCACATATGGATGAGGATTTGCATATTGTTGTTGATATGAATTTATATGTTGTTGTTGAGATGATTGAGGATGTACATATTTCTACTGATTTGAATATGATTTGGATTCACATGTTGCTGCTTATATGGTTGAGGATTCTCTTGTTGCTGATATGGACATTGATCTACATGTTGGTGCTATGGATATTGCTACTAATGTGGAGTTGGATTTACATGTTGTTAATGTGGATTCACATATTGCTGATGTGGTTGAGGAACTGCATGATTTGGAATTACATATTGCTAATGTGGATTTCCTTGTGGCTGACATGGCTTAGGATTTACATATTGCTACTATTATGGGTTTGGGCATACATGTTGTTGGTGATTTGGTTTGGGATTTTCATGATGTTGCTGACATGTATTTAATGTTCGAGGATGTTATTATTAGTGGTTGTGATAAGTTGTAGGGATTTTTTGTGAAGCCTAATGATGTTCAGTTTGTTCTTGTGAGTGAGGATGCTAATGGGTTAGTTGTGGCATTTTAATGTTTGAACGAATGAAGCATAGATGTTGGATTTGCAATTTTTTTCTCTTTTCCTTGATGGATTGGAAGCCTTTGGTGAAGATGAAGTTGAGTGCAGATATTTCTTTTAGCATCAAAGTGTGGGACACACTTTTTTATTTACCTTGGGAGTCTGATGCAGGGTCATCAAGCTTGGAATTTGTGGACCTTGTGTTCCGCAAGCTTAGGGTTATGTTTGGGACCTCTCTATGGACCTTTTCCTGTGTGTGCATACTGATTGGATGGTTCATGTTGGATTTAGATATCTTTTGGTGGCTGATGGCAATGTATTCCTTATTTTTTGGGCGTACTTTAGAGATTATTTTTGCTAGCTTTGATCCTTGGGAGTTGGCTTGTGCGATTTGAGATGTGGATCGTTAGATAAAGTGTGGGCCTATGCCTAAGGCCGGATAATGTTACTTTATCATATGATTTAGTTATCTTGTAAACTTGGGGCTTGTCCTAAGTATTATTTAAACTGTCAGGTTGACTTGTGGCTTGGTTTGTTATAAATAGAGGGTCTTGTGACGTCTAGAGTCATTTTAGTTGAGCATGGAGTAGCTAGGAGCATCTTGAGGGATGATAGCTAGGAGGTGGATCTTCACATATGGGGATTGAGTTTTATTCTTCTTTGAATTGGCTGTCACTCGGAAGGCCTTACAGTCGAGCATGTTGGATGTAAATCTTATGGTTAAATTATGAGAATATAAGTGTTGTTTGGAGTTGGATATCTTTGTTATTATTTTTTGATTAAGTAAAACATGTTTTAACAAGAGCCTAAAATCCAACAGATTACAAAAGATATAGAAATTAAGTCCAAACCCGAACAAAACCCAAAAACCAATAGGCCATTAAAGGTTAGGAGAGCCTGACTAAAAGGAATAGCCTCTAAAAGAGCAGGCGAGCACCAGGTTTTGAAAGGACCTGAAACCTTATTCATTACAAACCATCAAGATTTTCATTTTGGTCCCGTCTTTCGAGATCATAAAAACATATCAAATAAAGGTTTGGAGGACTTAAGCTTTTTCATTTTACTGATGTCCATCCATCCTCCACCTTCCTAGTAGCATTCTGTTAATTTGGGCCATTAGCCCCACAACCAACCCCCAACCCCCTCACAATAGGAGATAAAACATCTAAAACAACACCAACACCAGAGTTTTGGACAACATCAAAAGAAGGGACAACATCACCATGCTAAAATAGATCTGCCAAAGGGACAACATTCATACCAACAACTAAAGAGGGAACAACATCAACATTCCTAGTCACTGCCCTAGGGACAACAATTCACTCATCAGAGACAACAAAAAAATCCTCCATCAAAGAAAGATCAATTTGAGAAGAGCTTTCCAACCCATCTGCAATAGAGGATACTTTCCGAATCGTGTTGTGATCATCCGAAACCCCCAACCAATAAGAAGGTGATTTCTTCGATCTAACCTTTTCAGAGGAGTATCTCGCAGTAAGATGGCATGTCTTATGACATTTCTTGCATTCGAAAGGAATTCCCTCATAATCAAGAAGTTGAAGCCAAGAACCAGAAGGAGAGGCCAACATAATCATCTCAGGGAGCCCCTTGGAAACATCAATCTCTACAAGAATTCAAGCATACATCACCCTATACACATTGGAAGACATCGAGTCATCCAACAAAAAGTCCCCAAGGGCCTCCTCCATAGCCTCCGGGACTAAATCAAGCCACAGGTGAAGAGGGAGATCCGACAACCAAACCCATAGAGGAATCTTATTAAAGGATTTAGTAGTCGGGTCAAAATCCTTATACCAAGGTTTGACCATCAAGGGGAACCTCTCCTCCCAAGACAAACCACTGCACATGATAGACTTTCTATCTTCAACATTTGCAAATTTCACAAGAAAAAAACCCCTCGCCATAGGGTAAATCTGAACTAAATATGAAATGATAGGTTCCCAAAATTTGGAGATCCAAGCATGTAGATCTGAAAGAGAGGGCCAAAAACCCCTAAAATGTAAAATAGCAGTAGAAGCAAAGTAATCCTCCTCATATGTCTTGATCTCATCAACAATATTAGAATTTAGGTGAAGCATAGGCAGGTTACTTACAGGCATAGCTAGACGAGCACCCTTCTTCACTACAGGACCACCAGATCCAAACCCCCCCCCCCCAAGTAGGACCACCAATACCTGCCTTGTAAGCATCAACGTCCACATAGGAGATAACGGATCTCCCAATAGTAGCCTGAGACCCAGAAGCAACAAAAAATAGAGGGGCAACGTGAGCAGGAACAACAGGGACAATCCATGCCGCAACAGGAGGATCATCCCACGCCACACATTGGGAATGAAGAAAATCCCCCAAAGCACTCATCAAACGATGGGCAGGAGCAAAGGTTTGAAACCCACCTTGAGCGGGAACCTTCACAGGAGCCTTCCGAGCCATTTTAATAGCTTTGTTATTGTTATATTTTTGTTGTGTGGTTGCTTGCTGGGGGCTAGGTCACCTCTAAGTGGGGTACACCAGCCTTGCACTGCATCATAAAGTGAAGGTGAAACTATGGATTTGATGATGGATAGAATTGTGTTAAAATGTATGCAAATGATGATTAAAATGAGAACTATAGATGATGGACTATAAAGTCAAATTAGCATTAAAATGATGCTTAATGTGAATGTGGATGATTTGTGAAGGAAATCATAAGATTTAAATATGATTTGGATTGAAAGTGCCGAGTCTTCAAAATGTGACACTTAATCACCAAAAATGACAAGAGGCATATCAAAGGATGACATGCAAAATGAGGCTAAGTGCAATTTTGGAGGGATACCACTAAAAATTGAAGTACCTTTTTAATTTCTTTAAAATAGAAACATGCACACATTTAGAGAGGTTAGGATGAGATTGGTGAAGGAGAGGTTCAAGCCTTGTATTAGTTGGAGGGTTACTTAATAGAGGGTTGGTATTATATGGAGGTAAGAGGATAAGGTCAGTTGGGACCAAGGGTTACATTCGAGAAATGGATTAAAGGGTGGTTAAAGTTAGTAGATACGTGCTAAAATAGAATTAATTAATTTAAATCTTATTTTAGATCAAGGAGAAAAATATGAAATGAATTAAATAAGAATTTTTTGTAATTTTTTTTTATTTAATAGAGAAAATGGATTAGTTAATTTAGATAAGAGATTACATCAATTAATTAAATAATATATAATAATTTAATCAATACATGCAACTATGCTAATTGTTGAAGTTGATGAAAACTCAACTTCACAACTCCTAATAACCACTCAATGCAAACACCTATTATAGAAAGAGAGGAGCAAAGCTATGGAGGTTTGAATTTAGAGATCCAAAGAAGATGAGACATTCTTGATGTGCAAAAAAGAATTGCAAATTGTATTGAATGAATTGAAAATTACAAAGAGAGATCATCCTTATAAAGGAGATCAAAACCCTAAAACGTCAAACTTAGGTTGCATGATAATAATTAATAAAATGATTAATTATTATATGCGTAAAGTTTAGTTTAAGTAGAATAGAGTTAATTAGAAAATATCTAATTACTCTAACACCCCCCTTAAGATAATGTAATGCCCCCCTATGTGACCCAAAAGAAGTTAACCTAAAGTTATACTAAGTTTGTCAAACATTTTTTTTTAAAAGTTAAAGATAATAACTTAACAACAACAATTATAACACATCAGAAGCAATTAACATTCACATAAACACATATAATAAAATAGATTACAATTCTTAAGGGTTCCATGATGTTGAATCACATTTAAGTTTAATTAATAATAAATCTAATATATAATAAATCCTCATCAAAGAATAATGTACAAGTATGAATCCATTTAAATAATATACAATTATATATGATACCACTTGGCAATAAACAAAATGCACAATCATCCATTGAACAGGTCACAAGGTATGAAAGGCCGAAATAATATACATCATGAAATAAGTTACATCATCTCTTAAGATCTTATGAAATCAAATACAATACAATAGTACAACCATCCATCATAGAAATAGAGGAATAGATAGAAATGAACATCTGCACGAACACATCCAATAATGACATCTGACGGTCGGATCTCAATGGTATAAGAAAAAACACTACCACCTGACCTCGTGGAACCCAAAAAGGCCCACTCCCACTGCGCTGAGGAGATAGTCTCAAGTCCCAAACATGATAACAAACTCAACAATCAAAAACCAACATCTAGGTTTAAGGAATCACCTAAAAGCAAACTATCTCAAAGGGTACCAAGACACAAGTATCAACTAATCCCAGAGGCAACACAGACATGTAGGAAATCTACTTTGCAAGTGGGCAAGTGTCATCGCACGAATTAATGCTAGAGTTACCCTGGCAGTCTAACTTGACCCCAACCCCCTAGTGACTATGTGGCACTAGTATCCTTTCATACTAACAAGGCATACTAACGATGCATGGTCGCAACCAAGCATCCTCTCTACCC
Source organism: Cupressus sempervirens (assembly GCA_028749045.1). Classification (NCBI taxonomy): domain Eukaryota; kingdom Viridiplantae; phylum Streptophyta; class Pinopsida; order Cupressales; family Cupressaceae; genus Cupressus; species Cupressus sempervirens. The sequence continues at coordinate 164,166,074 of CM053791.1, read as the reverse complement.
CCATCCTAGTTTGTACTAGCACTCGAGGCATGGGCGAGGAAATACAAAGACTCTTATTAGGTTCATTTTATTCCCATTTAGTGTAATGTTTTCACTTATTAAACCACTTACATTGGATTACCCTGGCAACCACTTTGGGCCCTGACCTCCATTGCAAGCTACTTCCCGACATGACATATAGATAACCTACCCTAAGCTTAGTAAAATCAAAAGATTGCAAAAGACCACATACCACACATCAGTTCTTAAACAAGCAACTGACAAGTATTGAAAAAAAAATGATCATAATCACGGATTCCACCAATACGATCATCCTAATAGGACTGTCCCAAAATCAAGTATACATAAACCAATCCATGTCATAACATGACATTACCGAGAACAAATCATACAAACACCTCAGTCCTATACAAGCGACTAAAAAGAAATCCAAATACAACTGATCGAAGACTCAAAAGTTATATTAGATAGGTCACACCATTCACCTTAGTTTCACACAGGAACAGTGGAAAGCAATAAAAATCAATGCATCAAAACATCTCATAGAGCATACCAGACACATTAGTGTGGTTGAGTATAAAAGATTGAGATAAAAACATCATGACATCACAAAACAAAACTCCCGAGCCTCTAGCAAACATCCTGACTGGCCAAAGCTAAGTCAAACCCAAAAACCCCAACACCAGTAAATCACACGTTAAATAAAGTGCATACAAAAGTGAATTTCATAATTCATTAGGTTTTGAAAACCCTAAAGTTCAATATCTACTAAAAGTTTTCAGATTAAATCAGAGAGAATTCTATAATGGAAATCAATTTTCTCAAACAAGAGTTTCAACCCAAAGAACTTCTAAAAACATAAACACAACAAACACGAAGAAGACAGGAATTCGAAGAACGGGCAACTACTACACAAACTCACAATATCCTACCTAGATCTAATGTTAAAACAATGAACACACAAACATGCAAGAATCTTCCTTTTCCTTCAAAAACCTTCTTTTCGAAAATTGGCTCCTCCAAACTTGTGTATCTAGAAATGAGCTCTAATTTCCTTAATAAAAAGTTTTTCCCCCGAATCAAAGCTTTGATCATGCAATCATGTGAAAACCCTTTGTCTTTAATTACTATATTTTAATTTTCATGCACACACTTTATGCAATCCAATTAAAATAAACTTTATTAAATTAAAGCTTTCTCTCCCTTATTAAATCATGCGACGTTTTTAATATAATATTTAATAATTTAACTAATAATATTATTTAGAGTTTATTAAAAATAAAACCCCTAAATAAATTATTATTAAATTAAATAAATATAAAGACGCCCAAATTAGAACTTTAATCAAATCTTCTAAATTTTAATTCTTTCATGCACATTTAAAGAAATTTTAAATTAAAATATTCTTTTAATATTTTCTTTTCCTCCACTTATTAATTAGTGTAAGCACTATGTAAAGCATAGTTTATTATTTAAATTAATAAGAATAATTAAAGCTCATTATTTAAATGCAACTATAATTTAATAATTAATAATTAAATAATCATAATAAAACAATATTAAATCTTTAATATTTTAATATTTTAATTCTATTTTTATCCAATTTCTTAAATTAGACTTTTAAAATAAATATTTTGAAATGAAGTACATTTTTAATTAATTAAATAACATCATATTCTAATATTTCTTTAACCAATTTTCTAAATTTAGACCTCTAAATTTAGACTTCTAAATTTAGACTTTTTATTTAAAGTATAAATTTAATTAGTTTTTTAATTAATCAAATATTAACATATTTTAATATTTTCTTTTTAATCAAATAATATTTATTACTCAACTAATAATATTATTTAGAGTTTATTATTAAAATAAAACTCTAAATTAATTATTATTAAATTAAATAAATATAAATATGCTAAAATTAGAACTTTAAATTAATCTTTTAAATTTAATTCTTTTATTTAATTAATTTTCAAATAATTGAATATAATTAAATATTAAATTTTCTATTTACAATTTTCGTGTAACAACTTTATACAATTTAAATTAAAATATCTTTATTAAATTAATTTTCTTTCTCGCTTTAATTAATCATGAGATGTTTTTAATATCATATTTATTAATTTAACGAATAATATTATTTAGAGTTTATTAATAAAACTTCTAAATAAATTATTATTAAATTAAATAATTATAAATATACCAAAATTAGAGCTATAACTTTATCTTTAAATTTTATTCTTTCATTTAATTAATTTAGGAGACTTTTTTTCTTTTTTGGTTGATAATAAGAGTAGTATTGAAATAAACTGGGTTAACCTTGGCCTGGACTAGTAACAACAAGAGGAAATACAACCAACTCAAAAACATCAATACCTTAGGAAAAAACAACTAAACCATGGGTAAGGAACTAAGTCTTTCCTCTTGCCCGAGACTGAGAACGAAGGATCATCTCAAAAGGCTCTTTTGCCCCCCACTTCTTCTTTTTACCCTTCAACACCTGCCATCCATCCTCCACTCTTGTAGCTTGCATCTGCCATGCTGTCTCCTTTTGGGTATGAGAAACCCCTTCATTACCCTTTTTTTGCAATGTCACTTGTGTTGGAGCCCTTTCATAGTGTTTACGCTTCTCCTGTCCTTCTGGAGTATCCGTTCCTACTCCAGCCTGTAGCTTGCCCTTTCCTTCCTCCAATGGTAAATTTCTCTTTAGTTTTGGAGGCACATTTGTGGCTGATGGAGATATCCTTTGTGGAGAATCCGTAACAATTTGGGAGTAACTCTTTTGTTTCTCACCCCTGTCCATAGTCTTCACTATCGTATAGTGCTGTTCATTGCTATCTTTCCACCAAGATGCTTCTCGCTGGACTCTCACTTTTGAGCAATTTGCAGCCAAATGTCCCACTTGGTGACATCGCCTGCATCTAAATGGGATGCCTTCATAATCCAAGGGTTGAATCTAGCAACCCTTTGAGGTTTTGATCTCAATATCTACCGGTAGCCCAAGTGAAATATTTTGAGGTTTTGAAACTCGAGCATAGGTGGAATGCAACAAGTTTGAGGATCCTTCATCTACCACTAAAAAATCACCTAACGAATTCCCAATAGCTCCCAAACAGGAATTAAACGATAAGTGTAAAGGAAAATATGGAAGCCTTACCCATATTGGGATCATCTCAAAACTTTCAGAATCTGGACGAAAATTTGGGTGCCATGGTTTCAGCATCAGGACATTTTGGTCCTCCCAACACCAAAAATAATCACACAAGACCATCTTTTTATCTTGGGTGTTCTCAAACACTACGATAAAAAACCCTTTAGTTACAGGATAAATCTGGACTGTTCCTGTTAACAGGGGTCCCCAGTTTTCTGAGATCCATTTATGCAGCTCACTCAAGCTTGGCCACAAACCACAAAACCTTCCTATTAATCCCAACTTAGAGAAGATTGAAACATTATGCATCACTTCCTCCTCTGCCCTTGTATCTAAAACTACAAACAATCCCTCCTTCTTTTTGTTGCACAGGGGGTCTTTGAAGCTAAACCTAGTTTTCTGCCTCCACCTTGGCGTTCTCCTCCATATTTCCCGCTACTTCTGCCCACACTCCCTACTCTTCCAAAACAATTATTTTCACTACCATTGTTTATCTCATTTCTTTGGTCCTGACCATTCTTTGTCCCTTTTGAAGCCTTAAATTTGCCTCCTAGACCATGTTCTTCAACAATAACCCCTGGCACGCCATTATCCAAGCCCTTCGATCTGCCAATCTGGAGGGCTGACTGTTTTGTAAGAAGAAACTTGCCACCATCCAAAGAGGAAATGTGCCCCGCGCCAGTTTTAAAATCACCATTTTCCTTTGTGGATCCATGCTGCACCGGAGGGGAAAAAATCTTTAAATTCAATTCTTTTATTTAATTAATTTCTCAATTAATTAAATATAATCAACTATCAAATTTCTTTATAAAATTATCATTAAATTAAATCATTAAATTATCTTTTAATTTGATTTAATTATAACATAAAATCACAACAGACCCACAAAACCAAATACGACAACTCAACAACTGAAGACACAGGACAAAAATTAAATTCTAGGGTTAAAATCATGAATTCATGTCACTTGATGAATTCATAAAGGTCAACTAACTTAGATAGTTGTCCTACTTTCTACAACAATTGGCTTAGGGTTTACGATTTGGACTCAAGAGTTATCTCCCCACTTATACCATTGAAATACTATGATAGGGTACGCTCGTCCTGGCAATTCAGGGAAGTCGATATCGGATACCTACAATCTGCATAAAATTCACGCATGTACAAACACAATATTCTAAACTAAATAGACAATGATAGGAAGTGGTTCATCGTGTAGATCTTGACTAGCAGGTGATTATGACTCCCTTCCTCAACCACATTAGAAACGTCAAACATAAAGAAAACGTACATGCACACCATACACATGCAAGTATGGGGTAAGAATCCATATAAACCACATAAAAATCATTCATCTAACTAACATCATTCAATAACTAAAATAACTGGCATTAAGTACCTCAACGTGTATATATATATATATCAACTGAATATGAAATACAACTAATCAATTCTGGTAATCCAACACTACTAATCATAAAACATAATAATAGAACAGGCCTAAAAGAATCTAGTAAAAAAAAATCCAATAAGTCAAGTAGGGACATGCATTACTGATAAACTTAGGGAGTAGCTAAAAACCTAGAAACTACTACTAAAAGTAGACTTGGGTCCTAACAACAAACCCTAATGAGGTACCCAAGCAAAATCATGTTAATCTCAGATTGGTTTTGACTAGTGAGTGTTTATACACTTAAGTCATTTACTTAGTTCATGCTGAACAAGTAACTATGCCGAGCACAACATATAAGTCAGAACATGTTGAGTAAACAGTGAGTGCCGAGTCACTCAAGTGCCGAGCAGACAGTATGTGTCTAGTGATTCAGGAGCCGAGCAAGTAGTGTATGCCGAGTCATTCAGATGCAAAGTGACAACATTGAAGTACGTGCCGAGCACCAGGGACTTCAGATGTCGAGTAACACAGTTTTGTCATAGTTGTTTGTATTGGCACAAACTACTATGTAAACCATTTTTGGGCTGACTCAAGGATTGAATTACGATATTTTGGCAATAAGGATGAATCTTAATTGGAAATCCCTATGTATTATATGCACCCAATCAGGTAAAGAGAAGGTTTAAGCGGCAATATGGATGAATCACAACCGTTGATTCGTACCTAACCCTAAGTCACTTAGGTCTTCTTAAGGAGGACAAACCCTAAACTTCATATGTGTGAGAGAGGGAATGAATGAATGATCAAGGAGAGCTTTGCATGCGCAAACCAGGACATTCATGGTGACCAAGACATTATGATTTGAATTGAATTGCAAAATCAACAAAAGGAGAATAGAGGAAGGAAACGGTGAACAACAAAGAGACATCTGATCAAGAAGGATCAAGTATACAACATTATAGAGGTGATCTATCATCAAGCACCAAAGTGCTAATCGCAGGATCATTGTTGAGACATTCTAATAGGTGAATTAGTTAATCTCTTAACAGAGTAGTCCTAACAGGATATATTAAAATCCTCTAACAAGGTGCTTACTTAATTATGAGTTGAAGTCCTTTAACTAGACACACTTCTAATAGGGTTTTGAAATCCTTTAACAGGGTGAGACCTAACTATCTTTGTAAGCCTTTAACAGGGCATACCTTACACAGGGTAGATCATGTTTCATGATCAAACATTGTAACCTTCATTGGATACACTTTATTACTGCAGTAGTGAAGATTTGTGGGTGTCATCCCCACTCCAATTTTACCTTCTCATTAGAGGGTTTCTAGGTAATCATATCTTGTGTCATATATATGTGTGAATGCTTACTTGTTTACATACTTTAGATGTATATGTTTTATATGGTATTTGAGTTTACATATTGAATATGAGAGATGGATGTATGGTGAATATTCTTATGGGCTAAAGTTTAAAGCACTAATTCACCCCCCCCTCTCTCATAGTTTACCTTTCCTATTGTAATTCCAACAAATCAAATATCTATAAAGAGGCGAAATAGAGAAAATCACATGGGAAAAACCCTACTCCAAGAATAGATGAAAGGAATGCTAAGGGAACTAGCGAAGGACTGAAGAACCCTCCAAACTAGGGAATGTCCCTAAAGATAGGAACAATAAAATGATCATGTAGACCACCACTGAAGCATGTAGAAGCTACAAAACTTTGTCAAAAGTAACTTCTGATTTGAAGAACCTCCACTGAATTAGAACTTGACTAGGTAGAAAAGACTATAATGTGCATGAGTGCTCTCAAAAGACACTGCTTGAATTAGGAGGCAGACAAAGGGAAACAACTGAACTTGAAGATACATATGACATGAAACACCAAAGCTTGAAGAGCAAATCGATCAAACATGAAAGACTCCAACCATAGTAGAAACATAAAGAAGAGTGTCTATATGGTAAATAATCCATCTCATCGAAATGCATAGGTACCCAGCCATTGCATCCGCCTAGTACATAGGAACATATACTAAATACACAGCTCGCTCCATTGAACAAAAGAAGCATAAGAACTAAGAACCCCCTAATGAAAACGAGGGTGAGGTGATAGATAGCTTGAAAAGTGAGCCAAAAGAACTGCATGTCAAGGAACCATGATCAAGATACACAAAAGAATATATATGTGTATACTGAGGTGATCAATCTCAAACACGTCATGAGTCTAATGTCAGAAAAGGGAATACTCACTGGACAAAGGAAGATGACAAACATAGGCGAAACATCAATCCCTCATGACACTTTAATCAGAGTAGTGCATGTACAATAAGGCATAAGATTTGTTGAATCCAAAGAATACAATAATTTGTACGAGTGTCCTCATATGACACTACTTGAATCATAAGACAAAACAAGACAAAACAACTGAAATGAAAATATAGATGGAACATGACACTTTATCTTAGTCTGTTTGCAATAATGCATACAAAGACCATAAGAGACATAAGGCTGATACAATAGATAGTATAACCCATGACAAATTATCTAAAGCAACAAAATTGATCCCCAAACCTGAAACGACAAAGATATCCACCAAAATGCAAAAAACTGAATAGAATGTGCTTGGAGCAAAATCTAGAAAAACAAACATAATTGGAAAGAGCTTTGAAATACCTTTCCAGTGATATAATAATTTCCAAATCATAGATCATATGCTCAAGATATGTCTCCTAGAATGTAAAATAATAACCCTAATTTTGGTTGTATCAATAGGAAGCCAAAAAAAACCAGAAGTCCAAATAACCTACACCATCGTGACGAGTCAAAATTTTGATGATATCATATTTGTCAAAAAATACCTCCATATGACAAAGTTATTTTGTCATGACCAAAAAACCACAGGTAGGTAAAAAAGGAACAGAAGGTGCAAAAGGGCATGATGTAGTGAGGATGTCATCATAAATGCCTCTATAAATTTGATGGCTAAATGACCATTAGAGCAAAAAATGGCATGCTGATGTGTCACTGATGTGGCATGTGGGCCCAATGCTAACTGTGCACAATGACATGTTACTAATGACGTGTTGAATACTGTTGACTAGACACTTGCAATATAGGAGCTTACATGGAAAGATGATGTCAGCTGTTGAATTGTGTACTTTTCATGCGCTGATGTCACTGCATACCTGCTGGTAACCTTCATAAAATGCCTTAAAGCATGATTACTTCTACTTTTTTAGAAAGGTGCTTTTTGACAACTTAAATTTTTTTTTTTTCAAAAACATAATCCATGCACTTTAATGTGAGTGGTATTTTTAGTAAAAGTATTGCTTACCTTTATTTTATTTTAATTTTTTCAAAAATAGAATTGCCACCTCAGGATCCGTGCTTGATCTGGAGGCAAATTTTATTTTACCTCAGATTGTAATTGTGTCCAAATTGGTCAAATTTTATATGAAAAGAAGGATTTTTGGGTGCTACAAATCCATTGGTGAGCTCCGTTTGGGCTCAAAGTGCATAAAAAAAAAGTGACCCCCCCAGATCCAATACAAAACACTTCTAAAAACTAAAACTCTTTGAAAGAGGAAAACACAAATCTGAAAACTAAAGCCAAACCTCTTATGAAGAGAATAGGGGCATGAAAGTTTGAAGCTTTGATACCATGGTGAAGTTGATGAAAGCTCAACCCCACAACTCTCAAGAATCACTGTATGCAAACATCTTTTATATAAAGAGAGGAGCAAAGCTATAGAGGCTTGAATTCAGAGATTCAAAAAAGAATTGCAAATTGTATTCAATGAAATGAATATTACAAAGAGAGATCATCCTTCTAAAGGAAATCAAAACCCTAAAAGGTCAAATCTAGGTTGCAAGATAATAATTAATAAAAGAATTAATTATTATATGCCTAAAGTTTAGCTTAAGTAGAATATAGTTAATTAGAAAACATCTAATTACTCTAACACTAACTAAATTTAAATAAATGTCCTACCCAACAACTTCTTCTGGACAATGATTTTTTCTTGAATGGACCAAGGTAATAATAGTAGGTCACCAAGTAGAAAGCCATTTGATATAAATGCATATGGCCATTGAGTGGCTAGGTGAAAATTGTATGCACCACCCCCCCCCGCCCATCCTCATCTTTATTTCTATATTTACTTGTTACATGATCATGTACATCTCCTTTTTTGGACCTTATTGATATAAAGACTTGTGGGGCATGGACAAGTAAGAAATTCTTTATTTCATACTCAAGATCACTGTTTGCGAAATCTATATCCTTGTTCCTAGAGAAAAGTGGTCTAAGTTGCAGACTAAGGCTAAAAATACATTTCTATTGGTTATATTTAGAAATCAAAGGATTCTAATATTTAGAATCCCTCATTTAGAAAGCAAATTTAGTTTATGTATGTGGTTTCAAAGAATGTAGAATATTTTTTGATATGAAACAACCAAAGGAAAAATAAAAAGAAAATAATGCATTTTGAGACTAAGGTCAAGAGGCAAGAAGACACACATGTTGAAGGACATGATGATGTATTCAAGGATAGATAAGAAGAACATGATTCAAGTGATTTCGAAGTAGGTTGAGCATGCAAAGAGATATGCACCATCACTTATTTTGCCTTTGAGATGGTTTATGAGACAATGTAACCTAATTAACATTCATATCTCACTAAATTTCTATGATATATTTTTATTTATCATGTATTTATTTTGAAAGATTTTTCAAAGAGGTTCTTTCTTTGAAAATACATAATTCTTAGATATGAGGGCATTTAAGAGGAGATGATATCCTTAGATAGATGTGACACTTTAAATCTTATCACTTTTTATGATTGAAGGAATCATATTAGTTGCAAGTGGTTGTTTAAGATTTTTCTTAAGCTGTTACCAATCTAAAAGGGAAAATAGCTAGAATAACGACTAAGAGCTACTCCCGAAGACATGGAATCAATTTTGGAGGATGTTAAACTATCTAAGTTAGATTCTTAACCTTTATTGATTTCATATGCAATTTTTTGAAGTAAGGGAAATGGTTACTACAAATACTTTCTTACACATGTATGTTGAAGAAAATTTACATATGTTAGCTAAATGGGTAGGTGAAAAAGAAAAATATTAGTTTGCATGTTAACATAGTTGTATAATTTAAAACAATTGCCTTAGATACAATAGCAAAAGTTCAATGATTCCAAAATTGGAGTTGCATTTAATTATAAGTAGTGAGGATCACTCTATTTATACCAAATGCATTAATAATAATTCTCCAATCATCACTAGGTGTATGATGATAATGTGCTTCTTGGTAATGATAACATTATGATCATGGGGCTTAAAACTCAGATTTCTAGTGTATTTAACATGAATGATTTATAAGAGCACTTAATTTTGAATTTATAGATCAGTAGGGAATGAGTTCATAAAAATATTTGTCCTATTTAAATTATGTTAATAATATTATTTAAAAGTACGTTGGTACTATTTCATAATGTTTTCTAATTCACAATTTTAAAATAAATACCTTGAAAACAATAAATTTTGAAATTGATGTGTAACCAAAGTTAGATGTTGATTTATAAGATACATATAATGTGTTTTATTATAAGGTTGTTGGTATCTTGACATATGTAATGGCTTGTACTAGATTAAATAATTTGTTAGAAAATATGTGTTGTACACCTTACATAATGTTTAATTTATTATTTTGTATAATGCATTTAAGGGGAACTAGAAGTACATGCATTAATAAGAATTAACATTACATGTAGTATGTAAAATTAAAAATATATTTAATGTTGGGTGTCTCATGAGAAATACATTTAATCTAATGTTGGGGAAATATTAATTAAGTGAAAAAGTACTCAATAATTAAATGTGGGGTCAATAGTTTTGTAATCTCATGGTATTAATTACATGGTTTTATGAAACATCATTTGGTAGTTTTGTGTGAATTTGTTTCTATAAAAGAAAGTTAGAAAAGGTTAGTTATTTGGGATTTTGGTAGTTGTCTAGGTTAGCTATTGCTTGTAGGATCGTACTTGCAATTTGATGTAGGCAATGCATTTTTTTTCTTTCTAATGTTGAGTTTTCCCTCTAGTTTCTACAAATAATGTTCAATTGTGTGTGTCTGTCTTGAAAACAATATCATGTTGTATAGCACCATTTGAAACCTATCATATACAAATGGAAGTGTGACACTTGAGGAGATTTAAACCCCTAGGATTGAGTTAACCATAGTAAAGGGAAATTAGGTAAAATTGAATGTTGATATTGGGGTTGGTGATGAATTTTTTTGAGTTAATAAATTTTGAAGCCTACTACAAGTTGAGAACTATTTATGTCCAAAAGATCTCTAAGTGTCAATAAGTGGTGTCACTGATTGTTGGTGATGCTTGATGATAACAAATGATGATTGATGACTATTTCCAACAAAATGAAGAATACAATTTGTTCTTTGATACTTTATAGTTAATATCTAATTATATGAAAGCATTACATAATATTGTTATTGGCTACACAAGTTTAGACACATAATTAAATTTGTTTGTAGTCCATGTCGAGGATTGTTAATCAAATCTTGGTATCCTTAACATTGAAAAATAAGAATTCAAAATTTGAGAATAGTGAACAAATTCACATTCATAGTTCAATCCAAGGGATAATAATAACTATACTTAAGTCCAAGTAACGCAGTGCAAGGCAAGAGCATCCCCAAAGGAGATGTCCTAGCACCCTACTAGAAAACCATGTAGTGGAAACACAATAACATGAAGCAATAACATAAGATCTGATACCAAATCACAATAATATATTCATAAAATATAACTGATTACATGCAATGTGCTAGGCTGTAAGGCCTTCCTGGTTACAGCCAAATACAAAGCAAGTAATAGTTCTGCAAGATCCCTCAAGATCCAAACCCAAACCCTAGTAGAAACCCACAAGATCCCTCAAGATCCACACTCTAGTAGAAACCCACAAGGAAGATCTCAACTTGTGCTCGCAAGCCCACCAAGCCGTCTCCTTATTTTCCAAGCCACAACTACTAGCTCTGCTCCAACTTCATCCAAGTGTAAATTGCCTCACATTTGGCACTCTATCCACACATTCACAACTCCATCACAATCCTGCTGTAAACTGCCTCACATTTGGCGCTCTGTTCACAAACTCAGGAAAACTCGCTCTTCAGCTACTTGCCACACCCACTCCTCTTCTGAGTGAATGAATAACGACTAAAGACTTCCCCACAACCCCTACTTATACCAATCTAAGTCACAAGTCGGCCAAAACACAAATTAAATGCCAAAGTCGGCCTCCTACAACAATTAAATTTCCAAGATCGATGTCTTAGTAAAATTACGATATCTCCTAGCTCCGAATGGATTAGAACTCAAGCTTCAAACCGTAGGTAGAAGTCTAGACCCTCTTCAATCTTTGAAAGTTTCATCCTTTAACTCATTGTGGAAAATTAGTTATATAGCCTGAAACAAACACCAAATTCTCAAACCATGCCGAGCAACCAAAGACCATGTCGAGCTCCATAGACCATGCCGAGTTCCAAAGACCATGCCAAGCAATCAAGGACCATGCTAAGCTCCCAAGGCCATGCCGAGCTCCCTAGACCATGCCGAGCTCCATAGACCATGCCGAGCTCCCAAGATCATGCCGAGCTCCCAAGACCATTCCGAGCTCCCTAGACCAAACCGAGCAACCAAAGACCATGTCGAGCTCCTAGACCATGCAGAGCTCCATAGACCATGTTGAGTAATCCTTCTTTGACCAAGTACTAGTCCAAACACCCTCCAAAGCAACTACTCAACCTCCTCCCATGAACTCCAAAGTAGTCACCAAGTAAATCCAAGATGCTCCTGCATCAGACTCTCCAGGTAAATAGAAAAGTGTGTCCCACACTTTGATGCCCAAAGAAAGAGCAACAACCAACTTCATCTTCACCAAAGGCTTCCACTCCAATAGGGATAAGAAAATCAATTTGCACATCATCCACATCCACATCATTCTGTCAAACACCAGAATCTCATCCAACCAATCATCATGCTCACTCCTAGGAACAAACTGAACATAATGCTTCATCAACAAACCCCCATCCATATCAACAACTAGTGAATCCATACCAACAGCAACCAACTCCACATCAGTGACAATATGAAGATCTCCATCAACACATGCCAAACTCTCAACACCAACCATCTCATTGCTCACAACAAGATGCTCTGCAACACACAACTCACCACCAACAGCAACCAGATCATTCATGACCAAGCACTCTGCGATTTCCATGTCAAACTAAACCAACTGATCATGAAAACCAACCTCTATCCGAGCATCAACAAGGTTAGGAATATCTTCAGCAATAACTTCTAGCTGTTCTGCAGGTTCTCTATCAGACTCCACAAATTGATCAACAAAACCAAACTCTTCCACCTCGACCTTGTTATGCCATCTTCTCTCACAAACAAGTCTCTTAATTGGCCAAACGACTCTCTTCTAGATCGGTGGACTCCAACTCCACAAATAGCTACGAAATTCCTTCCTTACCCCATCCTTAACACGATCAACCAAGCTAGCTTCAAATCGAGCAATCATCTCAAAAAACCTCCTCTCCACCACATCAAACCTCCTCTCCACCACATCATGGAAATTTGCAAGCATCTCAGGGTCCAATCCTCTTAGAGCCATCTCCCAAGATCTCCAAAAACCCTCTGCAAAATATCCTTCCCACGCTCCTCGTGACAACCTTGAATTGTTTGCAAGTCAGATCGCAACCTGCCACCTTGCATGAACAATCAGGAACCACATCACAAGTCTAGGACCATAGATCTGTAATCCACAAACTCTCTACGATCATGCCTCAACAAGATCAAACTCCCATCTTTACATCCATTGATCAATTTGCATGTCCTCCCAAGGTCCTGGTGTAAATTGCCTCAGCTTCGGCGATCTGTCTACACACTCAAGAACAACCTTCGCTCTGATACCACCTGATGCAGTGCAGGTCAAGAGCATCCCCAAAGGAGATGTCCTAGCCCCCTACTATAAAACCATGTAGCGGAAACACAATAACAGGAAGCAATAACACAAGATCTAATAACAAATCAAATAATATATTCATAAAATATAACTGATTACATGCAATGTACCAGGCTGTAAGGCCTTCCCGGTTACAACCAAATACAAAGCAAGTAATAGTTCTGCAAGATCCCTCAAGATCCAAACCCAAACCCTAGCTAGTCCAGATCCACACTCTGGTAGAAACCCACAAGGAAGATCTCAACTTGTGCTCGCAAGCCCACCAAGCTGTCTCCTTATTTTCCAAGCCACAGCTACTAGCTCTACTCCAACTTCATCCAAGTGTAAACTGCCTCACATTTGGCACTCTGTCCACACATTCACAACTCCATCACAATCCTACTGTAAACTGCCTCACATTCGGCGCTTTGTTCACAGACTCAGGAAAACTCGCTCTTCAGCTACTTGCCACACCCACTCCTCTTCTGAGTGAATGAATAATGACTAAAGACTTCCCCACAACCCCTACTTATACCAATCTAAGCCACAAGTCGGCCCAAAACACAAATTAAATGCAAATACATAAATTAAATGCCAAAGTCGGCCTCCTACAACAATTAAATTCTCAAAATCGATGTCTTAGTAAAATTGTGATATCTTCTAGCTCCGAATGAATTCGAACTCGAGCTTCGAACCGTAGGTAGAAGTCTAGGCTCTCTTCAATCTCTAAAAGTTTCATCCTTTAACTCATTGTGGAAAATTAGTTATACAACTTGAAACAAACACCAAATTCTTAGACCATGCCGAACAACCAAAGACCATGCCGAGCTCCATAGACCATGCCGAGCTCCCAAGACCATGCCAAGCTGCATAGACCATGCTGAGCTCCCTAGACCATACCGAGTAACCAAAGACCATGTCGAGCTACCAGACCATGCAGAGCTCCATAGACCATGCTGAGTTCCAATCCTTCTTTGACCGAGTACCAGTCCAAACACCCTCCAAAGCAACTACTGAGCCTCCTCCCATGAACTCCGAAGTAGTCACCAAGTAAATCCAAGATGCTCCTGCATCACTAAGATAATTAAAAATATATTGGTATCAGTCTGACATGTTTTGAACTAAGTGACCCTACATAGTACAATGTGGGCTCAGTGACCATTTTAAAAATAGTTAAGTCATATTCTAAAATTAATTATTGAATCTAACCGAAAACAACAAAAATGAATGACAAAAATATTGAAAGTATATACTTTTTCGCTTTAATCAATTATAACAGAGAGCTAATAAATAGATCAAAAAATATATTTATTTGCATAAAGAATCAACACACTCTAGCCAACAAGATCGTTTATACTAAGAGCTAAGAGCTACCCCTAAGCAATACATAATTATGAAGGACAAGACTTTATAAACTATTCCCTTTTAATATATAATGTTAAATATGTATCAAGATTAGTGAAACATGTTTGAATTAAAAGACATACATATTTAAACACGGAGCTAAATCATATTTGACAATCATTAGATCTAATTAATAACAATAAAGAATAAATTTAAAAGATTGCCAAAACTATATAATTTTTCTTATAATAATTAAAAACAAATCAAAAACATATTTATTAATAATGTAAAGAACCAACCACCTCTAACATTAAAGTCTAGCATGACTTTTTTTTAAACCCTTCCCTTTCAACACATAACATCAAACAAACAAGAGTAGGAACTTGTCACACCCACCACCCATGACTTCTTTGTACTTGAACCACCATACCATACCAACTTGCACACTCATAATTTCTTCATTCCTATCTATTCCACCTATCTTTTCTCATGAAAAATCTTCAAAAAACCATAATACCAATCTAGACTCTCCACGACCTTAATGCAAAGATACAATGCATCCTTAATGCAAAGATACAATGCATGTCATCTATTTCTAAAAAGCTGCTGAAAAGTGGAAAAGCCAAAAGAACTTTTCCTATTAATCATAATATACTTGAAAAATGAAACCTTTGTCAACAACCACTTATTTTCCTTGTTTTTTGGTATGAGAGATTTTCCTATATTTCTGGGGACATCTATCTAGCCGAATTTTTGCATCCAATGTGACGTTTTTCTTGATTAATTAATTAATTTAGAAATCACAGAAACATGGTTCTGAGAGTTTTAAATTAATTAATAAATCAAACAAACAGTCACATCGAATGCATTCCTTCGGCTATTTAGCCACGGGCTATTTTCCTTTGCATGAGACCTCCAAAAACCTTACTTAAAAACTGGCTATCTTCCAACTACAATGACGGCGACCCAACTAAAATAGCGTGTTCCTTTCATCACATAAAAACTGTTTACCAACTCCACCAATAATTCCATTAACTTATTTCTTCTAATTAAAGCGGAGGCGTCAATATTTCTCCATTTATTTCCTCAAATTCCTTACAATTTGTTTGCAGAGATGGCAGAGAAGAAGGGCAGCGTCAATTCCGTTCCGTTCAAAATCCGGATTTTATGTCAGGTCGTCAAATACGCCAGTTTTTTGACGCGCAGAAGCGACGGGACAATAAATCGACGCCTTTCGAAATGGCTCGAGCGAAGGGCGCCGGAAAACAGAAATCCCGTCAACGGCGTTTACACCAGAGACGTCGTCGTCGATAATTCCACCGGCGTTTGGCTCCGGCTCTTCGTTCCCGTCGAAACCCCCGGCGAAAAGATTCCGTTAGTCGTGTATTTCCACGGCGGCGGCTTCTGTGCCCTGTCAGCAGCCGACGTGGCGTACGATGTGTTCTGCCGCAGGCTGGCGCGGCGGGTTGGTGTAATTGTGGCCTCCGTGGATTACAGGCTGGCACCCGAGCACAAGTTTCCGACGGCTTACGACGACTGCTTTGCCGCGCTGGCGTGGCTGAGTCGGACGGAGGATCTGCCACGTCACGCCGACCTGTCGCGGTGCTTTCTGATGGGGGACAGCGCGGGCGGGAATATAGTGCACCACGTCGGATGCCGCGTGGCGGAGGGGAGCGATGAGGTGGCGGGGGTGAGAGTTTTGGCGCACGTGTTGATTCAGCCGTATTTCGGCGGCGAGGAGAGAACGGCGGCGGAGGTGAATTTGACGGCGGCGCCTCTTATTAATGTGGAGAATAGCGATTGGTATTGGAGGGCGTTTTTGCCGGTGGGGGCGAATAGAGACCATTTTGCCGCTAATGTGGTGGGGCCCAATTGTAGTGATATTTCTGGTTTGGCGGTTCCGCCAAGTTTGGTGGTGATTGGAGGGCTGGATATTTTGCAGGATTGGCAGATGAGGTATGCGGAGTATTTGAGGAAGATGGGGAAGGATGTGGAGGTTTTGTGGTATGAGAATGCTGTGCATGCTTTTCATGTCTTCCCTGGCTTTGATTTGGCTAGGAAGCTTTTGGAGGACCTTGAAGGGTTCATGCAAAGGATGTTGGCTAAAGTTAGCTGACCTCTCTCTTTCCCCATGCTTTGGTTGGTATCTATCTGATTTTGGAGTCTTTTTTGAACTTTTATATTGGTTTGTTAAAGTAGTTACACATAATTTGGGCAACCTCTAAACAACAAACTAGAACACATATCTTTCGAGGGGATATTTTTTTTTTCAAACTAGCTTTATAATTTTGTTTGTTTGTTTTTGTTTGCTATTTAGCTAATAAGGATAAATTGGGCCTTCTAAAAAAGAATACGTGAAAATTAAGTACATAAAAATTGTGAGTGAGACGGGATTATACTTTAAAATTAGATTGATAAAGTTATTTGGATTTTAGAGAATAAGAAAAAAAATTGACATTAGTTGTTACAAATTTTATTATTAGTTTAAAAAAGAAATTGGTAATGGATTCTTTGTCTTGAGTATTAGTATATTTTTTGTATTGGTTCTTGTTGAGTGGCTGGGTTTTGGTCTACTTGCTAAATTTTTCTATCAATTTAACAAATATTTTTTTATGTCAATAGAGCTTTTGTCTATTGGTGTAGTTGAATTCTAGCCCTATGTAATCACCAAGACAATTTAGCTCCAAACTCTACTATAACTATCAGGATAGTTTAATTGTACCTCTCAAAATAATATTTATCTAGGTTGGTCAAAATTAGGGGAGCTTTTTTCATTTATTCTCTCTACTCAAGTTTGCATTTATAGCAAAGAATTTGGGCCTTTATAAAAAAGGTTATATTAAAATGAAGTTCAAATGTGTGGTAGATGTGAAATTAGATTGGTAAAGTTATTGTGATATTAGAGAACAATTTTTTTTTATAAAACAAACAAAAACTTAAGTACTTTTCCAAATAGTTTATGTGAAAGAGTTGTTGTACAATTGGTTGAGCAAATTAACGAGGGTGATTGCTAGATGATATATTTCTATAAACTAATCAATCGATAAATATAGTTGCTAATATTTTTCTATTGATTTAATATTTTTTTAATTTTATTTATGAGAATCACTTGTTTGCTAAAAATTAAAAGTTCAGTGACTAATCTTTGTATAGGCTACAAATTACTCATTTCTTAGCAAACTATAGCTTTCTTTACAAATAATTCAAAATATTTTTGGAATTATGTAGTTGAATTGAAACCCTTTGCTATAACCACCAAGGTAGTTTAATTGTACCCTTCAAATAGAAAAAAGCATTTTCAAAATGAATGGGCAAATAGATTTTTTTCTATGCAAGTAAATAAGTAACTCGTATAATATTTAAGTTTTTTTTAAAATTGTTAATGATAAATCTGTTGATTAAATAAATTAAATGGTCAATTAAATGAATAAAATAATGAAAGTATTTAGTTAGAAAATTGTGATAGATGATGCATGTTAATTTGGCAATAGTGGAAAAATTATATTTGATCATTAGACGAATGTCTTGTAATTTATGAAAGCTTTCTCTATTGTCTTTTTTGTTTTATGAAAGTTGTAATCCTTTACCGATGATAATTTGGCGACACACCCCATTATGAATAAAAAATTATTCATATAGTAAATATACCACTTAGTTATCCTTAACATGCAACTGGGCTTCAAATTCTATCCAATTTGTTTAATAATTTGCCCACTATAGTATATACTCCTTCCTAATAGGAGGATCAACTAAATCAATCGAGTTGACACCCCATTTATCAAAAGGTGCGAATACCAACTGTGGTTGCAAACAAATCTTAACACTTCAGTAAGACGAACCATCTTTTGACAAATGTCACACCTTTTGATATATTTTATTGCAACCTTATGCAATATTGACTAGTAGTAGCTTCTTGTCACTATCAAAAGATATAGACGCGGTTGTTTATTTATAGTTGTATTGGTTAGAGTAGGTTGATTATGAAAATATTAATCAATTTAAAAAAAAATTATTGTTCATATAATTTTAAAATGATATTTTTTCTTTTGCTTAAGTTTTTTATTTTTTAATTTTCTCTTACTTAAGTTTTTCCTTTATTCTAGATGTATTTCTTACAATGACTATCAAACTAAGGATGACAAGCCAATCCTTACAAGAAGTTGGTTGATGCCTTGAGGAATTACTTCACCTTTGTAACCTTTCAACAAATTTTGTAGATTGAAAATAAGGCTACTGATGCAATGGCTACCTTGACATCCATCTTATAGTTACAAGAACACAAATCTTGGTGGAAGGGCTATATTATCCTACCTATGATTCCCCAGATAACCGAGTCATTTTTACTATTATTGGTCATGGCTCTTCTCTCTATGCTACTATCTGTTCTTATCTCCATGACCAAATAATTCTTGATAACCTAACTCGTAATGAAAAACATCAACTCATTCGCAATGCTTCTCACTATACCCTTGTCTCTTCAATGTTACTCTTTTGGTAGCAAAGTGCCCTCTATCTTCATCTTGACAAATCCACTTACACGTAACATTATAGGGTTGTAAAGTGCCATCTATCTTTATTTCCATAGGAGAGATAGATGAATATCTATGAGTAAGGATGACTCCTCTCCACTAAAGGGATTTTTTTTATTATCTTAGTGATAAATGGGGAGGTGTTCATCCTCCAATTAGGTACTTTGTAATATTGGTATACTAGGAGGCCCATTGAAAAAATAAGTGCTCATTCAATAGTCACCAATGGTTAGGTCATTTACTGTTAGAATATTTAGAATAATTGAGGGGGAGGGGGCAGGGGCGGGTGAATCAGTTATCCAAAGTCCATATGTATCAATTGAACAAACAAACACTTAAATAATTTCATATCTTATCATTCCATTGCTCAGCCTCTACTGTAAACTATTAACAACATTAACTGGCTATCCACTGTTCTTAAAATAACAAAATTGTAATATGTAAATGTAAATCAATAAAGCATCACAATAACATCCACACATGTTTGACACTAGGATTTTACGTGGAAACCCAATTTAGGAAAAACCACCAGCAACATGTCATCAATTTTCACTCTTATGAAGTGAGCCCTATTAGGAGCCAACCCTGTTAAAGGTTACAATACAAACTGTTAAATGTGACCTTGTTAAAGGATTTAATCACCCTGTTAGGAGCAACCTTGTTAGAGGACTTTAGAACATTCCATCAGAATGTCACCCACTTGAAGGATTTACATAGATTGTTAGGTCCTTATGACTGTTAGGTCAACCTTGATTAAAGGATTTCAAATACTGTTCACAATGGTTAGAAAGTAACAATAGGTTTGATCTGTTTAGTGCAACTCACTTTGCATGTTCATATCTCTGTTCGAGTAATCATACTAATTTACTGTGTGGCCTCCATTGTCATCTCAATTTCATATTCGCTTGACAACTCTTCAAGCAATCACCCTACACTTCTCTTCAACTTAATTAAGCATTCTTCTTAGATTTTCCAGTCAACAACATCAGTAACAACTCCAACTATTTGGAACTCTTTCACATACAGACAACTTCTCTCCTCTCTTCTCTTCCACACATGCATACATAAAAGTTCACCTTTGTACCTCCTTAAATAGACAGTTATGATCTTTTGCCGCTTAATCAACACCATAGATCTTAGGGTTCACGATTCGATCCATCAAATATAATGTATCTAATCACCATTATGTTTATCTCTTCTTTTCTAGAAACTTCTCCTTGAATTCATCTCTTAGATCTTTTACCTAATCCTCTCCTAGAATTAATTGATCCAACTCATCGATCCTTATCTTCAACACATTTTCCATATCCCAAGAAATCAACTTAGTCGGTTGGAAATTATGATTACTCACAAATAATTAAAATGCTGTTCCTCAAACAACACTAAGTTCTGACACTCAATCATCACTGAATTGCTTGGTCACTATAGAACTTCCCGTTCGACATCAACACTGTCACTCGGTACATACCGATGCTTGGTCAACATTGGATTTGCTCAACACTTACTGTGACTCAGTTGACATTGTACATCAAAATTTCTTAGTCTTTTATTCTGTTACTCAGTCAAGCTTACACAAGTGGTCTATCTTTGCTTATGCTGCCAAAACTTGAACATTACTGTCTTCTCCTCTATCAACATGATTTAAACAATCACTTTGTCTTGTCAAAGTCTAACTAATCAAATGTCCATTTGTAGTTTCCTCTTCATAACTCAATCTTTCCTTTAGATGCTTTTGTTATGAGCAACTTCTCAAATCCTCTTCATCAATCAAGTAGATATGACATTTAGATCAGATAGCAAACTGTCTTACCAATAGATTTGACATCAATGACAACATAACAATTGTTCCAATTGTAGTTTCCAACAATCTCCCTCTTCAATGGTGCACGGGGAAGGAGTGGGTGTTGGAGCGGGAATTGGAGAGATTGGAAATTTGAATTCAGTAATGGGAGGATCTGTCCAGGATGGAGCAGAGTAGGTTTTTGGGGATGACCAGGAGGAGAAAGGCTAGGGGAATATTGTTCCCTTAGGAAATGAGGGCCCACGGGTATGACAATAGGCCCTGAGAAAGGAGGTTTTGGCCTCTGTAAGAATTTTGTTGGGCCCGCAGAATGAGCGGAGGGTCCTTGACTCGGGTTTGAAAGGGAAATGGTCTTTTCTCTTTGGGATTAAACCTACAAGTAAGTCTTCTTTCCCAGAGATCAAAGACATCTCAGACAAAGAAAAGGGTATGTTCACTATTGAAATCCCTGATGAACTGGTAGACCATAACATTGCTTCAATTGCGTCCTCTCTGGTTGGGAAGTTCATTGGGCTAAGGCTGAATATTGATATTGTGAGGACCTATGTGAGAAACAAATGGGAAGTGAAAGCGCATGTGGAGATAGTGGCTATGGCTAAGGGTTTCCTCTCTTTTAAGTTCTCTTGTATGGAGGATCTCATGAGGATTCTGTGTGCTAGATCCTGGTCCTTTGGATGCTTGACACTAGCATTGTAGAAATGAACTTCAAAGTTGGATCTTAACGATTCTTTCTTTGTCCAAGCTCCTATTTGGGTCTGTCTACTAGAACTTCCAATGGAATTTTGGTATGAGGATGTTTTCGATGGAATAGCTAAATCCTTTGGGGAACTCTTATCCATTGACCTTGTTATGGTGGCGAGGAGTCAGTTAACTTATGCAAGAATATGCATTGGAGTAAGTGATGGTAGAGATATGCCGGAAGTGGTGTACCTACACTTAAAGCTGGGAACCCATATTCAAAAGCTAGACTTTGAAAGTGTCCCATTTGCCTACTTCCATTGTAAGAAGGCAGGCCGTGTGGCTAAGATTTAGCCTAGGGTCTTGGAGAAGAAAGCTGGAAAACCGAATTAGAATAAGATCAGGGCAAAGGGAATAACAAAGGATAGTATCGAAAGTTCGAAAGAGGGAGAGAAAGTGTGGAAACGAAAGAGAATTACCAATAAAGATTCAGGTTTGGAGCAACAATAGGAGGTTCTGGTGGTTGCTCCTACTTTGGTGGTAGAGGAAGGGCTAGGGATAGAACTATCATGTCCCAAAACTATTAGTGAGGAATCACAAAGGCCAGTATCTGAGAAGCAGAGGATGGTGGTTGGGCTAGAGGATCAAGAAGATTTGAAGCAGTCATCCCCTAAGGGTGAAGCTATCCAAAAGGTTCAGCCTGGAAAGGAGAGTGCTGAACCAGCAGTAGGAAAGGAAATTCCTTATGATCCCAAGATCCAAGTCAAGGAGAAAAAGGAGGAGGCAACTCTCTTAGGTGAGGTGATACTCAACTGAGGCGATAATCTTAGTATGGGGATTGCCTCTCAAATGAAGATTTCTAGAGTGGTGGAAATGGTTAGATCTTTATCACCAAGGCAACTCACACATATGGAGGCTTTGTTTGTGATATGTATTGATGAAAGCCAAGGGAAATGGACATCGATAACTAAGAAAAAGAATAGCTGGGACCCTTCTCCAGTGTCCCTAGCTGCAACAAGAAGCAGAGCTAAGGTTGATGTTGGAGCAAGACCTAACACTCCTGGAAGGAATAGTAATAGTCAGAATAGGAAAGAGGAGACTAGAAGGAACCTAGTAGATGGGAGCCAAAGGACCATCCTAGAGATCTGATTCACAAAGAAGAAATGAAGGTCCTATCCTGGAATATAAGGGGGTTGAATGGAGCCCACAAACAAGAGGTAATCAGAAATATGATTAGGGATCACAGGCCTAACTTTTTCCTTATTCAAGAAACTAAAATGATAAAGGAGGTAGTAGAAAGAATTTCTTTTAGTAGTAGTATGGAGGGCTTCGCAATGGATTCAAAAGGAGCTTTGGGTGGTCTGCTTACCTTATGTAGTTCTTATCTCTTTAAGTCTCAAGTTATTTATGGTGAAGGTAATATTCTCCTCATTCATGTTGAAAATATTAATAGAAAAGAAGCCTATTTTTTGTTGAATGTATATGCTTCTAACAATAAGAATGGTAGGAGGAATTATTGGGTTAAATTTAAGAATGTTTTATCTAGATTTCAAGTAGGAATGTGTATTATTATGGGGGACTTCAACACTCCCTTAATGGAGGATGAAAAGCATGGAGGTTTGTCACTAGATTTGGACAGTCGGATGGACCTCTCAGATTTTATCAATGATCTAGCCTATCTTGATGTTGATCTTTAGGGAGGTCTCTTCACTTGGAGTAACATAAGAGTGGGAAGAGATTGTATTTAGGATCTTATCTCCTTAGATTGGATGTCTTCTTATTTTTGCAATCTATCATTAATGGCCAGGGCTGGTTCAGATCACTCACCCATTTCTCTTATTTTAGATCTTATTGATATCAAATGGAAGTTCCCTTTCAGAGTTGAGAAAATGTGGACTTCCCACCTGGATATTAGGCTTCATATCTCGGAATGGTGGAATATCCAAATTGAGGGATCTGCTATGTTCAAGGTGGCTAAGAAATTGAGAAATGTGAAGTTGAATGTTAGAAAGTGGAACAAGTCAGATTTTGGTAGTATCTTTCATTCCAAAGCTCAGATCTCGAAGGACCTAGGTATCATTCATGATGCTATTCAAAAGGAGGGGTATAATGACGAGAGGATGGAGGTGGATAAATCTATCTTGTTCTAGCTTCATAATGTTATTAGTCAAGAAGAGACCTATTGGAAATAGAGGTCGAGGGCTATCTAGTTGAAAGAGGGAGGTAGGAATACTAGGTTCTTCTACACCTCTTTGTTGAAGCACATAGTCCATAACAAAATTAGCAACATCAAGAAGGGAGAAGAGGTTTTCGAAGAAGAAGATGAAATAGTTGGTGAGGCTATTTCCTTCTTCACTAATATTCTTGTGAAAGACCCAAATCTAAATGAACATGATCAGCTGTAAATCTTATCTAACATTCCAACTTTGATCCAACTTGAGGAGAATGAGATGATTGGGGCTATTCCCTCACCTTAGGAAGTGGAACAGATTATTTTCTCTCTAGCAGCAGAAAAATCCCCAGGTCTGGATGGGTTCCCATCTTTTTTCTTCCAGATGTTCTGAAATGTGGTTCAACAGGATGTAACTAAAGTTGTGCAAGAATTCTTTGGTGCTAGAAGTCTACTCAAGGAGATTAATGCTACTTTCCTAGTGCTTATCCCTAAGGTGGCAAAGATAGACTCTATGGACCAATTCAGACCTAGCAGCCTGTGTAACTCTTTTTATAAGATTATTTCCAAAGTGTTGGCTTCAAGGATCACCAAAGTTCTCCCCTCTATTATAGCTCCTTAACAACCTAGTTTTGTCTAGGGGCGTCAAATCCTAGATTCTATTATGACTATCCATGAAGTGATCCACTCTTTTGAAGAAGGTAAGAGAGAAGGTTTCCTCCTTAAGCTTGACTTGTCTAAGACTTATGATCGTGTGGATTGGACCTTTCTCTTCAAAGTTCTTAGGACCTTTGGATTTAATTCAAGGGTTATCAAACTTATTAGCTAGTTGGTGACTACTACCTCCCTAGCGGTGCTAGTTAATGGTTCCCCCTCGGGCTTTTTTAAGCCATCCAGAGGTCTTATACAAGGGGATCTGATATCCCCCATTCTCTTCATTATCTTGGTTGACTATCTTGGTAGAATGATTTCTGTTAATAGAATTTCGAGTGCACTGATTGGGATTAAACCATCTTCTGGTCCCCTGGTTTTCTCTCACCAACAATTTTTTGATAATACTATAATGGGTGGGAGGGCCACTGTTGGTGAAGCTAGGGCACTGAAAAACATTTTGAGCTCTTATTCTAGGGGCTCGAGGCAGCTTATCAACTGGAACAAGAGTGCTATCTTCTTCATTAACACTCTAGTTGAACATCAAAGGAAGATTATTGACATTCTGGGCTATGATTAGGAAGTCTTCCTTCAAGCTATTTGGGTCTTCCCATGGGTTTGAGACCCCCAAATTCTTTCTAGAATAACTTATTAGACAGGTTTAACAAAAAAATGGCTAGATGGAAGGGAGTCACTCTTAGCCAAGCTAGCAAGATTCAATTGGTCAAAGCTACTCTTTAGAACCTTCCAACCTATGCTTTAAGTCTTTTTGGGATTCCTAGCAAGTTTGCAGAGCACATGGAGAAGATCCAGAGGAACTTTCTTTGGTCAGGATCATAAGGCAACATGCGTTTACACCCGATGGCTTGGGATAATGTGTGTCTCCCAAAATAGAATGGTGGTTTGGGGATAAGGAAACCACATCCTTTCAACAAAGCCCTCTAAGCTAAATAGGTTTGGAGAATCTTTTCTAGTAAAGGGGAATGGAGGGACATCATGGAAGACAAATATCTTCATAGACCTTCAATTAGAAACTTTCTTTTTAGTAAATCAATTCTAAGGGGATCTAATATTTGGAATGGATTCCTAAGTGCAAGAGATGTTGCAAATAGTTGGGTGAAATGGTGTGTTGGGAATGGAGATGATACTCTTTTCTAGCAAGATAATTGGCTGATTCAGTGGCCTCTTATAGTCATCCCTGATTTTGAAAGATGGGCTTGCATTTGCATCTAGAGGTTTGAGAGATTTGTATCATATTACAGACAAGACCAGGGTTGGAGGGATCTATTTTCCATTTCAATGGACCTTAAACCCCTTATGATTATTCTTCTTTCTGTGGTAGTGAATGAGGATCAAGATAAGCTTGTTTGGGAGAATTCTTCAGATGGTACCTATTCTATGACCTCAGGGTACCATGATACTATGAAATAGGATTTGAGACCGGAATGGGCGAAAGCTTGGTACCCTGGTCTTACCCCTAAAATCAACAATTTTTTTTTGGCTTTTACTCCAGAACAAGATTTTGACTATTGATAACTTATGCAAGAGAGGACATCCTATTCCTAATAGGTGTGTCCTTTGAAAAACCCATGCCAAAATGGTGGGAAAATTCTTGGAGGGAAACTGGGATCCAAACTATTAGTAAATGGGCCTTACTTCATTTTGGCTGGGGTATATGGAAGGAACACAATAACCAGATCTTTAGGGATGCTAACCTAACAACTAGGATTGTGTCTTGTAAAATTCAAAATGCCCTTTTGGAAAACTATATGTTTATAAAAGGAACTAACCCTTTTGTAGGTGTTAATGATAGTGGTATTTATTCTTAGAGTAAAAGAAAGGAATGTTCCTGGTCTTTACCCCCAAAAGGTTGGCATAAAGCCAACTTTGATGGTGTGGTCAAAGGCAATCTAGGAGAGGCAGGTTGTGGTGGTGTGATTAGAAATGGTCATGGGTATGGGATAGTAGTGGTTACTTTCCCCCTAGGATTTCAATCTAACCATTATGTAGAGGCTAGTGCTGGCCTTCACATAATGAAACTGGCTAAAGATGTTGGGGTCAAATGCCTTTGGTTGGAGGGGAACTCAAATAACATTATTAAATGCCTAAAGGGAGATCACCCCCCAACATGGAGTATAAAGAATATGATAGAGGAAAAAAAATTTATTTTTTTGTCATTCGAAAAGGTCTTTGTGTCACATGTTTACTGTGAAGAAAATGAGGTAGTAAGGAGGGACACATCACAAAGATGGACAAGTGGAGAGGTTTTGCTGACAAACACAAAAAATATTATCGAACTGGAAAGGATTCAGGGGAAAATGGGAAACTTAATGTGCAATTATGGCAGTTAATGTTGAGAATATGATGTATAAAGTAATGAGAGTTTGACACGAGCAGATCTAGAGGTATCATAATTGGGGGGGTTTATTGGCATGTTTTATGGGTGATTTTAAGGGCTTATGGTAATTACTACATCTTTTTCTTTTCCGAGGTCAGAGTCAAGTACAAGCTTCAGGAGAAAAACCAAGTCTAGGTGCTTGGAGAAGGGAAAGTTCAGAGTCTCTGTTATTTTATTTTCAACAACATGGTTGGAGAGAGGCATACAAGGGAGCTGAAGGGAGAAGTTGAGAAGTGGAAGAGGTGTTAGAAGGTGTGGGAGGAATTGAGGGAAGGAGGTATCTTGTCATTCATTGAAAGACTTCATCGCTGGGACCCGAAGATTACAGATCTAATGGTGAAGACATGGAGAGAGGCGAAGGTGAAGATTGATGGGGTGGATTTTCAGATCAATGAAGGAGTTATTGCCGAGGTGATAAACTCCCCTAACTAGGGCATTAAATTCTATAGGGACAAGAAAATTTCCCTGAGTGTGGTGAAGGATTTTGCCAAGGACTCAAAGGAAATGAAGGATCTTATGAAGACGTGTGCCTATTATGAGCTTGCTTTTATTAAGAAGTTGTGGAGGCTTGTCCCAAGGGTAATTATTTCCTACATTATGCTCAACACCAGGTTTGATAGGATTTGAACCCACCATTTTGTTATTCCAAATCATTTCAGGTACAGAACTAAGATCTCCATTCCCTACTATCTGTTTTCCTCTGCTAATAAGAGTATAATGGACTATAAGAAGAAAGTGTACTCTAACCCTACCTTCCATGAGGGTTTTCTATTACTATTATATGAGCATTTTAAAGCTCAAACTCATGGAAGGGTTGTTTCCCAGAAGGTAGTTTTGTCCGAAGATATAAAGAGCTCTGACCTCCCACTAGACATTGAGGATAGTGCAGGTATGCACTTGGGAGAATAAGAGGAGGTGGTGAAAATCATGAAGGATACAGGTAAGAAGAACAAAAAGAAGCCAGGGAGAGGTTTAGAGAAAAGGATAAAGTAGGAGGAGGAATCAGAGGATGAGTATAATGATGAAGAAGAAGGGATGGACATGGATAGGGAAGACAATGTGAGAGAGGAGGGACCTAGTAATGCATAGGCAAGCAGGAAGGTGGAGAGCTTGGTTAAAAGGAAAAGAGGAGGGACCTAGTAAGGCATAGGCAAGCAGGAAGGTGGAGAGCTTGGTTAAAAGGAAAAGAGGAGGGGAGAAGGAAGCTGAGAGGGCTAGCGGTAAGGGCAAGGATAAAATTTATGAAGCTCTGGAAGAGAGGAAGGAGGAAGAGGGCATGGTAAAAACTACGATTTCTCTAGACAAAAAGGGTAAAAAAAATGTATGGAGGAATTTCCATGCAAGTACAACAAAGATGGGGCTTCTTAGAGAACATATTAACAAGGAGGTGCTAGAGGGAAGGGATGGAAAAATTTAGTCGGAAGAACTTATTGATCTGGTCTTGGTGATCCTTAGTGATAATACACGGGAAATGGGTTTGAACCTCATGAACAATGCCATAAACAACCTCGTGGATAATTTTTGATCCATAAAATGGATATTTCATGAAATTGAGGAAATTAAGTTTAGGTTGCAGGGACAAGAAAGGTCGGGAGGGGAGGGTGACAATGTCAAAATTGGAGAACTAGAGGCCAGAGTTTCAGAGATTGAAAAAGAGTGGAAAGGATGGAGACTACACTTCACAGCTCGGCTAATTAGAGCCTTAACATTATTGAAGGGATAAATGATAACATCATTTAGTTGCACAAGATAATGGAGGAAAATAAAAAGGGGAAGGAGGATACGGACAAAGAGGGAACTAGGGTGTTCAAGGAGGAGGTGTCTTTGCAGGGGGAAAGCCCGAGTAGAAAAAAGAGAGTGGGAAAGAAAAAGAGGGATGAGGAGGCTAATCAGGATGATAGCCACTTGAAGACTGACAAGGTTGAGGCCAATGATGAGATGGAGTTAGAGAAACATGAGATGGCTAATGAACTTGTCCCTTGATCACGTTTCTTGGTTTTTGCTTGTTCCCTGGCTTTTGGCCTATTGGGTTTTGCTTTTGTTTGGTGGCTAAGTATGGTTTGATGTTATTTTTGATGCTTGTTTGCTAGACCTTAACTGTTAGTTTTTTTTAAAATTATGTTAATTGGTGGGTTTCAAGAACCCTTGTAAAAAACCTATTTTACTTAATAAAAAACAATCTCCCTCTTTGGAATTGATGGGAACACCTCAATTTTTTTTTATTTTTTTTTCTATTTTTCTCTTTTTCAGGTTACCATACAATCCAAATTGTATAACTTCGAGTAACACTCTTAATGTATCAGATCTTTTATTAATATCCTTAGTTTCATTCTTATGCATATCTCTGATTTGGTAACACTTCTTAAAATTTTAGGAAATCCCTCTAAGTAATCACTCCCTCTTACTTAGCATGTCTCTACTAGCATCCAATTTATCCTTTCTTGAATCTCCCTCTTTGAAGATAATCTCTCATTTAGTAAGATTTGTGCAATTTTTCCCTCTAGGTTTTCAATCTCTCCCTCTAGAATTTTATTTTGTGCAATCTCTCCCTCTTTGACGACAATGCCAAAGACACTATCTCTTATCCTCATGTATCTTGATTATGTATATAATTGCATGTCAAGTCTGAATTTTTCATCTGTCACCTTCACATGACTAATTTTTTATGTTGTTCTTCTTCTTCACCACTACCTTAGGAAACTCCTAAAGTAGAACTGTTTGCATCAATGTGTAAGATAATCTATACAACACATTTGATGTAGTGCTTCACTTTAGCTCAAGTAACTTTGTCTAGGGGAATCACCCCTAGTTTACCTCTAAGATATTCATGAGCATCCTTAGGTAAAGCTTTTGTGAATATGTTAGCAATTTTCTCTTTTGTGTTCACATATTCCAATTTCACTTCTTTGTCTTGAACTAGCTCTCTCAAGTAATGATACTTGATAGCAATATGTTTTATCTTTATGTGCGTAACAGGGTTCTTTGATATGTTAATAGGACTTGTGTTATCACAATAGATAACCACTGAATCAATAATTTCTTCCTTCATTCCTTTCAACTATTGTTTGAGCCAAATAATATTTAAACAATTTACTGTTGCTACCATATACTCGACTTTAGCTGTTGATTAGGAAATGGAGTTCAGCTTTTTGCTTGTCCATGAAACTTCTCTTTCCTAGAGAGAATGCACCACCACTTGTGCTCTTTTTGTCATCAACATCTCTTGCACAATCAGAATCAAAAAATACCTTTAGTTAAAACCTATCACTCTTCTTGTAATACAATCCACAGTCTTCTATTCCTTTCATATATCTAAGTATTCTTTTTACTACCATCACGTGATTGTCCTTAGGACTTGTTGAAAATCTAGCAACAATCCCAACAACTAATGCAATATCTGGTCTTGTATGAACAATATATTGCAGTTTACCAATCATTGATCTATATTGTGTCTAGTTTACATCAACAAAATTTTCATTCTTAGATAGTTTGTGTCCAGTAATCATAGGTGTACCCACTGGTTTAGAATCTTCTATCCCAAAAGTTTTCAGTATCTTCTTTATATATTTGGACTAAGTAATGAAGATACCTTGCTTCATTTGATATACTTGTAAACTAACAAAGAATTTGATCTCACCAAACATTGACATTTCAAATTCCTTCATTTTATCAACGAATGATTTACATAATGCTTCCTTTCCTTCAAATATGATATCATCAAAACAAATTTCAGATAACAATACCCCATTGTTCTTTTTAGTTTTCAACTATAGATTATTGTTATCATTTGTCCTTGCAAAATCAATGTTCACAAATAGTTATGCAATCTTTCATACCATGCTCTTGGGGCTTGTTTCAAACCATGTAAATATTTGTGCAACTTTCATACCATGTTCTTCTTGTTAGGGTCCACAAATCCCATAGGCTGCTCTATGTATACTTCTTCCTCAAGTATCCCATTTATAAATGCAGATTTGACATCCATTTGATATACCTCGAATCCTTTATAAGAAGAATATGCAAGCATAGTTCTAACACCTAATCTTGTTATAGGGGAAAATGTTTTCCTAGAGTCAACACCTTCCTCTTGTGCATATCCTTTTCATACAAATCTAGCTTTATTCCTTGCGACTTCACCTTTCTCATTCATCTTTTTTCTGAATACCTACTTTGTTCTAATAACATTTTTGTCTTTAGGTCTAGTTACTAGAAACCATGTTTTGTTATTTTCAATTTGTTCAATTTCTTCAGTCATAGTTTATATCCACTCTTCATTCTCCAAAACATCTTTCATAGATTTGGGCTCAAACTCACAAAGTAAGCATGTCTCACTTATGAATCTTTTTCTTGTTATAACACCAGACTCTTTATCTCCAATAATTTTTTCAGATGCGTGATGTCTTTTGACATATTTTTCTAACACAAACTCTTTTCTTCTTTGTTCTTCAATAGGTTCATCTTGAAAAGTAATTTGAAGCTCATTGTCTCTCACTTGTTTAGGTTCTGCATGTTCAACATTTCCTTCTTTTTGTCCGACTTCCTCTGTTTGTGACTTGACATCATTAATCTGTTTCTCGACATCCACAGTCTGCTGCTCAACAATTTACTATTGCAACTTGGCATTCTCAGTTTGCTGAGGATCTGCATCTTTGTTTTCTTGTTCAGGTGGAGTTCCTGGAGCACTATCATTCACATATATGATATATGAATGAATTGTAATCTTTAGGTTCTGTCTTACATTCAACTTCATTTTTCTCGATAAATTGATCAACTTTCACATTTTCTCTTTTCACAATTTTGTTAGTGTTAAAGTTCAAACACTTATAAGCTTTACTCTTGGTGAAATATCCTAGGAATATACCTTCATCATTTTTAGCATCAAGTTTTCCGTTCCTATTATCTTTAAGTATGTAAAATTTTCTTCTAAAAAATTTAAAATATTTCATATTAGGTGCATAACCATATGATAATTCAAAGGTATAGCATTTGTACCTTTCTTGACTTGTACTCTTTTTAGAGTATAAACAATTGTACTTACAACTTCTTTGCAGTATTTTTGTGTCACATTCTTCTCCATCATCTATGTTTTAGCACAATCCATGATTGATCTATTTCTCCTTTAAGCTATTCCATTATGAGGAGGGGTTCTAGGTGCAGACATCTGTCTTTTGATTCCTTTGTCATTGCAAAATATGTTGAACTCATTTGAAATGAATTCAACACCTTTGTCAGATCTCAAGCACTTCAAACTCTTCCCTGTTTCCTTTTCAAATCTAGCCAAATACCACTTAAACAGATGAGAAGTGTCATATTTTTCATTAAGAAATATCATAGTCATAATTCTAAAGTAGTCATCTACAAATAGAATGAAATAACAATATCTTCATATTGTGCAAACAAACATGTCTCATCAGATAAATCTAGATAGAACAAGTTACCTCTTGTTTGATCACCACTTCCAATTAGTTTACCATCAACATCAAATATTTTGGCCTTGCTGTGATGGAATTCAACTCTGTAACTTGATTTGTTTAATAGTGAAATACTCAACAAATTATAGTTAAGTCCTTCTACCTAGTAAACATTGTTATATTTGGTTTTATCAATTAGTTGAATTGTCTCTTTACCTTTTACATGACATGGACCATCATTACCAAATTTTACACAAGCACCTTTGCATGGTCCACTGTCCTCAAATTTACTTCTATCACCAGCCATGTGATTAGAGCAACCACTATTAATTATCCATCTATGACTTTTGTTCACATAAGAAATTAAAGAAGTTTTCTCATCTTCATCAGAATCTTCTTTCATAGCAACATAGATTACCTCGTCATCATTACTTTTAGATTTAGTATCAGTTTCTTCTTCAACAACATAACAATATTTTTTACCTTTTTCCTTGTAGTCCTTGTTCTTCTTGAAGTCTTAGACATATCTTCTTCCTTTGTACTTGCTCTCTTTCTTTCATCCTCACCCTCTCTGTCAGGACACCGTGTAATAATATGACCAACCTTGTTGCATGAAAAAATATTATAGGAAGTTTACCTTTGTATTTTACTTTGCCTCTCCAAATCTCCTAGCTATCATTTCCTCAAGTTCATCAATTTCATCATTAGAAGTATCACTGTTATTTTTCACATGTTTTCCTTTTCCTTTCTTGCTAAGAACTAGTTGTGATTTAAAAGCATATTCAATAGTAGTAGAAGTGTAATTATCAAAATTAGACATCTCAAAAGCAGTAAGCCTACCAATCACACCTTCTAGAGTTAGGTTGTTACTTGGTGTACATCTAAGTTATTGTATTGCAGAAAACCTAATAAAATAAATAGGAAGTAGAGTTCTCAATTCTTTGTTGATTATTGTTTCATCTTCAATCTTTCCATTTGCTCCTTTGATAACATTGACAACTTTGATTCTTGTACAATATTGTACTATGTTCTCAACTTTTGTCATTCTCATTTCATCAAACTTACCTCTTTGACTTTTTGATTTGGTTCTCAAGACATTATCATCTCCTCCATAGATGGTCTTTAGTTTATCTCACATTTCCTTTGAATTCTTGCATTCCTTTAGGTCATCAAACTCAACATAGCTTAGGGTTGAAGCAATCTCCAACATTGACTGCTTGTGTTCTTTCTTTTCTTTCAGTTGTTGAGCAGTCAAGGGAACTATTGCTATGTTCACATCTAGAAAACCCAATGCAACATCACCAATACTAGCTATATGTAGCCTCATCAACTTCTGCCATGTAGGAAAAAAATCTTTGTTCAACTTTGGTACCTCTCTATTGTATGTCATGATCTTTAGCTTTGAGTACCTTCAAACTTCTCTCTACAAGCACCAATACTCTGATACCAATTGTTATAATATTTAGAATAACTTAGAGGGCGGGGAGGGGGGTGAATCAGTTAACCAAGGCTCATATGTACCAATTGAATAAACAAACACTTAAACAATTTCAAATCTTATCATTCCATTGCTCGACCTCTACTGTAAACTATTAGCAACATTAATTGGTTGTCCACTATACTTAAAATAAAAGACTTGTAGAATGTAAACTTAAATTAATAAAGCATCACAATAACATCCACACAAGTTTGACACTAGGATTTTACGTTAAAACCCAATTTGGGAAAAACCTCCAGCAACATGTCACCAATTTTCACTTTTCTGAAGTGAGCCCTATTAGGAGCCAACCCTATTAGAGGTTACAAAACACATCGTTAAATGTGACCTTGTTAAAGGATTTAATTACTCTATTAGGAGTGGCCTTGTTAGAGGACTTTAGAACATTCCATTAGAATGTCACTCGATTAAAGGATTTACATAGACTATTAGGTCCTTCTGTCAACCTTGATTAAAGGATTTCAAATATTGTTCACAATGGTTAGAAAGTAACAAGAAGTTTGATCTGTTTAGTATGAATCACTTTGCATGTTCAAATCTCTGTTCAGCTTGTCATACTGATTCACTTTCTAGCCTCCATTGCCATCTCAATTTCAAATTCACTTGGAAATTCTTCAAGCAATCATCCTACACTTCTCTTCAACTCAATTAAGCCTCTTGCTTAGATTTTCCAGTCAACAACATCAATAACAAATCCAACTATCTGGAACTCTTTCACACACGCAAAACTTCTGTACTCTCTTCTCTTCCATGCACATATACATAAAATTTCACCTCTGTAACTCCTTGAATAGGTAGTTCTGATCTTTTGCCGCTTAATCAACACTGCAGATCTTAGAGTTCACGATTCGATCCATTAGATATAATGTATCTAATCGCCATTATGTTTATCTCTTCTTTTCTAGAAACTTCTACTTAAATTCATCTCTTAGATTGTTTACTTAATCCTCTTCTAAAATTAAATGATCTAACTCATTGATCCTTATCTTCAACACGTTTTCCATATCCCAAGAAATTAACTTAGTCGGCTAGAAGTTATGATTCCTCACAAACAATTGAAATGCTGTTCCTTGGCCAACACTAAGTTCTAACACTTAGTCATCACCGAACTGCTCGATCACTATAGAACTTCTCGCTCGACATCAACATTGTCACTTAGTTCATACTGATGCTCGATCAACACTAGATTCACTCGACACTTACTATGACTCGATTGACACTAGCATCACTCAACATGTACATCAAAATTCTTTAGTCTTTTACTCTATTTCTCGGTCAAGCCTACACAAGTGATCTATCTTTTCTTATACTGTCAAGACTTGAACATTACTGTCTTCTCCTCTATCAACATGATTTAAGCAATCACTTTGTCTTGTTAAAGTCTAACTAACCAAATGGCCATTTGTAGTTTTCTCTTCATAACTCAATCTTTCCTCTAGATGCTTTTTTTATGAGAAACTTCTCAAACCCTCTTCATCAATTAAGAAGATATGACATTTGGATTAGATATCAAACTATCTTACTAGTAGATTTGACATCAATGGCAACACAACAATTGTTCCAATTGTAGTTTCCAACAATTTACTTGAATAAGTAATCCATAAATTAAATAAAATAATAACACTTGGTTTGTTGAGATTTTCCATTATGATGAGATTGAATTCTTGTAGCAATAATAATAACACAAGCAGCCAAACACTATCGATTAGATTATTCATTAAATTAATGGCAATTGGACCTGCAAGCTTGTGAGTTGATGTTTCTGACAAGCATAAGAGTTCTCATAAAACACCCCCTTCAAATGATGCTCCCAAGTTCTCTTTTCTTCTCCATGATAAGTGTTGATGTAGCTCTTGGTTTTGACAAGTTGTACCTACATTTGAAAGCAAGATGATAATCAAAATACTAGGAGAAAGTGGTTAGCCAAAACAAGTGCATAAGAGCTCAATTTATAGGATTTGAGAGCCAAATGCAAGAACTAGAAACGAATGTGCAAATTGGAAGGATGTCAGAGCAGATTGCACAAATTGGAAATAGTGTCATGAAATGGAAAATTATGACAATGTGTAAGAAAAGGACATAGAAATGTGTAAGGAAAATGGAAGAAGAAAGTGTAAGAAAAATGCATAGAAAATCTAAGAGGATGGAAGCTAGAAAGTACAAAGATGTAAAAGTTTGAAATTTAAAAAAAATAAAAGACTCATAATTCCCTCACAAATTAGTAATTAGAAATTAGAAATTAGGAAATTAGAATTAAGGAAATATGAAATCCCCATTGTTTGTGAAAAGGGAACAATTAATTAATAAATATTAATTAACTGAGAAAGTTAGTAAAGAGGAATAATTAACTAGATAAAATGGATAAAATGATTAAGACATGAATAAACCATGGGTTATTTATCCCTATAGGGAAAATTAGTAAAATGACTGGCCAAAATGATTAAATAAATGCAAGACAACCCCATTGAAGGATCATGATGAAATTGTGAATCAAATTTGATGATACTGGATTATACCAAACAAATGATTGAACTGATGAAATAAATTATGCTAGATGAATTGATACAAGTTGATGACATGTCAAGGACATATGATATGGATTGGTGGCATATGACATTTATCAAACTTTGAAAATGACATAGGTTAATTGAAATTGATTGATCATAATAACATCAACGAACATAGTCAATGTTATTAAATTGATTGGATAAGGACACAATCAGACACATAATGACTCAACAATGTCAATGATCAAATTGATAAAAATGATGATAGGATAAGATGACAAGGCATTGAGGGACATGACAATGCAAAATAATCAAATTGTTGAAATGATGATATGCTAAGGACACATGACATGGATTAATAATTGTTGATAAGACACTAAATGATGCAACAATGCCTAAAGTTTTGATGGTGATAGTTCACTTGATTGGGCTTGATCGGGATTTGATAATGTTCAACTAGGCATTGAAGAACGTGATAATGCCCAGGATTGGATGATGATGATTGATTAGGGTTAATTGCAAGTGATTTTAATGACATTGAAATGGTTTCAAATTGGTTTGGAAAGGTTCAAATTGGTTATGAACCAATTTTGGAATGATCTTCATTTGATTCAAAAGGGTTTCCAATGATGGAAGATATGTTGAAAGATGCTCAGAGAATGTTGAGAAATAGGTTTGAATAATGATCAAGTTGGCCAAAAGATCAAAGTTACCGAATTGCTAAAATGAGATGTGTTAGTGCACAAAAGTGATGAAAGAGTAGGCACAAACCATTTTTGAGCATCTACAATAAAATGCTATGGTGATGAATTATTGTGACCTTACAACTTGATATGTGGGACTTGATTTTGGCTCACAGGGGTAGGAAGGATTTTCCACGTGGTGCCCTAGTAAATGATGGATGCACTTGATGGATTTATTCACTACATCACCATGATAGTAAGGATAATGTTTCCTGCTTGCAAGCCTAAAATGATAAATAAAATGCTATTGTGATGCCTTGTCATGACCTTGCAACTTGATATGTGGTACTTGATTTTGGTTCCACATGGTGCCCTAGTAAATGATGGATTCACTTGATGGATTTTATTCACTACATCACTGCAGAGATAACAAATTGGTATGGTTGCATACTGTAGATTTGCAAGGTGTTGATACCTAATGAAGAGCATTGTCCTCACTCCCCCACATGCCTAAATTATAGTTAAACCATTAGGTTATGATCATGTGATGAAGTGAATGGGTGACCTAGTTAGGTTAGTTATAGTCATGCAACACTTTATATGGGTAGATCAATTGGTTCACAATTGTGATACAAGGAGACACATGTCTAGGGAACTTTGAGTGAATGCTTACTATATAAACCATGCCGAGTGTTATGCAGTTGAAGTAGGCCAATCCATTAATTTGGTTTCCATGTGATCTAGGATTGGAATGTTATAGAAGTCAAGAATTTTTTACTTCACCATGGTGATTGTAGATTAACTATAGATGGGTTTCATATCTTATCTAACACTTGAGGGATGTTGCATTTACTTCTGAATTGTAATGTAGATCAATAAATTATTACATTTTGTGCTGTCATTCCCTTTGAGAGTTGATGTGATGATCAAGAATGCCAGATTGAAAAAATTTCACAACTATGAGCTTCAATCTAGAGGTTACTTGAATTAGTACATTATTGTAGTCATTGTAAAACTTAGAAAAATATTATTTATAGTTGATTGTAGATAAAAGTATGTCTACTCTTTGTAGTTGTTTTGTTTTGGTTTGATGTTTTTCTTTGTAAGTTGATAGTGAGAATTGTCATGAGCTGCATTTTCTATTATATGATGCCAAAACTAGGGAAGGCCATTTGCAAGAAGCTTAGAAATAACATATGTTGTTGGTTCTCCAGGTAGGTGAAGGTATTTTAAAAATGTCATAGGTAGTTGATGGGATTTTTTTATCCTAATGGCCCACCTTTTGGTGTTTCCTATTGACCTATGGGAGTTTGATGGGGTTTATTTTTGGTCTAATCCATTTTGAATACTACTTAGATATTCCGTGAGGGGTGGGATGTGAATTGGACATGCTTGTAGGATGCAAGGGTGTGGGTTTGTATGAGTCTATTTCTCCATGCAAACTGAATTAGTTCTCCCCTAAATGGATAGAAAATGAAAGTCTTACATTATTGCCTTCTTTGCATTAATAAAATCCCTAGTGTAAAGGGGTATGACTCATGGGCATGGATGGGTTCCAAGCTCGCACCCTAGTTTCTAATGAGACATTCTGACCTTGGGTGACTCTTTGTCACTAGATGACCAATTTTAACTTAGGACAAAAGTCATTAGCTAGATACAGAAGGGTGATGGATATTTTAGAAGAGGAGAGGAAAGAGCATAAATTCATAATTTTTTTTTTATAGGGGTTGATTATCTTGATGTTGTTAGGAACCTTCAAATTTGGGACTTGGAGAATGTAGAAATAGGTGTTGATTTCAAATGTGGCTACATTGATGGAAGGACACAAAAATATGAAGTACTTTTAGACTTTTGAAGATATATTTCTTTGTAATGTAGGCAGTGGTTCTTTGTTTGAATGAACCTAAAATATGAAAAATATTGGATAACTACAAGGTTTTCAATTTGGAAATGGATGCAATATTTCCTAGATTTTCTCAACATTTTCATGATGTGATAGTGTTCCTTAACACATGAAGGGTAGCACTGGAATAGGGAAATAATTGTGTCGGTTTCACATACTTCTCATGATTTGATTGTCTTTTTCTCCTGGGAGAAGCATGTTTATCATTCATATACAATTATGTTTATTGAGGGAGATTTTATTATTTTAATAGTGGATTATATCTGTGCATATAAGATCTCTTATTGTAGAAAATCTTTTACGTAAGCACAATTGTAAGGACGTTTCAGCCAAAGCATCTTTGTATGGGCATGGGTGTAGCCACACCCTGCAATGAACGTCAACCCTTGTTGGGCAATTTGAGGGAAAAAAAGCATACAGAACTAAAAACATATGTTCTTTGAAGATGTGTGTGTGTGTGTGTGTGTGTATGTGTGTGTGTACACAGACACACAGACACACACACATATACACATACACATATACATATGTATATATATGTGTGTGTATGTGTATATATCTATATATACATACATATACGTACATATAAATACATATACATATATATATATATTTATATATACATACACACATATATACATACATATACATACACATACATATATATACATATATATGTATATACACACACATACATATATACACAGATATACACACACATACACACACATACACACACATACACACACACACACACACATGCATACATATACATAAATATACACACATATACATATATGTATCTACACACACATACACATGGTTACCTAAATCCATACTAATTGAGATTAGAAAGGACATTCCAAGATTAATCTAATAATTGACTATGAAATTGGATGTGAGGATATATTGATAATTTTTTTAAAAGCAGTTTCTAGAGGATGAGGCTAGGGAATGGTTCTCAAGTTTGTTACTAGTGCAAGTCATACTTGGGATGAGCTCATAGTTTATTTCAATGATAAATTTAATAAAAAATTGTGTGAGTGTTTTATGATTAATAAAATCAAGAATATTTGCATTGCACCTGAGGAAAAAGCTCCAAAGTTCAACCAAAGATCTATGATGGCATTAAGAAGAATCCCTAAGAAATATTGGTCTTAGAATGCACAATTATATACTTAGGGGTATTTGACAAGAATATAAGCTCTATGTTAAGAATGAGGATTCCGTACGAGCTTGCATGGAGCTTTCCAAATTACAATAAATATTTTGATGGTATCCAATTATGGGATGATCAAGAAAATCAAGCCTAATAAGAGGATATCATCTATAGGGGGATTCTCACCCTAAATTTACCTAGGTGAGATTGCTCCAAGTTTTTCTTCACTCCATAATGTTGGTAGGCTTTTCCTAGGTGTAACAAATACACCATATATTGATACAATGAACATATTTATTTAGAATATGATTCAAAATTAAACCCTATCCATGGAACATAGGTTAAAAGAGGATAAACAATTTCCTTCTATGTACATGATCGAGACCATTGATTCACATTGTTGTAAACCTACTACCCTTGGCCAAATGGACTCCCCAATTACAAAAATTCTTTTAGCGATGATACTTCATGCACTCCGATGACACCCCATAGTGGACTTCCAATATATGGAATTTCCCAATTACCAAGGCATTCATTGTCATGGCACCCATAGTGGGTTATGTGAACTTGAGCTGGAATCAATTTTATTCTCTAAATATGAGTAGGTGCTAAGAGCATGATTGATGAACTAGATTTTCAAGATAATGATAATGAATAGATGAGGTTACCTTTAGGTTAGAATAAAGATATTGTGTCCCCAATTGATATAACTTAAAAAAATTCTTCAATCCATTTTCTAAAGAGATGATTTATGGAAATTAATTGGGATCTCATTGTAGTGAATCCTTTGAAGATGGTTTTCATGTTTTTAAAAATCCTTTATACTATGATGCAGTGAGGGAAGATTATTATGTTCCCCTATGTAAAGATTTTGAAGTTAGTTTCCAAGTTTTTAAAAATCCCCAATTAGTATGATGATGAAATTGATTCATCATATTTATCCATTTTTGGAAACTTTGCATATGAATGTAATGATGAATGTGACAGTAAACATCACATTGGAGATACGATAAGTATGATTTTTAGGGTATTGAGGGAAAATATGATGTTGGTCAAATGATTATTCCCAGATGTGGTCAAGAGAATGTCAAGAGGATATTTTAGTTGAGATGTGTATGGTAAAAGATTAACATGAGTTATGACATTTATATCACCTTTATGTTTTTGTGTAGGAGGATCAATAGGAACCTTAATGCCTAGCTCA
Organism: Cupressus sempervirens; assembly: GCA_028749045.1. NCBI lineage: Eukaryota > Viridiplantae > Streptophyta > Pinopsida > Cupressales > Cupressaceae > Cupressus > Cupressus sempervirens. The sequence goes on along the minus strand of CM053791.1, from coordinate 164,124,556 downwards.
TTATTACAAAGTCTTGAACCTTTATAACCTTATTTTTTGGTGATATCATATCTTGTGAATTATAAGGTGTGTTTAGTGTAGATGGAGAAGGCAATTCATCTTGAGGTTTATGGATAGGTGTGGTATATAAATGAATAGAGGTAGGGATGTTCTCTTTGGGGAGATAATCTTTCCTATCATCTTCAGTTTGTAAAGAAGAAGTAGGATTATCCAATATTTCTAGAGAAGTAATCTAGGAACTATCCAACATCCAGATCATGAAAAATATTTTGATAGGAATCAAATTAACTACTAACCCTTTTGGAATATCTATTAAAGTAGGTTGAGGAAGAGGAGATCTAGATATCATTACCAAAAGATCACTAAGATATAGATCTTGGTGGAGATTAGTAGACACTTTATGGATAGGATTAGGAGGATTAAGATGACCCTTATGTTATCTATACACTCCATGAATTTCGTTAGAATATGAAGAAAAATAAGAACATATGAAATATTGATAATGGTATTGAAAAATGTCATATAAAGAAGATATATTAATTAACCTTATAATGTCATATGGAATGACAACATGAAGGAATGCAAACATAATGAAATGCAATAAGTTATGTTTCACTCCATGTGTTTGATGTAAGGAGTGTAATAATATAGGTTATTGTACACTAATCCAATTTAGAGAGTTCTATGTGAAAACACACAACTAGATCTAAAAAATAGGAATGTGATAAAGATAAAGATCTAATGCAATGAAAATATAACAATATATGGATCTAGATGTCTACAATGTAAAAAAATGTGATCCATATTGAAATATATATATAGATATAAAAATGCATAGGAAGGGAGTCTAACACCAAAATAAGAATGGAAATGTAATGCGTTGGGTTCACAAGAAATGGATATGAAACGTAGAAGTCACCAAATCCTAAATACATATACATTGTAACACAAAAATACTCACACAATTAATTTTATTAACACAACTAAAAGAGTGAAGGCGCTAATGCGAGATCTACACAATGTTTAATTTTTATTTCCATAGATGTCTAAGATGTGATAAAGAAAATATGATCTAGGGAATTAATCGAAAAGGGGACAAACAAAAGAATATGTGTATCTTGAAACAAGATGAAGAGATTTGACATTTGGATATAATTTTGGTTATTATTAGAATGTCAAAGTTCTTCTAGATCTAGGAATTTGAGACTTGTAACTTGTTGTTGTCTTGTCTAAAATTGTAGGGACAAATCAATTTTCCAAGGACAAGTTGAAAATTCATCTTGTTTTGAGTAGTTCCAAATATGATAACACTTTCTAGGATCATGTGTATGTACCTGTACTTCTCATATATGAACCTACAACACTGTAATTTGTTCCTAGACATAGAAAAATTGGGGAAGAAGTTTGAAGGAATAGGTTTTCCTTGGTCAAACCCCTATTTTGGAATCAATCTTGAAACAAAATAAGGTAAATGAAAAATATATTATTATGTAGTAGAGGATAGACCTAGACAATAAAGTATATTATATCATATAGATGCATTTATCTGTTTAAATGTGATCAAGTAGGTTGATGCAATTCCTTTGACTAAACACAAAAACCCAAAAGGAAATCATGTAAGATAAAACCTCATGTAGTAGATGTTGCAATTCCTACAAGATTGGGAAAGAGAGAGAGGGATGACTCTTGATGGATTTGAATGAGGATATCCTTCATTGCTAACAAACTCTTTTTCTTGGCCTCTAATGGGGAAATAAGCTAATTCTATGGAAGAAAACACCTTGGTTGTATGCATACTTGAATGGTAGATGACTCTTGATGGCTTTGTTTCACTTGACCTCTTGATTGACTTGATAATGGATGCACTTATTCAATATGGATGTAGATACAAAATTTGATAGCCATATCTCAAATAAGAGAAGAAGATGTCCTTTTATAATCATTTTAGGGCTCAAATAAGATGCAGGTCGACTATAAATCTAAACCTCAAAGAAAAACCTCAACATTACTGTCTAGGCCAAGTACAAGCTCAGAAAACCAAGGAAAATTTGGGCAGTTGACTTGTCCTAGGTAGAAACAACTCAAAATCCTAAGGGATGTTGGGAAAGGCAAGAAGGATTAGGGGTAGAAAATATTGGTTTCTATGAGGTTGAGACAAATCTTGAAATTCAAAAATAAATGGATGGATACTAGGTGAGGAGATGAATTATGTGATTGGATGGAAAATGAGAAATCATGCCTAGAAGTTATATCCAACCTCAGTTCAAAGAAAGATTGAAAGAAGAGGATGCTCTATATTTGAATTAATTATGCATTTAAGTACATTGTGAGGTCTTATCACAAGAAACAAACTAAAGTAGGCACAAAATTATCCTAAAATGGGCACATGGTAAGTACTTACTCTTTAGGATGATATAGAAAGAAAGACATGTCTCATGAAAAATCTAAATAAAAAAGAGACACTAAAATTTCACATTAGCCATCTCTCCCTAAGGAATCAATATTGACATGGAACATGCATCTTTGGAAGAAAATGTTTCTCTAATAAGGATGAAGGAAACAAATATGTTTAATAGTAGAGGTAAAAAAGGAAAAAAAAGATGTGTTGGTAAATATGGCACTGCAACTATTACTCCCACAATGGAAGCTTATATTTATCTTACTTCCTCTGCTTGACAATTGCCCTAACATATACCAATACACATTTCTCCTATGCAAAGTGTATTATAAGAAAGTCACTTTAGTATCTTGAAATTCCTATTGATGAAAATCCTGAAGAGGATTTTTCTTAACAAGGATATCTCACTCTTGAAGAGGAGTCAACTATTAAGAAAATTTCCCCAAAGGATGTTTTAATCTTGAAGTTTCTCTTATCCTCAATGAAACTCCTTTTGCAAGGACTCTTACAAACCTAATCATGACTCAAAATTCAATCTTTGTGCAAATCAAAGAGATTCATCTCAACAAGTGCAATAAACTATTTAGGATTAATCTCAACAAGGAGATCCGATTCTTAAATATAAGCCAACTATTAAGAAAATCTCTCTAGAGAATGTTAATTTATCATGAAAAATCTCTTATTTTCAATGAAAATCCTTATGAAAGGAATCTCACTCATGATTCAAAATGCAAACAATGTTTGTCCCCAAATTGATTCATCTCAACAAAAGCACTGCATATGAGAATCTTATATGTTTAGATAACAATTTGAAAAGAGAGAGATAAATAACGGATCAGTTTTCAAGGTTTTTTTGGGTTTATTATGACATTATTTGACTAAACTCCACAATCTACAACTACATAAACCATTTATTTGCTATCTATGGGTGATATAAAAATGAAGGAAATGAGAGATATCCACCTCAATTTTTTATTGGGAAGAGATAGACGTGAGAGTATAAAAGTATCAAGTCTCAAAAGTGAATCCTAGGTAGCTCAGTTAAGAGATATGGAGGTAGAGAATATGTATATAACAATAATGATCACTTTGGGTAGAATAAACAAAGATGAGAAAACCAAAGATTAATAGAATACTAAAGTGGAATAATTAATTTATTACACATTCAATATGTTATCATCCTAGTCATCTAATCTTGAATTTTATGAGATCCATTCATCATCTTATAGACAAAACAATACTAATTGTGATAGATCTTTCAAGCAACCAGAACAAGGAAAGAGTTACCCAAAAAACTAGTTTAAAGATTCAAAGGATAATATTAATGATAATATTTCTTTTGTTGAACAAAAAATATAGGGAGTGAATTAGTAATATGATAAAACCTTTAAAATATTCATTGCTTCATACATTAAAATATTTACTTTGTACTTTAAAAAAATGTAACATTCAAAGAACAAATTATTCAAGAGCTCCATATTTATGTGAAAATCCAATGAGGGGAAATCCAAAATGAGAAATCTCACAATATAGAACAAGGATGAAACTTTCTTTTAGGGCTACAATAAAAGGAAGAAACAACTCCTGTAACTAAGAGTTTTATGGTTATGCCAAAGTAAGTTCACTAGTCCCTGAAAATGGTAACACTTGCAGAAGAAGGTTGAAACATTAAAATATCATGAAGAAAAATAAAGTTTTCACTATGACACCAATTATTAAATCAACAAGATTTAACTAGCAACTTTTATAAAAATTCTTGAGACGTCTAAACATAGATACCCTCAACTCACTAGTTAGAATATATTCACCATTTTTCTCACACAATTCACTCTACAAAACATTTCCATCTCATTTGATCTTTCATTTTTATCCCCACAAGAATTAGATAACCTCTCCAAATCATCCAAATGGTCAGTTGTCAACACTTTTGTGGTGGAAAAGTGAAAGTAGACCAAGGAAAGAGGTAAATACGACCTAAAACTAATTGAAACACTTCTCCAAGCTAGCAAAAATGGAAAAGAAATGTTGTAATCATTTGAGGTGGTCCAAAAAACTAATGATCATCTCATCCATTCTATATAATCAATAAATAACTTATTGTAACAAACCATAGACATCATGTGGAGCACAAAGGAACATAATGTGACATTCAACAATATTCCAACAACATGTACTCCCCATAGAACTACTGAATTTGGTGTTCGAGGTCTGGGTAAATTAAGGAGCTATTGATTTGATGATTATATTAATCGCTACCAAATAGCTAGCTCTTTGAGGGTGGCCCTACTATTCTAAGGAACACAAAACTCATTCATATGGGTCTGGTAGGGCCCTTATTCAAATAAATTAAACAAGGCTAGGAAAAACACATTAAAATTAAAAAAAACTATTACCATATATGACTAAACAATAAATCTTAAGATAAAACATTTAGAATCATACTTGGAGTCCAACAAAGCATATAAAATTTGAAGGTAATTTAAATATATAAAATATTATCAGGTTCCCCTTATCGGAAGATATGTGATGCAAAGCATTCAAATTTCACCTTTGAAACTTATGCAATTTTTAGAAATATTACAAACACATTCATTTGTAAATTTAACTACATAATAAATCATGACATGAAATTATGGATATATCATATTTACACATTTTCAAACTTAACTTTCAAGTCACATAACAATACATTTTAAAATGGAGAAATGTGGTACAAATCCCCAAGGAAGAGACCCCAAAAAGAAGGCACAATATACTTGAGCTATTTCATTGCAATAATCTATCAATTAGAGCATGTTTGACATAAACCATGAACTTAATAATATTTGATATGAAATTTCATTTGCAATAATAACAAGATCATCAAAGGTTGTCATCAATGACAACACACACAACTCTATTATTGTCATTATCTCTAATATTATGAGCTCACAATATTGACATAGGTAAACCATGCATCAACGGCCACAAAATAATGCATTCCACCAACTAATCCTACTGGAGAGTGAGGAAAATATATGATTCCACCTAACCTTCTATCCTTTTAACAAGTCAACCACATTTGCATAGGGGCCCACACCATACACAATATGTTATAGGGCATATTGTTGTCAAGGCTAATCAACATAACTATAATTTTCTCATTTTACTACAATAAACATTTAAATACTCAATCATTATAACCCAAGTTTCATCCAAAGGAGATGAAATCGAGAATGGGTTATAAAATCCATTCACGAAGGTTGTTCATCATCTTGCATCATAATTAAAGTTTATCTCCTAAAAAAGGAGTCTTTAGTAATTAGGAGTCAATCCCACTTTCTCCAAAATCTAAGAGTTCCAATTCCTAGTCTAGATCAGTCATGATGCCCACAACTTCATTCTCTTCTCTACACATATGTTTGATCTCAAAACATCAAACTCTGAGAGAAATATATGAATGCCAAGATAATTTCCTTCTACAGACCAACTCAAAGTGATCAAGTGTTCAATACTATTGGTGTTAAGATTCCATTCTCATCCACAATTTATGAAAGATCCAACCAATTACTATGTGTTAAGTCCAATAAGGAGAACTCTTGTTTAGTTTAGCTGCACTCCACTTTCTCATGCATGATTCGTGATAACTGAAACTCTTCACTATAATTTTCTCTTGTCAAAAGTAATATCAATTTGTATAAATCATGCATTATGTAATCATTATCATCAATGAAAAAAGAGAACAATGTAGTCACTAAATATTTTATTGTGAGTATCTTTGATACTATGTAAAATATTCTATAGCCATAAGATGTAGCTAAAACAAAAAGAAACAATGCTTACAAAATTGAACAACAAAAATAGAGCTCTTCTTTTTGTTCCTAGTTGGGATACAACCTTTCATGTTTGATTCATCAACTCTTCAGGCGTTGGTGTTTTATGCCACTGATATCTTTGAGTTCAGTTGTTTTCCTTTGTGTGCCTCTTGGTCAAAGTAGTGTTTTTTGAGGGTACTCATGTAGATTATAGTCTTCTCTACTTGGTCAGGTTCTATTGCAGTGGAGATTCTTTAGATGGACAATTACCTTTCAACAGAGATTTGTAGCTTCTTCATGCTTTGGTAGTGTTCTTCACGATCATCCTTTTGTTCCTATCTTCTAGGACATTCTTTCCATCTCTTTTTTGATACATCTCACCCCTCTATTTTATGACAATATGGATTTTTTACGTTATTTTCCAACATGACAAATTTTTATGACATTTTTTGCCTCGATGACCATTTGACCATCAAGTAGTGTCTTTTGAAGGTACTCATGTAGATTATAGTCTTCTCTACTTGGTTAGGTTCTATTGCAGTGGAGGTTCTTTAGATCGACAATTACTTTTCAATAGAGATTTGTAGCTTCTTCATGCTTTGGTAGTGTTCTTCATGATCATCCTTTTGTTCCTATCTTCTAAGGCATTATTTCCTTCTCTTTTTTGATACATCTCACCCCTCTATTTTATGACAATATGGATTTTTTACGTTATTTTCCAACATGACAGATTTTTATGACATTTTTTTGCCTCAATGACCATTTGACCATCAAGTTTGCGTAGTGTCTTTTAAGGGCACTCATGTAGATTATAGTCTTCTCTACCTGGTTAGGCTCTATTGCAGTGGAGGATTTTCATATGAACAATTACTTTTCAATAGAGCTATGCAACTTCTTCATGCTTCAGTGGTGTTCTTCATGATCATCCTTTTGTTCCTATCTTCTAGGACATTCTTTCCATCTCTTTTTGGAGTAGAGTTTTTTCCCATGTGGTTTTCTCTATTTCTTTTCTTTATAGAGATTTGGTACTTCATTAGGCTTTGTTTCTTGGACAAAAATTTACTTTCGTTAGTAGTTTCTAGGTTTTTAGCTGCTCCCTAAGTTTTTTTTTTAAGGGGGGTGTTAGAGTAATAAGATATTTTCTTAGTATCTTTGGTTTACTTAAGCTAAGCTTTAGGCATATAATAATTAATTAATTTATTAATCATTAACATGCAACCTAAGTTAGTTATCTTTAGGGTTTGATATCCTTTTATAAGGATTGACCTCTCTTTGTAATTAACACTTTTTGATTGAATATAAATTTCTCTTTTTTCTCATGAATAATGTCTCTTGATCTGTGGATCTATGCATTCTAGTCTCCATAGCTTTGCTCCTCTCTTTCTATGATAGGTATCTGCATGTAGTGATTCTTGGGAGTTGTGGGTTGAGTTTTGCTCAACTTCAACAAATACTTGATCAACAATGAGTTTGGAATCCTATTATATTGTTAGGACCCTAATCCCAGTAGAGAGAACAACCTTAATTCTCTAGAGAATATCCATTCTCTCAGTCTAATTATTAGTGCCTCCATTAATACTACATGTATAATAGATCACTAAAGAACTGATATTAGATCTTGTGATGCCTCTACCAACAACTTAACCTTGATTGCTTGGGTTTGCTTTGTTAAAGTTGAGCTTATGTTGAATAGAAGGCAGGGGAATCCACCTTGTACTAATATGCCTTTTTCATCCTCTTTGATTTATCATATCCATCATAAGAATTAGGGAGGTTTCAATTCTTAGAAACAAGATCATCAAAAGATGTGGGGTGTTAACAATGAAATGATGACATAGAGGCTGAAAGTTGTGCATTAAGAGATTGGTAAAGCTAAGGAACACCTCCTCTAAGGGCTTCTCCAATCCTTGAAAATAAATTTTTAATTTCATTCTAGAAACTACAGTAGATATGAGGAGCAATTTATCCCCACAACTCTCTAAAATGAAGGTGTTGTGATGGGTCCACCTAATCAAAAGCAAGAGTTGAGAGTGCTTTATTTATTTCCTAGCAAATTTCTAGTTGAACGACAAAACACAATCCCAAATTTTATGAGAAAATTAATAGTGAAAAAGATGTGAGGGATGAATTATTCCTCTTTCTTGCATAATAGACTTCTATTTGGGTATTTAAAACCCATGCTTGATAAGATTAACTTGGGTTAAAATTTGTTATGCATAACCGCCTGCTAGAATAAAAAAGGGAGGAATTGAGGGTTCTGGACTTTTGACCAAAGTAGAGAATAATTTTCCTCGTTCAAGAAGAAACTGTAATCTCATTTAAATGTGAAGCTACCTTTGGGGTTTTAAGTCTAAATAAATTTATCTTCTATTGGGAACATAATGAAGTTTAGTTTGTTGAATGCATTTTTGCAATAAGGAAGCTTCTTGCATTAATTGTGCTTAGTCCTGACACAATTAGATATCCCTCCTTAAGTTATGGGGTAACAAGAAGTTTGAATCTAAATCCATAAATAAATATCAATACCTATCACAAATATCTTTGAAGATGGGGTGTTTTAATTGACGATATTTATATATTTGATATTTAAGCTAAGATTAATGATATTGAAATATTTTTATATGTTAGAAGGAAAAAAAATAAATGGTTGATAGATAGAAGTTATTCTCATCATATGAATGGAAATAAAAGTAATCTTTTTTCACTTAACAAGTATAATGGCAGCCTTGTTATATTTGGTGATGACAAAGCAACACATATTGTTGGAAAGTGCCCAGTTACTTTCAAATGAAATAATTATGCTGACAATGTTTATTATGTGAAGGGTTTGTATTATAATATATGAAGTGTTGGATAGATTTGTGAGAATGGATATGCTATTATTTTCAAGAATGAAAGTTGTGAAATTAGGAAGAGATTAGGAGCATTACTTACAATTGGCAAGAGATTGACAAAAAATATGTATCATTTGGAAGGAGCTATAGAAGGATGCTTGATATCTTGAGTTGATGATAGTTGTCTTTGAAACTAGAGAATGTGTCATATAATTTTTGATAATTTGGTAAGGATAAGTATGATTGATGTTGTTACAGACTTACCAAAGCTAAGCAAGTCAGAGGACATAATTTTTAAAGAATGTTAAGAAGGGAAGCAGATGAGAGGAGAGTTCAAATCTAGTTTTCACTCATCTATTGGTATGTTAGATCTTGTGCACATCGATATTTGTGATCCTACAAGAATAAGATCTCTACATGATGAAATGTATTTTTTTTAATTCATTGATGATCATTCTAGTTATACATGGGTTTCATTTATAAGAGAAAAATCTGAAGCATCTGAGAAGTTTGAGACGTTCAAGGCTAGAGTTTATAATGAGTGTTGAAGGAAAATCAAATGTTTAAGATTTGATAGAGGTGGTCAGTTAACTTTTGATGAATTTGAAAGGTATTGTGAGAAACATGGAATAAAGAGAATTTTTTTTGTAGCTAGTAGTAGAAGGGTATTGTGGAAATAATGGATAAACCAATTTAGGAGGTAGCTAGAATGATGACAAAATAAGAAAATCTACCCAAAGTTTATTAGAAGGAAGCAATACACAGTGGTGTGTACACTTTCAATAAAGTTTTGTACCAAAAAAATACTATAAGACTTCATATGAGCTTTGGCATTGAAGGACACCTACTATGAAGTATTTTAAGATCTTTGGACTTAAGTGTTATATTCATAGAGATGAGGACTATTTGGGGATGTTTGACAAAAAATATAATAAAGGAATATTTTTTGTTTACTCTAATACAAGAAAAACACATAAATATTTCAATAAAAGATTAAATATAGTTGTGAGAAGTGCGAATGTGAGAGTTAAGAATATTTTCAAAAGAAACCAAAGAACAAAGTTGCATATGACTTTGATACTGAGGAGAAGAAAGAAAATGATAAGGAGGAATAATTTGAATCAAGATTGACACCTTCTAATGGTAAAAATCCAAGGTATGTTCATCTAAGCATCATTCAGAGAAGAAGATTATCAATGATAAGAAAAAAAGGTGTTTCTACCAGAAGTAAGGCAACAAGAGACAAATATTTATATTATCTACTTTCAAAAAATTGAGCCTAAATATATGATAGAAACACTTCATGATCAGAGTTAGATTAAGGCGATTGAAGAAGAGAAATAAAATTGAGAAGAATCATACTTAGGAGCTCGTTTGACCCAGACTAGTAGAAAATAACTAAATGGATTTTCTAGAACAAGTTGGATGAGAATGGAAAAGTTGTGAGAAATAAGGGTACACTTATCTACAAAGGTAACTCTCAAATTGAAGGAGTTGTTTTTTATGAGACATATGCACTTGTTGCTTGGATGGAGGCTATTGGAATATTCTTTGCATTCACAACTTACAAGAAAGTCAAGGTCTATTGGATGGATGCCAAGCCAAAATTTTTAAATGGTGAGCTAAATGAAGAAGTCTACATTGATCCATTTGAAGGTTTTAGGTCATAAGAAAATCTAGATGCAATTTATCAATTGAATAAAGCCCTTGATGGACTAAAAAAACACCTAAAATCCTAGTATGGTAAGTTGGATAAGTATTTAGCCAATAGTGGCATGTTGTGATGGTTAAGTTATTGAGTTTTTATCCTTGCCATCAAGGTTCAAATCTAATGGGGATGAGGTCCCCCATATGTGTCCTCACTAGTTCATAGCTCTAGGTCAAAGCATTTACCCCTCTTAAAAAAAAAGGTTGGATAAGTATTTAATTCATAAAATTTTTTAGAAAAGTTAGAAAATAATATATACTTTATAGTATATACTGACATAGTTTTGATTGTTGTAGTTTATGTGGATGATATTATCTTGGTGGAAAATATGATCTATACCAAAATTTTTCTAAGGATATGCAAAAGGAATTTAAGATGTCTATGATTGGTGAAATGAATTTCTTTCTTGGATCGCAAGTGAGACACAATAACAAAGGTACTTTTATCACTCAATTCAAGTATGCGAAGGAATTGTTGAAGAAATTTTGCATAGAAAAATCAAAGCTAGTAAGTACCCCCATTTTTATTGAATGCAATAAAACTAATAAGAATGACTCATAAGAGGAAGATGAAAGTATGTATAGATCGATGATTAGAGGTTTATTGTACCTAACTACATCTAGACTAGATATCATGTGTGCAATATGTTTGACAACAAGATTTCAACAATAACTAAAAGAATTTCATGTGATGAAAGTAAAGAGGATCTTCAAATACTTGAAACGAACTAAAGATTATGTTTTGTAGTATAAAAAAGGATCACATGTCACTTTTAAAATATAGAAAAATGTTTTGGGAAGGATCTTTGGATGACTACAAGAGAATTAGTGGGGGAGCCTTCTTTATTGGCTCTTGATTAGTCACTTGTTGAGTAAGATGAAACATTATGTAATTATTTCAAATGCTAAATCATAACATATTGCGACATCTTCACATTTTACTAAGATATTATGGATTAAGGAGTCTCTAAAGAGTATATGGATCAATTTTTATGAACTATTTTCTATTGTAGAGCTATGGAAGTTAGCTTGCAAAGAACATTAACAATGGTTGTAACATTCACAAAATAAACAATGGAACTCACATATAGATTAGATGAAGGAAGTGTGAAAAGGGAATGCAAACCAAAGGTAGAGCACCCAACAAGTCTCCATGATTGTGTAGATGTGTCCAACGATAGGGATATATGCTCAAACATGCTTCAAGCCTTTAATGGATGAGAGCCTTTAAAGGGATAAAAAATATTGTAGGGAATGAGTGAGGATTTCCTACATGGTAGGTGTGTGATTCAATGATCTGTTCGCCAAAGGGGCATTATGAGTTTGCATGAAAGTTGATTATGAATTGTGAGGGGAGAGGGTTTCATTTATAGGCCAAGGATGTGAAGATGGAGGGCCAGGATGCAAGGATGGAGGCAAGATGAGGGAGGGCTAGGATGCAAGGAAAGGATATCATATGAATTGTGCTTGTTCAAATCCATAACCTTACGACAAGTGTCACAAGGGGATTGGATAGGGGAAGAGGGTCAATATGGGTGGTTAAAGGGAGTTATGAGGGAGGAGTGTGGAAGAAGAATGTAAGAGGTCTTAAAGAGCCTTCACTTCATGTAAGAGCCTTTAAGGCTCTTGGATAGGAATGTAAGAGGGATAGAATAGAACTTTGACTTTGGTTTGGTTCAGGACTTTCTTAACCCTTGGTTAAAGTTGTGCACATGCTTAGGGAAGGGATTAGGCTTAGCTTAGGAGGGAATTAGAGTGCAAGTGGCATGTTAGAGGGATGCAAGTGGGCTAGTACTTATGAGGTAGGTTAATTAGTTGGCCAAGCGAGATTAGCATGGGTGATGGGTTAGATTTAGCTAATGATAGGGATAGTTAGGGTTTGATAGTTGTTTTGAAATTATTTATTAAATCAAAGTAGATTTTTAGGATTAAATTAAATAGACATATGTATTCATTTAATTTAATAGGAGAATAGGGATTTAATTGATATTTAGACTTTGGGTTTGTCATTTAATTTATCAATTGGGCTATAGTTGATTAATTGAATTAATTAACTAGAGGATGACAATGAATTAATTAAATATTAAATATCTAATTAATGATTCCTTAGGTGATTACTAAATAAGATTACTTAAATGATGCAATTAGATTTAGGTGTCTACACCTATACTATGTGATAATGCCAATGTAGTTTGTATGTCAAAGAATTTGATAGTGCATGTAATGTCCCCTTTTTAACTATACCTCAAATTGCTCTTAGTTCTAGTTTAAAGACTCCAAATATTCATTTTATACTTGGAATTATATAGATTTTGTAATTCTCTTCAAAAATTCTAAATCTTTTTGAATAATTATATATATATATATATATATATATATATATATATATATATATATATATATATATATATATATATATATATATATATATATATATATAACTTGTATGTGAAATGAATTATATTTATAATTAGGGACCTCTTGTATATCAACTTTCTTTTCTTTTCCTATTAATAATTTTATATCCCTTTGAATCAACTTTATTCTCTCTTTCCTATCAATAAAGTTGAAACAATAGTAATGAATTTATGATTATTGCATTGTGTGTGATGACGCCGCTCTGTACCGACGTGGCTAGTCCCTCACAGTTGACTGCAGATTGCTGTGGCTTGTATTATTTTGACACCTTGTACTTTTCTGACCCCTGTGCCTTAATCTTTACTTGGGGATATTACATCAAAGGGTATCAAACCCAAGTTCTTACGATGAAATTCAAATTTCTCTCTAGAAAGAGGTTTTGTCAAAATATCAACAACTTGATCTTCACCCTTGCAATAGATGAGGGAAACTTTCTTTTACTCAATGTGTTCTCTAATGAAGTGGTGGTGTAGAGAAATATGCTTTGACTTTGCATGGTAGATAGGATTCTTTGGTAAGGCTATTGCACTTTGATTGTCACAATACAAAGGTGTAGGTTCTTGTTGAGGTAGACCTAAATCTTCAAGAATTCTTCTAAGCCATAGAGCTTCTTTAGATGCATAAGTACAACTTTTATATTCAGCTTCAGTAGAACATAGAGAAATAGAGGCGTCTTTCTTACTTTTCTAAGATATAGCACCTAAACCAACAAAGAAACAATAACCACAAGTAGATTTGCCATCGTTGGGATCTCCACCTAAATCAGAATCAGTAAATCCTTGTAAAGTAAAAGTAGAACTGGCATCATAAAATAAACCTAGATTAAGAGTTCCTTTGATATATCTTAATATTCTTTTAGCTACTTTAAAGTGTGTTTGTTGAAGTTTGGACATAAATCTTGAAACTAAACCAACACTATATGCAATATCGGGTCTAGTAAGGGTGAGATAATTTAAACTTCCTACAAGTTGTCTATAAGAGGTAGCATAACAAAAAAGAGTGTTTGTATCAACCATTAACTTAGTTCCTAATTCACATGGAATAGAAACATGGTTAGAATCATTCATTTGAAACCTGTCCAAAAGATCTTGAGCATACTTTCTTTGAGAAAGAAAAATGCCCTTAGGTGTTTGCCATATTTGCATTCCTAAAAAGTAATGTAAAATTTTTAAATCAGTCATTTGAAACTTTTGATTGAGTTGAAACTTAATATCAGAAATCAAAGTGTTAGAACTTGAAGTAAGAATCAAATCATCAACATATAGAATAATAATGATAATATCATCTTGAATATGTTTAATGTATAAGTTAGGATCATTTTTACTTCTATCAAAACCTTGAGAAATAAAAAAGACATTAATTTTGGAATACCACTCTCTTGGAGATTGCTTTAAATCATAAATAGGGGTAAAAACACAAACCTGTGTCACCTTTTATAAAGAAATGTGATATCAGAATGTGATAGTTCAACATTAATGACAAAAAAAATGGTATTTGTGTTTAAATTATGAAGATGATGTAAATTGATGAAATGTGTAGAATTGTATGAATTTTATACCTATAATTTTTATAATTTTTTTGACTAAGAATTTATTCATTTTATTTTATTTTGAAGTCCCTTTTTTAACTATAAAAAATATAGAATGTAGTTCCTGTCAAACAAGTATGTGCAAATCATCTTTTTTTGTTCTGATTTGAAAATATTTTATAGATGACATGTATAGCTAGTGAGCCAAAAAAATAATAATTGTTTTTGATGTATATTTTCTTTTTTATAAGTACTCAAGTTCAATCTTGTTAGAATCCAACAGTTTTTTCCTCTCGTCAAAAATTTCCTATCAAATCTATACCTTCTTGAAAAAAAATTAGATATTTGTGAAGAGGATTCTCTTCTCTAGTGATAAATATATTTTTTTAATTTTTTTAATATGATTTACTATTTTTTTTTTTTGAGGGAGCATCTTTTGAAATGTTGAAATATCGACTTATAATATTTTGAGATTATAACATATTATAACTAATCAAAACACTCAAAAATTTATATAATGATGATATTGAATCTAAGATCTATAAAAGGGTATTTTTAGTTTTTGAAAAAGATTGAGTTTTGATAGAGAAATGAGATTTGACCAAAACAGGTTTTTGTATCACAAGCGGTGACACAAATCTGTGCTTTTACCTATAGATTTCTTTAGTTCACATACTAAATGCTCACTATCTTCTTTGATAAAACCTGGTGGTTGAGCCATATAAATTTCTTCATGTAAATCACCATTTAAAAAGACACTTTTAACATCCATTTGATGAATACGCCAATTCAGTTTTGAAGCTAATGAAAGCACAATTTTTATAGTAGGCATTTTAGCAACTGGTGCAAAAGTTTCATTGTAATCTAAACCTTCAATTTGGGAAAATCCCCTAGCTAATAGTCTAGCTTTAAACTTACTAATTTCATTATTTGCATTGAGTTTGGTTTTATATAACCACTTGCATGAAACTAAATTCTTACCATGAGGCAAAAAGACTAAATCCCAAGTTTCATTAGAGATTACAGTATCATATTCCTCTTGCATAGCTTTTTTCCAATGAGGTTGAATCTTAGCTTGTTCAAAAGTATGAGGATCATTAGAGTTCATGAGAGAAGTCATCAAACTATAATTACAATAATTAATTCTCCTAGGTTTAAGTCCACCAAATCTAGTAAGATAATCATCACTTTCATTAAGTAAACCTTGAACCCATTTAGGTCTTCTCTTAGTAGTAATAGATTCATCACTAGAAGAAGAGTCATGATCTGTAAATGCATCATTAGTATCAACATCATTACTAGAATTAGAAGAAATAGGAGGAATAAAAGAAGATACTTGAGGAGTAGGGTTTAGAGAAGGAGTTTGGTCCTCCACTACTACAATCTTACTTCCACTAAATTCATCATCTTGAACCTTGAAACAATCATGTACTTCATTTTTTGCAATACAAATATCTCTTGCAATTTGAACTTTGTTAGTAAGAGGATTATAGACTCTATAACCTTTAGTATTTTCATCATATCCAACAAATATAAATGGATAAGATTTAGCATCCAATTTAAGCCTTTTTTGTTTGGGTGTATGAACATAAGCAACAGATCCAAATATCCTTAAGTGTTGTAAATTGAGCTTTCTACTTGACCAAGCTTCTTCGGGAGTTATATCCCTCAAAGCCTTAGTAGGAGTTCTATTAAGAATATAAGTGGCACAAGACATAGCTTCAACCCAAAACTTATAATCCATATTTTTTGCATGTAACATGCATCTAGCCATTTCCACAATAGTTCTATGCTTCCTTTCCGCTACACCATTTTGTTGTGGTGTATAAGGAATAGTAAGATGATGTTTAATACCAAATGATCTTAAGTAAGAATGAAAGACATTATTAACATATTCAGTACCATTATTAGTTTGAAGAATCTTTATCTTATAATCAAATTTCCTTTCTACTAACATATGAAATTCAAAAAATGTATCAAGTACTTGATCTTTATTATGTAAGAAATATATCCAAATTCTTCTAGTAAAATCATCAATAAGAGTAAGAGCATACTTTGAACCTTGGATTGAGATATTTTCCATAGGTTCTAAAAGATCACTATGAATCAATTGTAACTTATGAGATGCCCTCCATGATGAACCATGGGGAAAGGGCTCCCGATGCATTTTTCCACTCATGCACCCAGTGCATGTAATCTTAGATGGAACAATATGAGGTAATCCTTCAACCATATGAGATTTTAACATCAATGATATATAATCAGAATTCAAATGACCAAGCCTTTCATGCCACACATTAAAATCAATATTTGCTTGCAAAGAGTACCTTGAAGAGGTAAACTCATAAAACTTGAATAAGTTATCATGACTCAACTTAGCATTAGCAACAATGACATTAGTGCTAGGATCAATAATAGAACACATGTCTTTGTGAAATTCAACTTTATAATCTTGACATAATTTAGCAACTGAAAGAAGATTGGTTTTCAAATCAAAAACATAAAGAACATCATGTAACTTTCCATTTGGAACATTAACATCACCAAATCCTTCAACTTTGCAACTATGATTATCAGCTAATTGAATTGGAGTATTGGAAGGATCGGGTTGCAAAGAATCAAACACTTCTTTATGAGATGTAACATGTTGAGAAGCACCACTATCAACTATCCATTCTAATCATTTAGAGGCATTGTAACTAATAGTAAAAGCATGATGAGATTGATTACCATGAGATTTTATATTATTGTTATTGATATGTTGCTTATCATTTTGCTTTTAAAAACAATTGTTAGTCAAATGACCATCTTTCCCAAAATAAGTACAATGAGATTTCTTATTAGGACTATTATATTGATTAGGATGGTTATTACTATGATTTGTATTTTGATTATTGTTGTTGTTAAAAGAAGTTCTAGAATTAAATAGGTTGCTATTATTGTGATGATTATTAAAGTTATGATTGTTATGATTATTATTGAAATTGTGAGTATTAAAATTTTCATTTTGATTATTATTGGGAGCATGATTAGACGATCTAAGATTTGGATTTTGATTTTTAGACACAAATGCATGTTCATTAGATCTAAGAGTACCAAATTGCAATAACTTAGCTTCCTCTTGACATAACAAATTTTGAAAAATACTATAAGTTAACTGAGTAGACAAAGTAGGAATAGCAAGTTGAGAATGAATATTAGTGATCAATTGTTGAAATTGTCTAGGAAGACATTTATTTAAAATAATGGTAATTAATCTAATATCAGTGAGAGTAACACCTAATCCAATTAGTTGACTTTTAATATAATCAAATTTAAGTAAAAATTCATCTATAGATTTGAAATCAATATACCTCAAGTCTTCCAAATTGTTTTGCAATTGAATCTTGCGTGATTCAAATGGTCTGTCATACATTTGCTTCAAAATATCTCAAGCTTCGTGGGCATTAGTGCAATGAGCAATTAGAACATATAAATTTGGGTTAAGAGATATACCAATGAGGCCAAGAGCTTCCTCATTTTTAGTATTCCATGCATTTTGTTCATTTTGTGTAGCTAAGGTACCGAGAACTACAAAAGGGTCAGTAGCAACATCTAAAATATGCCTGAATCAAAAAATAAAAGAAAGAAGTGTTTTTCAAGCATGATAGTTCGAATTATTTAACTTAATTTCTGGTATTAAAGTCGACATGATTAGAAGATTAATGTACCACTCAAAAAAAACTCCTTGATAAAAAAATTATAATTTTTTTTTTAAACTAAAAAAAAAAAAAAAACTTAAAAAAAAAAAACTTCTTTGATTAAATAAAATAAAATATAAAAACATAAAATAATTTTTTTTTATTAAACAAATTAAAATATTTAACAAGAATTATACTCTTAAATAAATTATTCTTCGGAAAAACTTAATTAGAAAAACTTAAAAAAAATGAGTGATATTAAGAACTTTTTAATAATTTTAAAGTTTACTAAAAAAGCTTAAAAAATACTTTTAATATTTTAAAAGGATTTTATAAAAAATTTTACTAAATCATTCCTTACCTTCAAGTCAAAGTAAGGTGTAGACTACATAATAATACATGCTCTCCTTTACTACTTATAATAAATTTGAAACTATTAAACAATGATAAATTAAATGCAACTTTCCACATGTTTTCTTGAGAATGAATTAACTCATTGAATATATGTTGAAATAGCTAAAAGCTAAATTTAGAAATTATTACTTTTGGACTTGGAGAATAATAATATGTTAAAAGCAAACATATAAAATAATATAATTATAGTTGGTGGCAACGATTATAACAAAGGAATTATAGTATTCTAAAAAAGGTTTCTTACAGCTATAATGATATGGAAGTCTTTGAATAAATGATGGTAAAGCATTACAAAATTCTACCAGATGTGAAGATATAACAACAAGTTACTGCAAACAAGTTCTCATCAAATGATAATGCAGAGCAAGAGGAGAAGGCCACGAGGGCAGGATGAGAGGTTTAGCACGGCGACAAGGAGTCCCATGGAGTGGCAATAGGACATGATAAAAGGAGGAAGCATTGAGAAATGCAGAAGATGAGTAGAGAAGATTGGATCGCAGGTGGCGTTGCGGACAGTGACAGCCCACCACTCTTCACAGGGCTAATGCTTGGAATAAATCTTCACCATCGTGGAGAAAATGTTGAGACAGTCTTTAACGTTTAACTGTTGAGTATGAATTATGGGTAGAAAAAAGGGAAGAAAAAGTTGCGGAGTGAGCAGAGTTGGAAGGATGAGGTTTTGAGAATCCTAGATGATTCTATTGCAAGCTTTAAGGGACATCGCCAAAGCTTTTCTCAGGAGCTGCCTATGTATGACGACGATGAGCCTCTCGATAATCCTAGATCGAGCAAAGGCCAAGCAAAAGATCAGGAGCTCAAAACCACGACGGATTTCGAAGGAACAAGCGATCCTACAACAAGCAAGGAGGAGGCAGTACACATCAAAGAGGGTGAGGGAGAATCTCACCACACCACACTTTGCTGCGCAAGGATAGGCTCACAGCTAGGTCAAGTAAACAAAATTGAAAAGGTAAGATTAGTTTAGAAATTCATCCATAAAAAACTTAAATAAATAATTGAATTAGAATATAAAAAAGAATAAAAGAAGTATAGTTAGAGTTAAAATATTTAAACTTTCAACAATAATATGAACAGGTTTTGATCTATAAATAGAATTTCAATAAAAAAAATAAAATTAATCATGAATAAGATTTTTTTTAAAAGTTCCCTACAGTAAAATGTTAGGGAAAGAATAATGAATTTTTATTTTGAATATTTAGAAAAAAAAATAAAATAAAAAATAATGCTATTAATCTAATAATTTATAAATGCTATTTGTCAAATCAAGAGTTAAAAAAAGATTTAAAAAAAAATACCCTTTGGTGGCAAGCCTTGCAAAGAGGGTTAGGAAAAAAAAATTATAGAAAAAAAGCTTGCAACACAAAGGATTAAAAATGAAGTTTTGCTCCTCTTCTCCTCTATTAACAAAAAATCTCTAATATGGTAACCTTCACAAAAGCTCAAAACAAGGATTAGAAAGCTCTGATATCATGTAAGGAGTCGAGCAAAATGAAAACTAATTAAACAATCCAAGAGAGCTTAATGTGAAGAATATTACCATAAATCAAATGAGTTTCCAATGGATCAACAAGAATGGAGATAAGAGATTTTGAAAGGGGAAAGCGAAGAAAATCCCTTGTGTAATATTAAGAATGTGGCAAAGAAGCCTAAGAAAGGAGAGAGGAGGAAGAAGGATTGTGGAGAAAATTAGCTCATTACAATAACATCAAGAAGATGTAAAGAAGAAGTAGTTTTGAAGAATGAGAGAGGCATCTCTTTTATAGAGATGAGAAAGGAGTTGCATGTGCAACTCCCATTTCTATGAATGCCACTATTCATAATAAGTGTGTGCAAAGTGTCAATATCCTCTTAAGGAGGAATAAACTACTTTCCTTAATAAAGGAATTACAAAAAAGAGTTATCCTCACATGTGGCTATTTCTAATCTCAAAGCTATTTCAATGGCGTCATCAAGAGATGTTGGTTTAAGAGCACTGACCAACCCTCTTAGTGAATCGTTTAACCCTTCCATGAACAAGTAAGTGAGTCTATCATTATCTACTCCTGTAACTTTGACTAAGAATTTTTGGAATTCGGCTATATAACCTTTGACTGATCTCTGTTGCTTGATTTGAGTCAGCTTTCTAAAGTCTTCTTGAGGGTGCTTTCTATCAAACCTTTTTATGAGTTTTTGAGAGAACTCTTCATATGAAGTGATATTTTGGTGTCGTTGAGTAACAAGGCCATGATGCCACCAATCATGTGCCGTGTCTTCTAAGTGAAGGATCTCAAATTGGAGTGCATCCTCTTCTATCATCGGGCTAAGGGTAAGATAAGTGTTCAATTTTTGTAGCCAAGCGCGTGCAGTGGTCTTTTCTGATCCATCAAAATTTGGAAGTGTTACTTTATTTACTTTTCTTTTAAGATCTCAATTTTGCAGTCTTCTTCCTCTCCTAGGAGTTTCTTGCCTGTCGGCTTCATAGAATTCTCTAAATGTCACTAGCTCTCTGATTTCTGGTTCAAGGCTAGCATAAGCTCTTGCATTCTCAATAGCATTATTGGTTGTTTGTCCCTCTCCTTCCATCGAGGGGTCCTCCCGAGGTAAGAAAGGGGGTTTGGGCACCCGAGATGATGAAGCTCCATTATTTTATGAGTGGTTTGAACTTACATCTCTTCCATTAGCATTATGGTTTCTTAGATTGTTTATGGAATTTCCCATGCTTTGCAACGCTTGAAGGAGTGCTTGGTTTTATTTCTCTATTTGCTCTGCTAGAGTTTGATTTGTTTGTTCCATAACATTTCAAATTTCATTAGATAGTTGTTCTCTCATTTTTGCTCCTTTTTTCATTTACTATCTTTCAGGATGGTAGGATCAAGCTCTGATACCAATTGTAATGTCCCCTTTTTAACTATAGCTCAAATTGCTCTTAGTTCTAGATTAAAGACTTCAAATATTCATTTTACACTTGGAATTATATAGATTTTGTAATTCTCTTCAAAAATTCTAAATCTTTTTGAATAAATAAATAAATAAATAAATATATTAATAACTTGTATGTGAAATGAATTATATTTATAATTAGGGACCTCTCGTATATCAACTTTCTTTTCTTTTCCTATTAATAATTTTATATCCCTTTGAATCAACTTTATTCTCTCTTTCCTATCGATAAAGTTGAAACAATAGTAATGAATTTATGATTATTGCATTGTGTGTGATGATGCCGCTCTGTACCGATGTGGCTAGTCCCTCACAGTTGATTGTAGATTGCTGTGGCTAGTATTATTTTGATGCCTTGTACTTTTCTGACCCCAGTGCTGAGTCCACGATCTCCCAAGCCACTATCTTCTCACTTTGATTAGATGTGTGAAAAGTTTAATGCGCATATAACACTCTATTCCGTTCATTGGTATTAAACTGGTGTTATTTTGTATCCTCACCTATCGTGCTTTTCTTAATGATTTTGCTACACACTCATTCCACGTCTGCACTTGTGAGTGGAATATGTACTTTCATTGTTCTTTGTATCTGGCATGGCTTTCACTAATGGGATGTCGTCACTTTCCTCGACGTGATTCGGCGAATGGGATTTTATGATGTTCCGCGTTGGTTTCAAAATTACCCCTATTCCCCTACTTGGTAACCTTCATAAATATTGCTCAAGATGTGTCTTTTGGGAGTAGTCGTGCCCCATATGTGTATTGAAATATTTATCAATTTGTTTAGTATCTTGTTTATTTATTGTCTTTATATATGTTGATTTGGTATTATTTTTGTTAAGTTTATATTTAAATATTTATAATGCAAATGCCATTGGTTAGGAATACATATTAATATGTATTTTACATAATAATTACTATTTATTAATATATATTACTAATAATCATTATTATTAGGAATAATATAAATTTATTATACTATGAATGGTATAAATAATTACGTGGAATACATGGACTATAGATATTTATCTATATAGTAGTTAATAATGTTCCTTGTGAGAATAATCGATATATATATATATATATATATATATATATATATATATATATATATATATATATATATATATATATATATATATATATTTTATTCATATAATAAACTATTATATAATTTTATTTAGTTATAATTTGTAGAATCCCCTTTTTGGGAAGGGATCATGACAGTGCATTACAAAATAAAGCACATTGATATTAGATATCACTTTATTAGAGAGAAAGTTGAGGCAAAAGAAGTTAAGTTGGAGCATATATGAAAAAGTCACTAGATCACACACATGACTACAAAAATTTTGTTTAAGGATACTTTTGAGTATCTTAGAGGGAAGCTAGGTATACTACCCCTTCTTGGTGCTCATTAGTGTGCATCAATGTCTACATTGGCCCAATAGTTTTACACATATATATCTTTCTAGATTACAACTATTGCACCTTCTCTAAGGGGGAGAAGAGTGTGTTTGATAAGAGAAGAAACTGTTGATATAAGATTGTTTTGAAGTGAAGAACCTGTAATGGAACAATCATTATTTTGTCAATGATGTCAAACCTGCTACCTACTGGTGAAACAATTTCTTTTTGGTTTGAAAGCTATCATTTAGTTGACTGTGCTAGAGAAAAAGGTTAATTTAATTTCATTAATTAAATTACCTTTTCTCCCTTCTTAATATTTCTCTTTATGCACCTTTTGCATCTCTATTTAATAATTAATTAGTAATTATTAAATAGCTTTTACCTTTTAGGTTACCCTTTGTAACTTTTTATGTTACCCTTTCGGGTTTCAATCTCCTTTTACAAGGATTGATCTTTTGTAATAATCAATATCTTTTCTTTATTTGAGAATACAATTTGCATATTTTTCAGAGCAAACTCTTGCC
Organism: Cupressus sempervirens; assembly: GCA_028749045.1. Taxonomy (NCBI): domain Eukaryota; kingdom Viridiplantae; phylum Streptophyta; class Pinopsida; order Cupressales; family Cupressaceae; genus Cupressus; species Cupressus sempervirens. The sequence goes on along the minus strand of CM053791.1, from coordinate 164,100,910 downwards.
TCTTCTTGTCTTTTTCTTCTCTGTGATAAGTTTTCTATATGCAGGTATTCGAGAGCTTCGTGGATTTGATTTGTGTATTTTCTCAAATCCTTCATAGTATTAGAGGAAACCCTTGCCTCCTCTTGTCTTTTTCTTCTCCATGACAGGTTTTCTACATGCAGGTATTCGAGGCTTCCTGGATTTGATTTGCGTATTTTCTCAAATCCTTCATGGTATGTGTTCTTTTGTTGTTTCTCATGCCTCCTTGGTTCGTTGGAGTGAGCTATGTACTTAGTTTTTGTTCCTATGTACTATACTGATATAGTGGATGGGTATCTATGCATTTTGGTGAGATGGATCATCTACTATATAGACACTCTTCTCTTCATTCCTACTTTGGTTGCAGCCTTCCATGTTCGATTGATCAACTCTTTAGGCTTTGGTGTTTCATGCCATTTGTATCTTCGAGTTCAGTTGTTTTCCTTTCTGTGCCTCATGATTCGATGCAGATTATAGTCTTCTCTACCTAATCAGGTTTTATTTCAAAGGAGGTTCTACAAATCAGCGGTTTCTTTTTGACAGAGTTTGCAACTTCTTCATGCTTCACTGATGTTTCTTCATGATCGCTCTTTGTTTTTATTTTATAGAATATTCCTCTAGTTGGAGACTTTTGCAGTCCTTCACTAGGTTTTCAACTTTCTCTTTTTTGAGTAGTTTTTCCCATTGGGTTTTCTCTATTTCTCCATTTCATAGAGATTTGGTTGTGATTGGGTACCTCATCAGGCCTTGTTGCCGAGACCCAAGTTTTCTTTCAGCATTGCATTGTAGTTTCCTTGCTCTTTCTGCATTGTTTGTAATTGCATTATTGCTCAACTTAAAGGGGAGGGGGGGGGTGTTAGAGAAAAAGGTTAATTTAATTTCATTAATTAAATTACCTCTTCTCCCTTCTTAAGATTTCACTTTATACACCTTTTTCATTTCTATTTAATAATTAATTAGTAATTATTAAATAACTTTTACCTTTTAGGTTACCCTTTCAGGTTTCGATCTCCTTTTATAAGGATTGATCTTTTGTAATTATCTTACATCTTTTCTTTATCCGAGAATACAATTTACATGTTTTCAGAGAAAACCCTTGCCCCCTCTTGTCTTTTTCTTCTCTGTGATAAATTTTTTACATGGAGGTATTCAAGGGCTTTATGGATTTGATTTGCATATTTGCTCAAGTCCTTCAGATTGATGAAGAGGATTTGAAAAGAGGAGATAACAATAGCACCTAGAGAAAGGTTTAGTTATTTGGTGTGTTAAAGAAGCACTAAGACCAAGTAAGACATTGATACTATAGTTTATTATTTATCTACTTAAAGTCTGAAATGAAAGATTACTCAAGTTAAGATTGGAAGAAGATCAAGTTTAAAAAGTGTTTGCCAAACCTTGCTAAATAGTTAGTGCAAGTTGAGTAGAAATCAGTAGAAGCTGAGTGAAAAACAAGAGATGCCAAGAAAAGATGAAAAATAGTGCAAGCTGAGTGATTGTTAGTATATGCCAAGTAAAATTTAGTTGCTTCCAAGCATTAGTAAAATTTAGTGTTTGCCGAGTAAACTAGTGTTGGCTAAGTGAAAGACTAGTATAGATGTCGAGTGATAACATGTTGATGCCTAGTGCCAACAAATATGTTAAATTAAAGATTTGACGAATTTGAGCTGACTATTTTGTTTTCTTGAATTATGTGAAGTGTGTGGAAGATAACTATGATGAGTTGGTGGCACAAAATTCAAGGTAAACTATTTTGAGGTGAATTCAAGAAAGATTATAGAAGAAGTTTCTATAGGAACCAAATAGAAAAGTGGGTAGATTCATTGTATCCTACCTAACCCTAAAATGGATGTTTGTGGTTAAGTGACAAAAGATCTAAATTCTCTGTTTATAGTTATAGCTGGTCAGAAGCAAAGGTTATCATGTGTAAGAACTTAAGGAAGACAAGGAGTCTAGGGTATTGCTTCATTCAGTGGCCGAACATAAGTGACTGCAGTTGGCATACAAAGCAAGAAGGCTTGGGAGTATGAATGCTTGAAGGGTGAACAAGTTATTAGAGCTGAAGTGTGTGAATGCCAAGCATAATGGAGGACTGAAACAAAGATTTGTAATCTGCAAGTGAGTTGTAATTTGTTATCAGATCAATCCTTACTATTACTTTCTAATCATTGCATCAGTTTAGGGTAAATCCTTTGGATTAAGGTTGACCTAACAGTCATTTGTAAATCCTTTGATTGGGTGACATTATAATGGAATGGTCTAAAGTCCTTTAACAAGGTTCAGTCCTAATATGGTGATTGAATTTTTTTAACTAGGTCACATTTAACAGTGTGTATTGTAACCTTTAACAGGGTTGGTCTTTCACATGGCATCACTTCAAAAGAGTGAGAACTAGTAGCATGTTACTAGTGGTTTTTCTCAAATTGGGTTTCCACATAAAATCCTTATGTCAAATTGTGTGAATGTTCTTATGTTGTTTCATGTTTACATTTCTGCAAAGTTGTTTTGACCTAAGACAGTAACTTACAAAGTTTATGTATTGTATGATCTAATGGATGCATGCATGACAAGGTTTTATGGATATGGGTCTACTAAGCATTAAAAAGTTTTATTTGTACATTTGAACCTTGGATAATTGATTCTCCACCCTTTGAATTAGTCTAAAGAATTCCAACAATTGGTATCAAAGCCATAATGCTTAAGAAGACTAGTTGGAAGGCACTAGAAGCAAAAGACCAATATATCGAAAAGAGAGGTACCCAAGCTCAACAAGGAGAACTTCCCTACATGGAAAAGTTTGATAAAGCTATACCTAGGAGGTCTTGGAGACCATGAATATTCTACCATCACCATTGAGCATGTGTACCTTGCTGAAGCCCTAACTACTGAGGATCTAAAAAAGAAGAAAGAACACAATCAGGCAATGTTGGAGATTGCACCTTCCCTAAGCTACACCAAGTTTGATGACATCAAGGAATGTGATATTGATAAGAAGATGTGGGATGCTATAGAAAAGATCTATGGATGAGACAAAAATGTACTAAGAGCCAAATCTAAAAGTCTTAGAGGTAAGTTTGATGATATGAGAATGCAAGAAGGTGAGAATATAGTTCAATACTATGCTAGAGTAAAATAATTAGTCAATGCTATTAGAGGAGAAATTGGCAAGATTGAAGATGAGATTATGATCATCAAAGTACTAAGAACCTTGTTGCCCATCTATGCTATTAGAGTTTCAACCATACAAGAACTGAGGTGCACACCTGGTAATCATCTGACCCTTGAAGGATTTATAGGTAGACTCACTGCCTTTGAACTCTCTAATTTTGATAATTTCAAATTTGAGAATGTTGAATCTACTTTCAAACCTAAAATTCCATTAAAAGAATCTAAAGAGAAGAAGAAAAAGGTCAAATATGTTTCTAGTGATAGTGATACAGATGAGGAACATGTAGAACAACTTGAAGCATTGCTAGCAAGGAAATCTCATAGAGGTAAAGGAAAAATCAAAGGTAAGTTACCTATCATGTGTTTTAATTGCAACGAGGTTAGTCATATGGCTGTTAGATGTCCAGAGAAGAAGAACAATAGAGGTGGAGAAAAATACAGAAGTAAAAGAGATGAGGACAACAAAGATTACAAAGATAAAGACAAAAAGTCTTGTTGCATTGCTGAGAGGAAACCAAAGATGGACCTGACAACCATGATGATGAAGTGTATGTTGCAATGAAGGATGATTTTGATGAGGATGAGGCAACTGTACTTGTATTTTATGTGAACAAAAGTGATAGATGGATAATTGATAGTGGGTGTTCACATCACATGAATGAAGATAAAAGTAAGTTCATTACCCTTGATTATTATGATGCAAATAATGTAAGGTTTGGTAATGATGCAGCCTATCTAATAAAAGGAAAAGGATATATCAAACTCACATTAAAGATTGTTTGTGACAATGCTTATTATGTAGGACTTAAATATAATTTGTTGAGTGTGTCACAACTGAATAGTTCAAGTTGCAAAGTTGAGTTTGAGAACAAGATAACAAAGATCTATGACACTGATGGAAAACTATTTGGGAAAGGTGATCAAACTAGAGATAATCTATTCTATCTTGATATGAATGATGCTACTTGTTGTAGAGTTTGATGATGTGTGGTTATGACACAAGTGGTCATGTCATGTTAACTTTGATAACTTAGTCAGTATCACTAACATGAAAAGAGTCAGAGGTTTGCCTAAAGTGAAGAAACTTAACAATATGATATGCAAACAATTTTAGTTAGGAAAAATGAAAAAATCTAGTTTTAAGAGTAGGACTCACACCTCTAAAGAAATTTTGGAGATTTTTCATATTGATTTGTGTGGTTCAATTGATGTGCAAAGCTACAAAGATGACAAGTACATTATCCCATTTGTTGATGATTATTCTAGGATGATGAGAGTTATGTTTTTGAAACATAAATTTGATGCTTTCCTAATGTTTAAGTGGTACTTAGCTAGAGTTGAAAAGGAGACAAGAAAAAGATTAAAATGTCTGAGATTTGACAGAGGTGGAGAATTTACGTCAAATGAGTTTGAGATGTTCTATAATGATAGAGGAATCAAAAGGCATACTTTTGCACCTAGGACCCCTCCACAAAATGGACTTGCTAAAAGGAGGAATTTAATATGCAAAGATGTAATATGGATGTCATTGCCTCCAATTGTTGCCATGTCATTGCTGCCAGAAATTGATGCCATGTCATTGCCTCCTCCAATTTCAGAGTAGCAAAGCTAGACAATGGAGGATGAGGTATATGTAGTGCATCATACAAAGGAAGCTCCTAAAGAAGGGAAAGTGGTTTTGATAGTAGAACAAGCTCCCATGCAACACAACCACTCCTCTCCCCTCCTAGAACCATAAGAACCATCCCAACCGTGGAGCAATTAAGAGTAGAGAAGAGCCTAATGAGGACAGATAAAGGAAAAGGACTAATATCTGCGGCGACTTCATCATCTCGTCAATATATGTCTCTGATGAGCACTACTATGGAATGGCTAAAACACGAAGTATGAACTCAACAAATGAGGTTTGTAAAGACTATTGAGGAGGGAATGGCAATTTTGACGGAGGTGGTAAACGTGACAATATCCATTAGAGAGGATGAAAATCGGTTGGATTTCATCATGAATAATAAGAAGTAGGATTTGGTGGCACATATAACCATTCTTTCTCCTCATGTCGATCCATAAAATCTCCGTCCTAAAGATTATCAGATGCAAGAGGTTGTGTTAGGGAAGACTACTAGGGACATAACCAAAGTTTTGACGACCATGGGTCTGCGACATGTATTTCACCATTTGGATGAAGGTGAAGAGGAAAACTAGAGTTTGAGGAAACATAATGATGTTTTATAGGAATTTATAAAAGAGGTAGTGGATCCCATTGACCCAATTCACCCTGAGATTGCTTTAGTGACTGCCCTTAGAAACGAGCTCTGATCCCCACACCAAATGACTCATTTTTGGACACGTGCAAGATATGATGTCTCAATTTTGATGATAAATGTGTAGAAATCATAAAATAAAATATGCATTTATTGCATAGCATACATAAGAGTGCAAAAAAACTAGTGGTGATGATTAACCAAGATTTTGGGTTAATGGACAAGGTGTCCACCTAGACTAACGATTTAGAGGCATTACCGATGACAAAAGGGAAGAGATACAAAATGATACTAGGAATTTATATAGGAGAAGAACTGGAGAAGATCAACGATTGGATTGAGAAGATACAGGTCGAGAACAAGGTCATGTTATCTTTATATGACAATATCCAAGAGATGCAAGGTAGGACTCATGCCCAAATTTTAGGAGATAAATATTATATTGTGACTAGCCTGGAGATTTTTGATGATGACTCTATAACACACTTATGATCAATAGAGATAATTGTATAATAGTTATAAGAATCTTTTAAAGTAGTATCCTCCAAAGATGATGTTTGGTGTACATTCAAGGCCAAGGAGTCACTAAAGGAGTTAGATTCCAAATTGGATGATTTTGTGAAGTGGGATAAGAATTTTGCAATTTTCATGGGGAAGTAAGGACTAAATACAAAGCTTTATATTTTTTGGATCCCTAAGAGAGAACTTTGACCATACAAAAGTTCAAGGCGGTTCATCTAGACATCATTTTAATCAAAGATCAACAAGACCCAAATGCGAGAAATTAAGAATATGGACTTAGAAAATTCTTGCCAATTTTGATCTTGGGATCTCTAAAGGTGCATAGGTCTTGAGGTTTTGGTAGAGGAATAAATTTTATCTCCAAAGGTGCATAGGTGCACAACTTCTCAAGGTGTGCAGATGTGATGATTTCTGAACACTTATAGTTGCACTGATAGTTAACTACCAGTTTTAATTTTTTTACATTTTTATGCATTGTAAACACATTTTTGTGAGTTCGATAGAAGTTTGATAGGTAGAAACACATGGAAATGACCAAGTTCTCATTTTTAGAAGTCTTAGAAGCTCAAGTTCCATCTAAAGTCTTTCTTCTCTTATCTTATTCTTCTAGTTCAGTTTAAAGTGATTGTAATTCACGAACCATTTAATAAGTAAAATTAAGAGTGTGGGCCTACATAACACCTAGTTAGGAGTTTTTTCATACATAATTTTTAGAAAATTATTGTTTTTACCATGCTTTTACAAGGAAAATTCCCTAGATCAAAAAATTGGATGAAGGAAAGGGTTTCCTATAAATGCAAAGATGTAAGATGCATTCAAGGTTGATATTCGATGCAATAAAGCTATTCTATTGGTGCTCTCATTTTGTGTGTAGCGTTTCTTACTAGAATGTGCATTTACTGTATAAATTTCATGTACATGAATGATGATGTAGCCAATAGTCTTATTGTGTTTTAATGCTCGTGCAATTATTTAGTTTTTGTTGTTTGTCATATTTAGTAGCATAATTCCTCTGTTGTGATGAATTGGAGACAAGATCATTCTACAGTTTTTGCATAGTGATTCATCTCATGTGTGTGCACTCTTTGTGGCTGCATGATTTGAAGAAACATGAAATATTATTTAGTTTTCATTAGTTCCTTCAATGATATCATTGACAGAGTTAAGGGTGCACTGCTCTTGATTTCATTGGTTTCCTTCTTGATCCAATTTAATTCATAGACGTGTTGTTACTATGAATTATGTCCATTTAGGAATTTGATTTTCAATAATTTGATTTAATTTATTGTTACCCTATCTTATTAATTTTCTTTTGAACACGCGGTTAGAATATGAATTCATATAGTTGCAATGTTAAAAAATTTGCATTCATTTTAAAATCTGAAAAATACAAAAATATATAATTGTTTGTGGTCATGTTTTCCAAAGTTCTACAAATTTTACAGATGCCAGCGAAGGCCTCTGTGTGAAAAGATTTTTTTAAAATTGAGTTGTCCAGTATGTTGAAACACAATCATTTGGAACTTTGGAGTTGGTTATTTGATAAGCTTTTCAAGAGATGAATTTGTAAGAATTTCTATCATTGTCATCATGTAAAATGACTATCCAACATATCCTTTTAGCGCACTCATATAATTATGAGATAATCATTTTGTACCATGAAGAAAATCCCCCTATAAGAAAGTCTCACTTTTATTGTATATATCAATACCTAAATTATACTTGACATTTCTCGCTCTATAAAAAATGACATACCTCGTAACATATCTATCAACTAAAATATTTGTTGGGTCATCAATTTTCTTAATAATTTTCTTGATCATTAATTATAATAGTTTTTTTTCTCAATCAACCTTCTAGAATTTTAGGTATCAAGATGGAACTCTATAGTAATTCATTTTACCTACTCATTTTTTGAAAAATGTCTATAATTTTTATTTCAACTTATCACATTCTTACAAATGTGTTTTCAAATACGAAGTTAAGGGTTTTAAAAAAAAACTTTATAATAGTTCTTAAGAAAAAATTCATTCAATTTTATTACCCTTTCTACAAGAACATTCTAGAGATAACACTAATCTAATCCATCTCCTTCATTAAATCACTTTGATCAATCACTTCTATATCTAGATTCTCACTGATGGTCAACTCGTCTTCTTTTGATAGGGAATATGTGGACTCCAATTTAATTTCTTTACCATCATTTTCCCTCATTAATTCTTGAGCTTCTAAATATAAACCTTACTGGATAATTATCCTAGAAAGAGTTATTGAACTACTACATTTCTAAATTTCTCTCAGCAACTTCATAATTGGATATATTCCCTTCTTTGATTTAATCACCACTTATTTCATAGTTGACTTCACTCCCACACTATATAGAGTTAATAATGTAATAGTAACTCCATTGTTCCTAAAATAATAATTTATTTACTATATGGTTCATCCTTTTTGACTTAATTATGTTCATGCAACTATACATCCTTGTCACATGATCTTCTAGTTCAATAGGTGCATCTATAGGGATCTGTATCTCAATGCCTAAATATTAGGTCCTCTCTAGTCTTCTTTCCCATCTCTAGCTTCTCCTAGAGTCTCTCCAAACTAGGAACTATACATATTGATAACTCTAGTATGCATATTATCAATAAGTTGTACCTAGTTAAGTTTCCCAATTTAGGTTATCTCTATCTATAACCTCAATGTTTAGCTTATATTCTACTCAATGCTTTTAATGTTGAAAGATTACTTAAAATAATTTAGTTCTTTCTGCTTGAAACCTATATTAGAATATATCTCTATACTCGTATTGTAAGCCACTCCTTAATGAATGACTAATATGAAAAATTAGATGATCATGAGATAGATGATTATTAATCTCCACAATTCAAACTGAAAGATATAAGAGACAAACATCAACCTCACTGCCTATTGCACTATGACATGATAGAACAAAAGATCAAACAATGAACTATTCAAAAGCACTTGTAGAATGTCCCTATACATAAGACCATGGATGCACAGATATTGCATGGAGAAACCAAACAAATGCTAGTGTAGTGTATAATAATCCTCTAAGTCAAAACAATGATTATAAGTCTTTCAATAACTACAAAATTATGATTAGTTGGAAGGCTCGACCTTTGTTCATTAAGTTTTAGATTGATTGGGTGTACAGATCTTCTAAGAATTTATGTGGATGATGGGATGATTTGGATTAAGTTTAATAATTATTTGGTTCAAGATTATTAGGATTGATCAACTTTTGATCAAGGTTTAAGGTTAATTTGGATGGATTAACGGATAGGTTAAGATTTTTTTTTGAATTAGGGGTGTATAGTTTGGTCAAGGATAATTTATACCCAGTGTAAGATTTAGGTGAATAAGTAACAAAGAGATAATCCTCTTTAACCAAAATATTTGTGATAATGATATTTTAATAGTGAATAGAAGACTAAGGTTCCAAGGTTGGGATTACTATTTTGGGATGAACTAAGTATTGGCTTGGATGAAGAATGAACCTAAGGATAGATTAGAGTAAATTTGTGTTGATGATTAGGACCAAAGTCCTAAAGGTTAGTATAGTTTTAGCTAAGTAGAGGTAAGGTTTGGAAAAAAAATTGTTTAATGTGATTTAATTGATGAACTAGAGTGTTGCGTAGTTTTTATTTGATTTGGATGAAATAAGGGATGGATGTGAGGATCTAGGGAAAACTTACAAAATTATATGAATGTGAGGAAAGTAGATGAGGTTTAATGTAAAAAGGATAATGATAGTTGGTATGGGGAAATTTAAAAAAACTGTGTACCAATGTGAGAACAGTAGATGAGGTTTAATGTAACAAGGATAATGGTAGTTATTATGGATTCTAGATTTGGATGGATAAACAATCATATAATATTAATAAGGACTAAATTTTGGAAAGTTTTCTATTTGGAAGGTGATAAATATGGTTGATAGGTCCTGTAGTTAGTATTGCATTATAGCTTTTGGATTGAGATATAAGGTACAATAATTTTAAAAATTGAGGTTGTAGATTATTCTAAACCGCACTTCAACTTTTGTTTCAAGTACACCAATTTACATCATATTTTCATATGTGATTTTTTTTTCAAAAAATGGACTTGATTAGCTTAGATTTAAGGTTGCGAATAAACATCTAATATTCACAAGTTTGAATAAAATAGGAGACAAAAACAAGTCAAGGTCATGGACCAACTATGACCCCCTTACTTCGAATGTTAACACCTTGCCTAAAGTTAGCTCGATCTCCACAATTACAAAAGTATAGCTTGGGTAACTTATATTGCCTAACTAGAATTCAATGCACAATGAGAAAAGATGATCAATTGTCTTGAGATAAGCTACACAGTTCATCCTAAGGATATCCTCAATAGACCACAAGAGTACATGATACATGATACATACATATAAGATTTAAAGAGGATAACCACTATTCTCCTTTACTTTTCCGAAATATAAAGTTTTTGATGACTAGGTCCAAATGACAACTATTCTTTCCATAAGACTCACCAATAACATTAATAAGTGAATAGAATTATTTTAAAAATGAGATTGAATTAAAATCCAATAATACAAAACTATCTTATACGAACCAAACCTCTCCTAAATTTAATAATAATCTCAATTGCAATCATATAAATATAGAAAACATTAAAAGAAACCAAAAAAAAACGTCATGCATGAATCAATGTTTCTCCTGACTTAGTAAAAAATCAATTGCAATGAACTACTGAAATATACATATAGAAAACAATGAACTACAGAAAATATACATATAGAAAACAGTTAAAAAAACCTTTATGCATGAATCGATGTTTCTTCTGACTTAGTAACAAGACAATTGCAATAGACTACTGAAATATTTGGGAATGCCAACAATAACTTTTTCTTCCCTGCCTGCCCCATACAAGAACAATATTGATGTTTTGGGTAAGTCCTTCTCCTTAATAAAGAAATCAATCAAAGCTACAGAAATAAATGAATGCCTATCATAGCTTTTTCCTCCCTAGCCCAACCCATATAAGAACATTGGTTTTTTGGGTTCAAGCATTATCTGATTTTGTCATCGTTATTAAGCTATTTCAAAGGCTGATTCTGAATAGTTGCAGGATTGATTGTTTTAATTCCTAATTCTATACATATTGCAGGTTTCAATTAGTGGGTAGCAAACGGTAGAGAGCCCAGTGGGCCAGTGAAGTACATTCACAAACTTCAATGCCTCAATCATGCCACACGCCACCTTCCATGGTATTTAATTTCTTATTATGACAGTGCAATTTATGGGACTGAACAAAATTCTATACATAGCTTTCTTCCAAGATGTCCCTTTAACTCCAAGGGGAAATAAACGTTGAAGGAAGGCTCCTTTGCACCGGGATGATTTATAGAATTCATAGAAATTTGGCAATGCCGTTTACAGTGTTAGAGTTGAATGCTTTGTGGTACATTTGTAGGGAAGGATTTTATGAGTGACCCAATTGCTAACTAGTGGAGTAGACCCGTTTACAGTGATAAAATTGATTTTTTGTTCGTACACTGAAGATATTATTGGTGACTCAATCGCAGCAGTAAGCCCTGGAGTAACAGAGACCATGCTGACAATTAATGTAAGCTTTATAACACCTTGCCATGTTTGATAATAATAATACAAATGGTACGAGAGTAACGAACGAGCAAGCTAACCATCAGCAAGGTCGAACATTAAATAAGTATAATAGTAAGGTTTGGTAGCTATCATTAATTCTTATAAAAGATGGATCCTTGAGAATTGATATTCATAAAATATTATTATTCATTTTGATGAGAGATGATATTTTGAGAGCTATTATTTTTGAAACATGATTATTCTTTCTTATTTCTTATTATCCATTCCCACTAGAAATGAGTTCTTATTATATAAAATATGATACTTAGCTCAACCATCAATAATTGACGGCTAATGTAACACTTTAGATTTTTAGGATTCACTCAAACAAAGTGTAATGGGCACCCTGGAAATGCCCAAAAATTGAACCAACTGCTGAAATAGATTTTTTATGCAAATTGAAGATTGAACCGATACTGAAATTATATTAGTTCTTAAAATGATTGATACCAATATAGCTTTGATACCATTGTAATGGGCACCCTGGAAATGCCCAAGAACTAAACCAACTGTTGAAATAATAATAGTTCTCAAAATGATAAAATCGATACATATCAATGTATTCCAAAGGCCAAACCCCAAGGGAATGACGTCTAGAATGTTACAAGAGAGGATGAACATCCTCTAATGCCAAGACCAAATCTCTAACTCACACCTCCAAGCTTTAATCAAATGCAATTCACAATCATCCCATGCTCAACAATGACTCTCCCACCTCTATTTATATTTTTCCTACACCCTTCTAGAAGGAAATAAAATATTAATTAATTGCAAGTACTAGAAGCTTCCCCTTCCAATAATTAATGCACTTTCTAGAAACTCCTAACTTGCAATACAATACTTAATTGTGCTTCTAGAAAATTAAATTATTAGAGGCTTCCCCCTTTTCAATAATTAATACACACTCTAGAAGTTTCTCCCTTGTAATACAATAATTAATTAAATATAAAGTCACCTTTTAATTTTAAAATTATTTAATGACTTTATAAGAAATTAATTTAATTGCTAAAGTGGGGACATTACAATCCACTCTTCTTGAAATTGCTTGTCCTCAAGCAATTTAACAACACAATGAACTCCAACCTCCACTTGGATCCCAATTGAAGTGGTATGTGACATCCCTATGGACATTAAACCAATTGCAAACCAACATCATCAGGACCAACTATATGTCCTGCAGCCTAGCACCCAAAACTTGTGCTAATGATGTAGAAGTCAGAATGTCACCAGAAGGCAACTCCGTAGAAGATCTATGAAAACTCTTCTTCCCTATATCCACCCACAAAATATATATTGGATTGGAATCCTGATCATTACCAACATGCATTGAAAAATATGTAGCTATAGGTGAACCATATGTACTCATGCCAACTGTATCAACAATAGGTGTAGTCGCATCAAAATATATGGACATAGGAACATCACTAATTGCTGCAATAGAAAATTAAATTGGATTTGTAGTTGATGAAAACTCATAATCATCGACATGTGCGCCATCATTAGAACACACATCAACAGCTGCATGCATACTACTAAACTCCTCGTTGGATGGTTCAACTAACATAGAAGTGGCTGCTGATATGACAGTTTCCTCGCATTCTCCTAATCCCACTATTGCTGCATCGCCATCCCCTGACAAAGCCTCATATGTGGACTGTTGACTCGACACACATGACTCAACACCAGATTGTGAATCAATAATACTGGAGCATAAACCCACATCTACTGACTTCGTTGAAACATCCACATCACCAACATCATAGCTGGTTGGCTCTATATGTGTCTCGATCCCACCTAAGGAATCAACTACCTTCTGCACTGGAGCAACATACAAATTGTCAATATTGATGCCCATCTGTCTAGCCATAAGCTGCAACATCATATCCATTTGCCTATTTTTCTCCTATTGCAAATGTTGCCCCGCCTCTAATGTACCCAACAAGTGTTTGAGCATTTTGTCAAACACTTTTCCCTTTATCTGGCTATTCCAAATTTCCTACAAGACCTCCATAGGATGATAGGACTTATAGCTCTGATACCATTGTAATGGGCACCCTAGAAATGCCCAAAAACTGAACCAACTACTGAAATAGATTTTTTATGCAAACTGAAGATTGAATTGATTCTGAAATTATATTAGTTCTCAAAATGATTGATACCAGTATAGCTCTAATACCACTGTAATGGGCACCCTAGAAATGCCCAAGAACTAAACCAATTGTTGAAATAATAATAGTTCTCAAAATGATAAAATCAATACATATCAATGCATTCCAAAGGCCAAACCCCAAGGGAATGACATCTAGAATGTTACAAGAGAGGATGGACATCCTCTAATGCCAAGACCAAATCTCTAACTCACACCTCCAATATTTTATCAAATGCAATTCACAATCATCCCATGCTCAACAATGACTCTCCTACCTCTATTTATACTTTTCCTACACCCTTCTAGAAGGAAATAAAATATTAATTAATTGCAAGTACTAGAAGCTTCCCCTTCCAATAATTAATGCACTTTCTAGAAACTCCTCCCTTGCAATACAATAATTAATTGTGCTTCTAAAAAATTAAATTACTAAAGGCTTCCCCCTTTCCAATAATTAATACACAGAAGCTTCTCCCTTGTAATACAATAATTAATTAAATATAAAGTCACCTTTTAATTTTTAATTTATTTAATGACTTTATAAGAAATTAATTCAACTACTAAAGTGGGGACATTACACAAAGCTCTTTCGTTTTTCTTGAACTAACCATTTGTTCACTTTTCTTCACCTTGACAAAGGGATATAATATTCACTTGCATAGAGTTTATCTTTAACAACTCCCTAAAATATTGCATGTGGAACTCAATGTCAAGAAGTTCACTAGTGCAATTTACTTTGGCCTTAATTTATTTTGTCTAGTTATTAGAAGGACAATTAATGTAACTTATACATGTCTTTGAATAATCTATCATATTGTGAGGGCCATGTTCTCTTTGATCAAACCCCTAACTAAATAACCAACCATATGACTATGAGTAGGGGATCAAGGATAAGCAACAATCATATATTATTCTTTTAAGATAATGTCCTCTAATGTAAATGTTTATAAATTCTTCATATTCTCCAAAATAGAGAATTCTAGATGTTCATACAAAGAATGCCCTATGATAAACCTCAAATTTTGTAACAACTTAAACATGCAACCTCAATTTTTTAAATATTTAATCAAAACAAACATCTCAATGCTATTATAAGATACATGCAAAAAATCTTGCAACTTCCATTGACTTCTATTTAATACAATATTACAACAATTTGTAAGACCAACAAGTGATCTTCACTAGGATCCATGTACAATGTGTATAAATCCATTTGAGTAGTATAATCAATTAGTATGCCTCAAGTACATTGCAATAATATGAAAGTCTAACAAAAGTATACATTGTTGATATGGATTTTTCTCACACTTCAAATAGAGATACAATATTAAACAATAGAACCTATCTCTTTTGGAATACCTACCATTTGTCAATCTCAAGGTTTGGGATGTCAATTCTTGATGTATTGTTTACATTCATGATTTTTTTGTTTAATATTATTTATAACAATGAGCACACATATTCTTCTTATATACTACCACCTTTAATCCTTTGAATTACACTTGATGATCATCAAACTTATTTGTAATACAAAATCCAAACAAAGCTCATCCAATTTTCAAAACATGCTTAGATAATTATTAATAACAAAAAATGTCAAAAACTTTATAGTTGTAGAGAGTTCTAATTCTAATTTATCACTTTAGATTCGTAGAAGAATATCCCAACAAAATTAAAAGTCGAAAAGCAACAAATTTCTATATCACTAGAAATTATCCACATCTTAATATAAATTTGTCTAGTCCTTTAACAACGTATTTTGAATAAAAAAAAATTCAAACCCCACTAGAACTTTTGGTGTAGTGTCTTACATTTCTAGATTTTCAATAGATTAACAATGTCATATGATATCTTGAGTTGATGAGAAATGCTCCTTAATTCTAACTTTGTGCAAAGATCACGTTCACATGAAGTGTAATATTAAATAGAAACTAAGAAATCAAATCTAGGAGTTACAAAGCATTAGTAATCTACCAATTTCTAGAACTTATAATCCCCTAAAATGAGAAGAGTTTTGCTATTATAGGTATATAAACACACAATTGTCTTCAGAGAATTGCATAAATATCTTTTATAACAAATTTTCTCTATTAACTAAAAAGATATTTATATTTATTTAATTAATCTATTCACCTCTTCTTCTATCATTTAAATAAATATTTATATGTATATAAATAATTCATTATTGTTATCTATCCTTAGATTATATATATATATATATATATATATATATATATATATATATAATTTTAATCATCTAATTTTCAATTCTTTTCTACTATTGATTAAGTAAATATTTAATTAATTAATTCACATCCTTATATGGTGATCTCAAGCAATCATTTCCACTCACATGGATCAACTTTAAATTCAGAGGCACATGACAAATGTCACTTGTCTCTTCATTTGACCTTTCCCATTTTTATGTCTCCAAGTATGTCTATGTTTAATACATCTTGTATATGTAACCAAAAGTGAATATCTCTTACCTATTATTCACCTTCAATATCCTTAATTTTTATTAATTCTCACCTAATCTTGACCTACTTCCTAATCCTAGCTATTCACTCTTCCACCTATCAATCTCAATAGTTCATTTTTATGAGGATTTCAATAAAATAATATTTTCTCCTCTCAATTGAATTATAATGTTAATCATAGAACAAACTTATGCATACTAACCTACTTGCCATTTGAAAAAATCTTGAGTCACAACTACTACTTTTCTATCATGATCATATCTACATATCTTTATATTTTGCATTAATCAATAACACTTCATTCCTTTAATGTGATCTTGTGCATGTGCTTAAAAATATAAGATGAATCATCAATCTATACAAGAGCTTGAATACTAGAATTAAGAACAATGAATTTGATCATGTCATGAGTCTTTTTGGTATAGCTTCACTTTATTTTATGTCATGCACTCATGAAAAAAGAACTTTATTGATATTGTTAATCTCATTGTTGTTTTGACAAAGTAGTGACAAAACACTTAGTCATTATTCAATAGAGAGCAGTGCAAGCCGAGTGCATAGTGTATGCCGAGCATAAGCCTCCAGACAATACATGCCGAGTAATATGACTAGTTAGTCCCGAGCAATTAGTGTGTGTCAAGTGATTTAGGTTTAGAGAAAGAGTGAGTTTCGATCCATTCAGAAGCTAAGTATCAATATAAAGAGCACAATGAAGGTTGAGCATCAGGGTCTATTGATGCCGAGTTACCAGTCTTTGATATAGATGTTTGTTATGGCACAAACTTCTATGAAAACAAATTTTCGCTGACATGAACAAGAATTTTTAATATCAAGAAATAAGGATCTAGTCATATTGTGAGTCCCTATGCATTACATGCAACCAATCAGATAAAAGGAAGAGTTAGGTAGCAATAAGGATCAACCACAAAAATTGATTATAGCCTAGTCCATCTCCATAATGCCTACAAAAATAGGTAAACCCTATAGAACATTATGCATGTGAGGAATTTGTGAAGAGAAGCAACACATGTGAAGGAGAGGAGTGCTAAGATTATAGAGAATATTTCATGGTGGAAATGATGACTATGTTACAGATTTACAATGCATAATTACTTTTAGAAGAATAGAGCCATATAGTGAAAGGAGAGAGAAGATAAATTTGATTAGGAGGATCAAGAGATAACCAGTAAAGAGGGGATTTGACATCAAGTAGCAAGGTGCTAACCAAATGATCAAGTGCTGAATCATTCTAAAATGTGATAGAGAGTAAATCTCTTAACAAAGTAGTCCTAACAGGCTTTTGTAAATCTCCTAACAGAGTGCTTACTTAGTTGTGAGTTTAAATCCTTTAATCAAGGTGAGACCTAACAATCTTGTAAGCCCTTAATAGGGCGGACCTTTCACCGGGTAGATCATAGCTTGTGATCAAAACTTTGTAGCCATAATAGGCCACACTTTATGATAGTAGTAGTGAAGATTTGTGGGTTGCATACCCACCCAAGTTTTACCTTCTCGTTGGAGGGTTTCTGTGTAACCAAAATCTTATGTGTTATGTGTTGATTTACTTCATGCTTTAGATGTGATGAATGGTTACTTATTTTAGTTTACATGTTAAGTTATGAGATGGATGTATGATGAAATGTTTTAGAGGTAAAAGTTTTAAGTGTTGATTCACCCCCCACCCCCCCCAGAACTTACTTTCCCATTGTTATTTCCAACAATTGGTATCAGAGATTTGTTCTTTAGAAAGGAAAGTTTGACAACTTTGAAGGTAAAATCTTGAAGATGGAAGTCTAGAAATTGGGAAAGACTATTGAGAACCAGAAGATTGAAATACAACTTGCCCTACATCAACTCAAGGAGGCAAGAGATGAACTGCAATAGTCATTAAAGGAAAGAAAGGAATGATTCATTCAACAAAATGACACTCAATATCAAGAAGAAGACACTATAGGATTGTTTGAGGTCAGGAACTCAAATGAATATGATGTAGCTATGGTAGATTTGATGGAAAAGAATAGTGCCCTAAATGAAGAAGTTAGGAACCTAGAAAGGGAACAAGAAACTTAGTCAGTATTGTTATGTGAGACAACATAACTAAAAAAGAAAGTTGAAGGAAATAGAGTCATGATTGAAGAAGACAAAAGACTACTAGCTAATCGACTTGAGGAGAAGTCATCAGATGTGCAAAAGTTATCAAGCATTCAATTGAATCTGATGAATCAGCCGATGATTACAATCAAGAATTGAATAAGAAAGACATTGAGATTACAACTTTGGAAACACAAAATACCATACTATAGATTGAATTGAAGATAGAAAAGGAAAAGCTTAACAAGCCTAGTGAAGCCATAGAGTATTTTGAAAAATTTATAAAAGCACTAAGGTCAAACAACGACACTTCTAGAGTGGGATATTCTACCACCGAGAAATGAGAATGATCTAGAAGTGGTGAACAAAGGAACTATAAGGGAAAGAGAAACAAGCCCACTTGTCATCATTGTGGAAAATTGGGTCACACAAAAAATGTATGTAGGAGCAACACTAGAAATCAAAACCCTAAGCAAAAATTCAAGGGACACTACCATAACTACAAGAAGCAAGGACATCAGGAACATGAATACAGCACAAAGACCATCAACACTCAAAAATTTGAAGGATATTGTTACAACTGTCAGAAGTATGGACACAAGGGATATGAATGGAGATCTAAACACAAGTGGATATCAACCAAGCAAACCAAGGTACATCATCATGGGAATTCTTATGATTGGGATAACAATACAAGGTATAGTTATCATTATTATGGTGAGTATGGCCATGTTGCTATAAATTGCATTAGGACACATTTCAGAGGTAATTACAACAAATGGTTGAATGAGGTTGTATGCTTTAGTTGTCTTAAGACTTGTCATGTAAGCAAAAACCGTCCAACTTGGTCACCTGCACTGAGCAATGAATTCAACAAAGGCAAAGAAAAGGTAGATGTTGAAAAGACAAAGATGTAGATGAAAAAAAATGGAGAAAGAAGGAATATTGTAGTAGATCAAGCCAAGATGAGGTCACTTTATCCAATGGATCAAGTGATCACATCACCCCCAACTAGGCAATCAAAGGTATGTGTGGAACTAACATCTGAAATGATATATTTTGTATTAGTTCCAAGCACTCAAGTAATGAAAAGGATATATCAACATATATTAAGATGCAATGAAGTGATTAGAACAAAGAGATATTCTATTGTTATGTTGTATTATTTGTTGTTGTCAAGTATTGAAAGTATTATAGTAAGTGCTGAGTAATGAGGTGTTGTAGAGACTGCTGAGCAAGCTATGATAGCCAAGTGAATTGAAAACTCTATAGCGATTGAGCTTATAGCTGTATGTGCACTATGCATTAATTTTAAGGTTTTGAAGGCTATATACTCATTTTTTCAAGTCATTTTCATTTACCAGAGATTGAAGAGCATGAAGAAAATTTAAGGAAGAGATTCCAATGACTACATACCAAATTCAACTGCTACACAACATTTTTACATCAATTTGAAAGGTATTTCACTTGTGCCAAGTTATACTGTTTCACATTTTGAAAACCCTAGCAGGTGAAATATGGTAACAAGTTCATCAGCAAGAGTAAGGAAGGAAGGTAAAAAGGTTACCAATGTACAACTGATCAATAATGATGTTCAAAAACCACCATTTCACACTATTCTGGAGATTGAATACAAAAGTGATCCATCCGATGCTTTATCGACCATTATGCCCAAGGTTTTAATGATTCAGGATGTCAGATGTTGTTACACATGCAAAGATTGAAGAAGTTGGCAATTTGGAAATCAAAGAGAGTTATCAAAAGTTGTGTGAGAATGGTGTGTTGAAGGAAGAAAACAAAATTGTAGAGCGAAAAGGGTTAGCACATGCCCTAGATTTCCACAAGTTTTTGAAATAGAATGGATAAAGATCGTATTGAGCCAAATACATGACAATCAACTATGGTTGGAGAATGGACCTATCATAATATCAAAGAGGATCATTTATAGAGTGATAGGGTATCCTACCTTAGATAGGCCAAAGACATGGAGGAGTGATGCAAAAGAAGTTATTGAGAAAAATACTGGAGTCATATGGAACGATAGGGGTATGTCAATTAATACAATTGAAGACCCTATTATTGCATTCACAATAAGAATGACAACACACAAATTCTACCAGTCGAGCCGACTCAATGATGTGGCATGCATTGTCATTGACTAGGTTACAAGATCATTAAGAAAGATCATTCCTATGACCTAGTTGAGCTACAACTTCAACAAATATCATAAAAGCAAAGAGTTCTTCATGTAAGTTTGGTTCACTCCTTGTCTGTATATTCTTTTATGTGCAAAATACATTTCCTACATTTGGCAAGGTAGTTTGGAAGTCTAGTCGATCTGTTACCTAATAGATAGGTAAATTCATTGAGCAATTAGGAGAGAATTTTGATTTAGTTATGACCAGTTATTTTGAGGATTTCAAGAAATATATGAAGCAGAGGTCAAGAATTCTTATATCTCTAGTGGAAGAACATTATAATGATGTTTGTTTCATAGTAGATGCTGACTACACCTATGTTCAGGAAGCTATTCCAAGGGTTAGATGGTTGAGACCACTACCATATGCGATAAATGTTGATGAAGCATCAACAATCATAATTGTATTGTTGGAAAAAGATATTGACAAGGATGCTACATCCTTTGGGAATTATGATGAAGCTAAATCAAGGATAATAATAAACTTGCAGACTGCCACCGTCATTAGAAAGAAGAATAAGATGGTGAAGAAATTGAAAGAAAAGTTTGGTGACGAAGTAGAAGAAGAAGAAGATGAAGGTCAATGACCTTTATAGCTTACATAAGGACAAGGTGAAGATGAATCTTCTAAGGATGAATAGGAAGCTGAGCTAGAACTAAAGAAGATTGATAAGAAGAGGAAGGCACCGTAGAAGAAGGTTGAGAAACCAAAGAAAGTGGAAAACAAGGAACAACAAAATCCCAATGCACCTTTGACAAGGTCAAACACAAGGGATGCCACTGTGCAAGCCAAGAAAGCACAATCAACAAAAGAGAAAAAGAAGGATGATACAACAAAGCCAAGAATGCCTGCTAAGAGATTGAAAAGGAGTTTGAAACTTCAAGATGTATCAAATGAGGAAAGGATTGAATCTAATGACAATAGTCAATTCAAATTCATAAGCCACAATGCTTCATCTAATATTGAAAACCTATGTGACAATGTAAAGAATAATTCATATTTGTCAGGTTTTTAGCATGTTGATTTTCATAAGCTAGATAATGGAGATAAGCATAATATTAAAGAGGCTATTTATGATATGATGGCCACATTTAAATCCACTCCATTAGAGATTGCTAACTCATTACCCAAAATCTTATATGAAAGAGTTGAGTAGAAATGGAAATTCAATATGGAGACTGAAAAACAAATTAGGGAGGCTACTTTAGCTCAAATCATGCTTGAATTTGATAAGAATAAAATTGCAAAGGCAATAGAGAAACACAAAGGAAAATTTTCTCCTAAATACATACCCTTTCATATCTTGAGAATTAGAGTTGAAGAGGTGGTAACCTAGAGAAAATTGCTTTGGAAAACAATAAATGGGTTGACCACACAATTAGTAGAAATAGAGGAAGAGAAGAAAGGAGTAGAGATAGAGAAGAATGAGCCAAAATAAGATGAAATAACTCAGGATGAGACAACTCAATAAGATGCACAAGATGCACAAGATGTCAATGTGCCAAGCACCAGTCCTACACATGGTTGGAAAGAGAGTCAACATGACTTAATGACCATTGAGGATATTCTTGATCACTCTACACATAATGTAAATCCAATGAGTGAGGAATATTTGAAGACACTTCAATAGGAATCCATCAATACTGTTATGCCATGTACAAATCCTATATTGGTAAGGATTGACAAATGCCAAAAGGTTGAGATTGCATCCACTAAGACACAACACGACACATCTTTTGTGCTCCCACATGTTTTAGAAGCTAAGAAGAAGGATTCAAATGAACAAGAAACAAATCAAAGTGTAACCCTAGAAAAACAAGGTAAGCTCTACCAAGCACCATTTTAATGCCTGCTTTTGTCATTGAGATGAAAGAGAAGGAGGTAGATGCTACAACTACATTACTACCAAGTCTACAAATCTCAGGGTTTCCAACACTTGTTATAATTGACAATAAGGGTAATAATGAAGAGAAAGAGGATAAGGAAGAGAATCCTACACTCACCTCACTAGAACCGATTGAAGATCAGATAGAGGTTGAATAAAAGGAAGAGGATAAGATGATTGCTGAGATAGAGGAATAGGTAAGTATACAAACATTGGTCACTTTACCAGTCACTACACCTCTTTCCAGCAACTAGACTCTTCAGAGGCTGAGTACTCAAGCTACCCCATTGCAGATATCAAGGGCGAGTACTTGTACACCTAAGAGCGGTAAGACTACATCATTTGAGGATGTGAGTCTAGATGAAGTGATTGTTCTACCATAGTTTGATCCAACGACAATCACACTTGAAGAAATGGATGTTCTTCAAGAGGCTCTCCAAAGGAAATCAAGGCAAGAAATCTTGAGAAGGGAGCACAAGCAAAAATAAGTTCTACATGATATTAGAGATATTTTTGTAGATGCTTTTGATATTTCAGATTCTTTTTCCAATAAGCCTATCTTAGAGAAACTTGTACATATAGTTGGTAAGATTAAGGATGAAGATATAGAGTCAAATGTCAAGCTATTAGAATGGATTGAAAGGAAATTTCACACTAAGGTTATGGACAAGATGTCTAGTGCCATTGCACTTAGACAAGTTGATTTATCAACTAAGATGGAGAGTGTGGAGATTGTTTTAAAGAACATTTTCTCTAAGTACAAAAAACTATGTGATGTTGATATCTTTACCAAAGAGATTCAACAGTAATTTGACTAGCTGCAAGGAGATTTAGAGTTAAAAGGTACTACATTGAGACAATCTCTTGGCACTAGTCAAGTTCATTTTTAGATATTAATGAAAACAAAGAGTAGGACTGTTGAGTTGCAAGCAAAGGATGCAAATATCAGATCAATATCGATCAACATTCAGTCCATATTGACTCCATACATGGAATTTTTGTAGAAGGAACTAGCCTATGCAGAAACATTGATGAAGAAAGATTCTCATCTTCTACTCAAGAAGGTCTAGTAGATATGGCAGCAAATCTAGAAATATAGTTTCAATCTCTAGATGCTGCTAGTAATAATTGGGATTCCACTTTGGGAATCATAATGGAACTCCACAAGCCATTTATGAACAAACACACTATAAGTGTAAAACCCAACTGACATAAGTGTCAAAAAAGGGGGATTTTGAAGATTATGCTAAATTTTGTCAAGGCAGATATCTACTCAGAAGGAGTTATAGAAATGAAATGAAGTATTTACTTGGGGGAGTAATAAGGTATGGGGGACAACATTTTTTTTGCAAATTTTGAGATTTTGAAATTTTCTATGGAAGCTGAATAGAGATAATTTATTGTTTGACTTATGCATAAAATAAGATTGTTGTATATTACATGACAAAGTGTTTTTGCCACTCATGTCAAAGGGGGAGATTATTAGTCTCATTGTGGTTTTGACAAAGAAGTGATAAACCACTTAGTCATTCTTAAGTAGAGAACAGTGCAAGCCGAGTGCATAATGTATGCTAAGCATAAGCCTCTAGAAAATACATGCTGAGTAATATGGCTAGTTAGTGCCGAGCAGTCACTATGTACCAAGTCACTTGGGTGCCGAGAAAATAGAAGGAGATGAGTAGTCAATGTGTGCCGAGTGATTCAGGTGCAAGCAAAAGTGAGTGTCAAGCCATTCAGAAACCAAGTATTGGTATAGAGAGCATAGTGAAGGACGAGCATCAGGGTCTATTGATTTCAAGTTATAAGTCCGTGACATAGATATTTGTTATGGCACAAAATTCTATGTAAACCATTTTTGGCCAACATGAACATGAATTTTTGATATTAAGAAATAAAGATCCATTCATATTACGAATCCCTATGCATTACATGTAGCCAATTAAATAAAGGGAAGAGTTAGGTGGAAATAAAGAGCAACCACAATTGATTATTATAACCTAGCCTGTCTCCATAATGCCTACAAAAAGATGTAAACCCTAAAGAACATTACGCATGAGAGGAAGCTATGAAGAGAAGCATCACATGTGAAGGATAGGAATGCTAAGAGTATAGAGAGCATTTCATGGTGGAAATGATGACTGAGTTATGGATTTACAATGTAAAATTAATTTTGAGAAGAACAAAGACATACAATGAAAGGATAGAGAAGACATATATGATTAGAAGGATCAAGAGATAATCAGTAAAGAGGAGATCTGACATCAAGCAACAAGGTGCTAACCGAAGGATCGGGTATCGAATCATTCTAACATGTGATATAGAGTAAATCTCTTAATAGAGTAGTCCTAACATTCTTTTGTAAATCTTCTAATAGAGTGCTTACTTAGTTGTGAGTTTAAATCCTTTAATCAAGGTGAGACCTAATAGTCTTGTAATCCTTTAACAAGGTAGACCTTTCACCAGGTAGATCATAGCTTGTGATAAAATTTTTGTAGCCATAATAGGCCACACTTTACAACTGTAGTAGTAAAGATTTGTGGGTGTCGTCCCCACCCCAATTTTACCTTCTCCTTGGAGGATTTCTAGGTAACCAAAATCTTATGTGTTATGTGTTGATTTACTTCATGCTTCAGATGTAATGAATGGTTACTTATTTTTGTTTACATGTTAAGTTATGAGATGGATGTATGGTGAAATCATTTAGAGATAATTTTTTTATAGTGTTGATTCACCCCCCCACCCTCTCGCTTCCTCAGAACTTACTTTCCCATTGTTATTTCCAACAGATATACTGTTGGATTTACTTTGTAGAATGTAGGCATACGATTGGGCTTGATAGGTTCAAATTCATAATCCTTATTTTGGTATGTTTGGTGGGACTCTTGTCCCTTTTAATAATTGATTGCTTTTATTTAGTAATTTGATATTTTCAAGTCAAATTTGCATTTTTGGACACCAAATCTACACATTTTTTGCCTAACTCTACAAATTTCATTTTTGTATTTTTTGCAGTTGTGTCTTAGGGATTACACTTCTAATATTTTTCATGCATATGTTCAATGTTTATGCACATTGAATTTTAATTTTGTGCATCTATACATTTTTTTGTTGTTTTGCAGATTCCTAGTTTTGCACTTCTAATTTGCATACATGTGCATACCTTCACGAGAGATACACATCCAAATAAATAACCATAACCATTCATTCCTCACATTTCTCTAGATATTAATTAAATTTCTTAATTTTTAGAAATCCATTTTTCCAAATAAGATCCATCACACATAGTGTTCTTATTAAAATGGACAACAATATTTACGTATAGAGATGGATTTTAGATACCCAAAGCTCCAAAACCTTCCAAATTTAGGGATATAACATGTCCTTCTATAATAAAACATGGAGAAACTCCACCAATTTTAAGGAAAAAAAATTACGTTACTAAAAAAAAAAAGAAACAATCTCCACATGAATCAAGAGATATAAGCATCCTTAAGAATGACTCTACACAACCAAAAGCTAACCAAAATGTACCTTGAGCCCTTAAATGACCAAAATACCCCACTCAAACAAAGAATAAAAATCTCCACAAAAATCAAGAGATATAAGACTCATTAAGAATGAATCTACACAACCAATCCTAAAATGTAGGTTGAACCCCTAAATTACCACTCACCCTCCCTTTCAAAAAGTAAAAAGCAAAAATAAAGTGAAAAATGTCATCAATAAAATCCCTACCCCAACCAATTTTCATAAATTACTCTTATGTATAAATTTCAAATTAAAGAAGAAAGAAAGAAAGATAGAAGGATGCAAGAAAAATCTCCCCTATCCCACAACTAGTCCCATACCTGCTACCATTATCAATTTCCAATAGAATAATATTCATTGCATGTTTTCAAATTGTATTTCTCTAACTCACATGAGAGTGTTAACTTAGTGTGATCTTACATAGTATAATTTGTGAACATAATAATGCAACATTTTTGTAAGAGTAGATAGGTAGATATCTTGTAGTGCCTACCCCTAGTTTACTTTTTAGTTACTACTGCCAAACTCTTTTAGGCTAGCTTTATGTTTATGCTTGATGATTAGCGACATTTGTTTTCCAGATTGTTGGATATTATTTCATACTCAGTTGATTATATGATGAGTTACCTTGGTACTAGTTATTTCATGTATGCATGATTATTCTTTCGATGATGATGCTAGTATACAGAGTTTTTAGTTATCTCATGATGATAGTTAGATGGATTATTTATATGCATTTTCTATGGATACTTACCCCATACTTGCATGTGTATGGTGTACTTGTATGTTTTACTTTATGTATGATGATTTGATGTGGTTGAGGGAGAGAGTCGTAGTCACCTGCTAGTCAGGATCTACACAATGCACCACTTCTTGCCATTGCTTGTTTAGTTTAGATTATATGTGTATGTACATGCGTGGATTTTATGCAGCTTATAGGTACTGGATATTGACTTGCCTGAATTGCCAAGATGAGCATACCATATTGCAGTATCTCAATGGGTAAAGAGGGGAGATAATGCTTGAGTTCAGATCCTAACCTTAAGCCAATTGTCCTAGAAAGTACGACAAGTATCTGAGTTGTCTACCCTTCCAAATTTGTCAAGTGACCTAAATTCATTATTTTGACCCTTGAGTTTGATCTAGTATTTTGTACTTTATAATGGGTTTTCGTATTTAGTCTTATGGGTTTGTGATGATTTTCTGTTATAATTAAATCAAACTAAAAGCCATTTTAATGATTTAATTCAATAGAAAATTTTAAAATAAAATTCAATATTTAATTATACTTAATTAATTAAGAAATTAATTAAATAAAAGAATTAAATTTAAAGTTATATTTAAAGTTCTAATATTGGTGTAATCATACTTATTTAGTTTAATAATATATATTTAGGAGTTTCATCTTTATAATAAAATCTAAATATTAATATTATTTAAGTTAATAAATATTTTATCAAAAAAATTAATTAAAGAAACAAAGAAATTGATTTAACAAAGATATTTTAATTTAATGGAAAAGGTCTATTCATCAAAAAAATTACAAAAATGTTGCACATGAAAATTAAAATATAATAAAGTAATTAAGAAAAGGGGTTTTGTGTTATTGCATGATCGAAGCCCTAATTACATTGGGGAAAAACTCCTTATTAGGAAATTAGAGTTCATTTCTCGAGTACTAGGATATGGAGGAGCAATTTTTGAGAAGAAGGTTTTCAGAAGAAGGGGGATTACTTGCATGCTCTGTAAATTTGTCATTTTTAGCATCAAATCCAGGTAGGATCTTGTGGGTTTATTTGTATAATAGTTTTTCATTCTTCAAATTTCTGTATTCTTCATGTTTGGATGAATTTTTTTTAGAATTTGAATTGGGTTAAAACCCTTGTTGTAAACTTATCGTTCTTCATTTTTTAGATTATCTGTGCACGAACTGAGAATTGGAAAAGCCTCATTGTAAAACTTTCAAGAATTGTATTTTGATACGAATAGGGTTTGGAAAAGCTATTAGGATTGTTTATACAGACTAATTGTTTTCTCATATTTCTCCTAACAGTTTATTTGGAGGAAATTCTTTATATAAATTTAAAAATAAAAATAAAAATAAAAAATAAAAAATAAATAAAAAATAAATAATAAATAAATAAATAAATAAATAAATAAATAAATAAATAAATAAATAAATATATATATATATATATATATATATATATATATATATATATATATATATATATATATATATATATATATATATAATCAAAATTGAATTGGGGGGGGGGGGGGGGATTCATTTGTTTTAATAAACAAAAAAAAAAATTTAAAAATTGAGTGGGAGGCAGACCATCATACCCCACCTCCCCTCCTTACCTTCTCCTCTGCGATGTGACATTTGCTTCTATATGTGCAACAACACTGCTGTGACAGTAGCAGAGTATTGTCACATTAGCAACAGAGTACTGTCGTGTCAGCAACAATACCTACTACAATTGCAATAGGCTACTACGACAACCGTATGCTGCAGGTTGACGAACCTTTAACTCGCATATATTTTATATTTTATTTAATTTTATAAAATTTTAAAAAATAATTTTAAAAATATTTAAAAATATTAAAAAATTATTATTTTTATTAATTAATTTAATTAATATGTTGTAAATGATATTTAATAAATGTTATTAAATATAGTTTTGTTAATTAATTTAATTAATATGTTTTAAATTATATTTAATTAATGTTAGATGTTATTTAATAATTTTAAATAAAATTTTATTATATTTTAAAGTAATGATTATGGCTATTAGTAGTTTATATTATTAATTTGATAATAATTATTTAATAATTTAATAATTATGATTTAATTTATTTTATAGTTTTAATTTAGACATTATTTTGTGAGTTAGTGTCATTGTGTGTTCTGATTTAAAGAGGAAAATGGGTTCAGTTATATGGGAAAATCTATTTACCAGAGGCAGAGAGCTATTGTTTTTGGTGATGTCATGTGATGTCATGGTTTGGTATGTGTATACTTGATTTTGGATCAGTCCTTTTAGGATGATTATATTGATGAAATCTGTGAATTTCAATTAGTGATATTTCAGTGCTTCAAGTTGCTTGTTTAGAACTGATGTGTATTTTATGGTCGTATGAGACCTTCTTTTACTGAGGTTAGGGTAGGTTATCTTTATGTCATGTAGGGAAGTGGCTTAATGCGATGGAGGTTGGAGCCCTAAAGAGGTTGCCTGGGTAACCCATTGTAGGTTATCTTAATAAGCGATAACATTTCATTAAATGAGATTAAAATGAATTAATAAGAGTCATTATTTTTCTTTGACCATGCCTCGAGTGCTAGTATAGGATAGGATGGGAGTAGAGAGGATGCTTGGTTGTGACCTTGCTTCATTAGTATTCCTTGTTAGTACAAAAGGATACTATTGCCGCATAGTGTTACTAGGGGGACGGGGTCTAGTTAGGCTACTAGGGTAACCTTAGAGTTGGCTCATGTGATGACACTTGCCCACTTACATAGTAGATTTTCTATGTGTCATTGTTGCCTCTAGCTTTAGATGTCATTTGTGTCTTGGTACCTTTGAGATAGATTGCTTTCAGGTTCTCCTTAACCTAGATGTTGGATTTGAATTTTTGGATTGATATCCTATTTGGGACTTGAGACTATCTCCTCAACGTGGGAGTGGACCATTTAGGTTACCATGAGGTTAGGTGGTAGTGCTTTTTTACTTTTACCATTGAGATTCGATAGTTTGATGTCGTTGCTGGAGTTCCTTGTTCTATATTACCTTTCATTCGGTTCTTATGTACTAAGATGCATTGTTATACTCTAGTGTATTGTATTTGATTTCATATATTTTACAACATGATGTAATCTATTTTATGATGTATATTCTTTCAACCTTTCATACCCTCTAGCTTGTATAGTGGATGCTTGTGCATTATGATTATTGGCAAGTGGCATTCGAGATAATTGTATATTATTTAAATGGATTCATACTTGTAGTTATTCTTTGATGTGGATTGTTATATATTAGATTTAGTATTAATTAAACTTAAATGTGATTCAACATCATGGGACCCTTAAGAGATGTAATCTATTTATGCATTGCTTAAGTATGTGTGTATGTTATTGCTTCCGCTATTTTATATTTGTTGTTGTTAAGTTATTATATTTCAAAAAAAAAAAGTTTGCCAAACTTAGTGAAACTTTAAGTTAATTTCTTTTGGGTTCCTTGGCAGGGTGTTACAAATCTATTGGCACAAGGGTATACCTTTTACCTTTCTTTAGAGGTTTTCATTATGTTACCCAAAGAGTTTATCTTTCAACTCAAGGAGGAACATGGTGAATAACTTCAAGCATGCTAATATAACTTGTACCACATTACGTAACAATTAGAAGGCCATGTGCTTGTAATAACAAACTTTCTAGGGAATCATATATATTTCACAAGGATTCCGAATTTGGAAACTTGACTGTGATATAAACTCAAATAACATGGAGAAGAGGGCCCCTTATCTTCTACATCCCCAAGATATAAATTTATAGAGGACTTATTGTTAGAAATAGGGAATACTGAGAGGGGGCGGGGGGGTGAATCAACATTCTACAAACTTTAGCCCAAAGCTAGAAACTACTTATGCTGAATAGTAAACATATCCATGCAATAAGAAAACTCATAACACCAATTTTTTAAACTAGGAAAACCTCGACCAAGGGAAAACCTGGGTGGGGATGGTACTCACAAAATGATCCACTAATCAAAAGTATTTGGTTAAAGATATTGACCCTACTAGGAGTCTATTACATCCGTATAGTGTCTTGGTCCTTGTTATAAGCTTCAACCCTATTAGGAGTTGTTATATACAAATAAAGATGCATGCAAGATGAGCCCACTGCCCAAACATGCAATATAAAATGAAGTTCCTTAGTATAAAGAGATAGATACAAAATTCTCTTTCACACTACTGATGATATTTTCAATATTTGATATTTTCCTTTGCTTCTCTGTACAAAACTTTGTCTCAGCTTGAATGCGTTTGATCATACATCAAAATTTGCATATCGCATTTCACATATACATTACTTATTCCACACTTTAACTTTGCATTTCTAAACTTTCTTTTATACCTTTTCAACTACAATCTTATTACCCATTCAACCTTTATGCTTTTGCACACTTTACAAAATACATTAATATAACTCTCTAACTTAGGGTTAATATGTAGGGTGTTGTCCCTAATTAGTTAAGTAATTATTTCATAAACAAAATAATCCCTTAACCCAAAATACCCATTTGTTTGTTATGCACTATTTGCTTGTATATTATTGTAACTAATAACATGCTCATAACTATGTCTATACAGTCCTTATTGACTTGGGCTCTAGCATACATCATCATAGTATTATGTACTACTTCCCATTAAGTGTGCACATCCCAATATAATTTCTATGAAGTTTTCCAACCAAAACTATATCTGTCTTGTATGATAACCTATATGATACTACAACAATTTTCTAAGTATGAATACCATAACTTAATCTTCAAGATTTGACATCTTCACACTGAAGATATGTTGCCATAAATGAAAACATCCAATGTCTTCCTTAGCCAAATTTCCAACACTTATCTATAATGACCAACCAAAAACTTCTAAGTGACTTGTCTTTTGATTCAATCTTGACTATTCATACTCCTCCCAAATACTAGGGTTTATATGATCCTCTAGGGTTATTAAATATTTAGATATAAGATTCGTGTAAAGAAAAGGAAGAAATGGTGTTTGTGATTCTCAAGGTCATGTAAGCATGGGAGTGAAGAGTGCTAGAGCATGCAGACCTGTGCACATGTGCATGTGTGCGCGCACGTGCGTGCGCGTGCACACACACACACACAACCAAACCTATACATAGAGATACACATGGGGATATATATCCTTAAAACTAGAAACACCATAGTGAAAAAGATAACAAAAAGAAATAAGAACACCAAAAAATTAAGAAAATGGAATTTCAATTATCATTAGTTGGCCTGTAAGTGCAAATTACAAATTTAGGACTTAACCCTTATCACTATTAGATACATCCCCTCTTCTCATTATCAATATATCAATCTAGGCTCCTATTACTACCTTCCTCCTTCTCCCTTTAAACAAGAACTACTACCCTACTTATATAGAAGATTGCCAGCCACAAGTCAACTTATCCCATCAATAATCTCCACATAATAGAAACACATTACAACATATAGGTTAGGATCTAAATCTATAAGAACACCCTCAAATACATACATCATGGTGTGCATACACACAAGAGTATAGACAACATGTACAAATACATGCATCAATGAATCATTTAGCATAGTGTGTCACAAGTCTCTACCAAAAGCCAAATCTTGTCAACCTAGTCATTAGAATAAGAAAGAAAATATAGGACCAAACCCATCATAATACATATTCATATAAAAACATTAGAATGATATGAAAATATAGATACTAGATCATCATAATTCCTAGACCATGTCATAAGGATCACAGAAGATAATGAACCAATTGGGAGGATTGCTAGTCAAAATGTAGGAAACTATTTAGCTAGAATAGGAAATAGAAAAACTATAAAGAAATCATCTTGAGTATTGCAGGATTTCCAATGACCTAAGGATGTTCTGACATGAAACATCCCAGGTGAAAAAAATATGTTCCATTAGAGGAACTTATGAATATTTATAGGATTTGGAACATAAATACCATGTTCATTTTTGAACTGCATGTCCTCCTTATCATAAGGAAAATAGATACATTGGATCTGCAAATGATTACACATATTATTGTCAATGCAAGTGTTCACCTTAACCCGATTATAATAGCTCCTAACATCTAGTGTGATTCATCTTTGATTGACCAGACTAATTATCTCTACCTTTATTGCCTCTATAGTAAAAATACTATTATCTGCTTCTTCTTTTATTATTTGACTCCACCTTCAACATAATTCAATAACTTCTTAGCCTCTGATCCACTCAAAAGATTCTACTTTTCATTTGATACCACTCCAGTAACTCATTGCAATAACACCCAATTTTCATCATCCTTCATTACCACTAGTTCACATCCACTCATCAGATCCTTTGATAATTGTACAACCTTAATAACATTCTCATCCATCTGTTGTAAATCCATCACCTTCCAATTCAAAGTATTATGATCTCTTAAGATGTAATTTCTTATCACACTGTGATTCTTAGCCTTCCTTCCTTAGTTCCTCCTTTAAAGGAATTAGAGTAAACCTTCTACCATCTTTCCTAATAGATACTACATTCCTTTTAAAATCATGAATAAGTCTAACATCAAATTTCCAAGGTCTTCCTCACAAAACATACAAAGCACTCATATTCACAACATCACACAATTTCTCGTGTTCGTATGGACCAATGTTGAACATAATCCAACATTTCTCTTTCACTTCCACCATGTGATAACCCTGAAACAACCATATCCCATAAGGACAAGAATGTTTGAGTCTGCTTAGTCCCAAATTTTGTAACATCTCTTCTAATACAAGGTTATCAATACTACCACTATCTATAATCACTTTGCAATATTTACTCTCTGACTTGAAAATAGTTCATAATAATTGCCTTCTTTACACAAGCTCCAATTCTTAATTACTCAATATTACTTTCCTAAACATAAAATATTCTCCCATCTTAAGTATATATTCCTTTTCAACAAGTTCATCTTCAACTTACTCCTCATGTTCTGTAAGATTTTGTTACCCTTCCTTTTTAGAGCAAACTTAACATTGGAAATATGTTTGTCCAACATTCTGACATTTATACCAAGTACCTCTAAACTCTTTTTATCCTTTTCCATCATCAACAAATAGTTTATCTCTAACCTTAGCAACTTTTCTTCTCTTCAATTTATCTTATACCTTTAGAGAATATAAATAAGCATCTTAAAATTTAACTAATCCTCAACATACTTAACTCATCTTGAATGTTAATTCTTAAACTCTTAACATACCTAGTTACCTTTTATTTAGATTACTCTTTGTGTTTAGATCTAATTGTCCTCCTGTAGAAATATTTGGTCTACTTCTTAACTATTAAACCCTTCTTTAGGTTTTGCAACCTCTTGAACAAATCTAATTCATAGTCCATTGATAAGAGCTTGGCCTTAAGTAGAGAAACCATAACTCTCCACCAAGTGATCTTATGTTCATCATTATTTTCCCTAGCTCTCTATAATTCTTGCCACCATAAGGAAACATGAACCTTCAAATCAATTTGTACTAACCTAACTCTCTATGGGTCCTTAACATCTTTATTTTCAATGTAATCCTCTAGTTCAATCTAGTCTATCAATTCCTCTAGATTAAATGAGCCAAAAAATGCAACATCCATTTTGTGACTCTTACTCATTTGTACTATAGTTCTCAACAATCTTTCTCATCTATAGGGATCTCAACTTTATTTGTTTCAAGATATTCATCAATTTCCTCGAATTCTTCTTCAGTCTTAGGGTTCCTCCAAATCCTAGTTAATGCATTTCACATCCAATTCCTTATCTCATTTCTACTTTCCTCCATCATTTATTCAATACTTCAAGGATTCATTTTTCTAGGAAATATCCTCACAAATTTTAAGAATCTTAAATTCTCAATATTCTTCAGTTTGATGATCTAATCACTAAGGTTGATTGGCCTAACATGATCAACAAATATACCAACACAAATAATCTACCCCAATAATCTGTCCACTTAGTCCTAGGAATCACCAACTTGACCTCATTCAATTCACCAACTCTTCTTTGTGAATCCCTCTACAATTTTAGGTTAGATCTACCCTCTACCACCACATAATTAGAATCCCTAGGGTTTACAATATGAGTAAGTCAATCTAATCAATCCTTATTGTTATAACTCTATCTGTCATGTGAGTAAGAAAAAAACATTGTCCTAACCACCTTGTACAAGCCACCAATTGATGTAGGTCAGGTCTTTAGTTTTTCCATCCCATTAGCAACAAGTAAACAATTTTGCAAGCTCAAGAATCCAGATCTACAAATAAAAATCACATTTTTTTGTAGATACTAACGAATGCAATCAAGTGTAGAGAAATTCCCAAAGGATATGTCTAATTTTTTTAATCTATAAATAACCTAATAGAAAAGACAATAGAAATTAATAATAATATCAATAGTATATGGAAATGGAACTTCAATTATCATCTAGTTCGTCTGCAAGTGCAGACTACATATTTAGGGCCTAAGAATCACCACTATTAGATACATTCCCTCTTCACATTACTGATATTTAAAGTTAGGATCCTACTAGTACCTGTTGTGGTGTCCACAACACATGCGCCATTCCTCAATAGGAATGGGGACCCCCTACTTTTTTTGACTCCGACTCTCGTAGTTCGAGAGTCGGGAGAAGAAATTTGATTATAGTTAGAGTGTTAGAGTCAAAAAAATTAGAAAATGCAAAAAAAAAAAAAAAAAATTAGAAAATTAGGAAAACACACAAAAAATTTAAAAAAAAAAAAGAGAAAAAAATTTAATTTTTTAAAAAAAATACCTAAAGGGAACATTTTTTTTATGCTTACTTTAGTTTAATAGTTTTTACATCTTATATTTGGACTAATAAACATTTTTCTCATTGTGTGCAAGTGATTAAATGGCGTCCACATCTAGAGTAGCACCCAAATCGGTAGTCTTCAAATTCTAAGGCGTACCATCCAAATCGAGATTTCACGATGATTATGCAAAAATCAGAGATACTGACCTGGGGCACACAAACTTAGGAGAATTCCTGAAAACCTGTAATAAGCCAACCGGGAGGTCAGATCTAGTATCCTCCTTGATATATTCTAGATTGGTGAATGCAACATCACATCCCATATCAGTGCAATCAACAAAACTAGTAATGACATTGGCGCAACATTTTGTTCCTGATGAGAGAGTGGTGAAAAGTGTGACAGGAGAAGTAGTCCTTGATCTTCAAACTGACAACATTGAGAGGGTCTTCCATCTCCCGAGAGTGGATCAATTCATTAGGCTCTCTTACAAATTAGTAGAGAGATGGTATAGGGAACATATGAAGCAGGTGATAGATATTATACAGTCGTCTTATCTCATTGAGAGACCTCCTCAAGGAAGGATAATAAGCAAAGTGGATATGACTTGAGGATATATGGAGGATATTGGTTACTCCATCATCCTCTTGAGCAGAGTCATGGGTTTATTTGTAGTAGGCCACCTCAATACCTTCATGATCAACTTTATTGAGACCATCAAAACCTCAAAGATACCATTGGACTGGGCCACTACACTAAGTGAAAACTTGTGTGAGCAATTGAGGATGATGAAGGACAAGAAGTTTTGTATGATGTCTTACATAGAATACTTGCTTGCAGCAAGGGCAACCGATTATCTCAGATTGTATAGAAAGGGCAACATGCAGGATCCCAATGCTTGGCCTTACATAGTCTACCCTCAACTGGAGAAGAAGAAACTATCTGCTCAAAGCAAGGAATATAGAATCGTGAATGATGTGTTCATTTTTGTGATCATTCGATTCATTGGAGGAGATTATGGAAAGAGGCTATCTAATGAAGAAAAAGCATAGATAACAACTCTCGAGGCCTATTTCATTCAGTTTAAGATATTTACATACTTGCGGGTAGGTAGTGCCACTATCAACCCCAAGAAACTCCCCAGATATCTAAGTGACAAGTTGGTGCTATTGGAGATTTCCCGACAGATTGAATCTGCATATGAAAGGGTGAAGAGACAAAGAAGACGTTGTTGGACATGGCTTCTTGTCATTGGACCATACCAGGTAAAGTAGAAGCAAGACATTCTAACTTTTGAATGGGAATTGGAGAATTATCCCCTTGAGGAGTACAAATTCCCCTAGGATACATTTTGATAATGTCAGGAAACTAGAGAGTATGGCTGGAAAAGAGTTTCATCATGAAGATGCTATTGAAGATCATTGGATGAACGCGACAAATGACTATGATATCTGCATACGAGATTATTGTAGGATGACTTTGTATCTAGTAGAGAAGACCCTCAATCTCAATATTCCAAAGGAAATAAGGCAACAAGATTCTAAGGAGCTATTGGACCCCCTATTTAACTTAGACAAAATTGGAGAAAGACCCATTATGAATGCAGAAGTTGACAAAGAGGAGGATGATGATATTGATCATCGAGCAAGACATGCGATTAGAATGATGAAGGAATGGATCAAGCAACCTTTTCCACTTGATCCCATACTTGACACTGTAGTCTTCCATGCTCAAACCCGCCCTGAGAAAGGTAGAGGAAGGGAAGTTACAGTTCCTACTTTTGTGCTCCCATCTCCCTTTAGGCCAAAGATAGTATACCAACTTGACCACCTGGTTGGATACTATCATCCTCTAGAGATGATAGGAAAGAATAAAAGGAAGAGGACTTCCTTGTAAAGAATTCAAGTAGAACAGGGTGAAGTGCAAGCACATTCCCATTAGCAATGAGAAGAGGTATAAGGATTTGAGGATATTGGAGCTGCTCAAGTCCTGGATAATCCTCCACTACCTCCCTTTGTGCTTACCCAATCAGAAGAAGAAGAGAGTCAACAAGTTTCTATCCCTCCAGTGCAAGAAGAACAAGCTTCCCCTTCTACCTCTATAAAACAAAAGAAGATTAAGATTCGAATGAAGAAAAGGCAAAGGGTGACTAAGAGAATGGTGCCTTTTCCTTCTATTCCTGAAACCATCCCAAAAGAAGAAGAAGAGGAAGAAGAGGAGACAAATTAAGAGGAAGAAGTGCCCATACAAATAAGAACCCGACTAGCTAGAGCCATGGAGGAAGAAAGGAGAAGGAGTACCTTGAGCATATCACCATCCACTCAATTAATACCCTTACAAGTCTCTTCTTCAGAAGATGAAGTGCAACAATGGGTAGATGAGCAAAGTGAAGAAGGGGATGATGTATTAAAATATTCAATTTTGACTTCATGCTTGTGGGAACGACGTTAATTGATGGCAAGATTAGGCATACTCCTACAAGCCAATCTCAACAAGAAGGTTGGATGCAAATACCACCAGGCACACAAGGTCCCGATCTTGCTCACCCATCTTCACCACAAGCTATGGTGGTAGATAAAGGTTTGGTTACTCCTCTGCTTCCAAGATCAGAAGAACAAGTTCGGAAGGAACTGTTGCAAGAGGAGCAACCAGAACAAAGGGAAACCGATGAAACATCAAAGGAGGGACAAATAGTTGAATATTCTCAATCACCACCCCAAGACATTGAGGTGCAAGCTACTGGATCCACTGAGACTGAGCAAAAAGGAGAGCCCTCACAGACAAAAACAACTCCGAGGAGAAGTGATAAGGGGAAGAAAGTTGCAGAACATACTCCCTCATCTTCAATAAGAAGACCTCCGATTGAACACACTCCAAGGTGGCTGCAAAAGGAAGTAATAAGAAGCTCCAAACCCAGATTCCAAGCCTCAGAGGAATACATTTATGAGATTGTGAAAATTTTGAATAAATTTGAGTCCTTGGCACATGAGGCAATACCATTGGCATTTTTTACAAGTACACGAAATAACCTAGAGTTGTTTGCATAGGTAGCTATTCCACTTGGAGATACAGACATAGAAAACCTTGGTCCCAAGGATTATGAATTAAAAAATGTCATGTTGGGAAAACCCACACGGGATACATCCCGATTAATGGTGACCATGGGAATTAAGGAAATCATGAAGAACATGGGGGAGGATGAGATGGAAATCCAAGCACTTCCAAGGCAAGTTGAGATCCTAAAGGGATATTTGGCTGAAGTTATTGGTCCTCTTGATCTTAAATGCCTTGAGGAGATCTTAAATACTATTCTTAGAGAAGGGGGAGCAGTCCATATGGATCCATTTTTGAGAGCCTGTCAGGAATGGTGGGAGAGTTTTGAGGAAAAAGGAGTCATGATTATCACAAAAAACCTAAAGATGTTGCATGCTAAACAAGAAAATGTGAATAAAATGGTGGCAATTTTGAAGCAGGACTTCAGCATTATTGATGAAGTACGAGCCTAGAGCAAAGATTTACAAACTCTACAAGCCATAAAGGGAAAAAGGTACTGAGTTTTGATTGATGTATATATGGGAGATGAATTAGATATGATTGATGACTAGATAGAAAAGATAGAAGATAGCAATAAGGTAATGGAAACATTACATGATGGAATTCATCGGCTCAATGATCAGGCCCGAGAGAAAATTTTGGAAGCAGAGAGGCACTATAGTGATGCCTGTTTGGATATTTTTGAAGATGAGGAACATGAGAGATTGCTACCTGTAGATATAGTAGTGGATAATGTTAAAAAGATTATTGTAGAAATTGATGATGAGGAGGACATCCAACAGGCCTTCAAAACTGAGGAAGCATTATTAGAATTAGATACCAAACTTGAGGATTTTGCTGATACCCAAATTGAGGTAGAAAATTACAGATGAAAGGTCAAGGAAAAATATGAGGCTTTGGATTTGCTGGACATGGCCAAAATCACTAAGATTATAGAGAAATTCAAGGGCAAACATCCAAACATACCTTTAGGATGAAGAAGAACAAAACTCAGATGCCAGAATTTTAGTTTTGACACTTGGTGAAATTTTGAGATTTTGACCCTGTCAAGGTCTGCAGCTTTGCAGCTTCATAGATCCCCAAGGTCACAACTACATAGATCTATAGGTCAGCAGCTTCATAGGTACGCAGGTCGGTAGCTTCACAGCTCCATAATTCCAGAGGTGCACTGACAGTTAACTGCTAGTTCCAAAAATAGAGCTTTCCATGAATCAGAAACATATTCTGAAAATAGTTTAACTCCAACTAATGCCCTTTGAAGGATCAACTTCTAATTTTGGCATCTCCAGACAGTTCCACTTCGACTCGGAGCTTTCACATTCATTTTTCTCATAATTTCTTTATTTTTTGACATGTAAAGGCTCATGCATCCGATTAATGAATATAAAATGGGTGGAGTCCTACTAGGCACCAGTTAGATAGGTGGTTTGTATATAATTAGTTTGTTTTATTAATTTAAAAGCATCTTATTGCATGAAGATATCTCTCACTCTCAACACAAATTGAGGAGACGATTTCTTATCAATACCCTATTGTAATATGTAATCAAGGCCGTCATTATTATGCAATAAAGTTATGCTTTTGGTGCTAGCATTTGGAGTGTAGTTATTCTTGCCTGAATGTCTCATTGTTTTGTGGATTTTTTTCATGAGATTGTGATTGAGCCAAAGGTTTATTGTGTTGTTTCTGGTTGTGCGATCTTTTAGTTTTGGTGTTTGCTACAGATTTACGAATTTCGTTCACATATTGAGCTCGAGGAGAAATCACCAAATTTGTGCCTGCATAATTATTTGTCTCACATGAGTGCACTTTTCGTGGCCTTGCAATTTGATCAAGAGTGAAACATCATTCGGTTATTGAAAGTTCCCATCGATGATTGCATCAATGGAATCTAGGAAGCATTGCTTCTGTTTTCATTGGTTACCTACCGATGTCTTCAAAAGCTTAACTCACTGTGTGTTGTTTTTAGTGGTTTATGTCTATTAGGATTTCAATTTCATGTTATTTGCTTTCAAATTCAAGTTATTTTCTTTAAGTTCTCATTATTTTCTTTATTAACCCCCTTGTTAGAATAAGATTTCATACTAGTTGCACGGTTAGATTGCATTCATAAAAAAACATTATATACAAAAACATAGTTCTTTTGGTGTTATTTTGAAATAGTTGGCAGATTCTTCATTTCATCAGAAGTCAGAATGAACTAGAAATGGTCTCCTCGTGAAAAATCACATTTATCTTCAACTGAGTGGATTTTAGTCCGTCATAATACAACCCGAAACCTTGGAGTTGATCCACAAAATTGGCTTTTCAAGAGAGGAATTCGCAAGAATTCCTGTCATTTAGCATTGTGTAAAATGATAGCTCAATAGTACCCTCCTCCTTCTCTCCTTATACTAGAACTACTACCATACTTATATACAATATTTCTAGGCACAAGTCATCTTATCCAATTAATAATCTGCAAGATAAAGGAAACATGTTACAACATATAGGTCATGACCTAAATCCATAAGAACACCCTCAAGATACATCATGTTATGAAAACACATAAGAGGATTGACCACATGTATAATATCATATAAAAATGCACCACTTATCATCATATGTTGTGAATGCTCATACTATTCAAGTTTCTTTGGATACTTTTTAAACCATAAAAATGAGATAAAATACATTAATTATAGAATTTTACATGTGAAATGATGAAAAAGGTATAAAGAGTACAAACATAAAAGAAAGTTTTCAAAAGTGTGCTTTTAAGTCCAAAATGTTATCTTGTAGCAAAATATGAACTATAATATATGAAAATTTATTCGCAGGTAAGGACAATTCCTTCTCCCAAGTGACATATAAATGTTTTCCTTTTTAACTTCTCGAGAATAGTTGTAAGCTAGAAGAAAAGGAACAAACAAAATAAAAACACAAACAAAAAGAAGTTAAAGATTAGAGTTTTTACATTAGATTCACTAAAATATATTGTGAGGAATTATAAAATATATAAAATAAAATTATTTAAAAATATACTAAATCTAAATCTTTCCTACCAATCTCATTGAAAACTTCAAAAGAAAAATTGTAATGAAGTTTGTTTACCCTAAAGGTATTTGGATTCTTGATCTATACCATGTAATACATATGATTGGTTGATTGCAGATTGATTTTCAGATATTATATTTGCACAATCAAATGATGAAGAAGTGATCTTATTTATAAACTTTCCCACAAAAAATCAATAGAAAATAAGGATAAGAATGGTGACAATGACTCAACACAATTACTCACTATAAATTTATTGTTTTAAGTAAATGTGAGGATAATAGTGAAGTATCCATTTAATTGATGGATAATTGTGCATATAAAATTTCTATGTGGAAATTGGGTTAATTAAAAAATAAGTTCCTCTATTGGAAATGCATTAATTTTAGAAGAAGTTATGCTTCCACTAAAGAGATGAAAAGAGAAATTGTGAGTCAATAATCAACTTGGATTTAACTAAATAATAAGATATCATTTGATGAGATTGAAGTAATTTTAATATTCAAAAAAATATTCAATTAATAAGCATGAGGGAAATAGTTAAATAATTATAAACCATTTGATCATAGAGGGAAATAAAAAAAGTGGAAAATTAATTAATTAGTGTAGGAGAAAAGGAGGAAAAAAATCAAATGTTTATAATTATAAAATATTTAGTTATTTGAGACGAAGAGGAACTATGTTATGCTGACTAAATAATTAAATTTGTTAATTAATACTAGAATAATGATTGATAGAACATGATGAAGATGTAATGCCCCGCCAAGGGATCCAAAAGAATTAACCTAAAGTTTTGATTAAGTTTTCCAATTTTTTTATTTTAAAAGAAAGAATAACATACACATTAAACATAAAGTAGCCGAAGCAATAACATACAATCATACATAAGAAAACATAACAGATTACATTCCTTAAGGATCCCAAGACGTTGAGTCACATTTAATTTTTAATTAATACTAAGTGTAATAGATACCACATCCACATGAAAGGATAATTAAAAGTTCAAAGTCCAGTTAAATAATATATATTTGTATTGAATGCCACTTGGCAATAAAATTCAGAATGCTCAATCATTCATTGTACATGTCACAGGGTATGAAAGGCTAAAAGAATATGCATTTATAAAAATAGATTACATCATCCTTTTCGGATCCATGATACAAAGTACAATACAATAAATGAAACCATCCATCATAAAGATATAACTATCCATCAGAATACACAAAAATAGAATGAAAGGAAATGTAGACAAGGAAACTCTAGCCATGGTATCTACGGACAGATCTTAATGGTAAGAATAAAAAGCACTACCACCCAAAACATGGACCCTAAATGGCCCACTCCCACCACGCTGAGGAGATAGTCTCAAGTCCCAAATTGGATATCAATCCAGAAACCAAAAGTAATCTCTAAGTCTAGGAAGTCCTAAAATAAATCTAACTCAAAGGTTCTAGGATAAA
Organism: Cupressus sempervirens; assembly: GCA_028749045.1. Taxonomy (NCBI): domain Eukaryota; kingdom Viridiplantae; phylum Streptophyta; class Pinopsida; order Cupressales; family Cupressaceae; genus Cupressus; species Cupressus sempervirens. Next base: position 164,057,810 of record CM053791.1, on the reverse strand, counting down.
TCAACATCTAGACCTAGAGGCACACAAAGACACTTAGGAAATCTATACTGCTAGTGGGCAAGTGTCATCACATGAATCCAACTCTAGGGTTACCCGATGAGTCTTTTAATCCTTTGGCCCCCTAGTGACCCTATGTGGCACTAGTATCCTTTCGTACTGACAAGGCATACTAATGAGTCAACTCTTAGGTTACCCAGCTAGTGTTTTAATCCTCCGACCCCTTAGTGACTATCTGTGGTACCAATATCTTGTTAATTCATTTAAAACCCATTTAATGAAATTTTATCGCTTATTAAACAACTTACAATGAGTTACCCTGGCAGCAACTTTGGGCCTTAGCCCCCATTGCAAGCCACTTCCCAACTTAACATACAGATTACCTACCCTAGGCTCATAAAAGTAAAAATCAAAGAATCATAGTATATCACCTCAGTCCTATACAAGTGATTGGAAAGCATCAAAAGATAATTCACCATAACACATCAGTTCTTTACAAGCAACTGGAAAGCATCCCAAAGATACTGATCAAAGACTCAAAATGGTTAAGTCAAATACGTCATAACACGACATCACCAAGAACAAATTATACAAACACCTCAATTGTATCAAGTGACTAGAAAGCAATCCAAATATTACTGATCAAAGACTGCAAAAAAGTTTAAGTCAAGTATGTCATATATTCACCTCATCGTCACACAAGAACACTGGAAAGCAATAACAATCAATAGATGAACACACATCATAGAGCATACCAAACACATTACCTTGGTTGAGTATAAAAGATCAAGATCAAAACATCATCATGACATCACAAACACAAAACTCCTGAGCCTTTGGTAACATCCTAAGACTGGTCAACACTCTAGTCAACCCAAACCCAAAACATAGACAACATACAAAAAACATAGTAGGTTTCATAGTTTGGTTTGTTTTTGAAAATACATTGTTGAGTTAAAAGTAAGGTTTTAGTTTGGATTTCAATGTATGTTTTCAAATAGATAAGGTTCATAGTTTACCCTATAAACTAACCCATTCTAATGTTCAAATAAAATACAAAATTACCCCTATTTGGTCTTAAATCAATTTTCTAAAATAATCCAAGGGTAATTATTTATTTAAATTATTAAAAGATACTTATTGATTTTGAATAAAACAATTTATAATTTTATTAAAAATCAAAGTTATTAATAATAATAAAATAAATTTTACAACTTAATTACATAACTTGCATTATTGAATAAACTTAATTAAATTTAATTAATTAATAATTATACAAAACTAATTATACAACCATTCATTAATAATTTATTAAAATTAATAAGTATTAATAAATAAAATTTATTAATAAAATTAATAATTAATAATTAATAATTAATAAAGAAAACATTTAATAAAATTTATTAATTAAAAAATGAAATTATAATAAAAAAAATTTATTAAATAATTTATATATATTAAAAAAATAAATGAACCAATCTTACCTCACTTGTGACTTTATTATAGTCGTAGGTGGGTCTGTTGCACGATAGCACCTGCTATCATGATAGCAGGGTCTACCACAACAATACCCCTGTTGGCACAACATCAAGGCTTGCCATACAGCTCCCTACAGAGGCCTCTATAAGGAGAGAAAGGGGGGAGGTGGGGTAAAACCCCCTCCCCTTAAATAATATTAATTTATGTATAATTTTTAAAAAATGTATACAATAATACTCTCCCCCCCCACCCCCCCCAAAAAATAAATAAATAAATAAATAAATAAATAAATATATATATATATATTTTAAATAGAATTACAACCAAACTCTGATAAGGTAAATTCAACAAACTAATCAACTTTTCAATATAAAATTTCCATATCATTTCAAACCCTTCTCAAATAAAATTGAGACTCCAAATCTACAGAATGAGATTTGTTTTACTATATTTTAAACCTCCACGTATATAGAAGATATTGACATGCATTCAGTAATTTATGATATTGAAATATTCTTGAGTTCATCATAGAGAAATTTAGATTTACAATCCACAGTCACGAAGAAGACAGGAAAAGAAATAGCATAACTAATCTGTGTGAACAATCACAAGAATCTACCTAGACTCTGATGATAATCGCTACACCTGAAAAGATTGTAATAGAAATTTCTCCTCTCAAAACCTTCTCTCTTCTGAAATTATTTCCCCTTCAAAATTCACGGTCTGTTGAAAATGAACCCTCAATTGGAGATAAGGAGTTCTCTCCTAAAATCAGGGCACTAATTGTGTGATCACCCTAGAGGACTCCTTGCTCACCAGACATTAACTCTTTATTACCTTTTCTTTATCTTTTTCACGCACATTTAATGAATTATAAAATAACTTTATTTAATTTTCACTTGACTTCCCTTCTTAATTAATTTATTAAATTTTAATCTCATGCACGCATTATACAATATTGAAACTTTTAATAAATTAATATCTTTTCATGCTTTAATTTATTTTTAAAACGCTAATTGATAAAATATTTATTAACTTAAATAATAATAGTATTTAGCATTTATTTAAAAATGAACTCTAAATATATTATTATTAAATCAAATAAATATTATCACGTTCTAAAAGTTTAAACTTATAACTTTTATCTTTATATTTAATTCTTTATATTTAATTAATTTCTTAATTAATTAAATATTAAATTATCATAATAATTTTCCATTAAATTAGATCATTAATTCAATCATTTAATTTTACTTAATTAATAGAAAAGTCATCGAAGACTCATAAACCAAAATTATGAAAACTCATCATAGAAAAACACATACAAGATCAAACTAAAGGGTTAAAATCACGAATCAACGTCATTTGATGCATTCAAAAGGTAATCAACTCGGATACTTGTCCTAATTTTCTAGGACAAATGGCTTAAAGGTTTAGGATTTGAACTTAAGAATTTATCTCCCCTCTCTTACCATTGAGATAATGTGAAAGGGTACTCTCATCTTGGCAATTCAGGGAAGTCGATACTTGGTATCTGCAATTTGCATAAAAATCCATGCATGTACAAACACAATATTCTAAACTAAGCAAGCAATGGTAGGAAGTGGTGCATCATGTAGATCTCGACTAACAGGTGACTATAAGTCCCTTCCTTAACCACATTAGAAACGCCATACAAAAAGAAAACATACATGCACACCATACAAATGCAATATGGGGTAAGTATCCATAATAAAAACACATATGATAATCCAACTAATCATCATCAATAACTAAGAATACTATAATAATCATCATGCATACATGAAGTATAGAGTACCAAGTAATCTCATCATAAATCAACTGAATCTAAAACAATATCTAAAAATTTCAAAACAATGCTACTAATCATCAAGCATAAAACTAGCCTAAAAGAGTTCAACAATAATAGTAAAATGCAAACTAGGGGTAGGCACTACAGAAGAAGTGTATTTGTTATTTTTAGGTGTGCACACTATCATAAAACAAATCTTATTAGGGTAAATATACAACTAAAGATGCAAAATAAAAGTTATATCTCCAAATGTAAAATAAATAAATATGAGTTTCATTCTTTATATGTATTGTGTCATAATTTGTATCCCTATACAATTGTACGGTCACCTAGGCCTCATTTTAATATTTTTGGTCTTCCATGTTTGACCATTTTTTCTTCTACTCACACTAGCTTAAATATGAAATTTCAAAACCTTCTTGGCCACTTTTCCTAGATAAATCCATGATTAGATGGTCAAGGGTACTTGGGGTGCTCTTGTCCTACCAAAAAGAGCCTAATCTCAAACCCTCCAATGGTCAAATTGTAGGGGCAAGAAGTTTATTTTGAGTTGACCTACTTCAAATTTTTGAATTTTTTTAATGAGGACATCTATTCAAGAAATCCAAATACCCTCATTTGAGTAATTGATACACATCATGATGAATAATTATCAATTCAAGAAACACACTACATCCTTATATTAAGAAATAAATGAAGCATCATTAAGGTTTTAAAGAAAGGAAGTAAAGTTCAGATCTCAAGTGTTTAATATGGAATCCATGATCAACCTATTTTAAAGTCAAATCCACAAGTAAAAATTAACCTTTTCAAAAATACTTCAATTTGAAAGTGAGAATCATGAAGGTATAATACTTGGCTGAGGAATTTCAATTTAGATCTATGTTCTAATCCATTACAAAACACTTGCAACTCAACCATATTTCAATTCAATTTCATGGTTAATTACAAAATTGAGCCTTGACCTAGGAAAACCCCCATCAACCAAACATTTTGTCCTTTTTGTATGTGTAAGAAACAAGATAAAGAGACACATGATTAGATTCAAACCAAGAATATTGGGACACATAGAATGTGACTTCACAAATATAATAAAAAGGGTTAATATTTTTCCAAGCACCATTGATCCACACATTTTATGAATTTTTTGGGGAAGTTTATGCAAAACATTTCATCTAGATCAACATTTCTAGGTTATGGGTACCCCAAAAATTGTTCAAGTTTTAATTTTAGCCCAAATTCTAGATACATACTCTTTCTACCTCTTAGTTCCACATCTACAAATTTTGTGTACGTATATTCTCTATGATTTATTGTACATGTCAAATAATCTTGATTTAGTATCTATTTCATGCCTCTTTTCATAGTCCATTTTGTTAGAGCAATAAAGTACTTTCTTATTAATTAAATTATATTGATTTACTTATTAAGTCACTTATTATATCTAGTTTTCTTAAGCTAACCTTTAGGCTTATAATGATTAATTATTTTATTTATTATTATCATGTAACCTAGGGTTTTGATCTCCTTTTATAAGGATTGATCTCTTTGTAACATTCATTCACTTTTGATAACAGCAAGATTGATTTTTCTCATCAAGAATGTCTCATCTATGGATCTGGGAATTCTAGCCTCCATAACTTTTACTTCTCTCTTTCTATGACAGGTGATTCTTGGGAGCTATGGGGTTGATCTTTCATCAACTTCAACATGGTACTAGAGCTCTAGATCTTCATACCCCTATTTTGTTTATGAGAAGTTTGGCTTGGCTTTTAGATCTGTGTTTTTTCTTTCAGAGGGTTTTATTTTTCAAAGGATTTTTTTTTACTGGATCAAGGGATCACCTTTTTTTGGTGCACTTTAAGCCCAAATGGACCTCACCGTTGAACTCAGAGCATCAAAAATTTTTATATAAAATTTGTCTAATTTGGACACAGTTGAAACCTAAGCCAAACAAAATTGCTACTAGATTGGACATGAAAATCAAGATTTTTTGGCACAAAAATCAATTTTTTTTGGTACAAAAAATTGAGAATTTTGGGGAGAGAAATAGAAACTATTTTGGTTACTAAACTGACATGCATCCCAAGACAATTTTGGTATGGAACCAGCATGCTTCCCAAGCTAATTTTTTCGTACGAAACCTGCATGCTTCTTGAGATAGTTTTTGGTACGAACTGACATGCTTCCTGATGTAATTATGGTGCTAGTGAAGATGTTTCCTGAGGCATTTGGCATGGCTCTCGAGATGGTGCTTTTTTATTTTTCCCTTCTGACTCTTTTTTGACCTACCTATCATTTTTTGTCTGTAACTTTCTCATCTAGACTTTGTTTTTTGCAAACGAGATATTGTTGGAAAGCTGATTTTGAGCCCATCACGATGGTGCAATTTATTTAGATTTTTGATATTTTTTGGTTTTCAATTTATGTAGTCAAAGTTAGAGGTTCTATTTTGTACTCTAGAAGACATATCTTGAGACATTCTATTTTCCAGATTCTACTCTAGGCATATCTCATTCAATTTTTTTCTTTTTTGAATTTTGGTAGATATCTTGGTTGTTTCAAGTTTGAAGATCAAATTTTTTTCTTCAGATGATTTTTCATGAGTTGTACTATCTCTTGTATCATCCTTATGTCTCTTTTGATCTTTGTTGACATCTTTTTGTAGTAGTTTTGTAAATGCACTGAGATAAAGTGCCACTCTATTGCATTTCTAGATCTTTCACATCTTTGTGTTTTGTTGTACTCACACTAAATTATAAAGTGCCTTGAGGGCTTTCATGTTGGGCATATTCTCCATCTTCCTTTTTCAAGTGAGTGTTCCTTCCATGACATTAGCCTCATGATGTGTTGATGACACATGCAATTATAGGTGTTTGTACTTCTTTTGCACTCTCAATGTTGTTGATTTTTCTCTCTACAAGTTGCATTAAGTTTTAGTGTTCATGTCTTACCTCTCAGCATTATAGGGGGGTTATGTTGGTTCTATTTCTTTCTTTGTTTGATGAAGTGAGCTATGTATTCCATTTTTTATCCTATGTACTAGGTGATTGCAGTGGCTAGATACCTATGCATTTAAGTGAGATGGATCATTTACCATATAGAAATTCTTTCATTCATATTTTTAGAGGCCATTAAGATACCTTCCATCATCTATTGACCAGCTCTTGAGACTTAGTCTTCTCTACCTAGTCATGTTCTATACAATGGAGGTTCTTTGGATCAGTAGTTTGGCAATGTTTACAGGTTCATGCTTTAGTGGTATTCTTCATGATCATCTTTTTTTCCTATCTTCTAGGACATTCCCTAGTTTGGAGGCTTCTTTAGTTCAACACTAGTTCTTTCAGCATTCTTTCCATCTCTTTTTGGATTAGGTTTTTCCCATATGGTTTTCTCTATTTCTCATCCTTTCAAAGATTTGGTTGTGCTTGGGTACCTCATTAGGACTTATTGTTTAGACCCAAATTTACTTTGAGTAGCACTTTCTAGGTTTTTAGCTACTCCCTCAGTTTATCTTAAGGGGGGGTATTGGATTAATAAAGTATTTTCTTATTAATTAAATCATATTGATTTAATTATTAATTCACTTATTATCTCTAGTTTGCTTAAGATAAACTTTAAGCTCATAATAATTTATTATTCTATTAATTATTATCATGCAACCTAGGTTTTTCTTGTTAGGGTTTTGATCTCCTTTTATAAAGATTGATCTATTTGTAACATTCATTCACTTTTGATAATAGCAATTTTTCTTTTTTCTCATCAAGAATGTCTCATCTATGGATTTGGGAATTCCAACCTATATTGCTTTTGCTTCTCTCTTTCTATGATAGGTGTTTGCATGTAGGTGATTATTGGGAGCTTTGGGGTTGATCTTTCATCAACTTCAACATATTTCAACTAAAATAAGGACTATTACCTTCAAACCACCTTGTGTTCCATTTCTTTTAATCAGATTGAGGTTGACCAAATGGATTCAATTTCCTTTAATGTAATTCAAAGATGGACTAAAAACTTGTTTATATTTGGAATGCACAAGATATCAATTAATTCATCTTCATCTACCTTCCATTACATTTTGGTGAACTAGACATGTCTTATGCCTACTTATGATTTTACATGTTCAGATCTAAGTTATATGTACTTATTTAATTCAAATTTTCAATCATGTTTAATTTATGTATTGGTTAAATAATCATTTTGTTGGGAATTGCATTTATTTAATAATTCATTTTAACTTTGTACATGAGTTCATAACCCTTTTTCCTACACTAAATGTCCTTGTGAAAAGAAGCTAAACTTATGGTAGCCAAAAATTTAAATACCAAGGGTATAGAGCTCAAGTTAACTAGCATATTCTATGAGAACTTAAGTGAACCAATATTCCTATAGAAGATGAATCTAACGTTGTGGGAAAGAATTCTTCCCACATTTCTCATGATGAGAATAAATTCTTAACCTAAATATCAATTGACCAATTGGGAAATATTTCTCATGACTTGGATAAGATTAACCAATAGATTTTTCAAGAATACTTGAATAATGATGTAGTACCTTTGAGTGAAGGGTTGATTAAAATGATTCAAAATAATACATGCGTGATGTGTAAATATTTCATGAAATTACTCATATTGTTGATACTAATGTTATGCCCATGTAAAGCTATGCCAAAGACCTTAATTTATCTAATCCTACAAATTGAGTTGAGAATTAAGTTCCTATCCCTACACCATTACCTAATGTTTCTACATATACATCTCATATAACAGTTACCTCTACACAAAATGTTAATCCAACATATATTGATTTTGGGGAAATTCCTATCAATCAACACTTCTATGTATCCCTTGTGTTATCCTGTCATTTATTTCCCAACCATGTAATTTTCACACATCAAAAAGTTCCACCTTCCTTCTCTAATGATTTACCAATGTATCACAATGTTGTGCATCCTTCATGATCAAACACACCCAACTCCAATTCATCCATTGAAGTGGCCTTGATTCTTGCAACAACAATTCAACTCAAAGTGTTTCATTCTTCCAACAATAATTATCTTCCATAATCTAATCGAAGTTCAATATTCCTACTTGTGATATAGCTAGCCTAACTTACTAATATATTGTTTATGCTATTTTCCCTTAGTGCATGGATATTCCCCAACTAGAGTATTATACAATAGAAAAAATGACCCCTTAACTCGTGAAATTATTACACACCTTGTATAGCTATCTCAAATGCTCATAAACCCATGTAAACATTATTTTCTCAAACTTTTAGAGATAAATATCTACAATGGTATTATTATTTTCCTCCTTATTCTATTGATTATTTTCAAAAAAAAGCTATTGCGTGGATAAATCCACAATAGTGAGTTATAATGTTTTGGTGAACTTCCATTTTTTAAAAGAAATATAATGATTTTAATCCTAAGAAGATCCATTTTAAGGAATTAACTAAAGAATTTAGATCAAAACCTCTTAGATTATACCTCATTGGATAGAATCCCCAAGTCCTACAATGGAGTCTCCTCTACACCTATCAAAATATTGAGAAAAAAAATTTTACTTTATTTTTTAGGGGGTTAAACAAATTTATTTAGAAATTGTTGTAAATATGCAGTCCTTATTATAAAATTTCCAAAAAGTATAATTTTTTATATATGAAACATCATTAATATAAATTTTCTTTTTATTTCTTGTAAATGTATGTTTTTTTATTGAACATTAAGATCTTTGATTTACAAATGTTGAAAAATAAATATAAAATATTTTAAAAATATTATTAATTTTAATTAGCTATTGATATCCTCATTTTAACACAAAAACAAGTTAATTCAAATGCATCAAAAACATTATAATTTGTGTCATAAGTCTCTATCTGAATTAAATTTTCTCTAAAATAGAAAATTAACTAAAAATATATGCAACAAAAAAAAAAAAAAAAAAAAAAAAAAAAATATATATATATATATATATATATATATATATTATATTGGTGTGAAAATTTTATATTCTAAAAATAATAATTCTACTCTTTATATAAAAAATAATTATATACTACAACATAAAAGTCTCTTCTACAAAAAGCTGATTTAAAAAAAGTAATTTATAAAAATGCATATAAAAATATGGCCAATTTTTTTTTTGAAAAATATATTTACAATTGACAAAAATAATCTCACAAATTATTATTTCTCTTTATCTTCCAATTTGCAACGATTTAGCTACTATATGTGTTGGAAAGCGAAGATTGACACAATATGTTAATTTCAATGTCAAATTTGACCAAACATTATACCCCATCATTATGGGATAACCCACATTTATGAAAATTTCAGACTAGCATTGATCCTCAAATTACTTTGACTTATTCGATGCATTTTTATGAATGAGGATTTAAAGAAAAACTAATGGGTTATATTGGTAGATACAAACATCTACAATCACAAATTGCTTATCCTATACTATTTGGTGGCGATGTTCAAAGAATTTTCATTTTTAATTTACGAAAGGATATTAAAAATAAGATTTTATTTTCTAAGTTTGCATCTTTTACACAATTGTGTACAATGCTTCATTATCAACTTCAAGTTAGCCAATTTTAATCATTCCCATAAATGACTTGCGTTGAAAAGAATGGTAACATGCTAAAAAAATGTTTCAAAATTTTCAAAAGAAAAACAAAATTTTCATCGAGATTATGTTAAGCCCAAAAGATGGAAAGCATAATCAGGGTGTGGATGGGCCAATCAGTTATGAAAAAAAAATTAAAATTTTAAACCAGTTAATCCAATCTCATATTTAAGTAATAAATAATAATACAAGATTCATGACACATAACACCGGATATGTTCCTGATGAAGTCTTGATAAGGGAAAACCTTGGTGGGATTCAAATTTGCAAGATGAATGTACTCTATATAATTATTGCTTGGTTAACAAAAAATAACCATAGGCTTACAACTCAATTTTCAAGCTCAGTACCAAGAGCTCACTTCTCACAATATAATCATAGATCTAGCCCTCAATCGGGTTCTCCAATCTAATCTTTGATTATAATAGAATGGAAATCAAGTAAATTAAAATAAAACTAGTAAAAAATATCTCTAATGCCAATACAATTCCAATAAATTACAATTTTCTACCTCAAATGAAGAATACAAATACCAGCATCTTTTTCATACCTATTTCCTCTTCACTCTCCCTTGCATGCCCATTCACAATTAAAAATTGATATCTTATTTATGCATATTATAAAGATTGAACATCAAATAGTTGTAGGAGTTGACCTAGTTGTTATTCCAAAGGGATCAAATTACTCAGGGGGGTGAATCAATAACTATCGATTATGTAACTTTTCAACAAATCAAATCCTTATAACAACACAATCTTATTAACAACATACGAAAGAATTAAACATTTAAACACATCCACAAATTAATTCAATGCTCAACATAGATATTTTAGATTCATGGAAATCTAACTTGGGTGAAAATGACATTTGGAATCAATACTTACAATTGTGCACTCTTTTGAAGTACAACTTGTTAAGAACTTGACCCTACTAGAAGTTTACAAAGGCATTGTTAAGTGTCACCTAGTCAAGGGATTTACCTCTAGTATTGCTAGGAGCTTTACACTATCAATAAAAGCCTTGTTAGAGGAATTAGAACACTAATTAAAGTGCCACTCTATTAGAGGATTTAGAATAAAGGACCTTTTTGGATTCACATAGTTAAGGGATTTTACTGCTACAATTGTTAGGGAACAATAGGTAAAATGATCTGTTGAATAGAATTTCACCTACTTTATCAAATCCAATGTAGTGCATGCAAAAACTTCACTTAATATTACACTAACTTCTATCTTAGTTGTACCTTTACATATCAACTACACCATGATCAACACACCAATTCTTTACCTTCATCAAATATATAACATTTTGTGAAACCCTAAATGTTCCACAATCTTAAACTTGACCTAACACATTTTGCTTTTAATTTCAAATACATTGATCACACACCACATGCCAAAATACACATCTTGATGCACACAATGATTTTCCTTTACTCAATTATCCCATAATTCATTTTACATTCAAATTCACACAGAATAGTCAAACACATTTTGACCAAACAAATCCTTCTTCTAGAATTTTCATGATACACTTCCATTAATCTTTGGGATTTTCTATCAGTACACACAATCCTTGAGACACATTACCTCACTGTGTCCAACTTGACTAAATTAACTAATTCATCTCTATCTATCACCGATATTTTAATTATCATTGAAATCTCAAGAAGACAAATAGTTTATCTAGAAACTTCATTTATCTTAACATAACCTTCTTATCAATCATCCAAATGCATTATATTTGTATCCATATCATCTACAAGCCACGTTTGACTTACTCTTGTTACCAATCCACTTAAATATTTATATATTTGATCAAATAATAAAATCATCTATTTCCTGTCACTAACTATTCTAATAGTTTCATTTTCACCTTCAACCTATACTCAATTATTCACATTAAGAGTAGAAATCATACATTTGATTGGTTAAGACACTCTAAGTATCCCATAAGGATAGAAACCACTACAATATATTGTAGGACCTCATTTATCACATTCATACACTGAAACCTACTAAGAATATTAGGTCAATAGTTGATATTAGAGGTTAGCTCACCTCCTCTGTCCGATCTCAAAAATTTCAAGTTCTTAATAGTCTCTTTCTCTACTCTATCTTTATATATTTTGAGCATTTGAAATGCCTCTAATTTGTCCTTAAGAAATTATACCCACATCATTCTATAAAAGTCATAAATAAATAGCATAAAGTACTTATAACCATGATAGCTTCTAATTCTCATAAGACCACACTTTACAATCTTAATTTTGATTCACTCCAATTTAATGAAGGTTTAACACCTATTTAATGTGATATCATTAATCTCCATTTGCCTTTAATTTCTTCTTCCCTCATTTGTCCTTCCCCCAAAGTGGAATTGGGGTAAAACCTAATACATCCTCTTTAAAGCTCCTATTTTTAGTGTTAAACTTTAGGTAGGATCTATCCTCCTATGTCCTCCCTTCTCTTCATCTATTGACTTAGAATCCACTCCTTGCACTATAACGACTATATCTTATATTCTGCACCTGATTTTGGAGATCGAGGACTTGATTTGGATCCTAAAATAATCTTAGAGGTTTGGGGACCTAGTTGTTAGTGTCATAGTACACTCCTAACCTATTAGGGGCATAATTCATCCCTGATGGGTCAATCAAGACCATAGTGTGCACTTGATTGAGACTTATTTTCGGTCTCCTCTTTAGGTCCCTTGTCTAGGTACTTTTGGGATGTTAATTCCTAGATAGGTTAATGTACGAGAGTTAGTCAATTTTGAGCCCTTTATAAACCCTTCTATTTACTCATTTTCATATCATGCATCCACAAGCTCAAGCACAAGCTCTCAAGTTCTCAAGCATTTTTCAAGAATTTATGTTGTTCAATCTATCTCTCCATTGAAGATTACATATTCATTCATTCAAGCTATTTAAGGATTTTATGAAAGATTTATATTCCAACAATAAAGATCTCCCTTCATACATTCAAGACCCCTTTTGCATCTTCTACATTCATCCTCTCAAGATCTTCATTCATCTACATACATTCATAAGGCACATTTTAAGAAAATTTATTTACAAAGGTTTTGATGTCAATTTGATTTCTAATCTATGGTTTTTAAGTTGAGATAAATATATTACAATTCAAGGTTAATTCCTAAATTAGGATTTGACTTAGGCAAAGCCCCCCCCCCCCCCCCCCCCCCCCAAATAAGAACAAACAAACAAATCCTTTGATTTGCAAGTTTTAGATCTCGGATTGGAAAATAGGTTGAAAATATGGATACACTTTTCATCTTTCTTCATAGTTACAAAATTAGAATAAACATAACATACTACCAATCAAGGGTGCACCATACCCCTAATGCTCCATTTCACCCCTCATTGCTTAGGTCACCCCTAACATATCATCGAATGATTTTTGGGTTTTGTTTAAAGCCTTGGTTTTAGTCCAAGTTGATAGAATTAGCCCCTTTTAAGGTTGTTTGAAAGCCAATTTTTAGGTTTTTATTTCACAAGGTATATCATCTTCATCCCTTTCATTTCTATATAATTCATCATTTTGTCATATCTTTATATCTTAGCTCTATATCACATATCTTGATGCAAGGAGCTAATTGAAAAGCTAGGGCCAGAGGCACACCTAACTATATAATCACCTTGCCGAGTAACACAACAGAAGAAAACAACACAAAGAACAACACCAAGGAGAGAAGGAAATTCAAAATGCTTTATTATTTCATCAAATTATTTTCATACATGCCCAACTATAAGGTCTTTTGGGTTACAACCAAAAGAATACAACTTCAAAATCCATGATTTAGCTTCAAATTTTCTATTCTAGGAACATCTACACTCAACTCTCTAAGTCCTTCTCTAACCTAAACCTAAACACCCCTATTTATACTTTTCTAAATGGCTTATAGAAGATTCTAGATCATTACATAATAGAAAGGCCAACCTTAAAATGACTAGCACACATCTTAAGATAAGATCTAAACATTAAATTCATGAATTGAATTAATTACACAAGTCAACTCAAACTAACATCCAATTATAGGCAAACTCGATCAAAGAAGAAATTGAGTATCAACAAATATCAGTCTCACTCAACACATGAAGGAACACTTAGCCAACACTAGATAGCTTGACCAATACTAGATAGCTCAACCAATGCTAGATAGCTACAATAACTTGACCATTACTAGCTATAGTAACTCAACCAACATTGAACAACTTGGCAACAAAAAAAACTTGGGAGCCAATGGTACTCAACTCCAATAGGTAGAATGAACAAAGATGAGTAGGATAGTAGGGCAACCCATGATGCTCCTTCATTAGACAACTAGGGTTGAAAGAAATGGTTCTTTTGAATCATTAAGATGTCGCAATCTAAGCTGAATTAAAATCAGATTGAGAAATCCATGATGCATCTTCAATAGGTATGGTTTCCCATTTTACCAAATATTCATGGTAATCCTTTCCTCTCGTCCTTATGCCAACTCATTGATCTAATATATGTTCAACCTCTTCAATCTTCTTCTTAGGATAATCATCAGGTACACCAACTTCATTATCTGACTCATGATACTCATACAAATTAGCAACACTAAATATAGGATATATATCCATGTCATTAGGTAACTCAACTTCATAAAAATTACCACTATCAAACTTCCTCAAGATCTTATAAGGTCCAAACTTCTTCATTTTCAGCTTACTTTATGTTCCAACAAGAAATATGCCTCTCTTCAAATGAATTATCACCTCATCACCAACTTCAAAAACATGATGTCTTCTAGAATTATCAACATTCTCCTTACACTTCTAATTACTTTGTTCCAACTTTGACTTCACTTCCTCATGCAAATACTTCATAAAACTAGAAAATTTTTCCCCTTCAACACTTCTCTTCTCTTCACTAGCAACATCCCTCAAATTTGATAGTCCTCTAGGCTGCATTCTAGTAACAATCTCAAAAGGTGTCTTTCCTATACTACTATTCACAGAATTATTATATGCAAACTCAACTTGTGCCAATACCATCTCCCAATTATGTGTTTCATCTCTAGCTAAGCATCTTAGCAAATTACCCAAGCTTCTATTTACAACCTCTGTTTGTCCATCAGTCTACGGATAGAATGTAGAACTAAATTTCACTCAGTACCCATCTTCTTCCCCAAAGTTCTCCAAAAATAACCAACAAACTTACTATCTTTATCAGAAATAATACTTCCTTGTAATCCATGCAATCTAACAATATCTTTGAAGAAAATCTCAACAACTTGCACAAGATTTGATGTCTTCTTACATGGTATGAAATGTGACATTTTAGAAAATCTATCCACAACAACAAATATGGAACCATACCCTCTTGATGTCTTAGGTAATCCAAAGAACAAACTCCATGCTAATGTCACTCCAACGGTTCATGGGAATAGAAATAGATGTATACAATCCAATATTTTGACTTGCTCCTTTTGCAACTTGACAAATTCCACAACTCCTTACAACCTTCTAAATATTCTTAATAATCTATGGCGAATAATACTTATTCTTCAGCAAACTTAATGTCTTATCAATTCTGAAATGTCCAACCAAACCACCATAATGTTTTTCCTTAATCAAATTAACTCTCATAGAACTTCTTGGTATATACAACTGAATTCCTTTGAAAAAAATAACTTCCTGAATGAAATAATCATCAAACTTGCTCATTTGATTTGATAGATTTGGTGGTTTGCACTGTCTCCACACCTTAGAAAATTCAGGGTTAGTATCATATAACTCCTTCATCTTAGTCAATAAAGAATGTCATCAACTCAATGCATCAACAACTCAGTTCGTAACACCACTTTTATGCTTGATCACAAATGTGAAGCTCTGTAAGTACTCAACCCACTTCATATGTCTCTAATTTAACTTATGTTGACTTTCCAAATACTGTAAAGCTTTATGATCATTATACAACATAAAAACCTTAGGAATCAAGAAATGTCTCCACTTATTCAAGGCTTGAACAATAGCATTACAATCTTGATCATACACATAATACTTCCTTTTAGCATCATTCGACTTCTCACTAAAGTAAGAATCAAGTTTACCTTCTTGAATCAACACAACTCCTATTGCACCACCACTTGCATCACATTCAACTTGAATTACCTTTTGAAATTAGGTAAAGCCAATACAAGTAACTTAACAACCTTTTGTTTCATAGTCTAAAAACTCTTATTAGCCCCATATGTCCACTTAAAATCCTTTTTATCTCCTCTTGTTGTCTCGGTCATAAAATTACAAATAGAACTAAAATTCTTTAAAACTTCCTATAGAAACTAGCCAAATAATGAAATGATCTTACCTCATCCACATTCTTAGGTTTAGGCCATTCCAAAATTGTTGTAATTGTCTTAGGATCCATTCTCAAACCATGAACTGAAATCACAAATCCCAAATACACAATTTTCTCTTGCATAAAGGAACACTTCTTCAAATTAATCAAAAACTTCTCCTCTTTTAATCTTTGCAATACTTGTCTAACATGTTCAAGATGTTCTTACTTAGTCTTACTAAATATCAGAACATCACCCAAATAAACCATTACAAGCTTACCCAAAAATCTCTTGAGAACTTCATTGATCAACCTCATGAAAGTACTAGGTGCATTAGTCAAACCAAAAGGCATAACCAACCATTCATACAAACCATCTTTTATCTTAAAAGTAGTCTTCCATTCATCACATTCTCTGATTTTGATATGATGATAACCACTCTTCAAATCAATCTTGGTAAAATACTTTGCTCCACTCAAATAATCCATTATATCATCCATCATCAGTATAAGAAACCTATATTTTATTATGATCTTGTTAATAGATCTAGAATAAGTACACATTCTCCATTCTCTATTCTTCTTAAGTGCCAATACAATAGGTACAACACAAAAACTCAAAATTTCTTTGATCAAACCTTTTTGCAACAACTCTTGCACTTGTCTGTTAAGTTATTCATTTTCTGTAGGTTTCAATCTATATGGTGCTTTGTTCGAAAAAATAGCTCTAGGAATCAAATCCATATAATGACGTATACTCCTTACTAGTGGTAAACCATTAGGTATATCTTCAACAATAATCTCCTTTTACTCATTCATCAAACTTTGAATTTATGCTATCACTTGGCCTTTATTGGCTTCTATCACTCAGTCATCACTATTTTTGTCACTTGATTGGTACTACCACAACTCAATCTCTTAGGGTTACATCAAAACACACTTGATTCTTCTTCAACCCCCTTTCAAAATGTTTCCCATTGACCACAAAAACCTGAATAGTAGTACAATTAACCTCATCCAAATTTTCAATCAGGAGCAACAATGCTTGCTTTCTTTCATTCACCCAAAGAGTATATTGATTCAATATTCTATCATGCATAGTATATCTATCATATTTCCAAGGTCTACCCAATAGAATTTGACAACAATCCATAGGCATAACATCACACATAACTTCATCAAAGTAATTTCCAATCTTGAACTTCACCACACACTGTTCACTTACAAGAAGCTTATGTTCATCCTTGATCCATGAAACATGAAAGGGTTTAGGGTGCCTCAACATCTGTAATTGAAACTTTGTAACCAACTCCTTTAATGCTAATTTTTTTGAACTTCCACTAGCAATAATCACTTTACAACATTTTACAACCATATTAAATTTGGTCTTGAAAAGAATTCTCTTCAGGATAGGTTCCTCATCAATTCCCTTATTACACAAAGTTCTCTTTACCATTTGAATTTCTCCAACCTCGGGTCTACTTAGTGAACCATAAAGGTCTCCTTGAATCACAACATTTTTGTTACCTTGTTCATTCTCACTATAATATCTTCACTCAAAGGATCTATGCCCTTCTTTGCCTCATTTGAAATAATTACCAAGAAAACCACCTTTAGAATAAGTATTACCTCTTCCTCTCTAAGAACTAGTACTTCCTCAGTAAGAATTACCACCTTTCCATTCGGTCTTTCCTTAGTCATCCTTTTTCCACTCAGATTTTCCCTTATCTTGCACATAATTTTTAGATCTACCACCTTCTCCATAAGATCTGGCTCTGTCTCTATGGAATCTACCACATCTACCTCATTTTCTTTGTCCATGCTTCTTTGTCAAGATCTTCTCATCCGTCAAGGCATATTAGTATGCTTCATCCACACTTTCCAATTTAAAAAAAACTTATCTCATGTTGAATTCCATATCTCAATCCATTCAAGTACCTTACAACTTTCTCAACCTCATCATCTACGTGTCCAGATTAGATGTCCAATCTATAAAATTCCTCAGTATACTCTTTCATAGTCATGTCCTTTTGTCTCAAATTTTGCATCTTTTTCAATAAGCTAACTTGGTAATCAATAGGAAGGAACTTCTTCTTCACTTTGTTCACCATTTTGAACTAGGTCTTGATCTTATCTTTTCCTCTTCTTTGTCTATTAGTTTTCAAATGCTCCCACCATAGCAAGGCATGACCTTTCAACCTAGTGACTGCAATCTTCACCTTCCTATTATTAGAAGTTCCTTCAAACTCAAAGAACTTCTCCATATTAGAGATCCAATCCAACATAGGGTTGGTGTCCAATTTTCCATCATAAGGAATAACTTTCACATTAGTCTTTGAATGTTCCCTAGACAATACTCTCAACACTCATTCCTTAGGTTCCAAATTAGGGTTTGGTGCTATTTCTTCATCATCACTCACATCATCAAGATGCACACCTCTCCTCAGGGCTATCTCCAAAACATCTAACCTAGCAATAATTTATCTCACCATGTCCATAACAAAAGTATCAATATTTCCTCTACCATGAATAATCTTTACAAATAGGTTCTTGCAAGATCGTAACCTCTATAGGTTATAGGTCACATCTGTAGATCTACCACCCTACAACCAAATTCAACTTAGGGTTCTACATGATCTAATATCCTCAAGGATGAATCTCAATCTCTGATACCACTTGATGCAAGGAGGGAATTGAAAAGCTAGGGCCAGAGTTACACCTAATTATCCAATCATCTTGTTCAGTAACACAATCAAAAGAAAAAAAATAGAGAATGACACCAAGGAGAGGAGGAAGTTCAAAATGATTTATTAATTCATCAAATTATTTGCATGCATGCCCAGCTATAAGGCCTTCTAGGTTGTGACCAACAAAATACAACTTCAAAATCCATGATCCAACTTCAAATTTGTTATTCTAGAAATATCTTCTCTCAACTCTCTAAGTCCTTATTTAACCTAAACCTAAATACCCCTATTTATACTTGCTAAAATGACTTAAAAAAGATTTTAGATCATTACATAATAGAAAGGCCAACCTTAAAATGGTCTACACACATCCCAAGATCTGAATATAAAATTCATGATCCAAATTAATTACATAAGTCAACTCAAACTAAGAACCAATCACATACAAACTAGGTCAAAGAAGGAATTAAACATCAATAAATATCAGGCTCACTCGGCACATGAAGGAACACTCAGCCAACACTAGATAGCTTGTCAAATACAAGATAGCTTGGGAAATACTAGAAATCTATAGTAACTTTGCTATCACTACCTATAGTAACTCAACCATTACCAGCTACAATAACTTGGCCAACATTGGACAATTCAACATCAACAACAACTTGGGAACCACATGCACTTGGATCCAATAGGAGGAATGCACAAAGATGAGTAGGATAATAGGGCAACCCATGATGCTCCTGCATCATATCTTCTTGCTCAAACCCTCTTAAGATGGAGGTGAGAGGGAAATAAATCTAAGTTATTTATTCTTCTTTTTTCCATTGGACTTTAGATTATTACTTTGTCTTGTATCAATCTAATCTAATAAGAAGGGGTTGTTCTTGATCTTCCCCCTTCATTAATGTATGCTTAGATTGCTTCCATTTTGCTACCCTACACACACAAATTAGTATGTACCAAATCAAAGATTCTTTCAATAGAGTATGACTTACTAACAAAACTTGAACTAGTTAACTTTCCCAAGTGATAGTTTTTACGCATCACATTATTTGATTTAACTAGACATGGAAATCCTCTCACAACTTTCCTTACTTTAATAACACTCTAAAAGTTAACATTATAGAACCTTTCATGCTATAGAAAAATATCCTCAACCTTAGCAACCAAATAAATTTTGACGGTAGTGTTAAGATGGAATGAGTTACCTTTTCTCAATTCACTACTAGTAATGAAATCTTCTAATTTACCAAGAATTCTACACACCTTTGTTGAAATATAACACATATCCCTTGTTATTCAACTTTGCAACAGATACAAAATTGTATTTCAAACCTTCAACCCAATAGACATTGTCCAAATTTGTTTTATTACTTGATGAAATAAAACCTTTACCTTTCACTAGACATGGACCATCATTGCCAAATCTTATAGGTGCTCCATCACATTATTCCATTTCAATAAACTTTTTTTTGTCACCTATCATATGAGGAGAGAAACACCTATTAATAATCCAATCTGCACTACGATTCATGCTATAAATAAGTGTCTTCTCACCAACTAGAGATGGTTCCTCCTTAACCATAACAAACACAATCTTAATTTTATCTCTACCATCAGAGTCTTCATCATTGACACCTACCTCATCTAGATAAAATTCCTTCTTCACATTATCCTTTTACTTCCTTGGATTATCATTCCTATATTCATTCGAACATCTGGAGGAAATATGACTATACTTCTTATTTAGTTGTGAAATGGAAGTTCTCTAATATGATATAGGCCTCAACTTCATGCACTAAACCATTAAAATATATGTTTGTATATGTAGGGAAAGGAAGAATCTCCAAATATGATTACTCTTTGAACCCAAATCAGATTAGCATGACCCAAAAGGAAGGGATGTGAACACTAAATTTAAATTATAAAAGGAATGAAATATAGGGAAACACTCTCTTTGGCTCATCTGTGATAATCTGTATGCAAAATTGAACTAATTGATTGAGTAATGTTTATCTAGATGCTAAATATACATAATCAACCCAATCAAGATACACAATTATGCTAAAATTATGAGTAGAAATTAAAGATAGAAGAATCACCTTAAAATGTTTAGAAGAAATTTCATTTTATCTCTAAAAAGTGTGGATCTAGACCTATAACTAAAAATCTAACTGCATATCTCTCAACAAAATGAAAAACTTAGAAACTGAGTTTTTGGTAGAGCTAGAGAAGGGAATAGGTTGACCTATTGGTAACTATTCCAAAATAATACCCATTATTTCACCATGTTCCTAGGGCATTGTAACAAAGTCAACCCAGATTCTTTGGAAAGATCTCAGAAAGTTATTTCTAGATCTACAATCAACATTTTGCTATCCTACTCCTGCATAAAAAATAAAGGTTTTTTTTGTTTGGTGGATGAGGATTTCCTTGGTCAAGCCATATATTGAGGAATCAACCTTGAATTGAGAAATTTAAATGTAATTTATTAAAACATGATAATTGTAGGTATTCACCTTGCTTGTAAAAACCCTTGCCAATAAGGATTTTTCCTTGTTATATGTTTTTGATTAGATAAACAAGTTTTATAGGGACCCTAAAACCCAAGAGTTAAAACATTAACAAGGCTGAAAATAAGCGTGAAAAGCCTAGCCAAAAGAGTTCAAGTTCAAAGGCTATAAATAAGCACAAGGCCTAGCTGAAAACCAAAGAGCATAGAGAAGACCAAGAATAGAAACAACATGAACCGAAAAAGGCAAAAGCCTTGACAAAAAGCCAAAAAAAGGCCTTGAAAGAAACAAAAGAATAGGTAGTGGATTAGTCCTCATTCTTTCTCTCTAGCTCTTGCATGACCTAAGCAGCCTCATAGGCCATCTGGTTCTCCTCAGCCTCCTACTGGTGCGCCTTTTGATCCTCCTGGTCCTGACCATTGTTGATGTTATCCTTTGTAGGGTCAACCACTAGTTTGGCTTTTTCCCTATCTTTTCCTTCCTCATCTTACTTCATAACTCTATCTTTGATTCAACCAGTTAAAGATATGATGTTGTTGTTAATGAAGCTTAGCAACAAAATTATCTGGTTCAAGAGTTTGTGATTGTAGATCTCGAAGTTGTTAATCCTTCTCTCCGCCAGACTGAGCCTCTCACCATGGCCATCTCTAATATCAAAATCTGCTTCATTCTTGTATTCCTCCATATGGCCCACCTATCTTTGACCTCCTCCAACTCATGGAAAAACCACTTAATTGATCTGAAATTATCAATCATACTATTGTGAGCATTGTTCAAGAGTTTCATCCCAATTTCCCTTGCTTTATTTGAAATAGCCACAATTGCCAAGTCTATGAGTTCTTCAAGCCACGACCCTTCTTGGTTTTCCACGAGGACCTACGGGATCATGGCCTCTCTAAAAATGCCCATTTTCGAGGTCCTATCATTAAAGTTTTTCCAAGATTTCCTCCCATCTTTGACCTTCACCTCCCCTCCCTCAGTATCAGAATCCATTTTTTACTCCTTAGGTTGGGCTTGAATATGGATAGGAGAAAGAGGCAACGAAGACATATCCTATTCTTGCTACATTCTCTCATCCTCCTGACCCTCCCTCTTGTGTTTCTTCCCTCCCCAATCTTCCTTATTTTCCTCCTGCATCTCCTTTTCCTCCTCTTTCATCTCCACATCCTCCTCATCATCATTGTCAACCTTCTCAGCCTTCATAGGTTGCTTCTGGCCATGAACCCTAGGGCTTTTTCTATTAGGGGTTATGGAAAAAGGCGAATTCTTGACTCGATGGGTTACTTTTTTTACTAGTGAAATAAATCTTTCCATCCTCAGAGCTTAAGCTCTAAATGTCATCTGAGTCTGAAGAGAAGTTGGAACTTCCAGAGGTCACATTCTCAGCCTGAGGGGGGGCATTGCTTATTGTCTAAGCCTTAAAGTGCTCATAAATAAGCTGCAAAAGCCC
Organism: Cupressus sempervirens; assembly: GCA_028749045.1. Lineage (NCBI taxonomy): Eukaryota > Viridiplantae > Streptophyta > Pinopsida > Cupressales > Cupressaceae > Cupressus > Cupressus sempervirens. Next base: position 164,034,907 of record CM053791.1, on the reverse strand, counting down.
CTCATGTAGAGTGGGGTTATCAGTGGGCTTCTTTTTGAAGCTATCCACCACCTTACTCATGGAGGTTAATAGGTAAAAAGGAAAATAAATTTTACAGCTGTGTTGAAAATGATTCAAAAGAACAAAGTGGTGGGTATGAGCTCAATCAAACCTAGGGTCTAGAGTAATATACTCAATTACAGCTCTCAGAACATACCTCCACAGTTTCTTCATGGTGTTAGGAACATAGTATGTGTCAATCTTCTTCAGGGCTTTCAATTCCTCTGCATCCTTCACAAAATCCCACACAGCATTACCCAAGAGCTTCTTGTTCTTGAAGAACTTAAAACCCTCAATTGAGATTTCAGAAATGGTTGATATCAACTCCTCAGTGATCATGAAAGAAACCCCATTCACATTTATTCAACCATTCTTCCATGAACCAACCATATTGTTGGTCACCTCTTGATCAAATCCATGCAATTTCATAATGTATCTAGTAATCTCGCCCTGATCCAACTGCTCCTAAACTTTATCCCTGCTCCTCCATTTCTCTATTTCACCAACCAGCTTTGTTCTGCACCTTTTGCCTACCATATCTGCACTCTACACACCCTCAATTCTCATATGCACCTCACACTATAACTAATAGAAACCTCTGTGTATGAGAAGAATGCAGAAAGAATTAACCTTTTTGTTGCTCCTAGTACAAATGCAAAAAATGACCCACAAAGCATGTCGAATAGTCTATAATAAATTACAACAATTACGATTTCCCATGCTTCCTTTTTGGGAAGTACCCTTTTCCCTTAATCCATTCATGCTCATAATTACACATTGATCTTCTTCATACTTCCTTGGATCTTGTCTAGGTCAATCATGCTTTTGACATCCACTGGTAAACTATTTCCAAGATGCCATGTCATTATTTGGTTTGCACTGGCCCCTATATTAGCAAACCTTTCATCTACTAAGTTAACTTCCCAGAATATATGAGTGATGTGGACTCTACTAAATTTGGCAAGAGTCTCATGTGTCTCATCAATAAGATTTGCAATCGACCATGATGGCTGAGAGTTGCCTTTAATACATTTTATAATGTTGTTCGAATCCCCTTCAAACCAAAGGTTAGTAACTCTGATTTCAAAAGCTAGATTGATAGCATTACACATTGCATTCACTTCTGCAAAGTGGTTGGTTTAAAATCCTAGCAGGAGGGAAAAAGCCGCAATACTATCGCCATTTTTATTCCTTATTATACCTCCACTTCTCGAGGAGCTAGGATTTCCCTTGGAAGCTCCGTCAAAGTTGGCTTTATGCCATCCTTCTGGGGGGAGAAGCCATTTGGCTCCTTGTCTTCTCATCATTTTGTCTTTTTCCTTCTCTTTTTTTCTGCCACCTAATTCTATATCTCCCCTTTTCCTCACTAAATAGTTTTCCTTAATGTTAGCAAATATTTTCTTCCCTAATACTATAGTCGGCTCCTCTTTATCTCTAAAGATTTTGCTCTTTCTCTCCTTCCAAATGCTCCAACAGGAATGAGGCATGATCTAGGAACTTAATTCCTGAAGATAAGACCGTTTGAACATGCATTTCCATTGGCAAAAGAGATCCAGAAGGTTAAAAGACACACACCAAGTGAAGCCCAAGTCCTGAGTGAGGAAAACCCAAACCTCCCTAGAGAAGGAGCAGTGAATGAATAGATGATTGCTAGTCTCTGTCTGATCTTTACATAACACACATCTGCTGGGCATAATATGACCTCTTTTAATGAGGTTATCTTGGGTGAGGATTTTGTCCTGTAGAGCCAGCCAATAGAACATATTAATTTTTGGAGTGAGGTCAGGGAGCCAAGCCCTCAACCAAGGAGGAACCTCATTTAATCTCCAAAGGGCCGAATACCTAGAGGCATTAGTATATAGCCCATTGGCATTATCTCCCCAAACCAATTTATCCTTGTTGTTATTTAGGGCCATAGAGTTTAGCATTATCATAATTGGATTAAGATCTTCAGATATGACAGAAAGATCTATCCATCCTTGGTCATTCCTATAGTTACTAACTTTCTGCCCAAAATGGTTGATGCAGTCATTCACCATACCTCATAGCTAGGGTTGTTCATAAGAGGGCCCTAAATAAGCTAGCTATCAGACCAGAAATAGATATCCTCTCTATTTCCCAATTTCCAAGAATCTCTAGAATTTGCCATGTCCCTGGCTTTTAAGAAACCATTCCAAACAGTGGATCCTCTTGGGATATCTTCACTAAAGAGGGTAAACTATTTAGAGGGCCTCTTTATCTACTTGTTTACCAGAACGTCTCTCCACTCCCTTGTGCTACTGAAGATACGCCATATTTTCTTAGCCAAAAGAGCCTTGTTGAGATGAGTTAGCTTCCTGATGCCAAGACCTCCATTTTTTTTTGGGAGGCAAACTTTTTCCCAAGCAACTAGGGGATACCTTTTATTCTTTTTAGCCCCTGTCCATAAGAAGTGTCTCTGAATTTTTTCCATCCTCTCAAAAAATTTCACAAGGATCACAAAAAGGCTCAAAGCATAAACAGGCAAGTTCTGAAGGGTAGATTTAACCAGTTGGCATTTTCCAGCTTGGCTTAGAGAGGCCCATTTCCAACCAACCAGCTTCTTACTGAATCTGTCCATAATATCATTCCAGAAAGAATCAAGAGGATTCATGCCCAAAGGGAGCCCAAGATAGGTAGAGGGAAGCTTCCCCACACTACATCCCAGAATTTTAGAGATTTTCTTTTGTCTGTCCTCAGGAGTGTTGATAAAGAAAACATAACTCTTATCCTAGTTGATGAGCTGTCCCAACCCTTTGGAGTAGGTATCCAAGATGTCCTTCATTGCCTTTACCTCCTTAATAGAAGCCTCCCCTCCCATTATAGTATCATCAACAAATTTTTGATGCGTAAAAGGGGCACTTTTAGAAGAAGGTTTAATACCTTTGATTCTCCCTTCCTTCTTATTCTTCTCAATAAGTCTGTCTATGCATTCTACCAAGATTATTAAGAGAATAGGCAAAAGAGGATCCCCATGACGAAGACCACAAGAAATTTTGAATAAATCATAGGGGGGTCCATTAACTAAAACAACAAGTGAGGAAGTAGTTACCAGCTAAGAAATAAGCTTACATGTTTTGTCATCAAACCCAAAAGCCTTAAGCACCATATCCAGGAAAGACCAGTCAACCTGATCATAAGATTTTGATAGGTCTAGTTTGAGTAACATTCCTTCCCTTTTTTCATCTTCCATAGAGTGAATCACTTCATGCACCATCATTATCGAGTCTAAAATTTGTCTACCCAGGACAAAACTAGTTTGCTACTAAGATATTATCAAAGGTAGGAGCTTGAGCAACCTGGAAGTAAGAACCTTCAAAATGATCTTGTAAAAAGAATTACATAGGCTAATTGGTCTAAACTTGTCCAAGGAATTGCCTCTAGGAACTTTAGGAATGAGGACTAAAAAAGTAAAATTTATCTCTTTTAGAATGCTTCTAGCCCCAAAGAATTCCTGTACAGGCTTAACCACATCCTTCATCAAAATTGGCCAAAAAAATTGGAAAAATAAAGTAGGGAAACCATCTGGGCTAGGATATTTATCTTCCAGCAGAGAGAAGAGATCTTCTCTAACTTTCCAATCAGAGGGAATGGCCTAAAGCAGTTTATTATGGTGAGGATGGATGATCTAAGCGATGCAGGAAACAATGTCACCCTAATCCACTTTGGATAGCATAGAATCCCAAGACAACAGGGAGGAGAAGAAAGAAACAACTTCAACTGAGATTTCATCATCCTTGGTCAGCATACCCTATCCTTTCTTTAAACCTAAGATTCTGTTATTAGGTTGGTGTTTTAGAGTAGAAAGATGAAAAAAATTGTATTCTGGTCTCCCTCTTTGAGCCAGTTAACCCTTGATCTTTGTCTCCAAAACTTCTCCTCTTTACTAATAATATTGTGTAATTCTGAAAGGATAGACAACTCAGCCTCCCTATTTAACTCGTCATACCCATCCTCCTGAATAGAGGCTTGGATAGAAGAAATATTTTTAGATAGGACTTCCTTCTCAAATAATATGTGGCCAAAATCAGACTTGTTCCAAGCTTTAACCGTTCTTTTAACATTGCTAAGTTTTCTAGCAACCATGTACATAGTTGTGCCTCCCACATCAATACTCCACCAAAGCTTTATCTTATCTAAAAGATCAGGGTGGGAGGTCCACATTTTTTCAAAATGAAAATGGGGAGGTCTTTTGGGGCCTATAGGAACAACCAAAAGGGAAATAGGGGAGTGGTTAGAACCCACTTTGGGAAAAAGAGCTAAATTATAAGAGGAGGACTATAGCCAGTCAGGAATGATAAGAGGTCTATCCAGTCTAACCTAAATACAGTCTTGAACAATGCATTTATTTGACCAAGTAAAGGTACGTCCCGTCAGGTCCAAATCTAAAAAAGCCAGACCATTAATGAAGTTTGATGGGTCATGTTTACTTTCCCAATTCAGAGGCAGACCTCCCTTATTCTCCTCATCCAACAGAGGTGTGTTAAAGTCAACCATAATAATTCCTTTCTTTAAATTGCTACTCTACACCAGACTTCGAGCTCTAATCCAGTAATTCTTTGTTTCTCTCTTATTGTTCGGGGCATATAAATTCAGCAAGAACCAGCAATCATTGGAAGGGATATGAAAAAATTTACACAAAAGAATATTACCTTCATTGTAAGCAGATTCCATTCTAAACTTTTTGGTTTAAAAAAGGGTCAGCAAAAGTTTGAAGCCTCCCCACTCATCAAGTTGCTAAACTTAATCTTCTCCAAAAAGTCCTTTTTCATCTTAGTTTCCTGGATCATCAAGATGTTTGGCCTCTGATCTCTAATCAGGTTCCTAATAATTTCTTGTTTATGGGCTCCATTAAGGTCCTTAATATTTCATGATATGATCTTCACATTTAATTCTTGGAACACTCTTGAAGAGTTCTCTGGCACCCATTTGCCAAGCTTCTTTTGGTCTCCTCCTCTCTGGCTTCCTTCTCTGATTTTTTGCCTCTTTTGGCCGCTGAGCCCACATCTAGTCTGTAGTAGCTCCTGGTCTCCGTCAGAGAGGCCATAGAAGGTTCTCTAACATTTTTCTTCTTGGGCATTGGGGAAAGAAGGACTTCACTCTCCATGCCAAAATTCAATGACCTAAAAGTCTTGAGAGCAAACTTTGGGTTACTTGGAAGATCCTCCCACTAGTCTAGATCCTTCACGAAAACATCCGTCTTTCCTGTACTGGGTCCTCCAGCTTTAGAGGAAACAAGATTTTCCTTTGGATCTTGATAGATGATAATATCCCTATTAACTCTATCCTTCTCCTCCTCAATGGAGGCCAGGTCAAGCCCTCCCACAAAAAGTGGAGACCTTAACTTACAGCCTCTTGAACAACCTTCTATGGGGCATCCTTGCCTTCTACTTCTCCTAAAATCACTTGAGGATCGACCCTTTCCTCAACCAGAGCACCCTCAGTCAGTTGGGGTTGGACATTAATCATTTCCCACTCCTTAATGACTAGATAGGAATTCAGGGTTGTCTTCAATAGCATATCCTGAGGAACAGTCTTTCCATCCATGCCCAGAGGCAAAGTGGAATCAAAAGGTTGCAATAACCTTCTTTGAAGCTTCTGTAACCTTCTTATTCACCAAAAGAGGATCCTTCTTGCCCTAGTTGGTGGTGTTTTTTTTTCCATACTTTCTTGACTCTGAAGAGAGAAGTAGCAAAAGGATTCTTCTTCTGAATTGATTTTTCTTTTGGGCATTGAAAAGCCTTATGGCCTATCTTAAAATAATGATAACATCCAAAAGGGACACTCATAATCCAACTACTGAATATGAGTGCCAAGTTTTGACTAAAAGCACACCACTTCAGGGATATCAACCCCTTTCCTTACTCCTATACAAATCCTTGCATAGGTCAGAGTACTCTTAGAAGTAGTAGTTGGGTCTATGGAGAGAAGCTCTCCAAAAGAATCGGTCACACCCATAAAACCATCCTCATTCTAGAATTCCAAGGGTAGCTCAGGGAGTCTAACCCATACTAGAGCTTGCTCAAAGAAAGATTCATTTAAATCCAATTTTGAAGACCATTTTTGTAGCACTAGGGTAGCCCTTCCAATGATCCAAGGTCCTTTACACAGGATGTCAGCCATATCCTATTTACAGGTGAATTCAAAAGAAAGAAATTCCTTTGCCATAGTAGTAACACTGACCTACCCTTTCAAACTCCATTTCTTCTTTGTGAAGGATCAGACAACATCGATGTTTGTTCTTTGACCCATAAACTTCCCCACAAGTGTGGATGCCATCGTAGCAATGTTGTGGTCAACAATTTTGTTTGGAATGGCAATTGTGCATGATCCCTTTTCCAGTCCTGACACAACCTTAACCAAAGGGAAAGAGGACTTACCAGAAGGATTTACACCAAAGAGTGAGGTCCATTTCACTGGGAGATTCCTTGGCCTGTCCACCTTGGATTGCATTTTTGGCTTATCCTAGGTTCCACCGGCTACACGTGGGTTCCCATCCCCAAACTCCACCTCTCCACAGTCAACCTAGATCCCATCCTACATACCTAGTTTCTGAGTTCCACCTCCCTATGATTTCCTACCCAGCACAAAGTTTGAAATTTGAGCATGGGCTTCTTGATCTCTCCCCTGCTCGCTCCCCTTCATTTCAAATTGTGTTGTATATTTTGAATTCAGTATGTAATGAATATACCATAACCACATCATGGAGCTATGGATGTAAATGTGCATCAATGAAGAAGATGGAAAATACCTCAATGTAGATCTCCTTCCTTGATGGCCAACAATATGCTAGATCTTAAAGAGGAAACGCTCACAAAGAATCTTTAATGCTTGATGAAAAATCCTTTCCTTGAATTCTTTGAATGATTGAATGCATTTAATGACTTTATTGCAAAGAGTAAGTCTATCTTTCATGTATGTGAGATATGAAAAATGAATCCTCCAAGTCTACTTATATAGTAATTTTTGGCCGAGAAAATAATACAGGCCTATTAGCGAGTGAGAGTTAATAATTTGGAACCCCAAGAATTTTTGGGTCATGAGCCTTGCAATCTTTGGGGAAGAGGTCAACCTAGGTCAACCTTTTCCTAGAGAGGAGAGTAGAAAGGCCATAAAAATATCAAAAGGAATGCATAAAAGCTTGGGAAAAAGTGGAAAAAAATAGAAGAAAGAGAGCATTGAGCAATAATAAATCTATGGTTGAGGAAGTCACTATGAGATAGGTGCTTAAAGGTCTTAAAAGAAAAGCACATCCATTCTAAGATGGTACATTTAACCCCCACTTTAGTGGGAGTATGATCTATCTCATACCCATGGTAAAGTAGATCAAGGGCAAAGATAAAATCATATCATGACTTAGGAGACAAAGAAATCATGAAGCCCCCAAGAGGCTTGAGTATTCATCATATCCAAAATCACAATAAGAGAAATAGCACTGCAAAAGGGGTGTAGTCACTTTTTTTATAAGGACTTTTTCCCTTATTGTGAACTACACAAGAAAATAAAAAACAAAAGGGGGAAGGTTTTTAAAGGAGATGACATTGAATGATCTAGCAAGTGTGTGTGGCATGCTAGTAAATCCATCAAAGGATCCAACTTAAAGGGAAATCCATGTACCAAAAATAAGAATTTAAAAATGTCCCAGGCATAAGGATTTGTGTCCGGTAGTGTAAATAATTAATTATTATTACACTTTACTTAAGTTTACTTAGGTTAAATGCATTATTTTATTATTCATCATATAGACACCTAGGAGTATGCGTAGTTATATGAGTTGTCTTGTTGACAACACAAGAGTTTGCATATTCATTTGAGTTGTCATGTAGACAACACAATTGTTTGCACTCCAATTGAGCACATGGTGTCTACAACATCTCTTTATGAGATAAACCTCGGTATTCTTATCCTCTCATCATCACACTAACTTTTGTGCGTAATGGAGGATAATCCCTCTTGGTGGACATGTGCTTAGTTGTGAGGCTTATCACTTTGCTAACTCCTAGTCATTCTAGAGGCCTTTATATATAGGCACTTCTAGTGTGTATGTACATATATGATATTCTCATTATTGTTATTTTGATCATCCATTATTGATCCATATTGTGCTAATGTTTGAGCTTCTTGATCTTTGTGTTATTTTTTCCTAAGGAAAATTCTTACATGGTATTAGAGTTGAGGGAGCTTCTCTTCACATAGCCACTAGAGACCATTATTGCTTCACCTCTTGAAGGACCCTGATTTATATCTAGAGTATATGTAGTCATTGGGAGCTTCTAGAGCTAAAGTAGACCTCACCATTATGTCCAAAGGATCAATTCAATGAATTTTGACTATAAATTTTCCTACCCTAGGCTATAGTCAAATCTAAGGCAATTTTTTTTTTGCAAACTGAAACTCGAAGGCTCAATTTGAAAAATTGGTATGATCTCTTTAGATATGTGAAATTAATTTTTTAGATCTACATATTTTTGTATCTCTAAATTTTTTATTTTCATATTTTCATTTTATTTCCAAAATTCTATGAAAAAATAAGCAAAAAATAGGCCTTTTAGGCCAGTAGGAGAGAATTTTTTTTGCAGGACAAGATTGGAGCTTGTTGGTGCAAATCAGATATTGGCATAATATTCAAAAGGTCAAAAAACCCTCAAATAAATTTTTGTTTCATAAAAATTAGACATCTAAGGTTAAATCTAGAGTCAATTAAAATTTGGAGGTGTGACAGCGATGATTCAGGAAAAAATAATTGTAGAGGTGATTTTCAAACAGCGATATCTCCCTCATACAAACTCCTTTTCTAAGCAATTTTGTTTTATTTTGGGGTAGAATTTCATGATCTACACATTGGTGCATGATGTTTGAGATCTCTATTCATAAATTTTTTTGCAAATCGCAAATCTCAATTTTTGCAATTTCAAAGGCTTAGTTCGAGCTCATCTGGACACATATTCAGGTCCCATTTTTTTGAAAGTGCATAATTTTTCATCTACTTTCTAGATCTGTAATCAAATTATAGGCTTGTGTGGATAAAAATACCACTTTTAGAAATAGTTCCTTTTTGCATTGTATTACTTTGATTAAACTTCAAATTTATTGTATATTTGAGCTACATTGCTAAGTACTAGATTTGAACTCCAAGAGGAGGTTGTAAATAGTGAAATCAGAAGTCCACTTTTCTCCATTTTGACAAGTGGCCTATTGTAAACTCACTGCATATAAAGTGCCTAAAGTTTTCATTTGGGGGGGGGGGGTGGGGGAGGTTCTTTGATTGAGTGAAAAGGGGGTGTGTGTCTTGTGTTGTTGTGTCTCCTTGATATTGTGCTCTTTCTTTTGTATTATGGGTTCTTTCTCTAAGTTAATACCACATAATTATGCTACTTGGAAAGAAAAGATAAAGGAACCATTGGTTGAAAAGGATTTATTGTTTTAAGTAATTGGTGCAACAAAGAAACCTGATGATGATGTTGATGAGTCTTGTAAAGAAGACTGGGCATAAAAAACAAGAACCTATCAAATATCACATCAGGAACATTAACAATCCAATATAAGTCTAGGATAAAATTGCATTGTATGGGATAGTAGATGAAGATATGGCCTACACCATTGAGGACAATCTTCTCAAATTGGATCCTAGGAATTTTGATACCATCAAAGATTATCTTACCCAAGTAGACATGTATAGGGCACAACTTAAGGATTGTGATGAACCCATCAAGGATGTAAATTTGATCAAACATGTGATGACTCATCTTCCTCCTGAATATGTAACTTTTATTTCTAGTTATAGTACTCACAAGTTAACAATGGGCAGTGCCTTCTCTAAGCCTTCATTCGAGTCATTTTTTGGAATGCTGGTCTTAGAACATGAAAAGTTAGTGAGTATGGGAATTCTATAGTCTTCCAAGACCAAAGCCTTGGTAGCTAATCAAGGGAATCCAGGTGGTAAAAATTCCAACAAGAAGCAAAAGCAGTGGAAGGCTAAGCCACAAGATGACACACATCAATCTTCCTCCACACAAAAATCTTCTTTACAACAAGGAAAGTCTTTTTCCAAAAACAATAAGAAAGGGAACAACTTCAACAAAAGGGAGAAGAAAACTTGTGCCTATTGTAAGAAGAATGGTCATTATGAATATGAGTGTAAGGATAAGCAGATTGATGAGTTGCTAAACTTAATGAGGAAACATAAAATTGATGTACCAAATGCCTATAAGGATAAGGGATCTTCAACCACTTCAAAAGGTAAGGGATAAACTTTGGTAGCAAGTACAAACAATTCTGAGGAATGGGTTCTTGATTCAGGAGCTACACATCATATGGGTGCTTCAAGGGAGCATATTTCCTCTTTGAAACCATTAAATGTACCTTACATCTATGTGGGGAATGACACATAAGTGGAAGTTGAAGGAAAAGGGAATATTGAGTTGGATAATGGCATCTTCAATGATGTTCTTCATGCTCCTAACCTTAGCACCAACCTTCTTTCCATCTACCAAATAACTCACTATGGATGTGGCAACAGAGTGGAGTTCCTTCTTGATTTAGTTGTGGTGAAAAATCTAAAGGATGATTCTATGATGACAAAATTTGGAAAGGCTAATCATGACACAAGACTTTATTCCTTTTCTCATTTTGTGCCTAAGTCCACTTCCCTTGCCTTGTTGACCCACTCAAATTCACAAAGTAAACTATGGCATGAGAGGTTTTGACATCTCAATTACCACTACCTTCAACAACTTAGCAACAAGGATATGGTCACAGGTCTACCTCAATTCAAGTATTCAGATGGTGTATGTATAGGTTGTGAAGCAAACAAGCATCTTGAAGAGAAGTTTGACAATGGGAAGTCTTGGAGAGCTACTATTGTTCTTGAATTGGTTCATAGTGATGTAGTTGGCCCATTTCTAGTACCATTATTTTAAAAGGCTCGCTATGTTCTCAGCTTCATTGATTACTTTTTTATGCTACACTAGGGTCTTCTTTCTTACTCATAAGAGTGAAGTGTTTGATAAGTTTATCACCTTCAAAGCTCAAGTTGAGAAGCAATTAGGGAAAGCCATAAAGATTCTATGCACAGATAATAGAAGGGAATATGTGAACTCAAGGCTTATAGACTTTTGAGATCAAGTTTACAGTGAATGGAAGTGTGGATAAGTATAAGGCTAGACTTGTTGCCAAAGGTTTCTCACAGTTGCCTAGTATTGACTACACTGAGACCTTTGCATCGGTAGCTAAGATGAACTCCATTCGTTTGACACTAGCTATTGCCACAACTCATGGTTGGGTTGTACATCAGATGGATGTGAAGAATGCCTTCTTGAATGGTTATATTCTTGAAGAGATTTATATGGGGCAACCACAAGGTTTCATTTAGGATACTACTTTGGTTTGCAAATTGAAGAAGTCTATCCATGGTCTTAAGCAGGCTCCTCATGCTTGGTTTGCCAAGATGGATTCCTTCCTACTCTTAGTAGGATTCACTAGGTGTCATTTAGATTTGAATGTCTACATTATTTAGAGGGATGACTCACACTTGATACTTGTGCTTTATGTAGATGACTTGATCATTGCAAGAAGTGCTTCATCCATCATTGCCAATGTCAAGACTTCTTTGCAAGATAGATTTTCCATGACAGACTTGGGTTTACTTCATTATTTTCTTGGTATTGAGATTACACAATCTTAAACTGGGATCACACTTTCTCAACCCAAGTACGCTCTTGATCTACTTTTTCAATTTCACATGAGTGTCTGCAAGCCTACTCCTTCTCCCTTTCTTTCAAGTGTTAAGTTAGAAGCAAAGTGTTCCACTCCACTTGTTGATGCTACATTTTATAGATAGTTAGTTGGGAGTCTCATCTACTTGACATATACACGTCTTGACATAGCTTTTGTAGTTGGCATGGTTTCTCGCTTCATGCAAGAGCCACATGAGCTTCATTGGAAGGCTGCCAAACACATCTTGCACTACATATAGGGTACACATACACATGGGATACATTATACAATAGGTACTAGGCTTTAGTTGGTTGGTTATACAGACTCAAACTATGCAGGGGATCTTGATTCTTGCAAGTCTACTTCAGGTTACATGTTTCATCTTGGTTCTAGCCCCATTTGTTGGTAGAGTAAGAAGAAAAACACTATTTCTCTTTCTTTAATTGAGGCTGAGTATCGAGGAGCTGTTACCGCGACTATAAAAGCTATTTGGTTATAACATATTTTGAAGGAGTTTGGATTTGACATACCTAAACCCACAATCATTTATTGTGATAATCAGAGTGCTATTGAGATCTCAAAACATCCAGTTCAACATAAGCAGACCAAACATATTGAGGTTCATATGCACTACATCAGAGAGCTGATACATGAGTAGGTCATTGCATTGCAATATTGTCCTACAACAAAGTAGGTTGTAGATATCTTCACCAAACCCTTCACTGAGGTCAAGTATCTTCATTTGTGAGATCTCTTGGGGGTGCAAGATATTTTAGAAAGGGGAGTCCCTTGACTTCTCTCTTCTTTCTTATGGGAGGGATCCTTTCCTCACATGAGGTCTCCTTCTCTCTCATCTTCTTTATTGTACTTATCTCTCTTTTTGGGGGAGGGTTTTTCATCAAACTATCAAAATTCCAAAGAAGGATTGAAAGCAAGGACCAAGCTTCACAAATTGCTAGTAGTTTAGAAAGAGATCCAAAGAGACCAAGCCCCAAGGAATTGTCAATAGTTCTAGGAAACTAATAATGAATAGAAGGAGAGAGAGAGAAAAAGAGATGAATTAGCAATCCATATATTTGAGAATAACCTAGAAATCATACCAACTGTACAAGGCTAAAGTACTCTAAGCCATATTCAGAATCCATATTTGTTACTCCATAATAAAAAGGACGAGAAGAGTGTATGACCCCCTATTTAATTGATTGCAAATACCTTAATGGGAGAAATAGATTTAACATAAGCATACATGCATCTACTAAGAATGTTTCCACCATGAGATGCCCCCAAGAAGAAGAACATATCAAGTGAAATGAACATATAACAAAAATAGAGAACAAGAAGGGATCGACCAACTTTTGGGTCAATATGGTCATATGCTAATATGATAATATGTAATATCATATCAAGTATGAAATATAATCATTCCCAAAAGGAAGTAGAACTGCATCACAATGGATGAAAATGTAATAACCCCCAATAGATTTATAACTTCGTCAAACACAAACTCCTCTCTAATTCACTTGTTTGACATTTCATCAAACACTTTGCAAGCAAGAGATATATTGCATATCTAAATTTTGATTACTTTCTAAATGCCAAATTTTAATAAATATGCAAAGAACACACCATACATCTAACAATGAAGATGCAATTATTTTTGAATAACACTGATTAAAAATAGGAAAATATGCATCTACATCAATAAGACATTAGGGCAACAAATTTTGATAAAAATCAGATTACAACAAATTTTACAAACCCTACCAATGCAAAATGTAGTGGATAAAAACTTGGAAATTCTCCCAAAATATTAATTTCTTTTTGCAAATCACTACAGTAGCGTTACTGTATCAATGTCACTGTAGTAGTAGTACTATAGTAGTCAACAATAAATGTATTCTCTGATTTAAGCACAAATAGAACTCCATAATGAAGCTCTACTAGATGCCAAATTTAGTGGATATCTCACCACCTCAAATGGTTGTAACACTGAAGAATTGACGCTCTCCAATGGCTAACTGAAATTAGAAACCTTTTAGTTTCTTCTCTTAAGTTTATATCAAATGCAATAGACAATAATCAAATGCTTAATAATGAAGCTCTCACCTCTATTTATTCTTTTCCTTCACCCTTCTAGAAGGAAATAAAATATTATTTAATTGCACTCTCTAGAAGCCTCCCCATTTCCAATAAAATAATTAGTTGTATTTCTAGAAAATGCACTCTCTAGAAGCTTCCCCCTTTCCAATACAATAATTAGTTGTTCTTCTAGAAAATTAAATAAATTAAATATAAAGTCACCTTTGTTTTCTGATGTAGGAGCATCTTGGGTTTCTTAGTTATCCTGCTTGGCAGATGTGTGCTTGATCATACTTGTAAACCTACTCAGTGACCTTTTTGTTGATTGGCTCAATGAATGTGTTTTGTATTCATTTACTATGTGGCTCAGGTTCTTTCACTGAGTGTCTTGGTGACCTTTGTTGTTGTTGTTTGATGATTTCTCTCACCTAGTTGTTTCTTTGTGTTCTCATTTGTGAGATACTTGTGTATTTAATTTGAGGCCATAATTTAATGTATTGGATTGATCATTGGGATGTGTGCAAACTATTATTTGGTCAGCCTTCTCTGTATAATGATCTAGAATTTTATGTAAGTCATTTTGGAAAGTATAAAAAGAGGGTCTTGGTCTAGATCTAGCGAGGAATTAATCATAGATGAGTTGGAGGGATTAGTGAATCAATCAATATAGGGGGAGTTAGGATCTGAAAGGGAGATCATAGATCTCACTTGATAAAATATATTTGATGTATATTTGAATCTTTGTATTGGGCATAACCCAAAAGGCCTCACAACTGGGCATGTATGATGAAAATTTGATGAATGATTGAAAGATTTTTGGTTCTCTTTCCTTTCTAATGTTGTCTCTTTGTGATTAGCTTTTGTTGTGTTAACTTCGCAAGGTTAGTTGATTTCTAGGTGTAATCTTGGCCCTACTTTTTATCCCTCTATGCATTGGATATGATTCATGATGAATTTTTGATGATATGGTTCACATAGACCCGTTTAATGTGAATAGGTAAAGGTGAATTGATAAGTTGGAAGTGATGTAGAGAGGAGAAGTTAAACAGATGAACTAGACAAGTGAATAGGTAAACAAGATCCTATTAATGAACTAAGTCTTATCCATAAACTAGAAAGTGGGTAGGTAAACTAGATGAGTAGGTACAAAGGAATAATAAGTAAATAAGTAAACAAAGAAGGCTTATCATTGAATGAAGGATAATTAACAAAGATTCAAAGTGTGATCGTAAGATTTAAATTACTATTGAGAATGATGATTTGTATTTTAAAACTAGAAGGATAATGCATGATTAAAGGAGGGAATTGGTGATACAAAGATTAAGGTAATAAATTGGAGGAAGGTTCTTCAAGAATTTTCTACAAAGTCAAAATGACATATGAAATTGGAAAGAATTTCAAGGTGGAAATCATATGCAAGCCGATGTGGTTAGAGGAAAAGAAAGAAAGAATGGTTAGATTCATCATGTTTAATTTGGAACATTAGATTTAGTTTAAGGTTTTATGATTGAGGTGGTTCTACTTAAGGAATAAAATAGGAGAATTTGTTATCATGGTAGAGAAGATTCTTAAAAAAGGTTTTGATCATAGATGAAGACATTGTGTTGACTGTGATTGATACAAAGTATCAAGTATGGTATATTGATATGTTATAAATCTTTATTAGAATTGATCTAGTAGATGTCATGAAAATTTATGGATCATTATTATCCTTTATTCTCTAACCATTGTAGCAATAAAATCCCTAAATCAGGTGATTTTAACAGATATTTGTAAAATCCTCTAACCAAATAACATTCTCAAAAGAATGTTCAAAATAATTTAAGGAGGTTACTCCTAATAGTGTACAAGAACCTTATAGGTTTTTATATAAAAAGTGTCACACTTATATAGATCATTAATCTCAAGAATTCCCATGATGAAGAGAATCTCAAGAGGTGGCCTATAGCTCTTTATCTATGACATTCAAGAGTGAAATGATAGTGTAGTGGCTCTCAAATGAGCCTAGTTAGGAAATCCTTGCAAGGTGCACCATGAAATGAGAGATTAAAAAGGAGTAGAGGAAAGAGTGCCAATATCCAAGAATAAAGTATGCAATTTAATGAAAGTTAAGCTAAATTAGATGTAAGATCAAAGCTAATAAAGAGTTACAAAAAACCCTAGCCGATCTATGTGAGCTAAGATATGCTTAAAGGAAACTGAAATAATGATGAAAATAAAGAAAATGTGAGTGAAAAGTGATTAAGATTAAGAAATAAAAATGATAGCATAACAATAGAGTGCAAGCATACATTATTAGAGAGTGAGGAGAGAGCTTCTTTTTAAAGAGAAATGAATGATAGAAATTAAGAGGCATATTAAAGGGTAGAGAATAAGTCTCATGTTGACTTTGTACATGAGAATCTCCAATAGGTAAAATCAATAGTTATTTTTAAGAGGAAAACTATATATGGAGGAGAATAGAGATTCCACCCACCTTGAAAAGTGTGCCCTCACATGTGTAGACAAAATGCTTTTCTTTTTATTTTAAAAGTAGGAAATACCTTTTCATGTGCAAATTTAGAAATGGACTTTTGGGTTTTTATTTAATTAAAAGGGGAAATGTTATTTCAATTAAACCAAAGACTTAGGATGAGGGGGTTGAATGAGAGGCTATAATCAAATAAATAGTAAAGTGACGATTTGACCAAAGATAAGTGATAGATAATTATGTAAAATTGCTAGAAACAGGGCTCGTAGTCTAGAGGACTATTTTTGGGTGATTACATTTTTCCCTATTTGTCTTATGTGTGATCAATCTAGGAATAGATTAAGTCAAAGAATTAATATGTAAGGATGATATATAGATCTGACTATGAACTTGATCAAAATGAAGCATTGAGAGATAGATCATCCTATATGCACAGTCGATAAGTAGTGGAACTGAACATTAGGAGAAAAATAGATAAGATAATATCAACACCCAAAGTAGTAACATAGGTAATAATATGTCCAAGATAAGTATCTAAAAGAAAGTACATAAATCAAGTTAAGACAAATAAGAATCTAAGATGAGTACTGACAAGTCAAAGTAGATAAATTTGACAAATAGTTTAGAGTATTACTTTCCCCTCTAGATCAAAATTGAAATGAAGTATAAGAGATGAAAAAATGAGGTATATTGGATAAAATCAAGATAAGGTAAATTCCAAGATGACAGATAATAAATTAATATCAAGAGTTGACCATCAAGAGTTGATATATGCCCTAGTTTGACTAAGTTTGATCATAAGTTGTCATGAGAAATAGGTCAAAAAAAGAAGAAAATTAAGATGAAATGAAATGGAATTAATGAAGAGAGGTGAAGAGAGTATAAATGATGAAGACATGAATAAATTATGAATTCCTTAGAAAGATCAAAGGATTAAGCCTCAAAAAGTCAATCAACTACACAAAAGAAGGAATAATTTTTAAAACAAAATTGACAATCAAGATGAACTTGGATCTTGATACCAATCTCAAAAATGGATCCAAGATGTCAAAATTAGGTAAGGGTACAATTATCATGGAAATATGAAGTGATAAAAAATTAGGTCAAAAATAGGTAAAAGGGGTATATAAGGGGCCCAAGGGTTCCTTTTCAAATTATTTGTTACATTTGAGTTTTAGAGTCTAGAGTAGAGAGAGAGAGAGAGCACCATGGTAGAGGTGAGAGTTCTAGTGGAGAGACATCAATTCAAGCTAAATCAACTACACAACTAGCCCTGACAGTACACTATCCTAGTAAGTAATGAACATCTGAGCTAGTTTTTAATTCTTTTAGTAGTTTTATGTAAAAACTTGTATGATAGTACTACACTATTGTACCATAGGTGTGCAAATTCTCGTACAATATTTTTTGGTCTTTATAAAGTTTCATCTAGTAGATATGTAGTTTATCATTCCAAGCATACCGATTAGTTGTACGACATAGGGTGAAGTATCGTACCAATATTATGTAAAGTATCATTCAATACTTGTTTAGCCAATAGTGAAGTTGTACTTATAATTTGATTCACATAGCATTGTTAATGCTTATTTGATTTCTTTTATAGTTGAATGTTGATATCTTTTGGTTTGTTTTGATTCTCACTGATGAATACTGATACATTTTCTCGTGGTGTAATGTAGGAGACATTTCCACACCTATCCATTAGGGTAGCAAAGGTCATTGGATTGAGGCTTGTTCCTTGGTTGGATGTTGTATAGAGGGCTATGATGAGAGACATAGGATTTAGAGAGTTACTTTAATTGTCCTATATATGGGAAAACCATGGTCTACTGATAGCATTAGCTAAGAGATGGAATAGAAAGCATTACAAATTTCATCTACCAATAGGTGAGGCAATCATCACCTTTGAGTATGTCTACAAGATCTTACAAGTTCCATGTGCTAAAGATCCATTAAGTATTCTTGATTAGCCCTAGTTGTCATTATTCTTAGTCTTTTTGATATCATATTCAATGTGAAAAATTTGTCTTACAAATATACTTTGATCATTCCCCAGAGGATGGTAAAATTGTGTTAAAGGCACTATTCTTATATGACATGATATTGAACAAATACATCATGTGGGACTAGATGATAGAGCACTATGGGATTTAGCATTTGTTATCATGCATTATTTCCTCTATGATAGGGCTAGATCTAATTACTGATAGGAGTTAGAAGGGGTTTCCATGTGGATGGGGGAGACCAGTTATGGATATTATTGTCAGAACAAGAAGGATGGCATTGGAACCTATCCTACTAGTAGACATGTATCATGAGCTACATGATATAGTCTATAGGAGGGTGAAGAATTATGTGTGTGGGATTCTTCTCACATAGGTGTGGGCATGCGATCACAATGTTGTGGTGCAACCCAGAGTGATCCAAGATAGAGAGGGAGACCTTTCATATATAAATATTTAGGGTTCATGGCATAGCCACAAAATTGAGATACACACTACTACTAATTATTTTTCGATGACTTGACATCATTTGATTGGAAGCCATATGTTGGGTCCAAATATTATGTTGAGGAAATAAATGAGTTTACCTATATGTTCTATAGTAGGTCATTGCTAGGGAGGCATCTAGGGGTGGTAGAGAGGTTCACCATTAGTAGGGTTTGGTGATAGTTTGGTTGGATGTAGCATGTCAATAAGAATTTGACCACACAAGCTAGGTATCAATATGAGGAGGGACATGGATGGTTGTTTATGTTGAGCTACATAGCATGTCTATAAGAGATCCACAAACTATATCAGATAACATGAAATATCCCACTAGCAATGACATATATTAGTGCATTGGTTGACTACATGAGATAGATGAGGGCACACCCCTTACCAAGGTTCACTACCCCAAATGTGATGGAGGTGGTTAGTGAAGAGGAGAGAGATAATGGGGATGATGGATGGGATGGAGGGAGAGGAGACAAGAGGTGAGACAAGATGAGTGGGTCTAGGAGTTAGGCTCCTTCTAATAGTTTCCCTATCAATTGATCTTGGAGAAGAGAAACCATGAGGGCAGAGGAGGAGGGAGATGAGCTAGGGGAAGGATAGAGACTCATCAGGAGGGCCCAAGTGGATAGATGGAAGAGGCCATAGAATCCTATGCCAGTAGGTGGGGATGATGTGAGAGAATAGAGGATCAAGAATTTGAAGGTAGAGTTGTGGAAGTTGAGGACAATCATTGTGGTGAGTGATCAATAGATAATAGATTCCAGATCCAAGGCTTAGTCCAAGGAGAGGGTGTTGCAAGAGGATCTAACTAGAGCACGGTGGGATGTAGAGAGATATGGGGCTAGAGAATCATACTATTTCTAGGTATACATAGTGATCATTCCTTGAGAGGAGTAGGTGTCTCACTATTCAGAGCAAGAAGGCAAATCAGAGGGTACAACACAACCACCAAACAAGACCCAGGCTCCTCCACCTCCACAACCTACACAAGAGGGAGCGAGCCAGACGTAGATTATATGTAGGGCTCTATATTTATATACTCAAGACATTGATCCATATTTTTATACTCATCTTGTATTTTTACTTATATTCCACCATATATTGAGATAATAGATTCGAGTTTTAGAATTGTTTTTTTCTTGTCTCTTTAAATGCTCATGATGCATGAATGTACCTTTTCTTTTCAGCACTTTTTTTTATGCATCCATGTAATGTTGATATGATATTCTCATGTTGATGTTAGATTCTCTTACATTTATTGATACCTCTCATGTATGTCTATCTCTTTGTTATGATGTGGACTCATGATTTGAAAATTTAGCACTTGGATAGTTTAGATATGATGATGAGATCAACCCCTTGTGATGACAAGAAAAGAAGAGAGTGATGAGATGAAAAGAATTAAATAAGAGGAAGAAATGATCGAGGAGAACCAAGAGGATGAACATAGCTGACCAATATGTCCATGAAAGATAAAGAAGACTCTCTTGACACTCAAATACAAACTAAGCTAAAATAAACCCAAAAATGCAATCTAGTATGCAAAGTGCAATTTCAAGGGTTATATAAGTAGGTCCTAATTTTTATCATCAAACCTTATTAGGGACATTAGAAGATCATACAATCATCAATAGTATAAAATATGAGTACATGAATGTGATCTATATTGGATAGGAGTGTGGGAATCCAACCTATGCATCAAGGACATAAAGGTTAAGATGATGGTGCAGTTAGATTCCCTAGATTGAGTGTAGCAAGATTATGCTCACATCAAGATAAAAAATGTTGATATGGCCATAAGAATGGTCTTATGGAGTAGAAATAATGAATAGATAAAGATGTATCTTCTAAGGTCCTAAGTGTCAAGTGGGTCAAAGAAAAATGCTCAAGACACCTAAGATCCGAAAAGCATTGTGTCAAGTGGGTCAAAGAAAAATGCTCAAGACACCTAAGATCCAAAAAGCATACTTGCAAATAGAAATCAAAGAAAACCACACCCCATGCCTGAAGTTCTTGATTTCAATGACACCCTAGAGAGACTAAGGAGGAAACACTCATCAAAGAAATTAGAATAGACAAAACATAAAGAAAATAAGTCAAGAAAGTCTTAGTCATTTTATTTTAAGTGTTTGTGTGAAGGTCAAGTTTTGGGACTCATGTCTATAAGTGTAAAATATAGAACATCCTAGACTAGACAAAGTGTCGACTTGAGGTAAAGTATCCAACAAGTGTTGAGAAAGACTTGATGTCAAGGGGAGTGTTGAAATTTTTTTTTATAGAGCTCCCAAAGAAAAGCCAATGCAACCAAGAGACCTAGTAAGTTATACAGTTCATGCCTTCTAGACCTAGACAAGGATCAATTTATAACATGGAAAGGCAAAGAGATATGAGATAGATTAGTTTAGAGCACAAAGTAACATGTTGATAGAAATAAGTACAAGGGTCTCAAGTAGTGCTTGTTTCCATGCATTTACCACTTCGAAGGATTTTTTATTTTTTATTTGTTTATTTTTAAAGGATTTTTTATGATTATTTTTTGTATTTTTGAAATATTTTGATCTTTTTAGTGATAAATCAAAGTGTCTATTGCTAGATGGTTTTTTTTTTAGGACATTTTTTAATATTTAGGATTTTTTTAGGACTATATTTGATTTTTTTGGAATTTTTTAGGATCATAAAGTATGTACAAAGCTTTGGGTAGTAAGAGAATCAAGCATAGAACTTATTTAGATGTAGTATATTGATAGGCTTAGGGAGATGTTCTCCCTTAGGTGTAGAAAGGTAATAAGAACCAAATCTAAAAACAAAAATGATAATGTAAGGACCTAGCTAGTTAGGTTCAAATTTTCCTTTCTATTCTTTGTTTTGCTAATTCTTTGAATTCTCTCTAAGGACTAAGTCACCAACTTGGAACTTCCTAGGATGAACCTTCTTATTATATCTAGTAGACATCATTTTCTAATATGTTCTCATGCCATCAAAAGTAGCCTTGCGTCATTCATCTAAGAGTTCTGACTCTTGGATTATCATAACTCTATAGTTGTACACACAAAAAGGTGCAATTATCTAAGTTCTTCTATTCAAGGTATCCCATGGATTGAGAGCCTCAAATTTTGACCTACAACTCCCTAGTCGTGACATGCAAAGGGATGCAAATAAAAGTAGAATAGCTCTTAGATGAGTATAATAAAGTAGCCCCTTGCAAGTACACCATGAAATGGGAGATTCAAAGACAAGAGAAAGGATGCTAGTGTCTAAGAATCCACATGAAATGAAATGCAAGTGAAAACTATGCTATTAAATGAGATATGAAATACAAACGAACTAGTGAAATGAGAGTACTACAATCCCTCTAATAAAACTAGGTGTGATATTCTAATGCATTAAAGAAAACTCTACCAATGAAACATGATGCTAAGCTACTATGATATGCAAGTGAGAGTATGAGGCCACAAGATCTGCCAAAGTCAAAAAGTACCTAGAAAAACATGCAGCATAATAATAGTACAAAAAGAGTGGATCCAATATGACAAGAGAGCTCCCTCATTTAAAGAAGTATGGATGGTGGAAATCATGAAGCAAGAGGATCTAATCAAGGGTGGGGAGTTGAATTTTGCATGGTCCATGTGCACATAATTTATGTCAACCAAAAATAGTTCACTTGTGTGTCTCCATGTGAGACAAAAAGACTTTTACTTTATTTTTAAAGTGTGAAAGTACTTTTATGTGTGCAACTTAGGATAAGAGATAAGTGGGATCTTTTATTTAATTAAAGGGGGACATGTTACTTTTAATTAAATCAGACTTAGGACATAATGATCAAACTATAGGATAAAATCAAGTAAATTATTGTTTGATGATTTGATCAAAATAAGTGATTTAATAATTTTAGCAAAAATGTTGAGAAGGGGGGTAATAGTCTAGATGACCATTTTTGGGTTATTACATTTTCCTCTCTTTGACTAATGTGGGATTGATTTGAGAACATATTTTGTCAAAGAGTGAAGAAGCCAAGTAGGTAACAATAGATAGAAAGGTTTGACTCCAAAGAATGAAGTACAGAGTGAGATAGCAAATCCTTAATGCACAACATGGTAGCTACAATACTAGACACTAGGAGGGAGAGAGGGAAAGGGAGAGAGAGAGGGGGGGGGGGGGGGGGGGCATCATAACTAAAGATGAGTGCTAGTATGTTGAGAAAAGAGAGAAAATAGATTAGGAGTAGATTGAAAGGTCAAACATATGCTCCTAAGAATTAGATAGCCATAGAAAAGCAATTTGCAATAATGATAGAATATTCCTAGATCTCAAGATCAAAATCAAAATGAGATAGAGGAGGTGTAGAAATGAGCAAAAATATGATCAAATGAAGATAAAGTGAGGTCCATGATGATAGATAAGTGATTAAAACCAAAGATTGACCACCACTAAGTGATATGAAACCCCAAATTGACTATGTTTGACCAAGGAAGATAAAGCATTAAAATTAGGTCAAAATAAGGAGAACAATAAAATGGAAATGAAATGAGTGAAAGAGGGTAGAAATGATGAAGATAGGAAAGAATGATGATTGCCCCAACAAGATTTGAAGATTAGGCCTCAAAAGGTCAGCAAACTATGTAGAAGAAAGAATTTTAAAATGCAATTTTGGCCATTAGGATGAACTCAAATTTTGAGTTCAATCATGAAAATGGATCCCATACATTGAAACTACCTAGGGGTCCAAGGGTCATTAATTCATTTTTTTTTTAATTGTGATTTTGAGAGCTCTGAGAATCTGAGAGAGAGGTGATGGTGCAAGGAGTTGTTTTGATTGCATTGCACTATTTCAAGCACAGTTGAATGCATAGTCAGCCTCCACAGTATGAGGCTCCTATAAGTATTTGATTTTCTAAGCATTTTGAGTCATTTTTTGAGAATTTTAGTAGTTTTTCATAGGTTTTTAAAGGTTTTATGCAAAATGTGATGCGATACTTTAGAGAGTATTGTTGACATTCTAGTCATGGTTATTATTAGTGACATACACTTATTTAGATTGTAAGTATCTACCAAGTAGTTAACAGTGTTAACCAAGCATTTTAGTTGCTACAGAGTTCTATAGGTTCTACTAAGTCCTTTGGATAGATTTTAGTTTGCATCGAGCAGTTACTACTATGGTGATGATCAGCAGTGTAAACCAAGCATCTTAGTGTATGCTAAATTTACCAATGCAAACCAAGTTGTGTAGTGCTTACTGAGTTCCTAGTTGATGTGATACGAGTGTAGTGTTAACCAAGCTACTTAGTGTTAACCAAGTGACTTAGTTTATACCAAGCTCGTAGTGATAGCATTGACTGAGCTATGCAGTGTGAATCGAGTGATTCAGTTTATATGCCAAGTTTTACAGTATCTATCGAGTCACCAGTGTGGACTACATTCAAGACTACTTGGAAGTGATTAGTATAGATTGAGATTCAATGTCTACCAAGTGCATGATGATGTTGAGCATTGATAGTGGATGTCGAGGATCAGAACCTCACTAATTCAATCTTTAGAACTCGAGTTTCTACACTTTGACTGACTTTGTAATATTTGTGTAAACTTGTATTGTGGTTGACTTTGTAATTTATAAATTGAATTGGTATTTATGTAATGTATTGCATCACATCCAATATATGAAAATGACATTAAAGTAATTAGAGAAGAGTAGAAGAGAAAATTACAAAGGCTATAGTAGTATAAGGAGCAACAAAGATTTATCTATCATAGCAAGGTGATTTGTACACTCAGAGGAATCTCATTCAGCAAACCAAGTTGCAGATCAGAGATCATGTTGGACTAATAGCCAACATTTTGAGATTCATGACATGGATTAACCACCTCCTATGTTCTATAAGTCTAGTGGTTTTATCAGGCATTAATAGGTTGATCTTTTGGTGCAATGACAACCCTAGCTTGTAAAAAGTGGTATCAGAGCTTGGTCATAGTTTTCAATCTCCTTGGGTAATGCTAAGGGGGGAATTATTGGACTAATGGCCAACATTCCCCTTCGATATTTGTGACATGGCTTAAATGCCTTTTGTGTTCTATAAGTCTAGTGGTTGAATCGGGCATTAACAAGTTGATCTTTTGGTGCAATGAAACCCTAGCTTGTAATAGATTAGCTATTGCTTTATCCTAACAAGTGGATAAGTCAAATTCTTTAATAAGGTAGACCTAATAGTCTTGTGTAAATCTCTTTACCAAGTGCATACTTCATTGTATGTTTGTAAATCCTTTTTCAAGGTGGACCTAGCAGTCCTTATTGCTCCTAATAGGGCAGATCATCAAAAGTGATCATTTTAAGCCTTAACAGGCCAACTTTATACTGTAGTACTAAATCTTCTGGGTATCATCCCCACCCTAGTTTTACTTTCTATTTGGAAGGTTTTTGGGTCACCAAAATTGTGTGTCAAAAGTGTTATGAATGCTTTAATGTTTTCAGTTTCTCATGCATGCAATTAGATTAGAATATACATGAAGAATTAATTGCTAATTATGGATTAAGTTTTATTGGTTACTAATTCACCTCTCCCCTCTCAATAAATTAGCCTATCATAATATTTCCAACAATTGGTATCAGAACTTTGTGGTTCTTAGAGAAAAGTTTAACATCTTGAGCAAAGATCAAAGGCAATGGAGGTATTCAGAAATGACAAGGCTATTGACAATGAGAAACTAGATTTGGAATTGGCTATTGAACAACTCAAGAAAGAAAAAGAGAAACTCTCTCAATCCCTAAAAAGAAGAAAAGATCTCGAAATCTAGATGAATGATCTGCTCTACATTCAAGAAAGAACTGAAGAAATCCATTCAAGCAATTTAGATGAAGCTGATGAAGCAACCAAAGAACTATTAGAAAAGAATAGTACTCTTCAAGAAGAAGTAAGAAAACTAAGAAGAGAGCAAGAAGTTTAGTCAGTAAGATTGTGTGAAGTCATGAAAGAGAAAAACAAGATAAGAGAAGAGATAGAAGGAAAGAACAATGAAATTTAGCACCTATCCCTTCAGCAAGCAAACTTCAAATTGATCAGCTCACCAATGTAAATGAAGAAATCATGAATCTAAGATTAGAGAATGAAAGATTGTAGAATGATCTAAACACTGAAAGGAAAACTAATGAAAGGATGATAAAATCTTAAGCAAACATGAATCAGTTGAATGAGCAAAGTCATTATAGACAAAAAGGAAAATCAGGAATTGGATATATAGAAGAAGGTGAATCATCCAAGCAAGGAGCTCAAAAGAATCAAAAACCTACTTGCAGTTACTGTGGTAAGATAGGTCATACATCAAACAAATGTTGGAGCAATGGGAAAGAAAAATTCAATGGAAAATGCTACAATTGTAATCAGAAAAGTCATAGAGCAAATGAATGTAAAGAGAAACCAAAATTTGAAGGAAAATGTCACAAATGTAAGAAGCATGGGCACAAGTCATTAGAATGCAAAACTAAGATATTGAATCTAGTAGAACAAATTGTAAAAGCTATATTTGGTTGGGATTACAACACTTGGTGTAGATGTCATTACTGTGGAGAATTTGGACACATTGGAATGAACTGCGAGAAACATCACATGAGGAAAAGAGATACTACCAGAAGATGTTTCATTTGTACAGAACTTGGTCATCTTGCCAAGAACTGTATGAATACTAGAAGAATTAAAAATGATAAGAAGGGAAAAACTAATAACATTAGAAAGTAGATGAGAGAACAATGGGTTCCAAAATCTTCTGAAAATGCAAGTCCAAGCAATGATGATGTCACTCAAGAATTGGGTGACTGCACCATTTCCACGTAATCATTCAAGATGCAAAGGGATCATCGAGTAAGAGATGGTAGTCACTACCAATTTACTATCCTTACCAAGCGAGGTTGTGTTGTAGACTCTACCGATCAAGGTCAGGAGTAACTAAGTTTTGTATGATTATCAAGTCATGGAAGATTCTATCGAGTATTCAATCCAAGTGAAGTGGATGACAGTCTATCATTTGAGCGAACAATCATCCCAGGCATTTATGGCAATTGAAAGGAGAATTTTGATAAAATGGGTGAAATCAAAGTCATTTCTCACTGTAAATTTTTGAGAGCTATCTGTACAAAGTAATCTTCTAAGCATTCAAGTGATTTGAGCAAATTTTTATTGATTTTTTTTGTATTCCCTCAAACCCTACCAAGTGAAGATGGCATCCACCAGCAAGAAAACAAAAATAGGTTCAAACATGTTGGTTCAAGGCATGGAATGGAAGGCACCAAATTTCAAGTTGACTCCTACCATTGCCGAAACCCTAGATCCGAGTAGAGTATAGTCACAAATTCCACCAAAGGTACTATTAATCACTGATATTTGTTCACATTTCAAATGTGCTATACAAGACATTAAAAGATTGGAGATGGATGAATCGTTGAGGGAATTATGCGCTAATGGTGTGTTGAAACCTAAGCATCAACATCTTGAAACAAAAGGTTTAACTCACATTCTGCATATGCCACAAGATTTCCAAGCAAAATGGATAAGATTTATCCTTATTCATGTGCAAAATGGCTAGCTATGGTTGGAACAACCAATTTTGATAACTAAGAAGATGGTCCACATGATCACTGGTCTTCCCATGTTGACAAAGGTAAAAATGACTAAAACCCTAAGTCGAGTTGAACTAGAGAAGAAAACACTTGCCGAGTAGGATGGAAGGGGAATGAAGATAAGTTATGTTACCAACATGGAATTGAAGTTTGGCATACATTTCACACTCACAAAATCTATAACTCAAGCAGGTTGAACAATGTATCTTGTGAAGTAGTTGATTTAACATACAATGTGGTCAAGAATAACCTATCACTTAACCTTGTTGAGTTACTGCTAAACCAATTCAACAAGAAATATAGAGAATAAAAATTCCAAGAATAATCCATATAAGTTTGGTTCACACTTGACTTGTTTATTTTTCTATGTTCAAAAGTTCTTCCCATCAAAAGGTACTATAGTTTGGAGAAAAAATGTACTTGTTCTTTATCATATTAATGAGTACACGGCCAAAATGGGAGAAAATTATGCAAGTATTATGGATAACTACTTTGATGCATTCAAAGAGATGATGAATAATAGATTCATGATTCCAAGGAAGCTAGTTGAGGATTACAAAGATGATGTTTGTTTCATGGTTGATAGTGACAAAGTATACATTTAGGCAATTAGGTCAAGAATAGCATGGGTATAACCTCTAGGATATGAGGTAAACATTGATGAAACTAGAGACATAATTGAGGCACTAATAAATGAGGTTTTTAATCCTAAAGCTACTTAATTTGGCACCTATGATGAGGCAACGGCTAGAATAGAACTGGAAATCAAACTCCCTCAACCAGTCAACAAGGGCAAGAAGAAAATTTCTAAATTGAAAACTAATTCCACTCTTCTGTTGACTGAAGGAAAAAGAGAGGATGAAGAAGGAGAAGATGAAGAAAAGTCAAAGGAAGAAGAGCCACTGAAGAGGAAAGGTAAGGTAATTATTACCAAGCCTGCCAAGACATCTACTGTTGTGTTCACTAGAAGATCATCCATGAAGAAAGTAGATAAAGAAGGAGGAGATATAATCCTCAAGAGGTCTCCACCCACCTTTGAGGAAAGGATGAAAGAATCAGAATTAGGATCTGGCATAAAAAACTTCAAGGTACTGAAATATGAGACCAAAATTGCAGATGAGTAAAAGAAAATAGAAGTGTTAATAACTAAAATGGGTAAGTGGAAATACTCCCTAGACCAGCTTGTTTAGTAGATTCATAATGATTTAGTGGAGAAATTCAAGCCAAGATGGGAGCATGCCATGAAAATTGAAAAATATATATGAGTAGGCCTTAAGGAAACTCATGCCAAATTTGAATGACAAGGAGGTGAAGGAATCTCTAAATAAATATGAAGAAAAGCTAACTTTGAGATTCAACACTTGTCTTGTGTTATTGAAAGATATAGAACATGTTGTGAAGAATGCTACAAACACATGAAAGAATGTTTATCTTCATCACAAGTTGAGTGATTTTGTAGTTAGTGTAAGTGACAAAGATGATGATAATGATTAGGAGAAAGATGAAGATATTGATAATGAAGAAGTCACTCATTTTGATAATGTAGATGATGAAGAAGAATAGGGGTAAGAAGATACCGAGGAAGATGTACAAGGTATTGAGGAGACCAACCTAGTAAAAATTTCTATAGTGGTCATAGCCTCACTTCCTCATTCTCTAAGAAAAACATTGAAAACACCAAGCCTAGAGATAGCTTCTGTAGGATTGATTGTGACTAGCATTAAAAGCACAAACACTCAATCAATCTTTGAACCTGTCTAGCTTAGTACTTCATTTATAAAAGTGACAAGCATTTCATCTACTAAGCAATAAGCTCTTCCCTCTACATCAATTTTGGGTACTCAAGGTATTTCTTTTAAAGGTATTTCAACAATGAGTGCAGTATCCATTTTTTCAGCAAGTTCTACCATTTCTATGATTGTTTCCATTCCTACCATGCAAGTAATAAGTGCAAGGACATTTGAGACCAAGCCTCAACCAAGCATAATTTTTTTGGGAAAAGGCAAAGAGAAGGAAGATGTAGATCTTGATGAAGAGATTGTCATTCCTAATTGGGACATCTCTAATGTCAATCCTGATCAGATGCATGTTTTTGGAGAACTTCTTCAAAAGAAAGCTAAGCAGCAAAGGCTTAGAGAGGAAAGAAACCAAGAATTTAAGATAATTGAGGATGCTAAGAATATTCTAGCAAAAGCTCTAGGCATAGAGGTTGATACTTCTCAACCAATTTTGTATTAGTTAGAAAAGGTAGTCTAAAAATATAATGCAGATTTGGATGGAAAGGACAAATTGTTGTAGAAAGCTGAGAAATTTATTTAGAATAAATTTTTAGAACTTATTGCTCAACAAATTGCTATTCATTGAGTAGAATTATCTACTATTCTAGGCTCTCTAGAGACCTCCTGCATCAATGTATCTTTACTTTTTGGTAAAATTTGTGATACATCAATATTCACTAAGGAAATAAGAGATAAATTGTTAAAGATTGATGAGGATCTAAAGGAAAGTGCACAACAGTTGCAACTTGACCCGAGTTCAAGCTTTGCCCACTTCAACAAGATCAGATTTCTAACAAATATGCATGTAGAATTGCTAAGAGAAGAGGCTAGAATAAGATCAACATTGATAGACATTTAGAACATGATTCTCCCAAACATGGATGCATTGCAAAAGCACATTGCACATGCAAAAATTCTCATCCATGACAACAACTTCTCTATTGTAGACCATATGATAGAATTGTCAGCAGAAGTGCAGATTGCATTGCACATATGCAAGGTGTTGGAAGAGAATTGAGACAAGGCTTTGGCACTTATCCTAAAGGTACATTCAAATTTCTTGTCACATTTTGGCATTACGATATAAATATATATAGCATAAATCTTTGGCATTAATGTCAAAAAGGGGGAGAAGATGTAAGGAGAAAGGGGGATAAGATTGGAGAAGATTGAAAGATTGTAGAGAAAATGTATATATTAGATGTATATTATACTATTATTCATGTACAAAAATATATCTCTTACAAAACCAATTTTGACAAATCTCAAAAACAATATACTCTACCAAGTTGGAGACATAAGGTGATGGATAAAGATGTTCTTGAACATTTTTGAATTCAATTATGACTGATAAGTGTTTTTGTCACTAATGCCAAAGAGAGACATTGTTGACATTCCAGTCATGTTTTTTATTAGTGACATACACTTATTCAAATTGTAAGTATCTACCAAGTAGTTAATAGTATTAACCAAGCATTTCAGTTGCTACTGAGTTCTACAATTGCTACCCAATCCTTTGGATAGATTTCAATTTGTGCTGAGTAGTTATGATGCAAGACCATCCTAGGTTGCCTTGTTATCCTATTCATTTTTGTTCATTCTTCATATTGATGTTGAGTTACTATAGCTCTAGTGGATTCCATGTTATTGTAGCTCTAATGGATACCGAGTTACTATAGCAATCTAGTATTGACTAAGTGATCCTTCATGTGTTGAGTTACCCAATGTATGTCAAGTGACATTTCATGTGCCAAGTTACCCAGTATATGCCGAGTGACCCTTCATGTGCCAAGTTTTCCTATTTATGTTGATTGTTAGCATTTGGATGTGATTTTTGTGAGCTGACTTGCAGGATTTATTTTGATCACAACATTTATGTTAAGATCTTTTCTTGTGATGTGTCCAGACCATTGTTGGGTTGGCCTTCCTCTTATGTAATGTTCTAGAATGATATGTAAGTATTTTGGCAAGTATATATAGAGTGTTTAGGTTTAGAGTTAGGGCAATTTTTTAGGGATTTTGGAGTAGAACGTGAAAGTTTGGAAAGTTTGTTGCATATGTATCTAGAGCTACTAATTTGATGTTGGATCTTTGATTTGGAATATATTTTGTATCTGGTCATGACCTAGAAGGCCTTATAGCTGGGCATGTATGCTGATTATTTGATAAATCAACAAGTGTTTTCTCTTCCTCCTTTGGTTTTTGTTCAATGTGTTGTGTTTCCATTGTGTTAACTCTTACAAGGTGGTTTGGATAGTAAGATGTGACTTTGGCCTTATTTATTCATGTCACCTTGTGTCAGGTGGTATCAAAGCTTGAGGTTCGTCATTGTGGTGATTGGATCATGTAGAAGCCTAAGTGAATTGGGTTGTAGGGTTGCAGATCTATAGATTTGACCTATAACTTGTAGAGGGTTACGATCTTGCAAGAACCTGATTTGTAAAGATGGTTTAAGGTAGAGGAAATGCTGATAATGAAATATTAGATAAATTGAGACAAATTGAAGCTAGATTAGATGTTTTGGAGACATCCCAGAGGAGAGGAGCACATATAGATGATCTAAGTGATGATGAAGCAGTAGCACCAAACCCTAATCCAAAACCTAAAGAAGACCAAGATGAAGCAAGGTTGTTGAGAGTGTTGTCTAGGGAAAATTCAAAGCTTGTTGTAGAAGTTGTTCCTTAAGATGGAAAATTGGATACCGATGCTATGTTGGATTGGATCTCCTATATGGAGAAGTTCTTTGAGTATGAAAACACTCCTAATAATAGGATGGTGAAAAATTTTGTTACAAGGTTAAAGGGTTACGCCTCATTGTGGTGGGAGCATTTGCAAACTGATAGACAAAGGAGAGGAAAGGAAAAGATTCAAACTTGGGTGAAGATGGTGAGCAAGGTAAAGAACAAATTCCTCCCTACTGATTACCAAGTTAGCTCGCTGAGAAAGATGCAAAATTTGAGACAAAGAGACATGAGTGTGAAGGAGTATACTGAGGAATTCTATAGATTGGACATCAGATCTAGACATGTCGATGATGATGTTGAGAAAATTACAAGGTACATAAATGAATTGAGATCTAGAATACAACATGAAATAAGTTTTGTGAAGTTGGAAAGTGTGGAAGAAGCATACCAATGTGCCTTGAAGGATGAGGAGATCTTGACAAAGAAGCATGAACAAAGACAAAGAGGTAGAGGTGGTAGATTCTAGAAAGGCAGAGGTAGATCTTATGGTGAAGGTGGCAGATTTGATAATTTTGTACAGGATAAAGTCAAATATGAGTGGAAGAATGATGAAAAAGGCAAGACCGAATGGAAAAGTGGTAATTCTTACCGAGGAGGTACTAATTCTTATAGAGGAAGAGGTAATTATTATTCTAGAGGTGGATTTCATGGTAATTATTTCAGATGTGGTAAAGAAGGATATAGATCTTTTAAATGTAGATCCTCTAAAAGTGGGCAAGGTAATAGAAATGTTGTGATTCAAGGAGATGATGAGGGTTTAAAAAGTGGGCCTAAGGCTGGAGAAAATATGATGGTGAGAAGAACCTTATGTAATAAGAGAAGTAATAAGGAACCTATTTTAAGGAGATGTCTTTTCAAGACAAGATGTAAGATGGCTAGAAAATGTTGCAAACTAACCATTGACAGTGGAAGTTCTACAAATTTGGCATCAGAAGAGCTAGTTATAAAGTTGCAATTGTAGAGGCTGAAGCATCCTAAACCCTATCATGTTTCATGGATCAAAGATGAGCATAAGATATTGGTAAGTGAGCAATGCCTTATGAAGTTCAAGATTGGACATTACTTTAATGAATTTTTGTGTGATATTATGCCTATGTATTGTTGTCATATTCTTTTGGCTAGACCTTGGCAATATGATAGATATGCTATGCATGATGGAAGATTGAATCAAAATACTCTTTGGGTGAATGGGAAGAAACAAATATTGCTGCCTTTAATTG
The DNA here is from genome assembly GCA_028749045.1 of Cupressus sempervirens. Lineage (NCBI taxonomy): Eukaryota > Viridiplantae > Streptophyta > Pinopsida > Cupressales > Cupressaceae > Cupressus > Cupressus sempervirens. The sequence continues at coordinate 164,001,744 of CM053791.1, read as the reverse complement.
AAAGTCTAGATGAGGTAAATTATACTGTTGTAAAAATTTACATGGTTAATGGGAAACAATTTGAAAAGGACATGAAAAATAATCAAGTTTGTTTTGTTATAATTCCAAAGAAACATAGTTGTGTCAACAGTAACCAAGTGCCAGAAAATGGTGTTAACTGAGTGTCAGTTAATGGTGACCGAGTGATAGCTGGTAGTATTGACTAAGTACCAGAAGAAATTGTAGAATTGCTAAATGAGTATAAAGACATTGTTACAGAGGATATACCTGATAGTTTATCTCCAATGAGAAGTATAAGTCATTGTAAGGATCTAATTCTTGGAGCTTATTTTCCAAAAAAATCACCATATAGATTGACACCTACAGAGAATGAAGAACTTAATAGACAAGTGCATGAGTTGTTGCAAAAAGGTTTGATTAGAGAAATCTTGAGTCCATGTGTTGTACCTATTGTACTAGAACCTAAAAAGAATGGATAATGGAGGATGTGTACCGATTCTAGAGCTATTAACAAGATCACAATGAAATATCAGTTTCCTATACTGAGGATGGATGACATAATAGATTGTTTGAGTGGAATAAAGTATTTTACAAAGATTGATTTGAAGAGTGGCTATCATCGGATCAGACTGAAAGAAGGTGATGAATGCAAGACTGCTTTCAAGATAAAAGATGATTTGTATGAATGGTTGGTTATGCCTTTTGGTTTGACTAATGCACCTAGTACTTTCATTAGGTTGATGTATGAAGTTCTGAAAAGATTCTTTGGTAAGTTTATGATTGTTTATTTGGATGATATTCTAATATTTAGTAAGACTAAGGAAGAACATCTTGAGCATATTAGACAAGTACTACAGAGGTTGAAAGAGGAAAAGTTGTTGATTAATTTGAAAAAGTGTTTTTTTATGCAAGAGGAGATTGTGTATTTGGGATTTTTGATTTTAGTTGATGGATTGAAGATGGATCCTAAGAAGGTTAAAGTAATTTTGGAATGGCCTACACCTGAGAATATGGGTGAGGTAAGATCATTTCATGGTTTGGCTAGTTTTTACAGAAAGTTTATAAAGAATTAAGTGTTGTTTGTAATGCCATGACTAAGACAATGAGGGGAGATAAAAAGGAATTCAAGTAGACACATGGATCTGATAAGAGTTTTGAGACTTTGAAACAAAAGGTTGTTGAATTACCTACATTGGCTTTGCTTGATTTCAACAAAGTATTTCAAGTTGAATGTGATGTAAGTGGTAATGCTATAGGAGCTGTATAAAGTCAAGAAGGTAAACATGTTTCTTTCTTTAGTGAAAAGTTGAATGGTGCTAAAATGAAGTATTTTGTGTATGATCAAGAATTTTATGGTATTATTCAAGCATTGAAGACATGGAGACATTATTTGATTCCTAACGAGTTTGTGTTGTGTATTGATCATAAAGCTTTAGAATACTTGGGAAGTCAACATAAATTGAATCAAAGACATATGAAATGGGTTGAGTACTTGTAAGGTTTCACATTTTTTATCAAGCATAAGAGTGGAGTTACCAATAGAGTTGTTGATGCATTGAGTAGAAGACGTTCTTTGTTAACTGAAATGAAGGTTGAAGTACTTGGTTTTGATGAAATGAAAGAGTTGTATGATGTTGATCCTACTTTTTTTGAGGCATGGATAGAGTTTAGAGCATCAAATTTGATAGATCACATAAGTAATTATGATGAGTATTTCATTAAAGAAGGTATTTTTTTTCAAAGACATTGAGTTGTGTATTCCTAGAAGTTCTATGAGGTTGAATCTACTTAAAGAAAAGAATAGTGGTGGATTGGTTGGACATTTTGGAATTGATAAGACATTGAGTTTTTTGAAAGAGAAATATTATTGGCCACAAATGTATAAGGATGTTTAAAAATTTGTAAAGAGTTGTGGGGTTTGTCAAGTTTCAAAAGGAGTAAGTCAAAATACTAGTTTGTATACACCTATTACTATTCTTTAGAAACCTTGGAGTGACATCAGTATGGATTTTTTTCTTGGATTACCTAAGATAGTGATGGGGTATGATTCTATATTTGTTGTGGTGGATAGATTTTCTAAGATGGCTCATTGCATACCATGTAAGAAGACATCAAATGCTAAGCATGTTGCTAAACTTTTATTTAAAGAGATTGCGAGATTGCATGGATTACCAAGAAGTATTATTTTTGATAGAGATAGTAAGTTTGTTGGTTATTTTTGGAAGACTTTGTGGAAGAAAATGGGTACTAAGTTGAAGTTTAGTTTTACATTCCATCCTCAGATAGATGGATAGACAGGGGTTGTGAATAGAAGCTTGGGTAATTTGTTGAAATGTTTAGTTGGAGATAAGTAGTGTTGGCACAAGTTGAGTTTGCATATAACAATTTTTTGAATAGGAGTACAGGGAAAATCATTTTGATAATTGTTATTAGAATGCAACTTAGAGGTATATCAGATTTGAGAGATGTTGCTGGTGAAGAAAAGAGAAGTGTTGCAAGAAAAGAATTTGTTGATTTTATGGAGTCTTTGCATAAGAAAGTGAAGTTGAGGTTGGAACAAAGTAATCAAAAGTATAAGGAGAATGTTGATAATTCTAAAAGATGTCATGATTTTGAAGCTGGTGATGGTTCATTTAAAGAAAGGAAGATTTCTTGTTGGAACATATAGTAAGCTAAAGATGAAGAAATTTGGACCTTGTAAGATCTTGAAGAAGTTTGACAGCGGTAATGCTTATGAAGTTGAGTTACTTGATGACATGGATATATGTCCTATATTCAATATTGCTGATTTGTATAAGTATCATGAGTCAGATGATGAAGTTGTTGTATCAGAAGATTATCCTAAGAAGCAGATTGAAGAAGTTGAACAGATATTGGATCAAAGAGTTGGCAAGAGAAAAAGAGGAAAAGATTACTATGAATGTTTGGTGAAGTGGAAGAATAGGCCTATTGAAGATGCTTCATGGATTTCTGAATCTGAGTTGGATTCAACTCAAATTGTGACATCTCAATGATTCAGGAGAATCATTTCTTTGAACCCTAGTTGTCTGATGCAGGAGCATACTAGGTTGCCTTGTTGTCTTACTCATTTTTGTTCATTATGTATGTTGATGTCAAGTTACTATAGCTCTAGTGGATGCTGAGTTATTATAGCTCTAATGGATGTTGAGTTGCTATAGCTCTAATGGATGCCAAGTTATTGTAGCTCTAGTGGATGTCGAGTTACTATAGCTCTAGTGGATCCCGAGTTATTGTAGCAATCTAGTGTTGACCAAGTGTTCCTTCATGTGCTAAGTTACCTAGTGTATGTCGAGTGACTCTTCATGCACCGAGTTACCTAGTGTATGCTGAGTGACGCTTCATGTGCCAAGTTTTCCTATTTATGTTGAGTGCCAACATTTGGATGTGATTTCTATGAGCTAACTCGCAGGATTTATTTCAATCAAAAAATTTATGTTAAGATCTTTTCTTGGGATGTGTCCATACCATTGTTGGGTCGGCCTTCCTCTTATGTAATATTCTAGATTGATTTGTAAGTCATTTTGGCAAGTATATATAGAGTGTTTAGGCTTAGAGTTAGGGCAATTTTTTAGGGATTTTAGAGCAGAATGTGAAAGTTTAGAAAGTTTTTTGCATATGTATCTAGAGCTTTGAATTTGATATTGGATCTTTGATCTAGAATATATTTTGTATCTGGCCGTAACCCAGAAGGCCTTATAGCTGGGCATGTATGTTGATTATTTGATGAATCAGCAAGTGTTTTCTCTTCTTCCTCCTTTGTTTGTTGTTTAGTGTGTTGTGTTTCCACTATGTTAACTCTTTCAAGGTGGTTTGGATAGTTGGATGTTCCTTTGGCCTTAGTTGTTCATCCCTCCTTGCATCAAGTTACTACTATGCTAATGATCAACAGTGTAAACCAAGAATCTCAGTGTATACCAAGTTTACCAGTGTAAATCAAGTTGTGCAGTGCTTACCAATTTTTAGTTGATGTGATGTGAGTCTAGTGTTAATCAAGATACTCAATGTTAACCAAGTGACTTAGTTTATACTGAGCTCGTATTGATAGCATTGACCGAGCTATGTAGTGTGAATCAAGTGATTTAGTTCATATTCTGAGTTTCATAGTATTTACCAAGTCACCTGTACAGGTTGAGTTCAAGACTACTTGGAAATGATCAATATGGATTGGTCTTCTATGTCTACCAAGTGCATGATGATGTTGAGCATTTATAATGGATGTCAAGTATCAGAACCTCACTGAGTCAGTCTTTAGAACCTGAGTTTCTACACTTTAGCCAACTTTGTAATATTTGTGTAAACTTGTATTGTGACCAACTTTGTCATTTGTAAATTGAATTGGTATATCTAATGTATTATGTCACATCCAATATATGAAAATGACATTGAAGTAATTATGGAAGAGCAAAAGAGTGAATTACAAAGGCTATAATAGTATAAGGAGCAACAAAGATGTATCTATCATAGCAAGGTGATTTGTATGCTCAAAGGAATCTCATTTAGCAAACCAAGTTGTAGATCAAAGATCATCTACTAATTCATCCTAATAGGTGAATCAGTCAAATCCTTTAACAAGGTAGACCTAACAGTCTTGTGTAAATTTCTTTACCAAGTTCATACTTCATTGTATTTTTGTAAATCCTTTTGCAAGGTGGACTTGGCAGTCGTTATTGCTCCTAATAGGGCATATCATCATAAGTGATCATTATAAGCCTAAATAGGCCAAATTTATACTACAATACTAAAGCTTGTGGGTATCATCCCCACCCCAGTTTTACTTTCTATTTGGAAGGTTTCTAGGTCATCAAAATTGTGTGTCAAAAGTGTTATGAATGCTTTAATATTTTTAGTTTCTCATGCATGCAATTAGATCAGAATATACATGAAGGATTAATTGCTAATTATGGATTAATTTTTATTGGTTATTGATTCATCCCTCCCCTCTTAGTAACTCATCCTATCATAATATTTCCAACAAGTATCACACAATAGTTCTAAGAACTATTGTATGATACTTCTAAGTTTTGGAAAGTATCACACAATTTTGGCATGTCTAGTAGCCAGATGCACTCGAGGAGCTAAGAAGAGATTGAGGAAGAGAAGGAGGAGGAGTAGGAGAAGATATTGCTGATATGACCTCAAGTGGAGAGGAAGAAACCTAGGAAGGAGTAGAGATAAGTGCCACCTACACAAAATAGAGAATGACATGATTTGAGGGACCAATAGATCAAGGCACTGGAGGTAGAGCTTTAGCAAGCATGAACTATCATTGACATGCAGGATCAACATCTCATAGATTAGTGAGAATGGAGTTAGGAGTTGATGCTCAAAGACAAGAGTTAGAGTATCATTGAGAAAGGTTGGCCTACTACTACATGGCCTATAGAGGCATTGTGCCACTAGGTCAGGGTTTACCTATCTACTCCAAGAGAGTTGAGAGATCAAGGGGGCAGTACAACCACCAGACAGGACATATGTGCCACCACCATAGCCTCCTCTCACACATGAGGGAGGAATCTAGTCGTAGGTCTAGGGATAGAGCTAGGTTGATTCCATTCTAGCACTTTTGATGTATATTTTGAGATAGTTATCTAGATTTTGGATCCCATATTGTACATGTACTTAATTTATCATTATATATGAGATATTGGATTCAATTTATAGCATTGTGTAGTTGTCTCCTTTTTGGCTCATGTGATGGATTTTTATGCATATTTCAGCACTTGTGTTTATGTTTCCATGTGATGTTGATATGTATTCCCATGTTTATCTATGCTCATCTTATATTTATATACTCATGGATGTATAGATATTTCTCTCTCATGTTATGATGTAGACTTGTGATTTGAAAAGTTATCACTTAGATAGATTAAATGCGATGATGAGATTAACCCCTTGTGATGATAGGAATTAAAGAAGAATTAAGTTGATAAGACTGACAAGGAGTGAAAGGCATGATCAAGAGGAAGTCAAAGAAGGTGAACGCGGTTAGTTGACATGTCTACAAAAGATAAAGAGAGATCTCTCTCAACATGCAGTATGTAAAAGATAAACTAGTATTCAAAGGTGCAATTGCAAGGGATGCATAAGTAAACTCTAATTTTCACCATCGAGATTTATTAGGGAAATTGAAAGATCATTCAATCATTATTAGTATAACTATGAGGATATGAATATGATCTATATCAAATTGAGATGTGGGAACCCATCCTATGCATCAAAGACATAAAGGTCAAGATGACTAGTGCAGCTAGATTCCCTAATTTTAGCATAGAAATATTACACTTGTATCAAGGCATGAGTGCTAGGATAACCTCTGAATGCAATCTTACAAAAATAGATAAGGATGATATATTGTAGATCTGAATGTCAAATAGGACAAGCATGAATGCTCATGACACTTTAGATTAACAAAATATACCCACAAGCAGAAAATAAGAGAAAACATGCCCTATGCCCCCAGTCTTCTAGTCCATGACATCCTCAAGAGACTATTAGGGATGGAACATTTAGAAAATAAATCATCATAGACATCACACAAGGAGAAATAAAGTTAATCAAGTATCAAAAAGTTTGATGTTCAAGTGCATGTGTGTAAGTCACATGACCATTTCCTTAGGACTCAAATCTGCTAATGAGAAATGTTGCAACATCCTAGATTATAGGTAAGGCATCCAAAAGTGTTTAAAAAATCTCAATGTTAATGGGAAGTGTTGAAAAAAACTATTGAGAAAGTTGGGAAACAAATGTCACTGTTTAAAGAGACCCTGATAAGCTAAGCATTTTGTGCCCCCTAGACCTAGACAAAGAGTCAGTTCCAAGCTAGGCAAGGTAAAGTGAAAATGAAGTGAAATGAGCACAAAGAAAGATTGATAGACATAGGTGAAAGGGTCTCAAATAGCACCTATTTCTAGGTCTTTTACCACTAGTTGGTGACATTTTTAATATTTTTTCAAGACTTTTTATAAAAATGTTGTGTTTTTGAGATATATGATTTTTTTGTTGATACATCATAGTGCCTATTGCTAGGTTTTCACTTAGATGATCATTTTTTCAAGGCATTTTTTGATTTTTAGGATTTTTTTAGGATCATAGAATATGTATAGATATTTGAGCATCAAAAGCTTTAAGCATAGGACCTTTTTAGATTAAGAATATTGATGGGCTCATGGAGCTATTCTCTTTCATGTGTAGATAGTTGATACACACCAAATCCAAAAGAAGTAGTAACAATGTAGGGACCTAGCCAGTTAGGTTCAAACTTCCCCTTTTGTTCCTAATTTTATTGATTTTTGGATTTTTCTCTAAGAACAAGGTTGGCGACTTGAAATTCACGAAGATAAACTTTCTTATTATAGCTTGTGGACATACATTTATGGTAAGCTATCATGTGATCAAAAGCAGCCTTTGGATGTTCATCCAACATTAAAATTTCATGTATATGCATGGCCCTGTAGTCCTCATCTATGATCAACCCTTTCAAAGAGACTCTTAGGGATGGAATTTCCACTTCTAGCAGCAAAACAACTTTGGAACTATAAACTAGTGCAAAGGGGGTGGCTCCAGTAGGAGTGTGTATACTAGTTTAGTAAGCCCACAATGCGAGATTGATCTGTAGGTACCAAACTCTTCCTAATTTGTGTATAGTTCTATGCAAAATTTTCACCAAAGTCTTATTGGATGCTTCAACTTGTACATTACCTTGGGGATAGTAAATGGAGGACCAATGCTTCTTAATCTTGGATTTCTTATAGAGTTACCTAAGGTCATTATTCTTGAATCGACTCCCATTGTTAGTAACTATGGAGGAGGGGATGCAATATCAAAAAATGATGTAGTTTAGAATGAAGAGAGCAACATGTTTCCCTATAGCAGTTTAAAGAGACACAACCTTGACCCATTTGGTGAAATACTCTATAGTTGTCATAATGAACTTCTTTCCACTTGATGAACTAGGGTGGATCTTGCCAACTAAGTCAAAGTTTGACTACTAAAAAGGCCAATGTGTAATGGATAGAATCAACTCATGCCCGGGAGCATGAATTATGTTTCCATGTAATTGAAATTTCTTACAAGCTTTAGCATAGCACACAACATCAACCTACATGGTAGGCCAATAATAACTAGCCCTAAGAAGCTTTCAAGCAAGCACAAGAGTGTTAGAGTGTGACCCATAAATATTGTCATGGACTTTAGATAGTTCCTTTTCTAACTCATTAATTTTGAGACACCTAAGAAGTGTTTCGTGTAGACCCTTCCTATATAGGTCATTGGAGACAAGGGTATAGTGTGAAGCATTATGGATAAGTTGACATTTTTCATTATTGGTAAGGTTGGCACAGATAATTTGGTCTTAGAGGTAAGAATAGATGGTGGCATAGTGAGAAAAATCATGACCAATGATAGTGCAAATGACTCTATCATTGGGAGAATCGTAAGTGGGGTATCATAGTTCTTCCACTAGGAGCTTAAATCAAGGCTCGTGCTCTTGCAATTTTAGGATAGATGCCAAAGTAGTCATGACATTTGTAGCTTTTCTTTGTACCCTAGGAATAAGTTGAAAGGTACCAAATGTAAAATAATTCCTTAAGGCATCAACCAATTTCTTGTAGGGTGCTAGTTTGTCATCCTTAGTTTGGTAATAATTATTGATCTAATTGATGACAAGCTAGGAATCTCCATATATGTGCAATTCAATAATCCTTAATTCAAGAGCAAGCTTGATTCCATTAGAAAGGGCCTCATATTCAACTATATTATTGGTACAAGGAAATAAATACCTATAGGACTTAGGAATGGTATATCCATGAGGTGTGATAAACAAGATGTTGACACCAACCCTATACTGTGTGTGAGATCCATCAAAGAATACTTTCCAGGTTATTTCTATAACATACATGATGGAGGAGTTCAAAAATTCTATTTGTATGGGAGTGTCTTCCTAAAGTGTAAAGTCAGTGGGCTGATCAACAATGGCATGTCCCTTATTGGATTTATATTTGATGTACTTAATGTCAAATGTTGAAATAATCATCATCCATTTCGTTATTCTTCCTATAAACTTAGTCTTACTTAGGAGATACTTCAAAGGATCAAAATTAGCTACTAGGTGTGTAGTATGCGCCAGCATGTAATGACAATTTTTTTATGACACAAATACTATAGCTAGGAAAGATTTTTCAATATTGTTGTTATTGATCCTGTAGGCAACCAAAGTTCAACTTATGTAGAATATAGCTCATTCTTTCCCATTGTCATCATGTTGTGCCAATAAAGCCACTTAAAGAAGTATTTGTAGCTAAAATTTATAATAGAAAAGGCTTTCCAAGAATAGGAGGCATAAGAATTGGAGGTTTAGCTAAGTAGTCCTTGATGTGAGTTAGGATCTCCTTATACTCCTCATTCCATATAGAGGTAGATCCCTTATGTAGATTTTTGTTAAATGGTTGGGCCCTATTAGCCAACTAAGAAATGAACCTCCTAATGGATTGCAAGCGTCCTTGTAGAATCCTTAGTTGATTGATACTTCAATAAGGTGGCATCTCCATAATGGCCTGTATCTTTTTAGGATCCACTTCTATGCCCTTTGTTGATATGATGTAACCTAACAACTTTTCAGAAGTGACACTAAAATCACACCTTTTGGGATTAAGCCTAAGTTGAAACCATTCCATGTGGTCTAGTATCAAACTTAGGTAAGATAGGTGAGTGCTTCTCTATTTAGATTTGGTAAGGGTGTCATAAATAAAGTCTTCCATGTTTTTATGCATCATGTCATGGAAAATTGTGGTCATAGCCCTCTGATATTTAGTACCCATGCACATGTAAAAGTTGATTTCTCTTAATCCTTGGGAGCTATCTTTATCTAACTATACCCTAAGAACTCATCCATAATGAATATAATGCATATCTTATGGTCATGTCCACTATCATGTCAATATTTGACAATAAAAAGTCATCTTTTGGATAGGCTTTATTGAGGTCATGAAAATTAGTACATACTCGAATGGAATTGTCATTTTTAGAAACAAGGATAATGTTTGAGATCCATCTAGCATAATCAATAGCTCTAATGAATTTAGTGCTTAGGATTTTTTATAATTCATCTATCATAAGTAGGGCTACATGTGGATGCATATTTCTCGATTTCTATTTAACAAGCTTGACTCCAAGATATATGGAAAGATGGTGCATAATAAGATCTATATCTAGCCTAGGTATGTTAGAATTAGTCCATACAAAATTGATCTTCTTCTTTTAGAAAAGTTGAGCAAATTGTTCTTTATCCTCAGCTAAGAGTGATTGGGCAAGATGTATGGTTTTGGGATATTCTATGGTACCAAGAATTACTAGTTGTGTAGGTTCAATCAAAACTTATGACCTATCCTAGAAATAGCTGGGTAGACTACCAAGTACCTCATCCTTGGGCACCTCAAAGAGGTTTTCACCCTCTGATGTGTCTTTCTTTTTACTATTTTTGGGCTCAAACACTACCACAAAGTGCTTTTTTCCATCTGAGCTTGTATTTTTTAATTTTATTTTCAATTTATGACTGATGTACTTGATTCCTATCTCAATCATATTAATTACACTAGTGGAATATACCATAGATTCAATGGAATTTAGGTAGTATGAGATCTCATAATCATTTTGGAAAAATGGGAGTTCAAGTCTTTGATTTTGCATAGATTGGGGTGTATAAGTGATAATGAGAAGGAAGCTTCAAGATTGTTCATGTGGAAAGATTTGTCTCTAGTGATGAGCATGTTAGAATCTATAAGAAAATCTCCTAAGGAATCCAAAGAGGGACTTATCCTAGGAGAACCAATGTGATCCACTAAATCCTGTGAGCTAAAATCATTTGATCCTATGGGAAACTTGTTAATAATGTAAGCTTGGTTAACATAGGCATGTACCACATCAACCGCCACTTCACAAGATGCATCAGAAAGAGACTCCCATTCATACTCACTTGAGTTAGTACTTTGATTACGTACCACAAGGCCACAAGGCAAGAAATGTTCCTTCTAACTCTTTCTTGATTAGGGTCGTCAACATCTGACTCGTTAAATTCTAGTTATCTAGATGTAGTTGCTTCAGTAGTGTTATCATTAAACAACATATCGTCTCCCCAAAGAAGGGAAGTAGAAAGGATAAAGTCTTCTTCATGGGGTGAAGAAATGATGGTAGGTATAATTTCATCTCTAGACTTGCTAGATGTAGGGACTTCTTTGTCAAATTGTGGTAAATCATCACCAATACCATACCTTAATCCTATAGTATCTCTATTTTTTTGTTCCTTAGTGTGACTCATGGGTTGTACAAGAGAATTTTATTTATCATTCAAAGGTCATTGGCTGCAATAACCCATTTTTCTAAGAAATTGGTAACCTATCACATACTTCTTGATTGAAACAAGGGTAACTAATATGACTTCATCAATATCTTTTTCCTATATATAGATCCAGTCTCTAATGGCTTGATCTTCCTTTTCATCTTCTAAAGGAATCAAAGATTGAATGAAGGTGCCAACAATAGACATAGTTGACAAGGTTAGTTTCATTTTCTTAGATGATTTTCCATAGGAGCATGGAGAGATAGGTAATATCAAAATGGAGTCTAGGGTGTATTCTCCCATATTAATACTCATCATTTTCATTTATTTCTCACATTTCACAAGTGAGGGTCTAATGTCACTAAAAGGTCAATTATGTTGTACTAAGGATTCAACAGTAGTTAGCATATTAATCAACATAGAGTTATCCACTAGAATCACAATCTTGGCACCATTAAAGTGGAATTTTATGTACTAATGGTAGGTTGACAACACAGATTGCATCTCATGGATTCATGGGACAAACCCAAATACATAGCACAATAAGTACCTTAGAAGACCTCATCATAAGCCTTGATAGTAATTTTGCACCTTAGATCAATGAAAAACTTAGATAATCCTAGTTGTTGGACCACACTAAAGGAAACAATATTTATCCCTGCACCATTGTCTATCATTACTCATCTTACTCAGGTGAGATGAATTTGGACTTTTATGTGTAAAGAAATATTATGAGGATGACTCAATGCTTTGTCATCTTCTTCAAAAAATGTGAGGTAGTGTGGCAAAGAAATGTACTTTTTTGTATCAATGTTCATAGGGAAACTAGTTGTACATAAGGATTTTTTTAGGATCTCCTTATGCAAAGGAGATAACTCTAACAACTCAAAAATGGTGATCAGAGCAGAGGTTTTATGCAATTGACTCACCAGTTCATAGGTAGACATGATAGAAGCATCAGGTTGCTTGGAAGAGGAAGCATGTTTGGGATCATTAGGAACTTTAAAAACAACCTTATATTTCCCCCTAGTGACAATGTTTAAGGTCTCACCATGAGAAGAACAAGAATTTTCCATCCTAAGGGACATCCTAGAACTAGTTTCATTGAAATTTTGATGGGAATTATGCATTCTAAAGACCACCTTAGGCTTTTCATCACCAGTGTCATAATTAGCTTCCTCATCAAATTTGGGACCCATAATGTAGAGATTCTCAATAGGTTCTAACATATTGATAATGTTTTCTATGTTGTCATACATTTAATTGATCTTAGCATCATTTCCCTTTTTGTTAGCCTTATATGTTTCTCTCTTTTCATATTTGGGTAATGGTTGTTTAAAAGCCTTATGATCAAAATTCTTAACTAAGCCATCAATGAAATTTTTTCCCTCATCAATAAGATCTTGAATGGAATCTTTGAGTTTTTAGCAACTATCAGTATTGTGACCCTTATTCCTATGATAATTGTAGAATTTGTCATCTTTAAACCAATCAGGTTTAACATGATGGTCATAGGGTAGTGAGTTGTTAAGTAGCATAATGAGCTTGTTACTGAGAAAAGTCTTCAAAACTACATCATATGACTCAACCATTATGGTATATACATGCCTACCTATAGAAGGCTTCTTAGACTTTTCAAAAGATCACAATTTGTTGGAAGTGTTAGTCTTTGTTGTCTCTTGTTGTTTTCTAGAATAGATAGTATTGGTCAAATGAAATGTGGGTTCCTTTGTTTTCAAGACATCAACAACACCATCATTGAAAATATACCTATTCTCATTCCATGATTTATTTTGTCTTTTTCATTTCCATTACCAATATTATCTTTGTTGAGGACAATGTTTCCCTTCTTGATAGCAACATCTTAGATGCGATAAGCAGTTTCAACCATGTTATTGAATGCGGTGAATAATTACTTCCTAAGATCAAAGTATAATTCTATAATGAGGGTGTTGACAAAAATATCAATCTTTTCACTTTTCAAGATTTGATGAGGGTATCTAGAATTCAACTTGCTCCATATTTGTAGGTACATGGCAAAAGTTTCTCCTTGTCTTTGTTTGATGTTGCATAGATCTAACATGGTAACTAGATGTTGTATGTTATACAAATAGTTTTGGATGAATTGACACGCAAGTTCATCAAAGGTCTTAAGAGGAGGTGATAGATTTGTAAACCATTCCATGTCTTGCCCCTTTAAAATCCTAGGGAATATCCTCATCAGATATGTTTCCTCATTCATGAAGTCCATGCTAAGAACATAGAAATGTCTCACATGATCATGTGGATCACAATTTTCATCATATTTTTTTATACTTGTGAACCTCTATATCCCTAGGAAATGGTATCATGCAAAGACTCTTATCAAAAGGAAGAGAACATATAGTTTTAATGAATGAGGTTTAGGCTTCTCCTTTTTCATTTGCATAAGTGTGTGTTGGTTTAACAATTCTTGAACCTCTTTCTTGATAAGCTTTCTTTCAGTCGGTTGTTTCTTTTGTATAACACCTTGCACATCAAAATCATGAGGTAGTCTATAAACTCTACTTTTCATGTATGTGCAAGATTGATCTCCATTTTTCTATAGAGATTTGAGCATAATTTTTTGGAGATATTCATCTTGTTGGAATTTTCTAACATCTTCATTGTTGACTCTGTTGTCTACTTCACTTCCATGATGGAAATTTTGTGAGCATCTAGGAGGCGACATAGACACCTAAACATGTGATCTAGGGGACCTTGGGGGTGCATTTTTTTCATAATTTTCAAAGAGAGGATGATTTTCAAAAGTATTTCTATAGGTGATAGTATGTCAATTCTCAAAGTTATGTGCATGAGCATCTCCAAAGTCTTTGTTGTTGTGACTATTAGTCTCCACATGTAAGTGCGATGATTCCCTAACAACAATACATCCAGCTTCCTCAAGTCTTCCCTTTTCTATCCTATATTTTTCTTCCCTAAATGAAAATAATCCCTCCAAGTACAAATAGAAAAAAGCATCAAGATGATGTGTTCAAGTGTGCAAGTCAGTATGGAAGAGGATATGACAGTTTTAACAATTGCAACAATGTATAATCATAACAAAGCATGATAGGAAATGGTTAATTGTGAGTCAAGGAGTTATTTTATTAAAAAATTAATTACTTTACTAATTAGGGATGAAATCCTAGATGTTAACCCTAAGAGGGCAAGAGTTAATTTTTTATTTTGTCAAGCGTGTGAAAACTTGCAAGCCAACTAGACAATATTTTGAGAATTACAAAGGTATAAAAGAAAATTTGTAAATGAAAAGTTAAGTGTTCTTCTAAGGTAGACTATGAGAACTTTATGTGATGCAAATTCTAATGTATGATCATAGGATTGTGAGTTTTCTGAAGAGTGGAAAGTGCTATAGTAGATGTTGAAGATATCAACAGCAAGCAAGAGGTTTTTGTATCTATCTTTTCATATCAAGGAATTACATTGTAAGTTACATGTTTGGGCACTGGGCTTAGCTTGTACAACATTTTATATATGTATATGTACCAACTCCTAACAAGGTTGAGGCTTCTAACAAGGCCTAAGTCCTCTAAAAAGGACCAAGACACTATATGCATGTAATAGACTCCTAACAGGGCCAATATCTTTAACTAGATACTTTTGATTAGTGGATCATTTTGTGGGTACCATCCCCACTAGGATTTTCCCTTGGCCAAGTTTCCCTAGTTAACAAAATATGGTGTTATGAGTTCTCTTATTGCATGTTTATTTTTAGTACTTAGTATAATAGCAATAGTAGAATGTTTTGAGGTACTAACCCTGCAAGAGAAAGAAGGATATCCAATATAGAAGCTAATGGAACAAGGAACAACATTGCATGTGCGCAACGTAAACTTTAAGAAACCCCCCTCTAGAAAAAAATATAAATTATTCGCGAATCTTTCATTATTTTGAAAAACTAAATTATTTTTATCAGCAAATCTCTCAATTTTTTTAATTTTAAATATTATATACATTGGTGATTATTTTGGAATCAGACTTTTTGAGTAGAAAATATTGGCAAGTCTCAGTAATAATAGGAAGTTTGCTAATTGTCATGGAATATTAGAAATCAAAATTGAACATGCTTTATATCATGGAATTTATGAGGATAATTACACAATATTTTAAATCAATAGTGAAAACTAAATATTGGTAATATATCCCTAAAGTAACTAATAATTATGATAATTATTGGTGAATTAGTTTTAATTTCTTCGATAATATATAATATTTAGGTGAATCAAATCTAATCATGTATCAAATATTGTGGCGAATCTTTGAGTTTAAATTTTTTAATAAAATAAATTATTGAGCGATGTTAAATATTTTAGAACTAAATTTAATAAAAATGTGGCGATTTAGATTGCATTAAATCATACATTATTAGCCAAATTCCTAACAAATTTTTTCTAAAATTTGCAAAATTATGAATATTAACCACTAAAAAACACCCTAATTGTATGTTACAAATGTAATAACCTTGGACACATTGCTAGAAATTGTAGAGCACTTGTTAACCAATCTGGACCTAAATACAAAAATAATACACCAGTATGCCAGCTATGCAACAACTTTGGTCATTTAGAAAAAAATTTTGCAGAATGGATATGAGGAACATCAATAAGAAAACAAATTTTAGAAAGAAAAACCATAGAAATGTTAGAAGGAATGATAACAACAATAATAGTCAAAAAGATGAGCTAAGAGAGCATGTGGATGAATACAAAGAAGTATTTTTTGAAGAAAAAGATCCATCAAGCTTGCATGTAGTATTGGAAGAACAAACATTTGATGCATCTGAAGGAAGATTGACATCAACAATCATTTGTGATTCTTCCTCTTTAAATTAAGCATCTTTTATAATTGAATTAGCATAAGAAAGATAGAAAAGGTAGTAGAAGGAAAATTATGACTTGTGCAATTAGTATAAGGTATTTTTGGATCCACCGAAGCTATGGTTAAGAGTGCATGTGATTTGGAGACCATATGCATGTGTGTTAAAAGAAACAAGACGAGTGGTAATAAGAAATAACTTTTTCCAAGTTGTGTACTTGCACAATTAATGCAAAGATCAATTTGGTAAGATTTAAGGGATGCAAACAAGATCTTGAGTATCATTTAAATGTGCAGGGAGTTAAAAAGCAGTAAAGAGAGAATTGAAAGAAATTGAAAGCAATTTGAAGTGCAAAGTTTAGAAAACCATACATTCCACATAATCAAGGTATTTTCTAATTTTTGAGAGTCTATCTATGAAATTGAAATCAATTTTTTTGTTAACCAAGGATAAATATTTGGTTCATAACATTGAGGAAGAAGCAAGACCTAAGTTGAAAGTTAATCTAGTGAAACCCATAGTGGATGACCTTAGTGTCGCATTTTCAAAAGTTTTGGAGAAAGTTATTCACCTAGAAGATATAAGTAGCTACACCAAAAATAAATTTGAATCTATAGGAGAAGAATACATTTCCAATGATTTTAACCTAATCTATAATTAGGATATGAGCTTTAAGCAAGAGTTTCAACATCTAAAAAATAATGACTTAGTGAAATTCTCATTTTTCTGCAAGTTTGACAATGAAGAATAGACTAAGATCCTAATTACCAGAATTCATGATGGAATTTTTTTATTAGGGGAAAATGTAATAGAAATATTATCTAACCTAGTTCATGAATTTATTGGTTTATGCAATGAGGGTAGTATACCTATAAATGAGAAGAATGTTAAGAAGTTGGTTCTTTATAACACTAAATATATCTATAGTGGAAGAGGAATAGTTATAAGAAAAATCAAACAAGATGATGTAAGATTTCTAAGAAGAATCATTGCAACAAATGTATGTTCTAGTTCAAGAAGTGATGACATGCCAGCTAGATTCATTCAAGAAGCCTACAAAGTTTGCATGAGAAAGAAAAAGTTAAAACTTGAGCGAAACTCTAAGAGTGTAGTTGGTTGAGAACCTTGAAAGGATCAAGAAAATTAAGAATAATCAATTCATATTTCAATCATTGATAACTCAAATATTTTTCCACCTAATTAAAAGATTTCCTTTCATATTAGTATCTGAGCTACTTAGAGGTGATAAGTGCACCATGAAAAATATTTCAAAGATGCATAATAAGTATCCTATTGATGAGATCATTGAAGCATAAACCTTACCATGGAGACCTTTCAGAATAAAATGAAGGGAAGATAAAGAGGATCACCCACTATGGTAGAGAAGTACAACAATGATATTTGTTTCATGATTGATACTAATTACACATATATTGAGGCAATTGAGCCTAGAATGTTGTATGATGATCCACTTGGCTATGAAGTGACAAATGAGGAAATTGAGGGATATACAGAGATAATCGTTAAATATGATAAAACTGAAGGGATATCAGCAAGTCAAGCATCACTAGTGAAGTAATCTCAAAAGAAAGTTGATTCAGTGTTAAAGAAATCAATGCTAGAAGCAACCATAACTAAAGAAGAAATAAGTGTAGTGAAGAAAACCAGAACAAGGATGAAGTAGATTGGTCAAAAGGGGATGATGTATGTGCCACCCTTGGCATCAGTTGGACCATTTGAAGGTGTTACCATTATAGTTCCATCTACAACTACATCCACAACACCTTATGTAGTTGTATCACAAGATCAACCACATGTTACACCTATGAGGTAAGAGGAAAATTAGTCAGACTGGTTGAAGTAAAAAAAGAATCCCCTAATTCTCCTAGAAAGAAAAGGATGAAAGCTATGGCAATAGGACTTGGAAAGAGGCACAAGGAAATAATGCCAAATATACCTAAGAAGAAGATGTGAGGTCAAACAGAGCCTGATAAGCTAGTAGAGAAGCAACAAGAAGTTGCAACCACAAGAAGAAAGGCATGGAAGCCTAAAATTGAGAAGCTAAATGACACAATCATTGATGAAGGTAATTGTGTGCAGTTAAACAAGTTTTACCATCTATACACTTGAATTGATAGATTGGAGCTAGAGAATGCCATTATTAGAGACTTGATATTGTCTAATAAGAAATTTGAAGATGTTAAGGATGAGATACCTAAGGATATCTTTGAGACACTAATCAATAGGAGAAAGAGGGTAGTTGATGAAGACAAGAGTATCAGATAAAATCATGTCAGAAAGCTATGCCAAATTGATAGTGATGAGCACTTAGCTAGCCTAATGAAGAGTCTTGAACGTTATCTTAGGAAAATGACAAGAGCCATATTGATAATGGAAGGTAATTATCAGGAAGTCAA
Source organism: Cupressus sempervirens (assembly GCA_028749045.1). Classification (NCBI taxonomy): domain Eukaryota; kingdom Viridiplantae; phylum Streptophyta; class Pinopsida; order Cupressales; family Cupressaceae; genus Cupressus; species Cupressus sempervirens. Next base: position 163,983,119 of record CM053791.1, on the reverse strand, counting down.
TGAAGAGAGAGAAAAGGTCACTATACAAATAATGAAAAATTTGAATAAGGTAGCAACAACACCATAGGTCACCACTGGAAAGGACACACTGCATATTGATAGCACAAAAGTGACTATTGAAACCTCTAAAGATACTTTTAAGGATTTTGGCACCAATATTAGCAATTTGACCAGCTACACTAGGTCTAAGGTAGAAGATGAAAAAAAAAATGAAGAAGAAAACAAAAAGAAAGAAGAATAAAGAAAAGGTTAAAAGAAGAGAAAAGAAAAAGAGAAGAGGAAAATAGGAAGAGAGAAGGAAAAAAAAAAGAGAAAGGCAAGGGAAGAACAAAGAAGAATAAAAGAGGAAGAGAAAAATAAAGAGGGAGAAAGAAAGAAAAGGAAGAAGAAAAGAAGGAAGAAGAAGAAAAGAAAAAGAATGAAGAGGAAAAGAAGAAGAGGAAGGAAGAGAAGAAAAGGAAGGAAGAGAAGGAGAAAAATAGGAAGGAAGAGGTACAAAAGAAGAAGGAAGAAGAGAAGAAAAGAGAAGAAGAAGAGGAAAAGAAGAAAAAAGAGGAAGAGGAAAAGAAGGCAAGAGTACCTAGTTCTTCTAGGACACCCCTCACACTTGTAGCAGTGACAAGTTCTAATGATGATGATTAGACTGAACTAATCTCATCACTAGGTAAGATCATTGACAATAATAAGAAGGTGAAGAGCTTTCAAAGATCTCAGATGGAAGCCATGGAGAAACTTCATATCACCTTGATTATAAAGTTGACAAAATCAGACCCGGAGGAAAGAGAAAAAGTTATAGCACAAGCTTTTGATGTTCAGTTCACAAATTTGTCTAACATTGCATCCATTCAAGCTTAGACAAAGCATGATGTGTAGATGTTTGACATTATCTATTAGAACATTAGAAATGACCTTAGAGCTCTTGATACATGCATCAAGGAGCTAAGAAGATGTGAGAAAGAAGGTAAAGTTTTGTATGCTAAATGTGTAGTGTCATTTAAGTTCACCAAGGATAGTGATGATGAGTTGTAGAGAAAACATGAAGAACTATAGGCACTGGTAGATCAACTTTAACATCCTGACCAAAAGATTGAAGATATTGAGACACAAATAGGAAAGACTTATGATAAAATAAGTCTTATTGAGATGAACAGAGGGAGGATAACCAATAGATTCTCACTTCTAAGAGAATATTTATCTTTGAAGAGTTAATGTCTTAAGGAAAGGACATCTTTTGAGAATTTTGTCTACTCAAACTTGAATACAATGGAAGTAGAATGTTATGGACTTTGTGCCCTTCTCAACACATCTAAGAGAATAAGAGACTCGTGGGAGAAGAATCTCAAAGGTCTTAAGAGAAGTTTTGATGACTATATTTCATGGCTATCTACCTAAGTACCGAGGTATAGATCCATAAATTTCTACTTGTTCATAAGTTCTGACACCTTTTTCATTGATGTCAAAGGGGGAGTAATATAGGAAAATTGCATAATGAAAGGAGGAGTAATAATATGAAGTATTGATAAATGTAGAAAGGGGGAGTAATAATTATGTGAAGTATTATAGTCCAAGGAAGAGTTAAAAATTAATAGGAAATATAAGGAAATATTATAAAATATAATGATCCACAAATTTTGAAGTTTTGCAAATTTTATTAAGGACGAGTTTTTGTAAAATTTTGATCAACATTTTGGGACTTAGCCAATTTTCCCATATGTTTCCATCAATGCCAAAGGGGGAGATTATTGGAAATTTTTCTAAGTAGAAAAGTTGGAGTTGTAATTTATGGAAACAAATATCTTGTATAAAGAAAGTACAATGTACAAATAAAGATTTAGTAGTTAGACTTGGAAAATTGTCTAAGTAGCAACTAAGTTATCTAGCAGAGCAGATAAATTTTTTGTATATATAGTTGACTAAGACATTATTGATATGTGTGCAATTAGGTACAAACAATATAGAGTATTAGGATGACATTCTCAAGTGTGTGAGTTAGTACGGAAGAAGATATGATAGTTTTACCAATTGTCATAGTGTAGAGGCATAACATAGCATGATAGGAAATGGTTAACTATGAGTTAAGGAATTATTTTTTTTACAAAATAATTACTTGAATAATTAGGTATGACATCCTAATTGTTAACCCTAAGAGGGTAAGAGTTAATTTTGTATTTTGTCAAGTCTGTAAAAGCTTGAAGGCTGATTGGACAATGTTTTGAGAATTACAGAGGTATAAAAGAAATTTGTAAATGTGAAGTTAAGTGTGCTTCTAAGGTAGACTATGAGAAATTTATGTGATGCGAATTCTAATGTATGATCAGAGGATTGTGATTTTTATAAAGAGCAACAAGTATTATATCAAATATTGAAGATATCAACAACAAGCAAGAGGTTTTTGTATCTATCTTTTTGTATCAAGGAATCACATTGTAAGTTACATCTGTTGAAAAAAATTTGTTCAGTTGTATATTGTCTTTAATGTTATACAAAATTTTGTCTTTACCAGTCAATGTCTATCGATCTCACTCAAGAGATGCAGATAGTTTCAAGTGTCTGTCAAGCATTCTAGAGCAAACCAAGTTAAAAGAAAATATGTGTTGAGCTTCACTCAGGCACCAAAGGAAGTTTGTAGGAAGATAGTGTCTACCAATTTCACTCAGGCACCAAAAAGAAGTTGCAATGGAACCAGTGTTAATCAAGCTCACTCAGTTACCAAAGGAATTTATTTCAAGATGTTGTGTTAATCGAGTTCACACAGTTAACAAAGGAAGTCACAAGAAAGTCTTTTCTGAGTTAATGTTGACCGAGCTAGGTCAGCTAATGAAGGATTTTCGTGAATCAACATATTTAATTTGATGGATTTATTTGTTAAGTCTAGCCAAATTAAGGGATGAATATTGAATATTTTTAAGTGTATTCAAGCTGACTTGACAAGGCAAAAGATATAAGTATAAGGTCAATTTGTGGGATTGAATATAAAAAGTATGGGATTGAAAAGATAAACCAAGGAAGAAAATTGGAAGGATAACAGACTATCCTAAGTTGACTAGGTTGAAAAGTTTTATCTAATCAAGGAGAATCAAGTATTCAAGCCAAAATAGAGATATGAAATCAGCAATACAGTTACATCAACAATCAGGTTGTATCATTGTTACTCTCTAATAATTGTTGCAATGTATCAAATCTCTTAGCAGAGTTAGCTCAACAACTATTTTCCAAATCCTCTAACAAGGTGACATTTCTAGATTGAAGTTTTTAAAGACCTCTAACAAGGCCACTCCTAATAGGGTGATTAAATCCTTTAACACAATCACACCTAATAGTGTGTTTTGTAACCTTTAACAGGGTTGGCTCCTAACAAGTCTCACTTAAAAAGAGTGAAAAATAGTAACTAACTATGATTGGTGGTTTTTCCCAAATTAGGTTTCCATGTTAAATCCTAGTGTCACTTGTGTTCATGCTAATTTCTTTTATGTGTATGAAACCAAATTAATTAAGGTTAATCACTCTTAATGTCTTAAGATACGAATGTTCAGTATTTACCAAGTTACAGTTGGTATTTCAATACTCGTCAAGAGATAGTAAATTATTAGTGTTAACCAAGTGCCTCTGTGTTAACCAAGTTTTAGCAGTAATTTAGTTTTAGCAGAAGTTATGTTTTGATTTTTATTGATGTATGATTAGAGGATTGCGAGTTTTGTGAAGAGAAGTAAAAGTTATATAAGATATTGAAGATATTAGCAACAAGCAAGAGGGTTTTGTATCTATCTTTTGTATCAAGGAATTGCATTGTATATTGTATGTTTGGGAAGTGGAATATTCATACATACATTTTATATTTGTATATAACAACTCCTAATAGGGTTGAGCCTTATAACAAGTCTTATGTTCTCTAACAAATATTGAGACACTATAAGCATGTAATTGACTCCTAACAGGGTCGATATCTTTAACCAAATACTTTTTATTAGTGTACCATTTTGGGTACCATCCCCATCAAATTTTTCCCTTGGCTATAATTTCCCTAGTTAAAAAAAATGGTGTTATGAGTTCTCTTATTGCATGGTTAAGTTTACTATTCAATATAATTAGTTTTCTTTCATATGCAAGTTATAAGGAAATTAATAATATCCAATTTTGGGCTAAATTTTTTAGAATGTTAACCCCCCTCTCCCCCCTCCCCCCAATATTCCCTATTTCTAACAAGAATATGTCATAAACACATGACTCCAAAAAATTGAACAAGGGACAAAGAAACCTTGCCAACACAAGCATATGTGAGGTTTCCAAAAGTAAACCCTATGAGTACTAATACCATGTGCATATTCAAAAATGTTTTCACGGGTCTAGCACATTTGAAAACACATCAAGCAAGATCTACCTAGAGGTCATGGGTTATTACTCAACAACTTGGATAGTGCTTGATGTCCCCTTGTCTCACAAAAAGTGGTTTCCCAAATAGATGTTGGATTTTTCATGGAAGTGCTATAAAGAAAACCAAAGGGACACAAATAGTGAGTGTAAAATCTTCAGGTGATCTAGATAGACCACTAGGATCGATCCTTGCACCAAGATGTTGAGTGAATAATAAAGCTAGCTTCTAATTTCTAAAGTGTTTAGAAAGGGTCCCATTCACAACACCCCTCTTGCACCTAATAACAAGACACCCTATCCTACAATAGGTAGTCGACCTCATGGCCACAAGAGTACCTTAAGCATTCTCACTAGTGTTTTCCCCATGGTCACAATCTCACAAGTACTTTCACTAAATGAAGACAAGTGTTATGCCCCCCAAGACTTTGGCCTTTGTCAAGAGATTTTTGATTATAGTGGGTCAGGTTAACTAGATTGTGTCCATTCCCACTTTGGGTTGTTCCTATTGGTATCTTTTCACCAATAGAAGGCCCTATTAGGAGATAAACAAAATGGATCCACACCCAAGAGGTCAAGATTTATATTTCACCCAAAGGGTGAAGAGAATTCTCTCCTATTCTTAGTTCTCTCCTCAAACACACCAAATAGATTATTTATGACCACTAAAAAGTGGAATATATTGCTCACTTATGAGACTCAATGAAGGGTTAAGATTTATAATTCACCACAAGGGTGAAGAGCATACTATCCTACCAACAATGAGGCCTTCTCACAAGTTTTATGTGCCTAAAAAAGGAAGCAATTAGTAGCTGTTGCATATAGAAATAAAATAAAACATAAGAGACACTTTGTTTTATTTTGCTTTTCTTGGGTAGCCCTACAAAAAGATTAGTAGCCCCTTTTAGAAAATAAAAGTCTTTGGCATGCATTCCTTTAATGAGAAAATAAGCAAGAAATTTAGGCAAACCCTACAAAACAAATGCATTAGTGCATCAAAAGGGTTAGCCAAGTGTGATAAACCTACAAAATCCCACTGGTTAGATAGTAAATAAACCATAAACCCAAAAATAAAATGCTTCAAGAACTCAAAATTTTAACACAAAACTAAGACAACTTTTTGTTTTGAACTGAATGATATTTTTTGCTACAAAAATATCGTACAATAATTACCAATATAACTAGTTGATACAATTTTCCAAGGTGATACCCTATGTCTTTGGGTGTGATATTTCACAAAAGTGCAGTGCAAGGGAATTTAAAAACTACATGCGATACTTTAATTGGTACAGTATCACACCACTATAGAATTAAATATTGTATGATACTAGAAAAGTATTGCATGAAAATTCCATTTGAAAAAAATGAAAATAGGCAAAAACAACAAGAAAGAAAGTGATGAAAATACAAAAAATAAAGGCAAAACAAAGCTATTCAACCCCATGATGGGCACCAAAATTGTACACCCAAAAAGGTACACTTCTCTAAGATCTTCTATTCAAGGTATCTCATGGATTGAGAGCCTAAAATATCGACCTAGAGCTCCCTAGTTATGATGTACAAAGGGATGTAAATAGAATTAGAATAGCTTTCAGATGAGCATAAGAATGCATACCCCTGCAAGTACACCATGAAATGGGAGATTCCAAGACAAGAGAAAGGATGCTAGTGTCTAATAATCCACATGCAATACAATATAAGTGAAAAGTAAGCTATAAAATGAGACATGAAATGAAAACTAACTAGCAAAATTGGAATATTACAATCCCTCTAAATAAACTAGGTGAGTTATTTTAATGCATAAAAGAAAACTATGCTAATGCAACATGATGCTAAGCTACTATGATATGAAAGTGAGAGTATGACCACAAGATCTTCCAAAGCTCCAAGAGTACCTAAGAAAACCTACAACATAACAATAGTACAAAAAGAGTGGATCCAAGATGAGGAGAGAGCTCCCTCTTTTAAAGAAGTATGGATGGTGGAGATCATGAAGAAAGAGGATCTAATCAAGGGTACTTTTGCATGATCAATGTGCATAATAATTTCCACCAATTGGAAATTTTGTGTCTCCATGTGAGACAAAAAGACTTTTATTTTATTTTTAAAGTGGGAAAATGCTTTTATGTGTGCAACTTAGGATAAGAGATGAGTGGGGTCTTTTATTTAATTAAAGGGGGGCATGTTCCTTTTAATTAAACAAGGACTTAGGATATAGTGATCAAACTGTAGGATAAAATCAAATAAATTATTTTTTGATGATTTGATCAAAATAAGTGATTTAGCAATTTTACCAAAAATGTTGAGAAGGGGGCTAATAGTATAGATGACCATTTTTGGGTGATCACAATAGTCTTCATCAGTGAGAAATCCTTTCAAGGAAACTTAAGGAAGGAATCTCAAACTTAAATGGTAGAATAGTCTCATATCCATCTACTAGAGAAAAAGGCGTAGCCCCAATAGGTGTGTGTATGCTAGTCCTATAAGCCCATAGTATAGGATTAATTTTATCTGTCAGTTCCTTTCTAATTTGTAAATATTTCTATATAAGAGGTCTAAACGTATTTTTTTATAGGCTTTAGCTTGGTCATTCCCTTGAGGATAGTAATTTGATGACTAATTTTTCTTGATCATAAATTTCTTGCATATTTTGTTAAGATCCTTGTTCTTAAATTGCCCCTCACTATCAATGACTAGATGAAGGAATGCTATAGCAAAAAAATAGATGATTTAGTATGAAGAGGGATGCATGTTTCCCTATAATAGTAGAAATAGGGATACTTCAACCCACTTCCTAAAGCATTCATAGTCATGATAATGAATTTGTGTCTACTAGAAGAGCTAGGATGAATCTTGTCTACTAAGAAAAAAGCCCATAGTTGAAAAGGCCAATGTGTGATAGAATGTATCAACTCATGCCTAGGAGAATGAATCAAGTTACCATGGAGCTAACATTTCTTAAAGGATTTAGCATAACACATGGCATATTCTTGCATAATAGGCTAGAAGTAACTAGCCCTAAGAAACTTTTAAGCTATATTAAGTTCATTAGAGAGAGACCCATAAATTTCATTGTGGACTTCAGGTAATGCTCATTTGGGTTCATCCTTTTGTAAGCACCTATAAAGAATTATGTCTAGACCCTTTCTAAACAAGTCACCAAAGATGAGAGGGTAGTGGGAGGCATTGTGAATGAGTTGTATTTTCTCATTGCAAGTTAAGTTGTTGGGTATGATTTGGTCATACAAGTAGGAGTAAATAGTGGCATATCAAGAAGAACCATCACCAACAATAGTGCAAATGACTTGATCATCGAGAAAACCATAGGTAGGGTGACGTAACTCTTCCACTAGGAATTCACATTGAGACTCCTATTCTTGTAGTTGTAGAATATATGTCAAAGTAACCATCACATCAATAGCCTTATCCTCAGGTCAAAGAATTTGTTGGAATGTGACAAAAGTAAAGTAGTTCCTCAAAGCGTCAATTAGTTTCTTGTAAGGGATCAAATTTTCATCTTTAAGTTTGGTAGTCATTATTTATCTGATTAATGACAAGCTTAGATTCTCCAAAGATGTGTATCTCTATAATCCTCCATTCAATGACTAACTTAATCTCATTTGTAAAAGCATCATATTCAACTATGTTGTTAGTAAAAGTAAATAACAACTTATAATATTTAGGAATAGTGTATACATGATAGGTAACAAACAAGATGCCAACACTGACATTAGTCTGAGTGTGAGATCCATCAAAGAACATTTTCCAATTTCTCTCAGTGACATACATGACAGATGAATTTGGAAAGTCAACCTACATAGGAGCATTATCTTGAAGTGGAAAATCAAAAAATTGATCAGTGATAGCTTGTCCTTTAATAGATTCATGATCAACATACTAAATGTCAAATTATGAGAGAATCATCATCCATTTAGAAAGTTAACCAATAATTTCAACCTTACATGAGAGTTATTTGAGAGGGTCAATCTTGGAAACCAAATGTGTAGTATGAACAAGCATGTATTGTCAAAGTTTCTGAGATGTGAACACCATAGCAAGGAAAACCTTCTTAATGTTGCTATAGTTAACCTCACAAGAAACTAGTATTCTTTTGATTTAGTAGATAACTTATTATTTTCCATTTTCATCATGTTGTGCTTGTAATTCCCCCAAGGGAGCAGTAGTAGCTAAGATATACAAAATCAAATATTTTTTCTAGGATAGGAGGCATGAGAATAGGAGGTTTAACCAAGTATTGTTTGATTTGATTGAGGTTATTTTCACATTCTTCATTCCAAAAATATGTGGATCCCTTATGCAAGTTCTTTTTCAAAGGTTTTGATCTATCATTTAGTTGAAATTTAAATCTCCTTTAGACTGAAGCTGTTCTTGAAGACTCCTTAGTTGACTAATGTTGTAGGGAGGTGGAATTTCCATGATTTCTTCAACCTTCTCGAGGTCAACCTCAATTCCCTTAGAAAATATAATATAGCCCAAAAATTTACCTAAGGTGACACCAAAGGCACATTTATTGGTATTTAATTGAAGATAAAATTGTTCCATGTGATCTAAAGTGGAGCTCAAGTCATCTATTAGAAACTACAATTGGAACAATTGTTATGTTGTCATTGATGTCAAAACTTATTGGTGAGATGGTTCCTACCTAAGTATTGTGCTATATCAAGATGATTGATGAAGAGGATCTAAGAAGAAGAGATAACAAGAGGACCTTATTAGGAAACTTGGCAACAAAGAATATAACCATTTCCACATAACCCATAATAGATTTGAAATAAACATGGAATTAAAATCCACATGCAAGAGAATAGACAACATACCCACAAAATTTTGACACAAGATATACCCTGGGAAACCCTCATTGAGGGAAAAACCTAGCCTCCAAAAGCATCCATCACCGTATATTATTTAGAAAAAATACCATTGCCATACAACCATGGAAGCCTTCATGGCCATAGCCACAACTGAGCAAACTATATGAACAAGCATGAATCTACACATCTCATGCCATGTTTCCAACCTTCACAAATGCTCCCTTGGCTAACCTGTCAAGCCTTGTCCTGCTCAACTCTTTCCTTTCTCACTCTTACTCTCTACAACAACTACTCTTGTGGCTACTTAAATAGTAGAAAGTCCCACAAAACCACTAATTTGTATTACATAAATCATGTGCTAAAACCATGTGCTACCTAACCCATCGACCCCATATTTAATATTGGGCATTTAATTCTTCTCCCCAATATTAAATAATTACATGAAATACTATCACAATGTTACAATACAACTCATCAAGAATATTTCATGGAAATCTTTACATGTTGCACGTCCATCTAGATGCAACATTACATAATAAAATAAAATAATAAAATATAACAATATTATGTAATGTGTGCAACGCCCATTATCTCAACAATCTCCCACTTGTTGTATACATTGCATAGGGTCAATCCGTAGCCACATAAATGAACAAGGGAACAATCCCTCCTAGCACATCCACCATCATGTTTCAAAATACACCAAATGCTCCATTCTGGTGCCTGCAAAAAAATCAAAGAATCCAGCATCTCAAACATGAATGATCTCACCTCCTATTATGCCACTGCCACTGGACATACATAGCAGCCATCCAAAGAGAAAATCACTTGACCTGTCACATCAGAAAAATCATAAAATCCTGTACCAACTAAAATTCCAAGCACAAAAAATTGATCCAAAGGTAATCACATTTATCCGTAGTTGTCAAAATATCCATAGCTGAAATAGCACCAACAGCAAGTGCCAAACCCATCCAACTATCCATACCTCAAAAGTATAACAAGTGAATCTCATATCACCGACATATCTAATCTGTAACCTGCAATCACAAGCTTCAAGAGCAATACCTATCACATATATACCAAGAAGCTCCCACTACAAAAGATAATGTCAAATCTATAACCAATCCACTCAACACATCTCAAAGAAGTGAATCCATGTAGTATCAAGGACATCCAAAATACATAAACTGATATCCTACAAGAACAACTCTCGTAACAAGTCTCCAATAGTCTCCTAAATTCTCCACAACCAATAGAGGAAAGAGATAAAGGAATAACCATGTCATCTCTCACATGACATACATGAGAAAAAACCAGTGATCACAATCTCTAACCAATCTCAAATCCAATGTAAGAAAAACTGAACATCTAGGAAGATAACCAAGACTAAAGAAACCATGCAAATCATAACCTGTATCATGTCCTTCTACACAAACTTCTAGATGTAAACTATGAAAGTATGATCTCCTTCATAAAACCCCAACAAGAAGCCTTAACAACACCCAAAACCATACCATATAATTAATCATGGATGTAAGCCTCTCACAAGAAGATCAAACTCAATAAACCATTCCTAAACCAAGGAATATGCCTAATATAAAACCATCTCCCAAACTGAACTAGCATAACAACATATGCAAATAGAGATAACCAATGCTAAACCATCTCTCAAATGAACCCTCTAGAACTAACTCATGTACCATAGCTCGAGATCCATATCCATGAAAGACAAGCATAAATATAATGCAACTGAGAGAAATAATGGGCTATACCTCTCAAGTAGCAAATTGCCAAGTAGACCAAGAGTGGGGAATGAGAATGCTCATCAAGATACCCAAGTCTCCAACCAAGACTCATCTAAGAACAATCTCCTCTCAAGTCCATATCAGGTGACTACCCCTCGAACTTCTTGTTGAAACCATCAACCATCCAAACAAATACTTCTCTAATCCAAGAGAAATCAGCATCACCGTCGTCTCTAAGTATACATGAGCACCTATAACCAATCAATCCATGCCAACTCCAAATGCAACATAGCAATATCATGAAGTATCCAGCTTATGATCAGTTTACTCAATACCAAGAAACTAAATCAAGATCAATGTCAAAGTTCCAACCATGGCCTCAGGAATATAAACATGACAACATGATCTAACCATCTCAACCAAAGAGATAACATGCTCCATATGAACATACTATAACATGTCACAACTTTAAACGTGTATCAAGAGTATACCATGACATAATAATGAAACCATCCTCATACCAAGGATAACATTGCAAATAAAAGCATAGACCACACCTTTTCCGAGAACCCTGTGATTCCTCAAGATGCAACCATCTCCACACACCATGAAGAAAAACCATCTCCACATACCATGAAGATAACCAAGAACCCAATGAGTCCTTAAGATCTAACCATCTTCACACATTATGAAGATAACAAGTGCACCATAAAAATGTCAAAGATGCTTCTGCAGCAACAGGATCTAAGACAAACCTCGAACATCTGCAAACACTCAATAAATATATCAATGCCAACAATTCCCACTCAACTGTGGTACCAAGTCACCTATGGCATCATAAAATCCATCTCCTACATGAAGATCCAAACCAAACCGGGAACTAATCCTGCACTGTCACCTCATCACTGTCACAAGCTCTCACTAAACCATGTATCCAAGCTATCCATGACATCATGATGAAAAAATCCATCCTCTAACCATGAGAATCAACCAAGGCATCAAACCATCAAAGAACTCAAAAAATGCACATCATAAGCTCCTAAAAAGAAACCAAATAACCATGATCCTCAACCAAGAAGATATACCACGATAACTGAATCAAAAAATTCAAGCTAATGAACATCAAGGATGTACCTGCATAACCAATCATGTCATGCCAAAATCTATGGCACCATGATCACATCCATGAACCAAGCATCTGGCTCTCAATATGTCCAACCTGCCAGCATAAAATAGTCAACCACAATCTTCCACCATGACTGTACCTGGTAACAACATCTCATCCCTTCTACATGAAGATAAAATCATAAAATCATGTGACTTAGGGCATAGACAACCCAAATCCAAGCCACCAATTTGAATATGCATCAATAATGAAAGATCAATGGGCAAAGACAACCCATAACCAAGCCATAAATGCAACCTGTAAGTATAGACCGCTTACAACACTACACAACTTGTAGATCCAACAAGTCATCATACATATTCAACCAAACACTAATAATCATATCATCATGAGATCAATTTGAATAATGAACTGAGTATATAATGACATCAAATCTTAAATCTCCAATGCCATAAACTCACAATGTTACCATAGTCAAAACATATACCATAAACTGTTTAGATCAATATATCACCAAATAAATCATGCCAAACTTGCACCAAATTTGAACCAATGTGTAGAGCTCTCGAAGAGCTTTCCATTGACTACTCAAAATCCAAAATCCGACTCCGTATGCCCAAGTAATGCCCTAATTCGTGCTTAAAATAAATAACATCTGCCTTTAGGGCTCTTAAAACTTGAAAAAATGTCAAAATCATAGAACTAAACCTATACCATGTTGTAGTGCTCTGAATTAGCTTTCCAACGCTTGTAAGAACTCTGAAATCCGATATTTTGAGAGAAAGTTATGGTCATTTTACTAAGACAGTCTTTTTACCATTTTCACTGCGATTTTTCATTTTTCATTTTTTCTGTGACGAAAATTTCGATGGGATTAAATTTGATGGCCATCATGGGCTGAAATCAAAAAACCCTTTCATTTCCTCTAAACATGGCCAAACTAGGGCATATTATATATCAAAAATTTATGAAAATTTTGACCCAGATCCAATGGTGAGGTCTGTTTTTACCTAGGAGATCATTTTTGCAAGCTCCCCCTAAAACCCTCATTTAAATGAAACATCCGAAAAATCCTTCTGTCCAACAATTTCACATGCCCAAATCTTTTAACATCCCATGATAATAGCAAACCCAAAACCCTCAGATCTGCAATAAAACATTCATATATCTTGCTCTTTCCTTTATCATCTCATGCATTCCCATGGATTCAATCTAGGGTTACAATAATAAAACCATAGCTCTGATACCACTTATTAGGAAACTTGGCAACAAAGAATATAACCATTTCCACATAACCCATAATAGATCTGAAATAAACACGGAATTAAAATCCACATGCAAGAGAATAGACAACATACCCACAAAATTGTGACACAAGATATACCCTGGGAAACCTTCATTGAGGGAAAAACCTAGCCTCCAAAAGCATCCATCACCATATATTATTCAGCAAAAATATCATTGCCATACAACCATGGAAGCCTTCATGGCCATAGCCACAACCGAGAAAACTATTTGAACAAGCATGAATCCACACATCCCATGCCATGCTTCCAACCTTCACAAATGCTCCCTTGGCTAACCTATCAAGCCTTGTCCCACTCGACTCTTGCCTTTCTCACTCTTACTCTCTACAACAACTACCCTCGTGGCTACTTATATAGTAGCAAGTCCCACAAAACCACTAAGTGGTATTACATAAACCATGTGCTACCTAAGCCACTGACCCCACATTTAATATTGGGCATTTAATTTTTTTCCCCAATATTAAATAATTACATGAAATATTATCACAATGCTACAATACAACTCATCAAGAATATTTTGTGGGAATCTTTACATGTTGCACGTCCATCTAGATGCAACATTACATAATAAAATAAAATAATAAAATATAATAATATTATGCGATGTGTGCAACACCCATTATCTCAACAGACCTAGTGGAAAGGTTGAGTTATGTGGAATTATAATGGGCACTTGATTAGTTAGACTCTGACAAGATAATGTGTTGTTTAATAATAACACTATGTAGAGAAGATAGTTAATTTTAAGCCTTCAAGAAATTATCAATGAAACACCAAATACATAGGCTAAACTGAGCTTCAAAGTAGAATATTAAGGAACTTATAGTTGAAGTCAAGTTGCGCTAGTGTTGACTAAGTGAACAGAAGAAGTCGAGTAAATATAGTGTTGACCAAGCATCGGTAAAGATAGAGTATCATAAAATTTGGACCAAGTGAAGACAATATAAGTTGAACAAGAAAGTTAGTGATAACCAAGTTAGCTAGTGATGATTGAGGCTGAGAAACATTGTATTTACCAAGTATCAACATCTATTACTTTGTAAAGAAATTAAGATTCCTAGCTTACTTAGTTTGAATTCTTGGAATATTAAACGAGTGTTAAAGATCAGGATTGATGAGTTGGATCATTTAATGTTTGAAAAACTATTTTTGAGTGTATCTAAGCATGAATTCAAAGAGAAGTTTTGAGAAGTATCTAGAAGGAGAAGAAATAAATAAAATGATGGAAGGATTCGATGAATCTAACCTTAACCTAAGATAAATGAGTGTGTTTAAGAGAAAAAAAGATCAAAGTTACCTATTTAAGGAGGCACAAGGATTAACCTAGTAGAGATTAGTAGTTGCTAATTTTTTTGACTATTGAACTAGAGCAGAATGTTGAGAAGAAGAAAAAGAGCTGAGAGGAAGAGTGATTTCTTGAAGAATTTGCAACTAGATCAGAGACGTTGATGGAGACATGAATGAAGTCTAGCTAATGACTCAGTAGATGAGACACATTATGATTTTTATTTGCAAAGTGAGTTTAATTTACCAAATCAGCCTTATGTTACTTTCTAACCATTATATCAGTTGAAATCATTTAATCAAGTTGGCCTAATAGTCATTTGTAAACCCTTTAATCAAGGTGACATTCTAATGGAATGTTCTTAAGTCCTCTAACAAGGATACTCCTAATAGGGTGATTGAATCATTTAACAAGGTCACACCTAACAAGGTGTATTGTAACCTTTAATAGGGTTGGCTCCCAACAGAGCTCCCTTGAGAAGTGTGAAAAATTGGTCATATGTTACTGACAAGTTTTTTCCAAATTGGGTTTCCAAGTTAAATCATGGTGTTATACTTGTGGGGATGTTATTTGAGATGTTTTAATGTTTAATGTTTTACATTCTGTAATTTTATGTTACTAATAAGTTTTTGTAGAGACTGAGTGGATTAAAGACTAGATCTAAGTTGTTTGGGATATTCAAAAGTTGAATTGGTATATCGAGACTCGAGCACAATTGATTCATCCCTCTCCCACCCCCTCATTTATTCTAAATCATTATAACGATTGGAATCAAAGTAGTGGTGCTTGTGGAGAAAACTTTCAAGGTACTTGAAGCTAAAGATCAAGATGTACAGAAAGGAGGTACTCAAGCTAAACAAGGAGAACTTCCCTCCATGGTAGAGTTTGATGAAGCTATCGATTATCAGAATTGGAGATTCAATAGTATTCTACTTGGAAAATGAATATGTAACTATGCCATCAACTATGATAGCCTAGAAAATAAAGGAGAAACAAGAACATAATCATGCAATGAGATTGTATCTACCCATAGTTAGTCAAAGTTTGATGATATAAAAGACTGCAATACTACAAAGAAGATGTGGGAAAAGTTGGCAAAGATCCATGGAGGAGATAAGAATGTACTAAGATCCAAATCAGAAAGTGTGAGAGGATGGTAGAAGGTGAGAACATTTATCTATATGTTGGAAGAGTAAAAGAAGTTTTGAATGCTATTAAAGGAGATGAAGGAAAGATCAGTGATTAGATTGTGATCAGCAAGGTACTAAAAACCTTACTTCCTATTTATGCTATTAGAGTTTATGCAATACAAGAACTTTGATGTACTCTTGGTAATGATCTAAGTTTGGATAGTCTGGTTGTAGACTCGCTACTTTTAAATTGTCAAATTTTGATAATTTTACTGCCCCTGCTATTGAATTTTCTTTCAAGTCACAATTGGTTTTACATTAGTCTGAGAAGAAGAAAAGAAAGTATGAGAATAGAGAGAGTGAATCTTCTGATGGTGATCTTGAGGATTTTGAAGTATTAATGATTGGGAAACTACTTAGAGGTAAAGGAAAATCCAAAGGTAAACCTCCTATAATGTGTTTTTCATGCAATAAATATGGTCATATTTCTGCAAGATGTCCTAACAGGGATGACAAGGATGAAAGGAAAGAAAAAAAAATCAAAGGAACAAGAGATTGTAAAGAAAAAAAAGGATACAAAGACTACAAAGGAAAAGGTAAGAAGTTGCTATGAAAGATGATTTTGATGAAGAGTAGAAACCTACACTTAGTTCATATGTAAGTAAAAGTGATAGATGGATTACTGATAGTAGTTTCTCACATCACATGACTAGTGATTAAAGTAAGTTCAAAACCTAATAACATTATAAAGGAGGTAGTGTTAAGTTTGGTAGTGATGCACCATGTCTTGTGAAAGGTAAAGGATTAATAAAATTGACTAATAAGCTCAAATATGATAATGATAATCGGGTTAAAGGACTTAAATAAAATGTGTTGAGTGTGGCTTAGTTGAACATTCTAGGTTATAAATTTTAATTTTAGAATAAGAATGTCAAAATCTATAATGGGTCTAGTGAATTGATATGAAGTAAAGATCAAACAAGAGGTAGCTTCTATCTAGACCTATCTGATGATACATGTTTGTTTAGATAATGTGATGATATATGGTTATGAAATAAGATGTTATGTCATGTGAACTTGGATAATTTGGTAAGTATTAGTAAGATGAAGAAAGTAATAGGGTTACCAAGATTGAAGAAACTTGATAATGTGATGTGTAAACAATGTCAATTGGGAAAAATGACAAAGTCTAGTTTTAAGAGCAAGACCTATACTTTAGATTTAATTTTAGAGTTGGTTCATACTGACCTTTATGAACCTACTGGAGTGCAAAGCTACTGTGGTGAAAAATACTTTATTCTATTTGTTTATGACTACTCTAGAATGATGCCTATGATGTTTCTAATAGAAAAATTTGATGCATTTCAAATGTTTAAGTGGTACTTGGCTAGAGTTGAAAAAGAAATAGGTAAACACTTGAAGTGTCTAAGATCTGATATAGGAGGTGAATTCATATATGAGGAATTCAATACATTATGCAATGATAGAGGAATCAGGATCCATATATCTGCATCGAGGACCCCTCCACAGAATGGTATGGTTGAAAGGAGGAATAGATCAATCATGTATTGTGAAA